>JAPDNY010000005.1:124267594-125467594 GCA_029375565.1 Gekko gecko
CTACCTGAACAAACAGTGTTGCCTGTTACTGGTGAAACAGATACTGATGTAAGTTCTGAGGTTCCAGAGGCAAGTTCTTCTCAGCCTAGTGTAACAGGTGGTGTTAAAACAGAAAGCACCACACCCAGGAGGTCTGAGAGAAGTACAAAAGGTGTTCCGCCACAAAGATATGGGTATGATACACAAGTGGCAAATTTTGTGTGTGTAAAAGAACCTACTTGTTACAATGATGTAACTATGATGCAGGAAACTGAAAAGCAAGCATGGCTAAAAGCAATGCAAGTGGAGTATGATTCTCTATGCACAAATGAAGTGTTTGAACTGTCTGAATTGCCTGAGGGGAAAAAGGTCATAGGATGCAGATGGTTGTACAAACTGAAACCTGTGCAAGGTGAAATGCCACAGAGGAAGGCTAGATTAATAGCACAGGGGTATATTCAAGAGTTAGGGGTGGACTATGATGAAACGTTTGCTCCTACAGTAAAAAGTAATACTTTGAATGTAGCATTGTCAAAGGCAGGTGCAGAAGGGTTGAAGGTTCAGCATTTTGACTTCACAACTGCATATCTGAATGCAGCTCTGGATGAGCAACTATACATGAAACAAATACCTGGTTTTGAAAGTACAAATCCCAACCTGGTATTAAGGTTGAAAAAGGGATTATACGGTTTGAAACAGAGTGGGCATTTATGGAATGTATGTCTCACTGGTACTTTAACCAACATGGGGTTTAAACAAAGCGTTGCTGACCCATGCATGTTCCACAAGACAATTAATGGAGATAAATGCTACCTAATGGTGTTTGTGGACGATATCTGCTTTATGTACAAACAAAATGTGCAGTTGGTTTGGTTCGAGGAAACTACAAAACAGCACTTTAAAATGAAAAATCTGGGTGAAATCAAGTACTATTTGGGTATGGAAATTACCAGAAATGAAAAGGGCTACTTTGCCATTAGCCAGGAGAACAAAATTGAAGCCTTGTTAGAAAAATATAAGATGGCTAATGCAAATCCTGTCTCAACGCCTATGTCTACTGGCTATGTTAAGGAGCCAGATGATAAGCTGTTTGAGCAAAAACAATTGTACCAATCGCTTGTGGGTTCATTGACCTATCTTGCCACATGGTCTCGCCCTGATATTAGCAATGCAGTCCATTTACTGTGCCAAAAGAGTTCAAAGCCCTATGTAAGAGATTGGAATGCTGCCAAAAGAGTCTTAAAATACTTAAGGGGCACATCCAAATTCAAGTTGGTACTGGAAGGGAATCATTCTCAGCAGGTTCTGGCCTACAGTGACTCCAACTGGGGTACAAACAGTGATGCCAAGTCTACTACTGGCTATGTCATATTTGTAAATGGATCATTAGTTATGTGGAAATCAGTGAAACAATATTTTATTTCCACTAGTACGTGTGAATCCGAATTTGCAGCCATTAACGAATGTGTTATTCAATTGGAGTGGCTAAAACAATTATTGGATGACTCTGATGTAAAATGTAATATGCCAATGACTGTAATGTGTGATAATGCGGCTGCAACACAAATAGCTGATTCCCAAGGGATTAAGCCTAGGTCCAGGCATATACACATCAGATATCAAAATGTGAGAGATACTGTACAGAGGAAACTTGTTAGTTTGCAACAGTGTTCATCAAAAGAAAACATTGCTGATATGTTTACGAAGAGTGTTGATGAAACCAAATTCCTGACCCTTAGAAAGCAATTGCATCTGATCTAACTTTGCTGTATATTAAGGGGGAGTGTTTGTTGTTAATATCCAGCAGCTAGATCAGCATGATCTAACTGACAGCTGGCAAGCTGCTTGGAACAAGTCCTGACCTGTTCAGACCGGCCCAGGTATGAGGTCAGTGGGCAATGACTCAGCATGATGCTGATTGGTTGTCATATGTATAAATGTAAATGTCTTGTACTGTACAGTTCTTCTTCTCTCAAAGTGTGTGTCTGGCGGGGCAGTTTGTTGGTATATCTTGTGAATAAACACTGTATATAGTTTTCCACAGCTCTGACTCTGTGTGGTGCTATATAGCAGTTACTTTGCTAAAGTGCTGGAGTTGCTGCACAATCCTGGTGGCTCTAGGTGGCTACACCTTGCTTACGCAGTCTGCGCGTCAAAGAGAAGATAAACAGACTCTCAAGCTCTGGTCTTTGGAATGGCGTCTGTGTCACAGCAAAAATTAAACCGAAATTGAATCTTCACTAGGAACTCGAAAGTAACTGAGCAGTTGTGAAGTTGGATGGGACAGCAATGCAGCTATGTTTCTCCTACGACAAGTGGGGGGGAGGGGAAACTCTCCTCCTAAAAAATAAAGTTACTATATATTTTGATGGGGGGACAAAGCTAATAGAATGTTGGGCGAAAGGTGGTTAGGTGTTAACAACAATGGACTGTGAGTCAAAGAAGACTGAGTAATGAATGTTTAAATCAATCTTAAAAGGATTTTATTAATTTAGGCTAACTCCATAAAAGGAAGAGGGAAAAGGGGTGTTATGTGATGCATCTGGAGGTTCCAGTTTGTCTGTTTTTCTTTTCTCTTTTAATAAGAGGGTAAATAGAGAGTTTTCTTTTAAGAGAAACATGTTTAAGCCTAACTTGGATGTTTTGTAATAGCGGTATTTAAATACTATTGGATTGCATGTATTGATGGATAAAAATTTTAAAGAGTTAGAGGGGCAGAAATTAATAGGCAGAAATTATTGCTACGAGATGATGAGAGTGCCTGATGTTTGTATAAAAGAAATGTTAGTGTATTGCAGAATTATACTCCAAACAGTCTGTATGAGCTAGAGCTTCATAAGCGATGTACTCAACTGTCACCTTCGAGGTTAACTGAAAGTTTTTACTTGTTAATGCCACATTTGTAAGCACTGCATATAATCACCACGTTTTGGACTTCTCTTTCCTATCTTCCCCTTCTTGTAGCTACATTTGTTACTACCCCTCCCTTTTTCTGTAGATATTTAGAAAATGCAATAAAAAAACCCTTTGGGGGATTTAAAAAAAATAATAATACAGGGAGCAAAGCAGGAAAAGGTACAATGGTCCCCCCTCATAATTCTCTAGGTCCCTCCCCCCATGTCTGTACAATGCATGTATCTTTCTCTGTCACTGGAATGGTGCTCTGTTTTATTGGCATAGCATATGCTATAATATATCTAATTAGATTTGTGGCATTAAAATGAATAAAATAATTAATGCATACCTAAAGGTAAAACTATACTTGGCCATATTATGCAACTGAAAATGACATCAGTCCTTGGTGGCCAGAAATTACCAACATGATTGACTAAAGTATAATGTAATTATGTTAAAAATGTCACTGTCTGTTCTGAGGCATAATTAGTTTCAGCTTTCTCTTTTACTTTCTTCTGTTTCAGATCCCAGCCACTTGAGAATACAAGGCAGACTATATTAGTTGTTGGTGGTGTCCAGTGGCTTAATTTCAATCACTTGGCTATTATTCAAAAGGTGCTCAAGCGGTAAGTTTTAACCTGACAGATTTTTTTTGCGTACCTCATATGCAATAGCCCTAGCAGCAGTTTCTAATATTGTGCTCAAAATTTATTCACTTCTACATCTGTAGGCCCATAAAGGCATCACAGTTTATACATTTTATTCCTACAATTTTTGTTTACCTTAGCCTGCTCCATATTATATATATGTTATATATTATTTACTATATATAAAATACCAACATTATCCTTCCCTATTATATAAAAGAGTAGTGGTCTGGCAAGATTTGATGTGCAGCAAAATCAGTTCGCCGCATGAACTGCCAGTCAGAAATGGGTCCCTGGCGCTGGCTGACTTGCCTTGCTGCATGGGCTCAGTCCACAGCCGGCAGACAGCCTCTCACCCGCAGTCTGTTGCCAGCCGCTGGATGGGATGGATGCTCCAGCAGCTGCACACTTAGGACCCCGAGCCCATTCCTGCCACCATAGTCATCATTGCGGCCCAGAGCCAGCGGTGGCACGCCCTTGCTCGGCCTGCGGGCCTCAGAGGGGGGCATGGCAGTGCTGCGCCTGAAGGGAGGCGGCACCAGCTTCCTCAGGCAGCAGCCCTGAGAAGGACTCCCTCGTTAGCCACTGTTCTACCACCACATAGGGCACTCGGTTGGAGGTTGCACCAGCCGACAGGAGGCATCACTGCCTTGTTTGGCCCACAGGCCCGAGATGGGCTCCCTTGCTCATCGCTCCACCACTGGAGAGCCGCAGCGGCGGTGGCTGCCTCACCCTGCAAGCCCCGTGATGGGTCAGGGCGCTCCCCTACACACAGCGACTGCCTCAGGCTACCCGCCTTGCCAGGACTCCCTCTCTTGATGCCACTCCAGCACCTTGTTTGGCCTGCGGGCCTCAGAGGGGGGCATGGCACTGCTGCACCTGACGGGAGGTAGTGCCAGCTTCCTTGGGCGGCAGCCCCGAGAAGGACTCCCTCACTCTCTATGCCAATAAAGATTCTGAATTGAATTGACTCCCTCACTCGCCCCTGCTCCATGACCAGGTAGGCCATTCGGTGGGAGGTCGCGATCCATGGTGGCCATGAGGTGCTGGTGGTGCCACGCTGGCTGACAAGAGGCAGTGCTGCCTTGCTTGGCCCACAGGCCCAAGACAGGCTCCGTCACTCGCCGCTCCATCACTGGGGAGCCGCTGCAGCAAAGAGACGGCAGCAGCTGCCTCACCCTGCAAGCCTAGTGATGGGTCATGCTGCTGCTGTGCCCACAGCGACTGCCTCAGGCTACCAGCCCTGCCAGGACTCCCTCCCTTGACGCCACTCCAGAGCCTGGGAGCTGTGTCCCTCAGAGCCAGGCAGCCGTGGAACTCTCCTTCACCAGGACAGGCAGGAGGAGGAGGGGGCCCTTCTGCCAGCCTCTGTCTAGAGCCTGTTGCATCTCTTTATGCAACAGGCCTTGCAACTAGTTTGATTATAAATATGAAACAAACTGTGTGAGAAATTCACAGAGCAGAAATAAGTGAGGCAAGACAAACTGGAGGAATATTTCTCATCCTTTAAACTCACTTTCCATCTCCCACCTATATTTCTTAATCCCATCTCAGTGAGCATAGCTGTGGTCAAGCTGACAGTCCTGTAGGGCCCAAGCGGTGACTGGAGCCCACTGTCAGCCTAGGCAAGCAGGAAAACATGCAGGCTAGAGTGAGGCAGCACCACTGGCAGAAGGTGGGAATGTACCTGATTGCTGGAGGATTTAAATTTTGAACAGCTGAGTGGCGGGGCCAGCAAGCAGAGGCACTGCAGCAAGGTGGAAGCCAAAAGAAGAGGTCTTGGACTGGAGAGATAGCCAACAGGGAACCACAGCAGGCAGTTAGGCTATGGCTAAGCCTGAGGCAGGCTGAGGGAGATGAAGCTACACCCCTCAGGCCCAATGTCCACCCCAGTGGGGAAGCAGAGCTGAAGAGAGGCAACAAGGAAGGAGGTCAGGGCAGCAGCAGTGAGCAGGGAAAAACCAACTCCCAAGTAAGCCTGGACAGCTTATTGCCTTTGGTGGGGTGGACTGCACTCAGGATGGACAGGCAACAGTTAGGACTTTGGGAGTGCTGGACTGTGAAAGGACTACTGTGGTGAAGGACTGTGCACAGGGGTTCAGGCAGGGAATAGGAGTTAGGAGTGGGGTTGTCTAGACATAGGGACAGAAAGTCTTGGGCCAATGAGGAAGTGGGGAGAGGTTGCTTTGACACATGCTCTAGGACATCCCCCCAGAGCCTTTTGAATCTGTGACAGCAGCCATTTCCTGGGTCATAAACCAAGGAGGCCTGAGATCTCATTAGCTCAAGGCTGATATTAAGCATAACACTGTAAAATACTTCCACCTCAATGGGAACACCAATCTATGCGATACCTTTTCCATCTCCTTTCAAGCCATAAGCTTCACACAACCCATACTTGAGTAAAGTTAATATAAAGTAGTACAAATAAGATTTGAGACAAAGTGCTGAAGCCACATCAGGGCTGGCACTTCTATTATCAACTCTGATGGATTCCACAAGTGTAGTGATAGCCACACAAGTGTAGTGATAGCTAGGGATGGGCACAAATAGGCTCACTAACTTAAGTTTGTGACAAATTTTGGCTGGTTCATAGTTCATGAAGTTCGTGAACTGAAGAGTCGCCACAAACTTCCATGAATTTTAAGGCAATTCATGGTAGTTTGTGGCAGCTCACGAAGAGCAGAAAGCAGGGGTTTAAATGGCATCGAGCGAAAAGCAGCAGGGAGCAGAAAGCAGGGGTCACAAACCACTACAAATCAGTTTGTTTTGCAAAGCAACCTCCCAGTTCATGGTTCAGTTTGTGGTTTGGCCATGAACCAAAATGAATTGCAGAGATGCAGTTCGTGCCTATCCTTTATAGCAGCAAGAACTTTAATGAGGTAAGTAAACGAGAAAGCTTTATTGAATGCAGGGGATAATAACTCTAAGGATGAGTCTTTAACTAGGCCTTTTGTGCTTGCCATCAAATAGTATCAGGGCTATTTTGGGGCAGGAACACACAGGAACGGAGTTCCGGCTGGCTTCTGAGTTGGCCACACCTACAGCCTCCCCCCCCTTCAGGTTCCCCAGGTGTCTCACAAGCTGCAGGGTGCCTGGGAAAGCCAAGCCAATCCAGGGAGGGAAGGCAGTTTAAACTGCCTACCCTCCTCGGGTTCCCCAGGCACCCCACAAGCCACAGGGCACCTGGGGAACCCGAGGAGGGGAAGGGGCTGCACTGTCAGAGTGTGGCCTAATATGCTAATGAGTTTCTGATGTTGGGTGTGGCCTGTTATGCTCATGAGTTCCTGCTAGGCTTTTTCTACAAAAAAAGCCCTGAGTAGTGTGAATACCTTCCAGAGTCCAGGCCCTTCTTCCCAGGGTTTTCCTAACACAATCAGTATTAAGAGTGTCTATTTTGTGTTCAATCTGACAGCAAGACTCCATCTTCTTTCCCCCAACCTCTACAAACTCACTGCTAGCTCTCAAAGAAATATTCCTGCTTACAGTTTTCTCTTATACCATCATTTCTCTTTTCCATCCCCTTCTCTCTCTTCTCCCATTTCTTTGGTCAGAGTCAAAAATCAGGGGTGTTAGGACATGTAGTTCCCTTAAAATTGCCATTATGCTTATGACAGAGGCAGTGCTGGATTAAACAATGTGAGCCCCTAAAGCTATGTCAAGCTTACAAGCCACCCCCCATTGTAATTTAGTAGTGCTTAGTAGTGTGTGTGTTTTTGAATTGAGAGGCCCCTCATAATCAGAGGGCTTAACCCAGGGGTCTTTTCGTAGAAAAAGAGCTGCAGGAGCTCATTAGAATACGGTATGCTAATAAGCTACTAGGCTATTAGCATATGTCACCCCCCTGACATCACCAGAAGTGATGTCAGAAGGGGAAGCAAAAGGGGGGGGAGGCATCTTCGAAAGCCTCCCCTTCCCTTCCCCAGCTGGCCTGGGTGGGGGAGGGAAGAGAGAACGGGTTTAAAGTTTAAACCCCTTCTCACTAGAGTTGGGCCACAGAAGGAGGAAAGAGGGAAGGAAAGAGAGAGAGTAGAAAGAAGGAAAGAGGGAAAGAAGGAGGGAAAGAAAGGGAAGGGAAGAAGGAGGAAAACAGGGAAAAGAGGAAAAAAGAGAAGAGAAGAAGGTGGGAAAGAGAAAAAGGAGAGAAGGAAAGGAGGGAATGAAAGAAATTCGGTGGCAATTCGGCCCCATTATATCCTATGGGCCATTGAAGTCAATGGTGAAAACATAGGGTATATTCTGGGGGCTGGAGGGGAGGTGGTTTGAAGAAGAGGCTCCAAACTCACAGGGTAGCTGTTGGAGCCTCTCCCCAAGATACCCACCAAGATTCAAGAAGATTGGAACAGGGAGTCCAATTCTATGGGCCTCCAAACAGGTTGCCCCCATCCCCTCCATTGTTCTCTATGGTGGGGGAAAAGTTACTTTTTTCCCATGGTGCTATTAGTAGCTCTGGGGGGGAGGGGGTTTGAGGGAGAGGCTCCAAATTTTCATAGTAGCTTCAGGAGCCTCTCCTCACATACACCTCCATGTCTCAAAGCAATTGGACCAGTGGGCCTAATTCTATGGGCACCCAAACAGGTTACGCCCCATTACCGCCATTGTTTCCAATGGGAAAACCCAGCCAGCCGCACTTAAGGCAGGCAAGCAGGCAGCCACTCAGCAGTCAGACTCTCCCAGAGAATCTCAGGGAAAGTGAACTGTCTTGGGAGGTGCTTGTTTGCCATGAGAACAAGTGGTACACTCCAGAACAAGTGGCACTGTGGCAGTGCAAGCATGCCACAGTGCCACACAGAAACCCCAAAAGACCAAAAGGAACGACATTTATACATGTATAAATTGACGGTGCAGCCTCATTAGACCACTCACACCACACACACCTCAAAAAGAATATTTATAGCACTGGGAAAATGCAGAAAAGAGCAACTGCAGATGAAAGGAAGTACTTCTTCACCCAAACAGTGATTAAAACATGGAATTGACTGCTACAGGAGGTGGTGGTGGTGGTGGTGGTGGTGGCTGGCATGAACAACTTCCAGACGAAATTTGACAAACGTATGGAGGCTGGAGCAGACAGGAAAAAAACAAACCAACCCCCCCACACCAAGCAACAGCAACCAGCAGAAGTTTTTAAAGTTGTAAACCTGTAAGAACCAAAAAACCTTTCATCTGTTCTAACTTCTAACCTGACTGCTCAGCAATTTCATTGAGTGCCCACAAGTTCTTGTCTTGTGGGAAAGGGTGAAAAGTACTTCTTTCTCTACCTGCTCTATCCCATGCATAGTCTTGTAAACCTCTTATCATGTCACCCCTCAGTCATTGTTTCTCAAAGCTAAGATCCCCAAACATGATAACCTTTCTTCATAGGGAAAGTGTCCTCTTCTTATTATTGCAGTTGCCCTTTTCTGCATTTTTTCCAGTGCTATAAATATTCTTTTTGAGGTGTGTGTGGTGTGAGTGGTCCATTGAGGTTGCACCATCAATTTATACATGTATAAATGATGTTCTTTTTGGTCTTTGGGGTTTCTGTGGTTTGCCACAATGCCTGTTCAGGGGCCCATAGAATTGGACCCCCTGTTCCAATGTTCTTGAAATTTGGTGGGTATCTTGGGGAGAGGCTCCAACAGCTACCTTGTGAGTTTGGAGCCTCTTCCTCAAACCCCCTCCTCTCCAGCTCCCACAATATACCTTATGTTTTCACCATTGTCTAAAATGGCTCATAGGATATAATGGGGCTGAAATTGACATTCGGCTGGCCAAAAGACTCCCCAATGGGCTTGCATGGCCGAAACTGACATGAGGGAGCCTTTCTGCCCTCCAAAGCTGCTGGATCAGCGCTCGGGTGCACTCCCCTCCCAAAAGACCCCTGGCTTGTTTTAATGTTATTTTAATTGTATCATTTTAACTGTTGTACACCGCTCTGAGCCCGTTTGGGGAGGGCGGTATATAAATCTAATAAAATAAATAAATAAATAAATAAATATAATTTATTTAGCTTTTGCATAAATCTAGCTCTGGACAAAGCAAAGGTACACTGTCTCCCCTGTGTGTCTGATTTTCCGTCCTGTGAACTGTAGAATGGCCCTTCATCAAATGGTCTCCAATTAGATTTCTTTCATGATATAACTTGACTAGGCTTACCACTCCTTCTACCCACTGACCAGATGACTGTTGATGGGCATCAGCAACAATGCATGCCTGGCAACCCTAAATTTGACCTAGATAGCTGAAGGTCTAAGTTAAGCAGAGGAACCACAGCTGAGGCATAAATCCTCTGATTTCTTAAATCCTCACTTGGTATTCTAACTGGCAGCTCCCTGGTGATTTTATCTCCTGCATTAATACAACATTAAAAAATGTTTATGGCTTGTCATTTTTATATCTATCAATAAGATGTGCTTATTTTAAAATACTCTTCTCCACAGAGTGAATCTTTCAAATATCCTGGTAGTAATAAAATCTCTGGGAATGGGCTTTCATCTGCCAGTGGATGGAGTGCATTCTTTGTCCTCGGTAAGACACCTTTTGACTGTGGAAATGTTTTTAGGCCTTCAACATTTTTATTTGGTATCTTTACTCTAAGAATTTTGCTGGTCTATGGAATATACTTCCATGACGTCAGCACAACTTAAATGTCAGGATCTACTAGTAGGCCCTATCCTCAACATGACAGTGCCAATGGCAAAACTTGGCAACGAAGCTATTAATCTCTTGTGTAACAAGCTCTAAATCGTAGTCAGAAAGGGGTGCAGGATTGGGTTTCTAAATTTGAGTCCTAAACTGTTGTTGAAAAACAACATTTATTCCAGCTGTAACTGAATCTTCATTAGCTGACAGGCTGGATTTTTGTCTGCTGTGCAGCTGCCTCTAACTTACACAATGTTGGTATGCTTGGCCTGTGCCTTTTCATATGATTTGGAGATCTCTCAGTGAGATCTCAAGGTCTGGCTTTAGCTACAGCTGCTCCTCTTCTCCTCACAGCTGGATACCACAGAATGAGCAAAACAGCTTATTCTGCTCCCAGCCACTTCTCCTTCCCTGTTTCATAGAAGGGAGCAAGGGGAAAAAACTCTTTTGCCTGGCTTTGGCTGCTCTGGAGGCTGGACACACTTTGCAGCTTTCCCCAGCTCCAGCCCTGCCTTCCTTCAAACATTCTGGGCTGCCCATCAGTCTGCCCCATCATGGAAGCATTGTTTTGTTTTGTTTTTTGGGCCCCCCGTAGGGGATTTTTTAATTACTTTTTCTATAAACTACAACAAAATTAGGGAAGGGAACTACAAACTAAGGGAGAAAGTAAAGAAAACCCACTAAAAACCCAAGAGATGGTGATCATACATAATGCTTATAAAATAGCTCTTAGCTAAAAGTTACAATATAAATTCATTGAATGAGGTCATCTAGAATATGATTAAACTAAAAAACCCTTGAAGCTCCCTCTTATCTGACTTCATAAAGAGCAAAATAAGATATGGTTATACAAAGTAAGCAATTTTAAGAGGTTCCAGAGAGTAAAAACTTTTCATTTTTTGTCCTTTTTCTTTCTCAACCGGTATTTTGTTTTTGGGGCTGCCGCCCTCAATGCTGAATCAGAGTCCTCATCGGAAGATGCCACTCCTTCTTCACTTTCTTTGGTGCTATTGTCTTTCTTCTCTTCTTCTTCTCCTGCTGGACGACTATGAAGATGCAAAAACTCCCACGCCTTTTCAACAGAGTCAATTTTTTCTTTCTTGTCCATAAATTTAAAGATTATGCCTTTGGGACCGATCCATCTGTAGGCACCGTTATTGTTCTGCAAGAATAAAGCCAAGTCTCTGAATTTCCTTCTTTTCCTTCTTATTTCAAACAGAATATCCTTCAGCACTTTTATTTCTTTGTCCTTAATTTTCAAAGTGATTCCAGTTGTTGCTTTAAGTATCTGGTCCCTCAGTTGTCTTCTGGAGAATCTCACCATTACTTCCCCAGGCAGATTATTTTTTCTTGTGAATTCTGGATACGACCTGGAGATCATATCAATTTTGCTTTGTAGTACATCTCTTTTGATATCTGCTATTGGGGCTAAAGAGTCACACATAATCTACTTCATAATCACACATAATCTCCCCCTTCTCTTCCGGGACCCCTTGAAATCTTAGGACATAGCTTGCCCGTTCCATTTGAAGCTGTGACAAATAAGATTAATTAATTGCTCTCCTTTTCTCCATCGTCTGCAGTTGTTTTTTAAGCTTCTTGGTGCTGGCATCCACCTCTTTAAGCTCTTGCTCTGTTTTGTCTGTTTTTTTTTGTCATCTCTGTCAATTGTGTTTGTTGTGCATCAAATTTATGGTGCAATGCCGTTACTTGTTCCAGCAGAGGTCATACCGCTTCAGTCAGCATCCTTTGAAGCTCTGCAGTTGTGTCCTGTCTAGAAGCAGGACTTGCCGGGCTGACATTTCCGGCCGGCAATTTAGGTTTTGTTTGTTTGTCCTTCTCTTCCCTCCTTGGAGGCACCATTTTTCCTAGTTGTTTACGTTTTGCAAAAGTTCTCACAGCCTCTAAAAACTCTTTGGAAAGCCTGGTAAGTTCTTATAAGCTCTCTATTTTAGCACATTTCACTTTTATAGTCCACCCCCCCTTTCAAACGCTCAAAGTTCGTTTGTTTTCTTCTTATCGGGGGAGAGTTCCCTCCCCTCCTTGCTTTCAAAGGGGAGGTTTTCAACTGTATCTTCAGTGTTTCTCACTTCAACTTTAACTCACATTTCAATCTTGTCTCCGCTTTTAAAGTTCATATGCTCGACCACCAACCCCTTTTTTAGGTGTGCCTTCTTAGTTCCGTTCATGGAAGCTCCGTGGTGGGGCCTTCGGGGCATGGAGGAGCCCCCCTTTGCCAGCTAGTCACCGGAGGAAGAGCTCTTCTAGCACCCCATGGCTGGGAGCCCAATGCAAGGGCTCCAGGGGTGGTGCAGACAATCACACCCCCTCCCAGCCACAGGCGCTGGCGCGCGGTTCCCGGGAGCTCAGGAAACCACGACCGCCATAGCAGACGCCAAAACCGGAACTCCTGTTATCACATTGTTGATGAGAGGTCATGATGGGAAGTTCCCCATCTCATGGACAACTTTCCTCATCGTACAAGCTATAATCGCCCACCAGCATTCCTCTTTATTATCTCAGTCCACGCACTTTGGCCTTGGGTACAGAGGAATGGTCCTCAACAAGGATGGATCTAACACCTCTCTCTCTCTCTCTCTCTCTCTCTCTCTCTCTCTCTCTCTCTCTCTCTCTCTCTCTCTCTCTCTCTCTCTCTCTCTCTCTCTCTCTCTCACACACACACACACACACACACACACACACTCCTGGCACTAAGTGACTAGAAAAGGTGGTGGTGAAGCTTAAATTTCTCTGGAGGTACCATTCTCTCACCTGAAGCTCATCCCCTAATTTCTCGGAGACTCTCCAGAATTACAAAGTAATGAAAGAAATGCACTCAGTACCTGTGTCAGGGCTCTTTCATTCATTCTTCATGTGTTTGAGCGTTAAGCTTTGAACTGAAAAGAGATGCTAGGGCTGAATCCTGGTGAGCCTGTCAGAACTTAAGCCCTGCTTTTTTTCCTTTTAACCACCAAATTAAAAGTATAACATACATTTATACAATAGAATATAATAATAATGTATGTATAGAGCACCTTTAGAATAACAAAAATACAGGATCTGCCCCAAAGGAGCTTACAATATGAAATTCAGCATGGAGGAGCCAGTGTGGTGTAGTGGCTAGAGTATCATAGTAGGATCTGGGAGATGCTGGTTCATATTCCCACTGTCAGAGGAAGCTTTCTCCATGCCCTTGGGATGCCTACCTCACAGGTTTGTTGTCAGGATAAAATGGACAAGAGGAGAATAATGTTGTAAGTCACTTAGAATGGGCATTGGGGAGAAAGTGGGATATAAACTTCCAAATAGATAACTAATCGAGGGAAGGAAGATGGAGCGTCAACAAGAAAAGAAGATATGCTCAGCTTAGTAACATATATATAAGCTTTGGTTGTTTGAGTTCCTCAAATATTTGGTATGTTTTTATTCCTTCTTTCTCCCACAGCAGTGTGGTTCCCAAGGCAGGCAACTACAAAAATTCAATAATACAAATTAAAACAAAAATCCACTGCTTAAAAAATGCACTAAGCAGGGAGGAACATGATGATATACTAGAATAGATGCCAACTATGATAAGTCAACTTTGAACAGTGTATTAGAATGGGGTACCCTGACATTGTTGTACCCTAATAGTCACCATTGAATCTATAAAGATTTGAGGATTTTACTGCCTGGTTTAATTTTTGTACATATTTATTCATATTTTTACTGCTCCAGGAATAAATTTATCTTAGCAAAAATTGTAAATCAGTGAATTAGAGAAAATCTGATTTCTTTGTATTTAATTTTCAGGCAGAAGTACAAAACCTGTGGAATGAAAACCAGGCTATTTTGAAGATGGCAAAACAATATGGCTATGAAGTGGTTGACACTTTCATTATTACTATGGGACGGTACAAGGAATTCTTGCAAGGGAAGTGTGGATGCCATTTTCATGAGGTGATCATTTGTTTTGGTGAATAATTCAAAGAGTCCCTGAGTTGTCAAATATGTGTTAGTTAAAATATGTTGTTGAAGGCTTTCACGGCCAGAGTTCATTAGTTGCTGTAGATTTTCCGGGATGTGTGGTCGTGGTCTTGGCATTGTAGGACCTGATGTTTCACCAGTAGCTGTCACTGGCATTCTCAGAGGTATAACACAGAAAGATGTAGTACTCTCTGTGTCAAGGTGAGCAGAAAAATGGTATTCTTGTCTGAATGCTATGCTGTGTAAACATTAGTAGACCATGCAAGACGGATATGTAACCCACACTTTCTGAATGACGAACTAAATCATCTTAACCACGCACTTCAAGCAAATGGCTACTCTAAGAATGAAATCAGAAGAGCAATTAAACCAAAGGTAAAACAAACAACTGAGGAAAAACAATCTCCCACAGGAAAAGTTCTTTTGCCATATATCAAAGGAATCACTGATCAGACGGGAAAACTTATGAAAAAACACAACCTTCAAACAGTATTCAGACCCACCAGAAAAATACAACAGATGCTAAGATTGGCAAAAGACCCCCTCACTTCTGCAAGAGTATATCACATACCATGCAGTTGTGGACAAGTTTACATTGGGACCACACAGCGTAGCATTCAGACAAGAATAAAAGAACATGAAAGACACTGCAGACTTGGCCAACCTGAAAAATCAGCAGTGGCTGAACATAGCCTAACCCAAACAGGACACAGCATTTGGTTCCAAAACACTGAAAGACTGGATAACACTTTCAATTACCATGTCAGATTACATAGGGAAGCCATTGAAATCCATAAACCTAAATACAATTTCAACAGCAAAGAAGAGAGTTTAAAAATAAATAGGGCATGGTTTCCTGGCCTGAAAAACACAAAATGCTCTACAGCTGACAATGGCACTACAGATAAGATTAGAGTTTCAATAGCCATTCCACACACAAAAGAACCTCCTCAGGAAACAATCCATAGACAAAAGAACCTCCTCAGGAAGGTTCCTCCATTAGCATGTTCATAGCCTGGAGAACTACTACAAAATAATGACTCAGCCCTACCCCACCTTCTAGGGTAGATATAAATTACCTGCCTACCATTTTTCTGCTCACCTTGACACAGAGAGTACTACATCTTTCTGTGTCATACCTCTGAGGATGCCAGTCACAGCTACTGGTGAAACATCAGGTCCTACAATGCCAAGACCACGGCCACACATCCTGGAAAATCTACAGCAACTGATATGTTAGTTAAAACATTTGCAATTTAACTGCACTGGTGTGATCAACCAGTATGAAAAGTACTGAACAGTGATTTGGGGCACTTTGGAAATGGGTGTGTGATCCCCTTTGGGCCCACACAAACAACACACTTGGAGACTGAGATCTTTCACTGGATCTTCCCAGTGGCTAATAGCTGTTGTGCAGGCCTCCAGTTCAGGTGAGAACCAGATTGTAGGAGTGGGAAAGGCCTTTTACCCTTCAAGACCTGCCAGTTTCACTGACTGTAACTGAACTATCCCCCATCCCCAACATCTTTATTACTACTAGAAAGGGGAAAAAATGGGGTAAGAGAAGTTGTCTAATAACAGAAGTCTTACTTTCAAATGGTAAAACTATGTATAGTCAGAATGCTTAAACCTCTTCTCCATTCTGTGACCTCACCCTAAAAAAGGGACCCATGCAGCAGCTATTTAGCCTCTTGAGAATCTTGTGATTTTCAATAGTAATTGTCCCTGTTATGTCCTTGTGCATTTAACGTGCATATATACTTTTTCCTCTCAAGATTCTGGCTGCTGATCACAAGGGACTTGGGTTGATTCTCAAAGAGGGCCCACTTTAAAGGATTTAAGAAATTTCACTTGAATTACTCTAGAGACCAAGAATAGCCACAGGGTGGCCCAGGGGCTAAATCCAGTCCCCAAGGCAATTTTATCTAGCCCTTGCTGGCCCTGGCAAATTCCACACTTTACTGTTATATCTCTTTACTGGATTTTGTATTTGCATGATTGCTGTGTTATACTGTGAACGAACACATGTACTCCATAACACTGAAATTCTTTTTTTGGTATGGTACCCAATTTATTACAGAGTCTGAACACTATTCCAATAAGAGGTAGTGTTGGTCAAATTGAGGAGAACAGAGTGGCTGCCTGAAAAGAAAGCAGGAATTGACATAGGAGATTTCACTGCTATTTGAAGTGCTTAAGCCATCTAAAATATGTTTGTGCTCAGAGAATGCATGCACCCTCAAAATGTGCCGTTAACATTCCATGGAAACATTGTGCTTCTTAAAGGAGCCTCAGTGAAGAATATGTGATACCACTTCAAAGCATTTCAACTGTTTTCTTTGTCTGAATCTGATGCAAGCCAATGAAGAGAAAAGGCAGCTGCATCAGCTTGTTCAGTTTCAGGTGTTTGACTTCAATCCAGAATGATTCCTACTGAGATAAGCAGGATGATGCACTCAGAGATGATCAGTTATGGGCCATTTCAAAAAGAAATTTTGTAGAATTAGAGGAGACAAATCAATTTGCAGTAATGTCAAAAATGCTTAGGTGGATCATAAGTGAGAAGGGAGTAACATCAACAGATCTTTGTGCTTTGAAGCACAGCAATATGCAGTGCTGTGAAATTAATGTGACACTCTCAATTTCCAATTGGCCCAAAATAAAGGAATTTGCATTCAATTTTTGTAAGTAGCTTCAAAAGTAACCCTGCTATACCCTAAGTATAGTTTGTAAGGATTTCCTTTCTTCCATGGGAATGAGAAGTGAGAAATTAATTTTTTGCATGAATTTTCCCCTCAGGCCAGAAAGGTCCTTGATATGACTGTGCTCTGCTTGCTCTCCTTCTGGTCATCTTAAGGTCTCATTATACATTACACAGTACATGTGGTTTCTGTCACATCATGTCTCTTTTATGGCCCTAAGATAAGTGGAGAAACAAGAGAAGCAGTAATTAGCTGTCCATAGTATAACTCTATGGTTTAAACATGTACAATTTGAATGGAAGATCCATTTCTATTACTCCCATGCATCAAAAGGATAATTTCACAAACATTCTCATTCTTTTTCAGGTGGTGAAATCCAAAACGTCTGGAGCAAGCTCTTCTACGACAAGAACTTTATCAAGGCCCTATGTTCTGGGCAAATATTTCAGCAATCAAAGCAATTTGATGCAATTGCAAACCTACACATCAAATTCTCAATCCCCTTATCATTTGAGAGGCCCAATAAACCAAGTTTATTCAGAAATCCTTCTCAGCGGGATGTGTAGAAATGACAAGAAAGCTGTTGGAATGTAGCTTTGTTTGGCAGAAATGTAGACCTCCAGACTGCCCACTTTCCTGTGTGGTGATCCAAAGGCTGCACCAGATATATTACACACTTCTGAGTGGCCAAACATACTAGCATAACTCAAGACATGTGGCAGTTTCCACAAAGCCTTATAAAATCAAGATGTGTCCCCATGCATCTGTGGTTTCAGAATGGGAGACAGAGAATCAAGAGAAAGGGGGAGGGGAAAGAGTTACCGGAAATATTGCCAAGATTAAAACAGCTGTAACCTAAGTATATGTATATGATAAGAAAGAAGAAAAGCACTATATATATGTGTGTGAATTTTGTAGAAATTACTTAAGTATAGCTGCAGTGTACAATATTACATCATCTGTAAATAAAAAACCTCATTCCACTTTCGAGAGTTTTATGACATAGCAAAATAGTTGTCTATGTATATGCGCTTGAAAATGGGTATCGGGATTTCAGCCATAATACCAGATTTGTACTTCTGACCTTTGCATGATGGAAGATAGGACAACACAAGCGCCACTCCATTGCCATTGTTACAATGCTGCTTCTTCTGCCTTTGTGCATTCCTTCACAGCACTTCTGTTTGTGTATTCACTGGGCATACAGGCTTCTTCTTCCAGGTTATGATTTCTGTGTTTTAGGAATAGGCTCAGGACCAGGGCTTTTTTTATAGAAAAAGCCCAGCAGGAACTCATTAGCATAATAGGCCACATCCAACAGCAGGAACTCATTAGTGTATTAGGCCACACCCCATGTTATGAGAAGTGTGGTCATCCAGCCACACCCACCTTTTGCTTCTTATTCTGTTTACCTTGTTGTCAAAACCCAGGGCTTTTTTTGTAGCAGAAACTCTTTTGCATGTTAGGTCACACACCCCTAATGTAGCCAATCCTAATGAGTTTCTGCTGTTGGGTGTGGCCTATTATGCTAATGAGTTCCTGCTGGGGGTGGCCAACTCGGGAGCCAACTGGAACTCCCTTCCTGTGCGTTCCTGCCCAAAAATAGCCCTGCTCAGGACTATCTTAGCATGTACTGCTACTAAAACTACACATTTTACTGGGCACAAAAATAAATAAATAAAAGAGAGAGGGGGAACTTTGGCTCATTTTGGATTGCAGGTGAACTAAAGCTGAGAGCAGCTTGCTTAAAGTGAGTTCATGGCCATGATCTAAGCCACACAGTCCTTGGTTCTCACTCTTAGTATACTCAGAACTCCACGTTGTTTTTTACTGCAGCTTCTTCTGAAACATAAGAAGTCAGTTCTAAAGGTCAGTAGCAGCATGGCAGGTAACCTAGAAGCCCAGATGGCCACCTGCAGAGCTTCCTGGACAACCCTTTTGGATTCCATCAACTGCTCAGATTGGGTGCAGACTTTTAATGGATATTTGAAAATTTCCAGCTGGTAGTGTCCCTCCGGGCAAGTATGTGCTGTCAACTATCTTACATACAGAAAGAGGGCAATATCCTCATTTTCCTGGGATGATTTGTGTTTTCTCCGATCTATCTGCTTTCTACAACAGAGTGTGCCTTTGGTGTTTTTTTCTGTCTAAGTATTTTCCAGTGGTTTCATAGCTGTTGTTATACATTGATCTTGTGAATGTGTACCAAATGTGAAGGATTCTGTGATACCAAAGGTATGCTGTTTTACTAAAGTCTTAAAATCACTATCTTTTTATAATGCTTAAGTATTTATACATTCTAATTCTGCTAGTGTTTTTAAGGTTTTCCTATTGCACATTGTTTAGTTTTTTTATGCTGGATGTCCTTGTAATAGAAGCAAAAATGGAGAATGGCTGCCTTTGTAAATATGTCTATACTGGACAGCGAGACTGTTACTAAACCCAGGAGAAATACTGGTCATGTGCTAGTTTGCGCTGGCAAATGTGCAATGAAGTCTGTGCATATTCAACATGAGATGGTTTTTTGATGCTATTGTTCATTATGTTTTAATATTTCTCAGATGTTGCTATTCTGAAAACAACCTTTCCATGGTATATTTTATAGTTATATTTTATATAAAGTTCTCACTGTAACATCCAAGTCAATCTAACAGTTAACATAGATCAACAATTTCCAAGATCAGACCCTCAGTTAAATAACACCAAGGCAAATCTATAGAAAAATGAAGTAGATTGTCATAGCTCATGGTACAAAATGTTCTTTAGTAATATTCTTTCTTTTGTATAGTGATATATGAATAGACTAGATAATGTAGCTCAGATGAACTGACCACTTCATTATGTCTCTTGGATTTCAAATGTTTGGGGTTGGAGAAAGTTAATGTCTTCTTCAATGCCAATAATATATGTTGTTGTTGTTCAGTCGCACAGTCGAGTCCAACTCTTCATGACCCCATTGACCAGATCATGCCAGGCCCTCCTGTCTTCTGCTGCCCTCTGAAGTTTGCTCAATTTCATGTTTGTTGCATTGATAACACTGTCTAAGCATCTCATCCTTTGCCATCCCCTTCTTTGACCTTCAATCTTTCCCAGCATCAGGGTCTTCTCCAGTGAGTACTCCATTCTCATTTGGTGGCCAAAGTATTTGAGCTTCAACTTCAGTATCTGGCTTTCCAGGGAACAGTCAGGATTGATTTCTTTTAGGATTGACTGATTTGATCTCCTTGCAGTCCAAGGGACTCTCGAGAGTCTTCTCCAGCACCATAGTTCAAAAGAATCTATTCTTCGGCGCTCAGCCTTCCTTATAGTCCAACTCTCACAGCCATACATTACTACTGGGAATACCATTGCTTTGACCATGCGGACTTTTGTTGGCAGGATGATGTTTCTACTTTTTATCATGCTGTTTATATTTGCCATCACTTTCCTCCCCAAGAGCAGGTGTCTTTTAATTTCATGGCTGCAGGCACTGTCTGCAGTGATCTTGGATACCAGGAACGTGAGGCCTGTCACAACTTCCCCTTCTGTTTGCCAAGGAGTGATGGGGCCGGATGCCATGATCTTAGTTTTTTTTATTTTGAGTTTCAAGCCAACTTTTGTGCTCTCCTCTTTCAACCTGAGCAAGAGGCTCTTTAAGTCCTCTTCACTTTCTGCCATCAGAGTGGTATCGTCTGCATATCTGAGGTTGTTGATCTTTTCCCCAGCTATCTTAGTTCCAGTTTGTGATTCATCCAGGCTGGCATTTTGCATGATATACTCTGCATATAAATTAAATAAGCAAGGTGACAATATACATCCTTGCCATACTCCTTTTCCTATGCTGAACCAATCAGTTGTTTTGTATCTGGTTCTAACTGTCGCTTCTTGACCCTTATACAGGTTTCTCAGGAGACAGGTGAGGTGGTCTGGTACTCCCATCTCTTTAAGGACCTGCCATAGTTTGTTGCGATCCACACAATCAAAGGCTTTAGCATAGTCAATGAGGGAGAAGTAGATGTTTTTCTGGTACTCTCTTGCTTTGTCCATAATCCAGCGAATGTTGGCAATTTGATCTCTAGTTCCTCTACCTCTTCGAAACCCAGCTTGTACTTCTGGCGGTTCTCTGTCCACATACTGTTGAAACCTAGCTTGTAGGAACTTGAGCATGACCTTGCTAGTGTGTGAAATGAGTGCAATTGTGTGATAGTTTGAACATTCCTTGGCATTGCCCTCCTTTGGGATTGGAATGTATACCGACCTTTTCCAATCCTGTGGCCACTGTTGCGTTTTCCAAATTTGCTGGCAAATTGAATGCAGCACTTTAACAGCATCATCTTTTAAGACTTTGAATAGCTCAGCTGGGATACCGTCACCTCCACTAGCTTTGTTGTTAGTAATGCTTTCTTTTTTTTTTCCGTGAAAATTTTTATTTCGTTTTCCAAAATAAATATTACATTCCATCTTACATTATTTTCCATATAGAGTAGAGTCTTATACATTCTTATCTACCCATTTATACACCCTTGCCCATTGTTTACTATGTACCTTACCAGTTTTATTTGATAATATGAGACTTAAATCATCCATTCGCACTACCTCTAATACCTTAATTATTAAATCTTCTTTGGAGGGGATTACATCAGACTTCCCATTTTGGGCCAACAATAAACGTGCGGCGGTTATTATGTACAATATTACATATATTTCTTGTATTTTGTGTTCCTTCGGAATCATGTTTAATAGATACACTTCTGGTTTCAATATTAGATCTTTATCCCAAATTTCCCAGATTATCCTGTTCACCATTTTCCAGTACTCTTGTATCTTACTACAAGTCCATCACATATGGTAAAAAAATCCCTGTGTTTGCTTTGCATTTCCAACAGTGACTAGATGTACCGGGATAGCATCTTGCACCCTTGTCCGGAGACTAATACCATCTGTGGAACTTATAAACATTCTCTTTATATGTGATAGCTCTCATATATTGAACAGATTTCCAAACTCTAGACCATTCATCATATTCTATTGTTTTCCCAAAATCTTTCATCCAGGTGATCATAACATTTTTGACGGACTCATCTTGTTCATACTCATCCAATAACAGCTTATATATTTTCTATATCAATTTATCACTGGAGGACAACCAAATCTTGTCCAACTCATTATTCTGATCTTCAAATCCCCTTAACATCTCTTTATTGTATCTATCTCGTAACATTATCTGTTCCCACCAGGTTAAGTTGTTTTCACATTGTAACTTTTCTTCCTCCTTCAACCTTTTGCCCCTGCTTAACAAGAATTGATAGCTTATCTTTTTACTCTCTGTTATCAAGGCTGGACTAATAAATGTTTCAAGGGGGGATACCCATCTGGGAATTTTCTTAAAATACTTCTCCTTTATAATACACCATATTTTGTTCAATGCCCCCCTTACTAAATGTTTTCCAAAATTTGAGTGGATTTTGTCTTTCCCGTACCATATATATGCGTGCCACCCCATATACAAATCATGTCCTTCCAACATCAGCATCCTGTCATTTTCCAAAGTAAGCCATTCTTTTATCCAAACCAGTGCAGCCACTTGATAATATAGGTACCAATTGGGAACATTCATACCCCCTCTTTCCTTTCTATCTTGTAGTACTTTCCCATTTATTCTAGACCTCTTGTACTGCCATACAAATTGCCTTGTCACTTTATCCAATTCTTCAAAATATATATATATATTTTAATTGGGATGCTTTGTGCCAAAAATAGAAATCTTGGCAGTATATTCATCTTTATCAGTGCTATTCTACCCATAAATGATAATGGTATATTTTTCCATCTTAGCAAATCCGCTGAAATTTCTTTCAATACCTTATTGTAATTGTCTTCAATTAATGAACTACATTTGTTTGTAAAGTAAATCCTTAAATATTTTACTTTCTTGGCCATTTCCATAGACGATTGTTCTTGAATTACTCTTAATGTATTTGGTGCACAGTTTTCAGTTAGAATTTTAGATTTCTTATAATTTATCTTAAATCCTGCCACTTTCCCATAATTCCTAATAGCGTCCATCAGATGTACCATGGATGTTTCTGGTTTTTCTAAAATAAATACCAAATCATCAGCGAAAGCTAATAATTTATATTCCTCCCCCTTTATTCTTAAACCTCTTATTTGCTTGTTCCCCCTTATATTATCATTCAGTGATTCTAATGCGAAGATAAACAATAATGGAGAGAGTGGACAACCTTGAGGGGAACCTTTCTGAATTTCAATATTATTAGTTAGGTCTCCATTTATTATCACCTTAGCCGCTTGTGCTTTATAAATAGCCTCAACCATAGAATAGAACTTATATCCGCAATCTGCTATTTTTAACTTTTGTAACAAGTAGTCCCAAGATAAGTTATCAAAAGCTTTCACCGCGTCTAAGAACAGTAAAATAAGTTCTTTATCAGGATGTTCTTTGTAATACTCTAACACATCCATAATAGTTCTTAAATTATTTTTCATTTGTCTCCTGGGTAGAAAGCCCATCTGATCTTGATGTATCATTTGTGATAGTACGGTCTTTAATCTATTTGCTAATATACTGGCGTATATTTTATAATCCGCATTTAGGAGGGATATCGGTCTATAGTTCTCAATCTCACTTTTATCAGCATTGGGTTTCGGGATTAAAGTAATTAGTGCCTGTTTCCATGATTCTGGGATCTTCCCGAGTTGTCCTATTTCCTGAACTAGTTTCTTGAATTCACTAAGCTGTTCCTCAAAAATTTGATAGAATTCTGTAGGAATGCCATCAGGGCCTGTTTTTTTTTTCTTTTCTGTCTCTTAATTGCTTCCACAATCTCGCACATTGTTATTGGATCATTCAAAAATGTTTTATGTTGTTCACTGAATCCTTTAGTATTTTCCTTCAGATATTCTAACGTTAACTCCTTATTTGTCTCATCTCTTTGGTACAAATTTATATAAAATTTCTCAACTATATTTTCCAACTCTTTTATATTAAACTTTCCCTCATTCTTCTCATTTTTTAACTTAAGTATTAAACGCTTATCTCTTTCTTTTCTTACTTTATAAGCTAACCATCTATTTGGTTTATTCATATTTTCAAAATAATATTGTTTAGTATATTCAATGTTTTTCCCTATCTCATAATTCAATAGTAAACTCATTTTGTGCTGCAAAACACTTAGTTTCACTTTAGGACTTTGAGTATCTATTGCATTCTTCATATTTTTTTCCTGTATCCCAATCTGCTCAGTTAACTGCTCATACTCCTTCTTTCTTTGTTTTGCTTTCCACGCGCTTTGACTAATACAACAACCTCTCATATACGCTTTGAACGCGTCCCAGACTATTCCTACCTGCTTTTCCGTGTATCTGGAAAAATTCTGTGATCTCTCTTCTACATTTTGTGACAAATTTTTGATCTTTAGACAAACTCAGATTCATTGTACACCTATATACCTTTTGACTCTCCCTTAATCTTAATAATACAGGGTTATGATCTGCATATATATTAGCCGTCCTGAGCTGCCGGTAGCCGCCCTAAATAAATAAAATATAAAATTAGGCAAAATTTCACAATCAATCATATCCCTTATCATGTTAATTGATGCCCAAACCATATCAATCTGTGATCAATTATTGTGTCTTGCTGAATAATATGTATAATCTCTCTTTTGCATATTTCTAGTTCTCCATACATCAATTAAATTGTATTCTTCCACTATTCACATATAACTTTCCAGTAGCACTTTGCCTCTCTTACTTCTTTTCCTGGTGCTACTTCTATCTAATTCCAGATCCAAAACTGCATTATAATCACCTGCAATACATATATTATTCATCTCTACACTATTCAAAACTGTTTGCAACTCTACAAAAAAGTTTTTTTGATTTTGGTTAGGTGCATATAAATTGACAAATAACATCTTCACCCCATTTCTTACTACTGAAATCGCCACTATTCACCCGTCTTTTGAACTGTATACCAGTTCTGGATTTAATACTTCTTTCGCATAAATTACTACTCCCCTTTTCTTTTCTTTTGCTGCCACTATAAATGCAGTGCCCAGTTTTTTGCACTCTAAATATTTCACGTCTATGTCCTTAATATGTGTTTCTTGCAAACAAATTATCTCTGGTTTTAATTTTTGTAGTTGATGGAATATCTTCCTCCTTTTTTGCGGACTGTTTAATCCATTCACATTAACCGATAAAACACTAAAATTCTTAGACACTGACATTTTATTCTTTACAGGTTTTCCCCCTCTATTTTTATATTTGAACCTAGTTAAAATCTGATAGGTTGTTTTGTTGGATTTGTTGGGCTTATTTCTATATTTCTTCGATTTAGATCCCTTTCCTTTGTTATCTTTTTTCTCTTCTTATATATCACTTTCCTCCATCACCTCTTCATTAGATTCCTCCTCCTGGTTCCCCTCTTCTTCCTCTACCACCTCTTTTTGTAAGCCTAGTTCCTCTCCATATCTATCTAAGAAAAATTCAGCTTTGAATATCGAATCTATTCTGTGCCTTTGACTACCCATATGAAAATAACACTCCCTCAGGTATTAACCATCTGAACACAATTCTATTATTTTTCAAAAGATTTGTTAATGTCATATATTGTAGCCTTCTCTTCCTTACCCTCCACGGTACTTCTTTTAAAAATATTATTTCTTTCCCGTGTATAATTACTTTAGCCTCATTCGTTGCCCTCAAGATTTTCTCCTTCAACTCTTTCTTATAAAATTTTATATGCACTTCCCTGGGTTTTTTATGTTTTTTAGCATAGGCTGAATTCCTTCTATAAATAGCTTCAATTCCTTCTTCTATTTCTTGTTTTGTTGCTATTTTTAGCTGCTCTGCTAAATTTTTTGCAACTTCCTCTTTGAGATTTTATCTATCATTTCCGATATATTTTGGCACCTTATGATCATGGCCGCTTTATCCATTTCTAGATTTATTCTTGTGTCTTCCATTCTTTCAGTTTTACTTTTAATTTCCTGAACATCTAGGTCCAAATCTTGCAATTTCTCCCTGGTCTTCCCTTGGTTAGCAGCTATTTTTATAATTTCTTGTTTATTGTCTATTAGTTGTTTCTGAATGTCCTGTGTTTTGTTCCTGATTTCCTGCATTTCTTTTCTAATTCGTGTTGTTAATTCATCCATCTTGTGACTAATAGATTCTATTTCTTTTTTTAATTAATGCAGGCAACATATTCTCTGTTGTATATTTCATTACCTGTGCTACCACTTGGGAAACACTCTCCTGAATCATTTTATTTAAGTCTTTCATTGTAGCCTGAGATAAACTCATTGTGGCAGCTTTAACTTGGCTTATTCCTCCCACTTGGCCTGGGGATGGTATTGACAACCTTCTTCCCCCACTACCTCCAGTGGCCATTAAATTAAGTTGACACCAGTGATATTGCTTGTAGCCCTTCTTTTTATATCCTATATATTTTATCTAAAAATAAAACCCCACAACAAAAAACTCTTATTTTATTTCTTCTTCCCTTTCACTTTCTCTGTCCCCTTCTCAGTCCTTCTTCTCTTAGCTTTCTAATCTGTAAGCTCTTGTCCTCCTCCTTAACTCTTATTCTCCCTTTTATATTCTCTTAAATACCACTGTTTTTCACACTTTCTCCTTGCCTGTTATTGGCTTATTCACTTTGTCCAATTCTATTAATGTCCATCTGCCTTCTTTATATGTCTATAACCGTTTCTTCTCTATCTTCAGCTTCTCTCTCTGTGTCCTTTACTCCTTTGCTCTGTCATGTTTGTTTTCTTCCGATTCCTTAGCCGTGCTCTGTATTGCTTGCTTGCTCTTCCTGCTGTCATCCTCCATCCTTGCTCTCTTCCCGACTCCTCCCTTCTCCTCCGGTCACATCAGCAATTGCTCCACTTGATGATGTCCTCCTGCCTCCAACCTTGCTCCTTTCCACACCCCCTCCCTTCTCTTTGCATAGCATCTCTAGTCCACCGTCGGCTCGCTCAGCAAGGGAGAAAGTGCCTCGTCATTGCTTTCCTTAAAGGACCATCCACTCCTCTCCAGCAAGTATCGAGATAAGCTGAAAAAGAAAAAGGAAAAAACTTTCTGCAGTTTAAATTTCTTGCTGCTTCTGACCTTCCTTCTGTCCCAAGTCTTAGCTCATAAACTTAAATTAGCAAACCTGTTTCTTCTCACACTAGCCACTTTTACAACCCTTTTACAACCCTTATCTCCATTCCCTTGGGATCCTCGTTTATAGGGCGAATTGTTCTGCCAGACTCTCAACCCCCCCCACACACAGAGTACTTCCAATTATTATTCCCCTATGTCTACGTAAATTTAGGGTACTTAGCTTCGGTTTTGTTGCTTTAGTTGTTCTACTCTCGACTCTTTAGCTTCCCCTGGGCTCATCTTGTGCACAGCGTGTCTTCAATCTCGCCGTTGCTCCCAGCAGCTGTAATTGAGTTTTCTTGCTGTCGGATTGTTAGCTAAAGTCCGGGGAGTTGCCACTCCACCAGGCATTAGCCAGAAGCATCCCTTGCCAATCTTCCCCCACAGGAAAGAAATTAGAGGCGTTAGAATTGCCTTCTCTGTCACTGAGCCCGGATCCGGAAGTTTCTTGTTAGTAATGCTTTCTAAGGCCCATTTAACATCGCTTTCCAGGATGTCTGGCACAAGTCCAATGATTATACCATCGTGGTTGTCAAGGACATTGAAGTCCTTCATGTATAGTTCTTCTGTTTATTCTTGTGTGTATTCAGTAATATATACATTGTGATATTTAAATTTCGTTATTATCTTTGGCACATGGATGTTAAAAATATTGAACCTGTGATAGCTCCCACTTATTTCAATAAAACATTTTCAATCAAGGATGTGCAGGATGTGCTAGAGAAGCTTGTAACACTGTTTTGTGAAATTAGTCATAAGGTAACATTTCTTGAGTGTTCAATTTTGTCTGTGTTGACCTAACGAAAGTGACAATGTGTACAATCTAGTGTCAAGTTAATTGTGACCAAAAGAGGTGGTTCACATGCATGAGCCACTCAGTTCCTTCTTCATAAAACCATCATATTTTACTCATGTTAGGTTAACTGCACTGACAGACTATGTGCTGCAAAGTACAATTTAAGATACTGGTCTTGACCTTAAAGCACTTCACAGCCTGGCATCTTCATGTCTGAATGATCACTTCTCCCTGTACCAGCCCTTGTACCTGTTAATACCAGCATTCCCTGCTTTGCATGTTGTGTTTATGAGAGAATAACACACCTACAGCGAGGAGCATGGCTTTTACTGCTTCAGCTCATAGGCTTTAGATCAACCTGCTGGTAGAAAATAATGAATGCCTTTTCTCTCTCTGCTATTTTTTTTGTAAAGTATTGTAATTCCAACTTCAATTTTGTTTATTTTAGAAGGCGGCTGTATTTTTTTATAGTGTTCACTGTATTTCACATTTTGGTGTTATTTTAATATGAAAGGTTGGCTATCTTTATCATGTTTTTAGTTTTGTGAGCTGCTGTGATTGTTTGGAAGGGCAGCATACAAATGTTTTAAATGAGCAAAATAATAAATAAGGTTAATAAGGTCAAATTCATGCAATCTGTTTGAAGTGGGTTGTACGTATACTCAGGCTGCGGTCACACTGACCTCTTATTGCAACTTGTTCCTGCTGTTGGTTTATCCACAACTTTTTTTATCTGATGAAAACTAGTTACATGTCCCTCTTGAATCACGCGATGAGTCTCAGACAGCCACGCCACCCAAGTGTGGCACGGGAATTTCTTTAAAAAAAAATTCATTTGCACATGTGCAAGAGTTATCATGTGCATAACTGTGCATGTGCATAATGGCGGTTGCCGGGGGGGGGAGATCAAATTGCACTCATTGCGAGAGGGGAGTCCAGATAGGGAGGTGCAGAATTGCAGCAGAAACACCTGGAAAGTACTCATTTTTCCAGATGTAGGAAAACATGGGAGAGAACCGGGAGCATTGTGTGAGTGAGCCCACTTCAGGGCGGGAGGTGGATTGGCCTGTCTGATCAGTGATTTTACATGTGAGAGGGAACAGCAGTGAATCCCAATCAAAACAACTGTGTGACTGCAGCCTCAGAAGAACTCTGATAACATCACAGCATTTTCAGGCACCTCAACATCTGATGCCATGACAAAAAACTGGAGTACCTTAAATGAGAAATCAAGAAACTCAGGTTACAGTTTGAGGGTTGGGAAGTGAAACATTACCATTGCACGTATTAAATGGTTAACATGTCAAACCTAATTAACATTGAACGTGGTGTGTGTATTGGGATCAGCCTGTAGCAGACAGTGCCACCCTAAGCAGAGTTACATCCTTCTAAATCATTGGCATCAATAGATTTAGAAGGGTGTACCTCTGCTTAGGATGGCACTGTAATCCTAGAAGTCACAGTATTTTTGCTTTGCCACACAGGTCTGTGCAATATTCCCACACAGGTCTGTGCAATGATAGTATTGTCAGCATGAGTCAATGTTTCCATCAAGAATGCTATGCTTCAGAAAGATGCATTATTTATGTATTATTTTACTGACACTATACAGTGGTGTGCACTGTTGGGCTAGACAACACTGCCACAATTCCCCTGACTGGAATATATGCCAGTTTAACATATTATATGAAGCAGTGCTAAAGCTAGCCATGCATTCCTAACCATGAAACATGGAATAAGTCAGAGGTGTGTGAGAAGTAACATTTCCCAAGCAGAAATGCCACAGGAAATTACCCTTGGCCTACATTCCTTTTTAGCACACAGAGGTAATTGTAGAGTATGTTGTTCCACAGCACTGAAAACGGGAGAATGGTGTGCAAGATGAAAGGAGACGATTTATTTCAGTCAGAAGTACCTCACTATCCTAGACAAGCATGGAGTACATTAAATTTATGAACATGTTGTGTTTTGAACTATTTATACCTTACATTCATTTGCATTATGGAGCTGCTCCTCCTCTGCTGGACATCCTCTCTTAAAGAGACAAGCTCCTATCACAAGCCCCAGCCACCTGTCAGTGGAGAGGGGGGCATCACCCATCAGCCCCACTGGCACCTCACAGAGCCTCTCCTCACATAGAGCGCACAGGGAACCAGAGGCTGACAAGAACATAGATATCTGGGAGCCCTTTGCTTACTGCCGTCCATGGCAGCCAGATGCTCACCCACACAAACAAGGGCATCTCCATGCCAACCTGCATGCCTCCTCTGCTGCAGGGACAACAGGAGGTGGTGCGGGGGTGCTGAGGGGGTCGGAGAGGTCCCCCAGTAGACTCTTGATGTGCTCCTGTCCCTCGCCAGCATCCCTTGCCACAGCAAGAAGCCCCCCCAGGTGCCCAGCAGCTGCTGTTACAGATGCTGCCAGCTCTTCCATCCATTGCTAGGCCCTGCCAAAGGCTTCCCACCACTCATGATGGCTCTCCAGCTGCTCCCAATCAATTGCCACCAACATGGAGGAAAAGGTGGGCAGGATGAGCTGTGCCAGATGCAGGCCCCATGGCTGGAGACCCAGCAACTGGCTGAAGTCCTCCCCTCCTCCATGCCACCAGCAGCCACATCCCCTGGTGATAGGTGGCCAAGTTCAGGGCTCACCCAGGACTATGTTCACATTCCCATGGGCCATCTGCAGCAACCCTCAGAGCCTCTGGGCTCTGAAGGGAGTGTCAATGGCACGGGGCATTTCCATGCTGCACTGTGCCCCTCAGTTCCCCATCCATAGGAAGCCCCCCATTTGTCACCCAATCTATTTTTCACAATGGTTTAGTCCCCTGAACAGGGGAAGGAACAACAGTGACTACAGAGCTAGGAATTGCTGCTGGTGAGATGGTCATGCCATGTGTAAGTCATACCCCAGGCCAGAGGCCAAGGTGTAATTTCGTCAGGCACTATGGAGCGGGAAGGGGTGTGTGTGTGGAAGAGACCACACATCTGCATGGATGGCAGATCCCTCCATGATGCAAACTGTTGGCATCCACCCAAAGGCAGGTGGATGTTCCTAGCACTGTGCGCACTGGGCCCCAGGATGGTTTTGGGTAGCTGGGACCTGGTTTGGCACATGTAGTAATGGCATTAACCCTCATGGTAGTCATTGAGCAATGAAGCCCATCAAGTAGGATGATGTGCATATCGACTATGGCACACTTCGTTTTTACCATTGGTGGCTGCGCTTGCCTGCTAGATGCTGCTGTGTGCCATATGAGTCCTGCATTCGCATAGGTAAATATTCCCACAGCAGCTGGGACTCAGATGGGCCAAGCAGGCCTCTACAGGGGACTGCCCTGTAAAATTGACCATCTCTGCTCAGCTGCACAGAATGCTGCCCATGAAGCCACAATGAGGCTTCAATAACAGCAATAAACCAACAATAAAACAACAGCATAGTTCGCACAGCAGTTTTGTGGGCCCAGGGACCACCGCCAGGACCAATCCATTAGTGTGCACCCTTGGCATTTGCATCTGCACTCACTGCTGTGGCAATACATCTCCTGCCAGGGCACCCCCAACTGATTTGATATGGTTCATAGGATGGCCTTGCACCTTTCGGATGTGTAGCCTGTGCTTTTGGCTGGGGGGACAGCAACCTGTTGTCGTGGGAATGGTCCTCATGTAGCCTTTCCCTCCCACCCATTTGTGTCCATGTGCAGCATTATTGTCAAGATGGGCCCCTTGCCAGAGTTTTGTCTATGGGGATCGTGTAGCTTGTGTGACACGCCCCCCCCCCCCATAATCCACAACAAGCACTAACACGTGGGATGGACACAATAGTTGAACTTTATTGGATGAAACCTAAGACAACAGAGTAGTAAAGGCTGGGATTGTGGCACTGAGGTCTGGACCCCCACTTGGTCCTTTGGTGCTAGGGACACCTCTCTGATAGGTTTGGGTGGGGAAGGGCCTGGAGACTGGATGTGTCCATGTGTTCCTGAGGCCCAGCTTCTGATGCAGGGAGGGCACATGGTGGGTTTTTGGCTCCTCAGATTGGGTCATGGCTCTCCCTGTTAGACTGGCACCTGAGTGCAGGGAAAACACAGTAGAACAGCCACTGACATTCCTTGCTGGCAGCTTGTGGGGCATTTGGCAGTCTGGCACTCCAATGCCACAAGGGAGACCCAACGGATGGCAGAATCCAGATCATCCACACCTGATCCAATATCCTGTCAGAACCTCTGTGCATCTGAACATGCACTCTGTCAGCAGTGTCAGGGAATTCTGCACCTGCAAGGGAAGGCTTTGGGCATCAAGTGGGATCACTCGGTACTCATGTTAGAGGGGATTCCCACCCATTAGTCTGTTTTGTGTAGGGGGAGCTCTGCTAATGCTCCTCCCAGCTGCCAAGTTCAGGAGTAAAAGACGCCATGTCCAGCACGGAGCAATGCCACTCTTGTTGGCTGGGGGATGTACTGGTTGTGTACTTGGGCGGTATCCTGAACTGCTTGGGTACCTGATGGTGTAGTCACAGCTGGGGGGGGGTTAAAAGGGAGTTACTATGGCCGCCCATTGACTGTGCTGCAATTTTGTCTGGTGCAATTTTGCCTCTGTTCTGGGGGGATGTTTGCACACTGAAAATGCTTTGAAGTGGACTGGCTGGTGCCAAGCCCCTAACATGCCCACATTTCCACCAGCGCTGGGATTTATACCATCACACCACCAGTGTGTAGCCATGGTGCAGCCACACTGATGCAAGTGCACTGTGCAGCTCTGTTTGTGCCCTCTGCTGGCATAAATGCCCTTTACACAGGCATATATTTGAGTTACGCTGGTATTGGGGTCTGTCAGCTCCCTTTTCCGATTCAGACCCCCACCAGGATTGCTCTGTGAGTGACCTCACCTCACTTTCCTGCTACTTGTTTCAGCATGCATGCAGAGAGAAGCAGGAGGCATGGCACCCTGGCTGTCTACCCAGCAGGCCCTTCCAAAAGGCAGCCCCAGAATTGATAGCTCTAGAGGGGCTCATGACACAGCAGGAGGTGGGGGCTATGAGAGTCCCAGCCATAGACTGAAGACCACCATCATATACAGATGTAAGTAGAGTGGCCTTCATCACCAATACCTTGCTTTACCAAGCTATATATTACAGCTATCCCAAGAAAACTAGACAAATAGGATATACGGAGCAATAATTTCCATGGATGATAAAACCAAGATTGCTTTTGGTGCTAAAAATAATATAATCAATGTGTTTGTTGTATACCAAGAAGGACCGCACATACGCTCACCTTCACACATGGTCATGCGAATGCCCAGAGCTTCGCTTCCATAAACAATAGCAAGTACGGATCCTAGAATGGACCTATCGGGCCATCCAGATCTTAGTAGGAACCTATGGGAAATGGGTGTACTGTAAATAAACCTATCATGGGTGTGGGGTGTGTCTTGCAACAGGGATTTAAGCCAGGCTCAGTCCGGCTGGTTTGTATCTTGATTCCTGCTACTAAATAAACCTGAGCTGACCACTATGCTACGCCTCGGAACTCAGTATATTACACTGGCAATGAAGGTGGGATCACGATGAGCAAGCCTGTCTCCGACTCAAGCACCGCACCGCGCACCGACCTCCAGGACTCCATGCCCCACATCACTGACCAAGGATCCAGCACTGTGCAGATACCCAGGTCACCGCACCTCACATCGCTCCCCAAGTCATGGCTGTCACTCCAGGAACCATCTCAACCTTTGATCCTGCGCACCCTGAGTTCTGGGAAGCATGGGTAGAACAGCTCACCCACTTCATCAGCTACCAAGATGTGACAGAGGCCGCCAAGAAAAAGTCCCTGCTCATCAGCATGTGTGGCATTGCCACAGTCTGCTTGGCACAGGATCTCATTGCCCCCAAGAAAATGGCAGAGGCCACGTTCGAGGATCTCATCAAGGCCTTGACGAACTACTTTGTGCTGAATCCAACAAAAATGGCCATGTGCATGGACTTCTTTGCGTGTACCCAGATGACAGGAGAAGTGGCCACCAAATTCATAGCAGAGCTCCGCCAAATAGCCATGGACTGTGAGTTCACCGATATGGAGGACATCATCCTCACTCAATTCATCTGGGGAGTCAAGGACCCTAAACTCTGCCGCAAAGTAATTGGAGCTAAAGATATAAATCTGGAAAGAGCACTCTGAATGGCCACTGCCTCTGAGAGGTCACACCAGGAGCGACTGCCACCAAATCTAATGCACCAAATAACCACATGGGTGACCTCTGACACTTTGGATGAGGACGAAGTACTCCAGATATGTCACTCCGCTCACCAAAATCCATGACTGAAAGTCGCAAGTGCACAAACAGCCAAGAAGCCCAACATTCAAGCACTTTGTGCCAGCTATGGGGAGGCCCATGAATGCTGGTCCTGCCAATTCCAGGATGCCGCATGCTGCTCCTGTGGGAAACAAAGACACATCGCCTGAGCCTGCCACTCCCGAGGGACAAGATGCCAACACACAGCCCACCAGGAATCAACCGACCTCCACAGCATCCACCGGTTTCAGGTACTAAATTTGCCCTAGGCCACCCCAAATAAAATCCATTTAATTATGCAGATAGAGGGATCCCTCTGCAAGATGGAGCTCGATACCAAGTCATCCTGCTCAATCATATTGGCAGAAACTTTTAAGGTACTCTATCCGCGAGGGGGCCCCACGCTGGAGAAACTGGACAGTCTCACCTTACGGAACTTCCAGAAAAACCTGGTGGCTGTCAAGGGGTGGGGCAAATTTGGGGTGCAACACATGGACTTTGACAGCCTGTTAGACTGGTGGTGGAAAGGAAGCTCACGAGTCTCTTGGAGCTGTCTTGGTTCACTCCCTTGGAGCTAGGGGTGACCGGGGTTAACCACATGCAGCCTAGGGGCTTTAATTCAGTGTGTGATTAATTCCTGGCCATGTTTGAGGGAATGTTTGGCTGCTACACTGGTCCCCTGGTCTTCTTGGACCTCAATCCCACAGTGCGACCAGTACAGATGAAGCCCCAGCAGCCCCCTTTCGCCCTCAGGCCCAAAATTGATGCCGAATTGGACCACCTTGTAAGCCAGGGGGTCCTGGAACCTGTTCCCCATGCCCAGTGGGAGACCCCCATAGTCACCCCAGTCAAACCTAATGGGAATGTCCGGATATGTGCCGATTACAAATGCACTATTAACAAGGCCCTGCAGGACGATGCATACCTGGGCCTGGTAGTCAGTCATGTGTCAGCATCACTCGCAGGCACAAAAGTCTTTGGCAAATTGGACTTGGCCCAGGCCTACCAGCAGCTTTCAGTAGATGAGGCTGCTGCCAAGGCACAGACCATTGTAACACATAGGGGGGCTTTCTGGGTGTGGCGCTTACAGTTCAAGGTCAGCATGGCCCCAGGGATTTTTCAAAACCTCATGGACTGTCTCCTTAAAGGTATCCCTGGGGTCCAGCCCTTCTTTGCCGATGTTTTAATCACTGCCCCCGATGCTGAGACATTCTCCACACAGCTGCAATTGGTCCTTCAACATTTCAACGACGCCGGCTTGAAGGTGAAGCTTGAGAAGTGCCTCCTGGGAGTCCCATGGGTGGAATTCCTGGGGTTCACAGTCAACACTCAGGGTATCCACCTCATGCCGGACAAGATTCATGCCATCATTCAAGTGCCTACCCCCTCCTCCAAGGCCGAATTCCAGGCATTCCTGGGCCTACTCAACTTTTACCACTCGTTCCTGCCACATAAAGCCATGGTCATAGAGTCTCTTAACCGCCTCCTCGATAAGTGGGTCCTGTGGGCCTGGGGTCTCAAACACGATGCTGCGTTCTGGGCAGTGAAGGACCTCTTGTCCTCCAATGATGTCCTCGCCCATTTCAATGACTCTGTGGTCCTGGCATGTGATGCTTCCCCATACGGGTAGGGGTGGTCCTGGGGCACCAGTTGGCCGATGGCCGGGGGGTGCCAGTAGCTTATTATTCCCGCACACGGTCGGCAGCTGAGCACAACTATGCGCAGATTGACAAGGAGGCCCTGGCTATCGTGGCCGGTGTAAAGAAGTTTCACAATTACCTTTACGGCTGGCCCTTCACCATGGTCACAGACCACAAGCCTCTACTGGGCCTGCTCACCCTGGACCGCCTGATCCTGCAAATGCTGTCACCCAGGGTGCTATGCTGGTCCATTTTTCTCACCGGCTACCAGCAAGCACTCATCCACCGACCTAGTAAAGAGATGGGACACGCCGATATACTCAGCCACCTTCCGTTGCTATTGTGCAACCCCGACCCAGCTCATCACGTCGCCCTGCTGGAGGCCCTGCCCAACCGCCCTGTATAGGTAGCAAAGGTTTCTCGCCACACCACCCAAGACCACACACACTCCTGGGTCTTGGACTGGGTGGGAAGGGGATGGCCCTCCAGTCCGGCAAGTCCGGACTTTACGGCCTCTTGTCTCGGTGGGATGAGCTGTCATCCCACAAGGGGTGCCTGCTATGGGGGAGCCAAGTGGTAGTCCCCACACCACTGCGCCACAGAGTGCTCACAGCACTGCATGAAACACACCTGGGAATTGAGCGCATGAAGGCACTGGCCTGAAGCTATGTGTGGTGGCCAGAGATGGACAAAGAAATAGAGGAGAGGTAAAGCATTGCCAGACCTGCCAGGAATCCCAGCCCAAACCCCCAGAGGCCCCGGTGCAGCCATGGGAATCCTCCAACAAGCCCTGAGTGTGGCTGCATCTGGACTTTGTGGGCCCCTTCCAGGGCCAAATATTCTTTATCCTGGTGGATGCCTACCCTAAATAGCTGGAAGTGGTTCTGGTCCCTTCCACCTTGTCTAGATCCGCCATCCGAGTGATGTGGTGAATTTTCAGTACCCAAGGCATCCCTAACACCCTGGTGACTGACAATGGGGCAACCTTCACCTCATCGGAGTTCCAGGAATTCATAAGCTATTATGGGATCAGGCACATATGCTTGGCCCCGTTCCATCCCACTACAAACAGCCAAGCCGAACGCATGATCCAAACAACGAAGGAGTCCCTGCACCAGATGGGCCCTGGGGATTGGGACTACAGGCTGGCTGTGTTCCTCTTTGGCCAGAGAACAATGCCCCACTCCACCACGGGCCACAGCCCGGCAGAGCTCCTGATGGGACAGAGCCTCACGACGTGATCGGACCGCCTGCACCCTGATCGAGCACTGGAACACAGTGCTACCCCTGTGAGACAGGATGCACCGCATGGGTTCTTTCCAGAGGACCCCGTGTGTGCCAGGAACTATGGCCAGGGCCCAGCGTGAATTCTGGCTAGGGTGGTCCGGATCATGGGTCCCCTATCCTACAAGGTCTCAGCCGAAGACGGGCAGCTGCTGAGACAACACATCGACCAGCTTCACTGCAGGCTACTCCCGGCAGACCAGGACTTGTCTGATGATAGCGAGGATGAATGGCGAAGCCCAGACCCCTGCAACGCGAGTGAGCCTGAGACATCTGGACAAGCTCCCACATGGGCAAGTGCACCTTCCAACGCAGATGACAGAGGTACCCTGGAGCCGGTATGGCCACAGGAGCCCCAGGACACCTCCATCCCAGCCGGGGCCCTGGCGACCCCAGCCGGACACACAGCGACAGTACCAGAGTGGGCAGAACTGGCCATGGAGTTACGCCACTCAAATCAGGAGTGGAAGAGACCTGCTTACCTTAAGGACTATGTTAGCTAAGGGGGTCTCTGAACTATGGGGGGAGGGGTATTGTGTACCTACAAGGACCGCACACGTTGTCACCTTCGCACATGGCCATATGAATGCCCAGAGCTTCGCTTCCATAAACAATAGCGAGTCCAGATCCTAGAATGGACCTATTGTGCCGTCCGGATCCTAGTAGGAACCTATGGGAAATGGGTGCACTGTAAATAAACCTATCACGGGTGTTAGGTGTGTCTTGCAACAGGGATTTTAGCCAGGCTCAGTCCGGCTGGTTTGCATCTTGATTCCTACTACTAAATAAACCTTAGCTGATCACTATGCTACGCCTCAGAACTCAGTATATTACAGTGTTAAAGAAAGCAGCTGCAGGTATTCAAAAGATTATTAATGACCAATTAAAATTCTTCCTTTAAAGTCTAATTGACTATGCTTGTAGAAGTAATCTCTGAATATCCCTTCTGTGATTTAGGCTCTGCTTCAGCACTTGAAGTGAAAAACTGTAAGGGTGATTTCCCACTAAAGCTGCCGCGGGGTTGCGCCGCCGTTTGCCCCGAGATTTTTAGTCAATTTCACACCCGAAGCCGCGGGGCTGCATTTTGACCCGCGGCTTCGCCCGATTTCCCCGCAGTTTCGTAATCCTCAAAAAACAGGATTACGAAACTGCGGGAGAATCGAGCGAAGCCGCGGGTCAAAATGCAGCCCCGCGGCTCAGTGTGAAATTGACTAAAAATCTCGGGGCAAACGGCAGCGCAACCCGCGGCAGCTTTAGTGGGAAATCACCCTAAGTGATAAAGGACACAATACTGCCAATATTAGAAACAGCAGTTATCCCCTCCCCTGAATAATGTTCTGCCAAAAACACTGGAATATGTGCTGAAATGGAAGCTACCTATAGTGAGCTTTAACAAAGCTTTAGCAAAGCAGAAAATCTCACATGTGATCAAGTACAAAAGAAGTGGTCAGCCATATTTAGATTGTAGCCAGTGTTGGGGATGCTGCCAATAACTGAGGATCAATCCTATACAGAGGTATAATTGTGTCATTTCTTTGTGTTTTTTATCTCTCATTTCGAGTCAAGACTCTGGCTTCAACTATAGAGCAAGGAGCTTCTGTTCCAAAGATGTTTTGCTTCCTGGGTTTGGAAAGTGGGAAGGTGGCAAGGTTGTTGTTGTTGTTGTTGTTGTTCAGTCGCACAGTCGAGTCAGACTCTTCGCGACCCCATGGACCAGATTACGCCAGGCCCTCCTGTCTTCCGCAAGGTTAGTTCATAGGTAAAGGACCTGATTGGCTGAAGGAAAGGAGGACTGAGATCCAGGGTCTTGGACACAGTTCCAAATAGGGAATTGGAGGGGAGGGTTCTAGGCAGGAAGCCTATGTGCCTGGAGGCACTCTTGCTTATCTCATTGAACTGTGTGTGTGTGTGTGTGTGTGTGTGTGTGTGTGTGTGGGGAAATCCAAATACCCTTAATTACAGTATTATGTCCTGGTAGCAGCCACTGCCAAGGCAGCTTTGTACCACCTTCGGCTGGTCAGGCAGTTGGTTCCCTTCCTCGAACACAAAGATCTGGCAACAGTGATCCACGCTATGGTCACCTTGAGGTTGGACTACTGTAATGCTCTCTACATGGGGCTGCCCTTGGGGCAACTCTGGAAGCTGCAGCTGGTGCAAAACACGGCGGCCAGGCTGTTGATGGGCCTCCCTATGCAGGAGCACATCCAGCCTGTCCTTAAGTTGCTGCACTGGCTGCCAATAGCATTCCGGATCCGCTTCACGGTGCTGGTTTTGTCCTTTAAAGCCCTATATGGTCAGGGGCCTGTCTACCTGAGGGACCGCCTTTCCCTGTATGTCCCCCAGAGAGCACTGTGATCAGGGACACAACATCGCCTGAGCCTTCCTGCCCCAAAGAGGCCAGGCTGACAACAAACTAGGTCCAGAGCATTCTCTGTGGCTGCTCCAATGTACTGGAATGAGCTCCCCAGTGAGATCCAGGCCCTGCAAGATCTTCAGCAATTTCGCAAGGCCGTGAAGATGGAGCTTTTCCACAGGGCATACCAATGAGATCCATGCCATGCCAGCTGAGCCATGTCGCCCCATTATGGGACTATGTTCTACTATATAGGAATGTTGGCAATTATTGCATATGTTTTATTGTATAGGAATGTTGTTATTTATTGCATTTTAGCCAGTGGTTTTAAATGAGATTCTTATGTTGTAATGTATATGAGTATTATGATGTTGTAAGCCGCCCTGAGCCGCCTAGGTGGGAGGGCGGGATAGAAATGAAACAAACAAACAAACAAACAAATAGCAAGCATTAATTACTTGAAAGGCTGATTGCCCAATACTAGGTGAGGATCATCTTCTGTCTAGAATGGTTGTTTCCCAGGAAGTATGATTAGATTATTCATTTCTGCTAGTTCTCAATCTTCTGTGATAATCCTAGTTGGAAGCTTCTTTACCTAATAGCCAATAACCTAATAGCCAATGAGGGGTTTTTTTGGGGGGAGAGGGGGATTAGAAGTAGAAAATTTTCCAGAAAACTTTCTTGAAAATTATTTTTATTTGAATAATACTTGCAGTGAACAAGGGCACGTGTAATTAGGAAGCAACTCTACAGTAACAGGGTAGCCCAATCTCCTTACAGAAGGTTGCTTTACAGATCCCCTGACAAAGCTGGATACAAAATGCATAGGAATCTTTGCATGAGATATACCCTTTTTAAAAAAAATCCCACTGCACCATCATTTTTCTTCTTTTCTTTGACTCTGTATTGGTGCAGCTCGATCTTTTTTATGCTAATTCAGTATAAGGCAGCTTCATGTGTTCTTTTCACCCACGAAGAAAACCATCTTAAACACTCTCAGAACCTTAAAAGTTCTTCATACTGAACATTATGATTGTTCTCTCCCCCCCTTTCATCACGAACATCTAATTCCAGAGAAGTGTTTAAACAGAAATCTAAGCTATCAGTTTTCAACAATAATATTAATTTTTCCATAGCCAGCAGATACCAAACTGCATTTTCCTTGCATGTCAACATTTTACTTTATTTCATATCAAAATATTCAGATGAAGGCACAGGAAAATGTTGATGGTGAAGGAAAATATAGTTACAGAAGAACATTAGTCATATAGTAGTAATTTTGCAGCCAGCTGTTTTCTGTTAGTACTTGTGGTTTATCTCAGTCCTGCAGACTATAGGTGCAAATCAGTATCAGCTGCTCATTAATAATGCAACTTACAATATGACTCCTCAAACTAATTGAACACATTGTACCATCAACTACAATGCAAATGACCATTTCAAACAGTCACTTGTTTACGCACTACACATTTTCCCAGACAGAAGTAAATTCCACCCTGAGGTTTTTCTCTGTTTCAGCAACTCCAGCTGTGCCTTTTTGTTTGTTTGTTTGTTTGTTTCAACACAACATTGTCCTCCATTCCTGTTCAAGTCACAGTCTCAATGAGATCTTTTCATATGTATGGAATGAAAGGTATTTGAAAAGTTCCTGAAGTGCTCCTTCACCAAGCAGTAGAGGGGCTAATTAATCTTTTCTATGTAGATGACCACAATAGGACACCAGTACCTTCCAGGAGCTGCGGTGGCTCAAGTGGTTAAGACGCTGAACTGCAGCCTGTGGAAGGTCAGTAGTTCAGCAGTTCAAGACCCGTGAGTGCCGCATGACGGGGTGAGCTTCCGTCTCTAGTTCCAGCTCCTGCCAACCTAGCCGTTCGAAAGCAAGAAATTGCAAGTAGATATATAGGTACCACTTCGGTGGGAAGGTAACAGCATTCCGTGCGCCTTGGTGTTTAGTCATGCCGGCCACATGCCCACGGAAATGTCTTCAGACAGCGCTGGCTCTTTGGCTTTGAAACGGAGATGAGCACCGCAACCCTAGAGTCGGATTCGACTGGCTTTCGAGCAAGGGAACCTTTACCTTTACTTTTTACCTTCCAGTAAGTAGTATTACCAAAGGATTCAAGTATAGTGTTATTCTGGAGCAGCACTGTGCAAATGCATTTTGTTAAAAGGGGGCAGTATTGTGCTATTCATGATCAGAGCTATGCATGCACTCTTTTTTTTAAAGTGGAGAATCATGACAGCAGGATGGCAACAGCAGGGCCCAGGTGGGGGGGGCACTGCAATCTTCATCTGGGAAGGGAAACCATGGCTAACAACGGCAAAAGAACCAGATTACACTCTGCCATGCAGAATCTTTGTTGCAAGTGCAAACTGAGCAACAATTGTTGTGTCAACATGACCATGATGGAAAAAAAGACCTTGTGTGGGATCAGCCCAGATGAGTAGAGATTTGGGCTCTAGGGCTAAACTCTGGTGAGTCCTGGCCCTTATCTGGATTCTCTTGGTCTAATAGTGAAAAACTAGGTACAGTCTGAACTTTAACACACATGTGATCGACATTCTAACTTACCATGACCAAGTTGCTCACAGGCATGTGAGTCAGGCCCTTCAGCACAATACTTTGATTTCCCCCCCTCAAATTTCAAATTTGAATGTCATATCAAATAGCTTTGTAGCTGCTCAGAAGCTCCTTTACAGGTTTTCTTTGAATGTTATAGGGTGCATAGGCAGGCTGTACACTAGTGAAAAAGTTACACTGGCTTTTAGCCAATTAGAGGAACTCTTCTCCATGATGCAGAATAAGAACTATGTGATTGCCAAGGGAATGTTAGGTCTTGCCTGAAAAACAGATACAATTTCCATGTTACTACTGTAAGATTTACAACGTTCTTTCATCGTCTTAATCATCAAAGCAACACTGATTCCTACGACAACGATTAAACTTGTAACTGTCTCAGTGAGAGCAGGAAAAAAGTATACTGTACTGTACTCCTCAATAAGTTCCCCCCTCCCTCCCTCTACCCCTTGTTTGTTGATCTTTTATTCACAGCCACGGGCACAAAGTCTGAATCTTCCACCGAATGTCCTGTCTTCCTTCCACTGTTATCCACTTTAGATAGGTCTTCCATCTCGCTTTAATTTCTTCGGCTTTATCCTCCCATGTGGTCTTCTGGCGCAATTTCTCAATGATGTCCGACTGCACAAAATCAAACAAATAAGTGTGCCAGGTATCTATTGTCCATTTGCTCTTATCTTTCCAGCCCAGAGCTATCACTGCCTTGCCTGCTAACAACATAGCTTTGAGTATAGCCTGGGTTTCCTTATTGACTGCCTTATTTCCTAATATACCCATTAACATTAGTTTAAAGTCTACATTCAATGAGATTCTACATATTTTCTTTATAATTTGTATTATTTTTGACCAAAAGACTCTCACCTCTGGACATTCCCTTAAATTGTTTACAGTGCCAACACATAGAACTCGATCCCGGAAACATGTTTGCTATCTGCGCTGGTGTTTTATACCACTTTGTGAAAAATTTATGTTCCAGTTCATTAAATTTAATAATTTTGGTTTCTTCTATTCCCTTCATTATTCTATTTGCATCGTTTTCCGATATCTGGCCTTCCTTACACCATGTTTTCTGTAAATAAAGTATCGCCTTATCTTTATTGGATAACATTTTCTTGTAAATATATCCTGCTAATCCTTGTTTACATTTTTGCATCCTATTATGTATTTCTTCAATTGATTCTTCTGTCCAAATATTTCCTTTTTCATTAACTTCCTTAATCATTCTATAAAGGCCTGTAATTTTTAACCAATATTGCTTGCCTATCTCCTCGATTAATTCCTGTGCTGGTTTTAGAGTGCCTCCTCTAAATAAGTCTCTTAGCCTATAATATCCCTTTGATCTCAGGAGTTCGCACCATTTATTTTCTTCTGTTTCGTTATAGAGGGACTTTAGTGGTGCCCATTTTGAGGTTCTTTTAAGCCATGAGGGCTGCCACTTGTTCCACACTGTTAGTGTTGAATACCTAGGTCCCTTAACTTGTATAAGATCTTTATTTGTCATTTTGGAGAATACCCCAAAACTCCCTATGTTATTATTGATTTCGTTCTCAAAACTCACCCATTTTAGTCCCTCTCCATCGCCTATCTCCAGTATCGATTTTATTTGGAAGGCTTCGTAATAACTAATCAGGTCAGGGACTCCCCATCCCAACTCTGATCTATGGCTATAAATTATCTTTCTCTGTATTCTACATTTTTTACTACCAAAAATCCATTCCTTAATCATTCTGTTCCATTGGTCTAGTTTTTTGGTATACATTCCTAGAGGTATTGTCTGAAAGAGGTATATTAATCTTGGCAGCCAAAACATTTTAACACTTTTTATTCTAGTAGATATATTCATTATTTTATTTTTCCACTTTTTCATATCTTTTTCTATTTTCTTCCAGACCTTGTTATAATTGTTCTCTGCTATTTTATCGATATTCTTCTGTAGTATAATGCCTAAATATCTGAATTTTTTGGTGCCCATTCCAATATTAGTAATCCCATGTATTTGTTCCCTTTCCTCTTTAGTCACATTTAGGTACATAATTTCTGATTTAGCCATGTTCACCTTCAGTCCTGAACATTTTTCGAAGTCCTCTAATATAACTTCTATTTCTTTTACTGCCTCTTTGGGGTTTGTCATAACGATTATGATGTCGTCGGCAAATAAATTGATTTTCATTTCTTCCTTCTTTACCCTGTATCCTTCCACCCTTGCAGAATTTCTTATTCTTTCAGCTAGCTGTTCTGTTGCTAGTATAAATAGGAGGGGCGAGAGCGGGCATCCTTGCCGGACTCCTCTTTGAATCTTGAGGGGTTGTGAGTGTTCTTCGTTAACTCTCACCACTGCTGTCCCTTCTCTGTACATTTCTTGGATCGCTTTTATATATGGCTCCCCCATCTCGTATTTAGTCATTACCTGCCACAGAAAATCCTGGGAGAGTGTATCGAATGCTTTGTAGACATCTAATTTCAAGAGGCCTAGCTTTTTTTTGTGGCCATGTTGTAATACATTTATAATATTCCTTATGGGGTGGGCTATATTCCTGTCTTTTACAAATCCATATTGGTCCTCCTTTATTATGTTAGGTATGATCTTCTTTAATCTATTTGCCAATATTTTTGCAAAAATGTTATAATCCTGATTTAGTAAACTAATAGGTCTATATGAGCCCACTTCCTCTGGGTCTTTATGTGGTTTAGGGATTACCACTATTTCTGATTGCCTCCACGAATCTGGGGCTTTTTTCCCTTTCAATATTCCATTAAATACCTCTTGGAGCTCTGGGGCCAATATGTCTACCATCTCCTTATAGAATTCACTTGTGAAACCGTCTAGGCCTGGGGATTTGCCCTTTTTCAATTCTTTAATTACATCCTTTATCTCCTGTAATGTTATTTCCTCCCTTAACATAATTTTATCATTTTCTTTAAGTGTTGTTCTTATATCTTCCTCATATATAACTATGTCCTTTTTTTTATACAGCTCTTTATAAAAGGTCTCAAAGGCTTTTACTATATCTTTTGAGTTGCCAGTTCTTTGGCCATTCACTTTTATATTTTCTATCTTTTGCCTTACCTTCCTGTTTTTCAAATAGTTAGCTAACCTTCTGGCCGAATTAATACTATTTCTATGGAAGTCATTTCTTACCATTGCTTCTCTCTTCCATAATGTAACTGAGTCCAACTCATCTAATTGTTTTTTAATTGTTGTTATCTGACTCTGTACTTTTAAATCATGATTGTTGATTTGTTCCTTTTGCAACCTCTCCAGTTCCTGAATTTTAGATTGTCTTTTTAGATAGCGTTCTCTTTTGATGTACTTTTCCTTATTTATGCAGTGTCCCCTTATAACTGCCTTCGCGGCATCCCACAGGGTATTAGTTGGGACGGTCCCTCTATTCTCCTCAAAATATAATCTTATCTGCTCCATCATATAGCTCCTATCTTCCTTTTTAGCCATTATTAAATTATTGTACCTCCAAGTTCTACTTTTTGGTTTTTGATTACCTTCTATTTCTATAGTGATTGGTGCATGATCCGATATCCAGATTGGGTGTGTTGTAATTTTTTTTATAGTCAGGTTGCTGTTTTTTTCTACAATTATGTAATCTATGCATGATGGGGTTTTGTGCCGGCTGGATACATGGGTGGGTTTTGGCTGCTATCCTATCAATTCATGTGCTTCCCTCAAGCCCCAATCTCCTATTTTAATTGCCTTATTTTTGGTCAGATTCATGTTCAAATCTCCTGTCATAATTAATTCTCCCTCTGCGAATTGCTTAGTTTTTTTAACTAGCCTGGCTAAAAATTTCTTTTGTCCTTTATTGGGTGCATATATATTTACCAATGCAAATTTCTTCCCCTCTAATCTGAATTTAGCCATCACATATCTCCCTTCCCTGTCTGTCTGTCTTTCTTTCTAATACCTCTACTCTAAGTTTCTTATGAGTCATTATTGCCACTCCTCTGGCCTTGGTGTGGCTCCTAGCTTCCGCTAACATCATCCAGGTCGAGTCTTTTAGCAAAGGCTTGTTGTCATTTCTTTTCTTATGTGTTTCCTGTAAACACAGAACATCAGTTTTTTTGCTCTCTTGCCAACTTGGCTATCCTATATCGTTTAATTTCTGATGTTAAACCCTTGACATTCAGTGATAAAATTTTTATTGTTTTATCCATATCCCACATCAATTAAGGCTTTGACATCTCGTGGCTGTGAAAAATTTGAATGGTTAATTAGTTTACCCTTCCCCTTCCCTCCCCCCCCCGTGGTTGAGAGTAAAGGTGGAAAGAAAATCTCTTCCCCTCTCTCCACTGCATGGGGTGCATGCATCCCCCTCCTCCTCCTTCTTGATACTGTAAAAAATGATAATACTATTAATAGTCATTAGCTCAATCAATAAAGGTATACTTCCCTTAATTGGTTATCGGGAGCTGGTCCTGAGGCGTTTCCCTCCTCTCTCTGAAGTTCCTTCGTCACCATCTTCAGGAACCCCCGATTCCTCTTCCATTTCTTGCTCTCCCATATCGTCTGTGTTGATACCTAATTGTTTAAGTAGTTCTTTTGCCTCTGTAGTGTTCCTTGCCATAAGTCGCTTTCCTTCCTGAAATATAATTATCGAGGATGGATAGCCCCATGAAAATTTCACGTTATTTGCATAAAGCTTTTGGGCAAAGGGGCGCATGAGGTTTTTTTCCCTTAAGGTCTCTTGATAAAAGTCTTGTCTTACCCAGACTTTTCTTCCTCTAAAAGTCAGGTCTTTCCTCTTCTTTAGTGCCGTATATATTTGCTGTTGAATTTTCTCTCTGGCAAATTTAATTATTACATCTCTAGGGGCCCCTCCCCTCCCATTCCTTTGTAGTCCATGCACTCTCTCAACATCCTCTGTTTTTATTTCTACTTCGTTTGTCTGCATCCACTGTATCAGAGACTCCTCCAATTTATTTACGGAAATTTCTTCAGATATCCCTGATAAAATAAGGTTAGCTCTCCTGTTTCTGTCTGACAAGTCATTTATTTGGCGGTTCAGAGCGGTTATTTTTTGCTCATTAGCTTCAGCAAGCTCTTTGGCTGTTGTAGCTGTCTGCTTTATAAAAGCTATTTCTGTGCCTATTTTGCTAATTTCTCCACGTAGTGAGATTAACTCACTACTAATTTTTTCTTCAAAGGCAAGGACTGTATTTTGGAGTCCTGCAATTTGTTCAGATAGGTCCTTAATTGTCTTCGCCATGTCTGGTTCAAAGCTTTGGGAGCGGCCTTAAGAATCTCAAGGCTTTCCTTTCTAGCACAGCAATAAATTAGTTTCTTACCACTCTGAAGTTGTTCTAGCCAGCTGCTTCCTGGTTATCAGCCTCTTATCTGGGTTTGCGTAGTATTTACAAACTTTGAGCTATAAATTCTTTAGTTCGAAGGAGGAGCTCGGAGGAAACACAGCCGGCTTGGTTTAACGCATGTGTGCAACCCCCTTCTCACTCCCTAATCTCTGCATTTAAGACAAGAGCTGTCTGCATAGCCTAACTGGTGAAAAGGATCTGGGGTAAAGAGGGAATGTGGGTATATTGTCATGAAGCTTAATGGGAGATGAGGCAGGTGGATATGAGGCCACTATTTTGCTTCTTTTAAAATCTCCACATTACAAATTGACTTGCAGAATGAATAAAGACGCTGGAGAAATAAATATCCTCAACAGTCACACATGCCATGGAAGATCAGCTGTCAATGAATGACCACCCCAGATTTGCATGGAGAAAGACAGGCTTTGTGACTATCTCTTCCATGCCCTGCTTGTGATATGTCCAAAGACCTGCTTGATCACCGCAGGAACCAGTATGCGAGCCCCAACTCCCGCCGAGCCCGTGCTGGCGGGAGGGGGCTGATTTGCCTCCTCGTGAGGCATGAAGATGAGGGCACCAGGCAGGGGGTGGAGCCAGCCTATTTAGGCTTGGCTCCTGCCCTCTGTCCTACACAGTTCTTCAGCATGCTCGGAGCCAGTAGCAGCTCCGAGCACGATTGGTAGAGTGGGCCAGGGCTTTTGAGGCTTCTGGCCCAGCTAGACAGGGCTGTGCGCCCGGGGAGCGTCCGGGACACCCAGGGAGTGTCCGGGCCACGGCGGGATGCCCGGGGAGCATCCGGGCTGCAGCGGGATGCCCAGGGAGTGTCCGGGCCATGGGGACAATGCCCGCAGACTATCCGGGCCGTGGAGGTAGCGTCCCAGCTGCGGAAGCGGCACCTGCACTGGAGGAGCGTCGGCCGCAGCGGCAGAGCACAGGAGCGTCTGGGCTGTGGCGGCGGCCTGTGCTCTGGGAGCATCCTGGCCATGGCGGTAGGGCCTGGGCTGACTGGGCTCCTGGCCACAGTGGCAGAGTCCAGGCCCAGGAAAAGCTGGTGCTTGGATGCAGTATAAGGAGGGCAGCGGCAGCTTCTGGATGGCAGCGCTGCTCTGCTTGACACATGGAGGACATTTCATTTTAAACGGGAGCTAATTGTAATATAAGGGCCTTAGTCCTTTGGGGAAAGCTCCAGATTAGTCCCCCCCCCCTCGCCTTGGCTTCTGGGTCCTGAGTAAAATCTTCCTGTGGCCAGTACATTACTAGGCAGCCATTTTGGGGGGTAGTGCTTGCAAGTGAGGCGACCATTTATGAAGCTGGGCTCCCGGCAGCCATTTTCTCATAGTATTTTAAGCAGTGGCAGCAATTTTAGGATGGTTCCCTGGGCTGCCATTTCTTTAATTGAAGGGAGTTCCTGGGGCCCATTTGGTTTGAACTGATTCTCCCTTTACTTTTTTGTTAATATTTTCATGCTGGTTGTCTACCTGATTTAAAATGCAAGGGGTATGATTTCTGGACTTACATGCCAGCTTTATTACCTCTCTATTCATAAGGGGAATGCCCTTGAGCTGGCACAATAGGTGGTCTGCACCCATGTTTCCCACAGATGTTGGTACTTGGATACTCTATAAATATTTGACTGGTGGGGAGGTGCTGCTCACTGGTGGGACATTTTCTTGGCATACAGAGGGTCCCAGGCTCAGTCCCCGGCTCAGTCCCCATAGTCTCCAGTTAAAAGGTCCAGGCAGAAGGTGATGGGAAAGAGCTCTGCCTGGGATCCTGGAGTGCCATGAAGTGGGGCTGTAGCTCAGTGTCAGAGCTTTTGCTAATGTAGCTGCTGGATGGCCTTGGGCAGGCCAGGTTTCTTTCAGAGCTGTTCTCTCAAGGATGGCTCTGGGAGGAGCTTGTTTACCTCACCTGGTGGGCCACTCCAAGATGCCAATTGAAGGGTAATCATATGACTCCAATCCCTTTCTTCTTTTCTCCATTCACTGTACTGGCATGGTTTTTAAAGCTAGGATTTATGAGGGAACTAATCTCTGTAATAACTGACTTGATAGCATTTTGGGAGGGGACCTGCCTCAGTGAGAGACCATCTGCTTGGCTTGCAGTTGGTTCCAGGTTCAATCCCCAGCATCTTTAATTAAAGGATTTGGCAGTAGGTGATATCATAAGACCTCCGCCTAATGACCTGGAGTAGTATTTGCCACGCTGAGTAGGTAATGCCCATGTTAGCAAGCTTGAAAGCGGGCAATGCTATTGAAAGGGCTATTCATTAAGAGAAGCAGGTTTGAGTTCACATTTTTTCTGCGTAGGTCAGCTGGGTGATCTTGGGTGAGTCACACTTGTTTGAGGCTGTTCTTTAGAGCTGTTCTTTCAGAGCTCTCTCAGCCCCACCCACCTCCCAAGGTGTCTGTTATGGGGAGAGGAAATGGAGATTGTAAGTGAAGGGCAGGGTACAAATCCAGTTTCTTCTTTTTCTTCTCCAGAATACTATAAGAAACCTTTACTGGTATTCAATGTAATACTATAAAGAATAACAGACTCTGAGGTGAGGGAGTGCAGTCAACAGGGACAGCTACTTGAAACTGGGTAGCTGGATTGAGCAATTTGTGTGGGAGTCAAATCAAGTGTAATCTGAATTGAAGACCAGCTGAATGCTAAAGTTCCCTTTGGTGCAGGAATCATCTTCAGCAGCATGTGAATTGACAATGGAAGGCACTCTGAGTTGGTGAATTGGCTTTTTCTTTGTTATGTCTTAGGATTTGACAATATCCATTGCAATATGTCATTTGTACCCTCCCCCCCCCGTTCTGGCAGGAATACAGCGTGACTTCCAACTTGGTGCTGTGATCTGGGAATTTGACAGCCTGCACATCGTTACATGTCATTGGTTGGTCCTAATGAGCATATTTCACAGGTTTCATAGCACTTCTGTCTTTAGGGGGTGGTTCGGGGAGTCGACACGGCCTGCGAGTGTGGCGTTGGTCACGACAGGAGGTGGACAGTGCTGGCTGGGATGCAGTGGCACTGCCACAGCAACAGAAATGAGGCAGGTGGCTTCCAAGAAGGTTTTGGGAGGTCTGTTCTGCCCACTCCTTGGTCAGGAAAGGACTAATTTCAGACATGGCAGTGTTGCCCTGCAAGACTTTTGAGTCTCTTTATGAACTGTAATAAACAATAAACTGTGTCAGTGTATACCTAAGGGACTGAGCCACATGGTAACCCCACCACAACACCAGAAGAGACTGCACCTAGGCAAGAGATGTTCTCCTGACCTCCCCAGCAGCTCCAGTGCCCAGCATAGGTTACCAGCCTGTTCCTCATGAAAGAGAATGCAACAGACCCAGTATACACTAAACACAGTACCATGCCTTGATGAAATACAAGGACTAAGAACTCCAAATACCGCCATTGAGAGTTCCTTCTAACTCAGGCAGGCAGCCTCTTTCCCTCCCCCCTCACCTGCAAGACCTCACGTAGACCTGGCGGAGACTATTCACTGTTGCCTGGTAACTAATTGATGGCCATCAGCAGCCTGGCTAATGCCATCAAGAAGACAATGGAATCGGCCCGGTGACTCATCCTAGCTGCTACCAGGTGTCAGACATGAGTAAGTTTCTAGCTCTCAATATTGACCACTCCTCAGGTACACCTCCCCTAGACCTTCCAACCAATAGGGTATTTTTAGGGATGGATTGACCAGGAGGTGGAACCAGGGGTTGTGACCAGCCCCTTCCCTCCTGCTTATAAGGAGATGCCTGACCACCGGCTCTCTCTTTGCTCTTCGACCCCTATTGAACCTTTGACCCTCTTATGTCCAGCTTACTATCCCCAACACTTGCCTCCATCTTTAAACTCTAGGTCTGCAGCCTGAGTTTCCGCGTGCTACCTGCTGGCCAAGCCACGTGGTTCCCCATTTTTCTAGTTTCCTTCCCCTCCATTTTTCCTGAGGAACACTCTACACGACGGGACCGGTAGGTATTGCCCACCAACGATTTACCTGCTAATGCAAATGTGCTTTGCCTCTCTCTGTATTTCCTAGACTTAAGTAATTGTGTGTGAGACTGTGTATTGTTTGCTTGTGAAGAACTTCAGTAAAAGACTTTATTTTTCAACTATATAAAGTCTCCTGGTCTGTTACCAACACCTCCCAGCGGGGCTGACCTTTGTGTACACAGGTGTTCGCTCTCACAGCCGATTGCCTATTGATAACCAATCATATTCCCCTCATTATTAATAATAACTACGTGCAATCTGGCTAACAGCAGACCAGCATTACTCATGTATATATGAATAGGGTCCACTGCATATGTGTTCCCGTTACAGTGATGAACATATAGCCCGCATGTAGGTATACATCTGTTTGTGAAGGGGCCAGTGCACTTTGTGTGTGCTCGTTCTTGGGTTTTTATTATAAGAACCCAGTTTCTAGAAGAAATTATAGGTACTGTGCACTCTTCAGGGTAGGGTGTTTTTTCAAAGCAAACAAATAAATAAATATACAGGTTTTACAGTGACAATTTTGTAGATTGGCACTTATCATGTCTTAAAAGCCAAACTATTTTTTTGTTATGATGGGTCTCAGTGGTTAGTAGAACTGGGAATGATTAAATACCAAGAAGTGTTTCAGAATGCCCTAAGGGGGCAGGCTTTTGAGTTCTAAACAATGGATACCTGAGAAAAGTTCTTTAAAGAGCTCCATGGCTGAGAGAATGTTTCCACAGTCTGCCAATCCAGGGATTTGGAACTGAATCAGAGACACTCTCTTCTGGTATAGACCTTAGACATAATAATTCTTGGTCTCAAGTTCCTATCTTTCAGGGTGCAGGATTGCCATACAATCCAAAGACTTAAGTCTTGTCCGTCTTATAGAGACTGAATATGTGGACTTGCACAGCTGTGGTTCTTTCATGGCATGAAGGTCAAGCCATCAAACAATTAACATCCCTTTAAAAGGGGTGAGCTTCCTGTGCACCCAGGAATATCAGTAAGTCAATTCAATGGATCAGTGTTTACAAGAACCCTATGAACGTTGGGCAGTACCTTGAAAATCGCAATGACTGTGTGAAGGTAAGCATTACTGTGTAAATACCTTTGCTACCCGGGAATATCATTACGTAATTCTTTGATTAGGGCAAACATAAGGCTTATGAATATTGGGCAGTGCCTTGCAAAGCAATGACTGTGCAAATGCAAACATTGCTGTGTTCTTGTAGTGGAATTTCTACTGCATTCTATGAAGGTCTCGGGAAAGGGAAGCTCTAGAGGACCAGAGGCAACTCATTTCCCTCTGGCCGTGGAAAAAGGGTCAATTTTGCAAACTGGGTGTTACTGCACTTCCCGTTATGAAAACTGCTTTGGTATGCGGATGGAATTCTGATGACCAGGCACCAGTTTGCAGCAGTAGTGCCTGAGCTTTGGGCAATTTGGACATTTCCCAAGGTGAAGTTTGGAACTCATTCTTCTTGGTTCAGTGCCGCTTCCACTACTGCTGCCCTGAGCTATATATTCCCTTGCCAAGTGGTAGTGTCAGTGGGACCTTGTTCAGGTCAGGACATTTGTCCAGTCACTGCACTCCTGTTTGGGGGGTGGCGCTGTGGATTGTGAGCTGTGGCGGGTTTTTGCCTAGATGCAGAGAATGGAATTGCAAGGTTTAAGTTATTAATGAAGTTTGTCCTTCATGTGCTGCTGGCTGCAGGGCAAGATGAGGAATCAATGGCTGCGGCCACAGCATGGCCTTTTGGGCCACCCACTGAGCCAAGAGGACTCCCTGGCTGGGAAGGCCCTTGTGTTACAGGCTGAGACAGACCTTTGGAAGATAAGAGCAAGATGGCCCAGAGTGTGGATAGTCTGGCCAGCTATTCTGCTTCGCCATGAAGGACAAGGCCCTTGTGATAAAGTGGAGGCTTGCCTTGTGATGATAGGAGCAAGGTAGTCCTGAGTGCACATGGCCTGGTGGCTATGCTGCATTGTCATGAAGGGCGAGGCCCTTGTGATAAAGTGGAGGCTGGCCTTGTGATGATAAGAGCAAGGTGGCCAGGAGTGCACATGATCTGGTGGCTATGCTGCATCATCATGAAAGGCAAGGCCCTGGTGTCACAAATGGACTGGTTGCCTGGGGTGCAGCCTCATCATGATGGGCCAGTGGCCCAGAGTGCACATGGTCTGGTGGCTATGCTGCATTGTCACGAAGGGCGAGGCCCTGATGTCACAAGCGAACCAGTTGCTTGGGGTGCAGCCTCACCGTGGGGCATAGATGGCCCAGAGTGCACATGGTCTGGTGGCTATGCTGCATCGTTAGGAAGGGTATAGGTCTTGGCTTACAGGCAGAGGCTGACCTTGCGATGATAAGAGTAAGGTGGCCCAGAGTGTGGATAGTCTTGTGGCTATTCTGCACTGCCAGGTTGGCACAATTTTGGGGACCCCGCTAGATGTTAAGGCAGCCAGTTGCCTAGGGTGCAGCTGGTCTTGTATGCAATAGCGCTGTGCCAGGTGTGGCGTAGCCTGGGGGTTTCTAGGTCCTTGGGCTGGATGAGATTAAGCGTCACTTGGCAGCTTTGAAATGCCATGGAAGGAGGCTTGGGCCTCTTCTTGTTGCACCCTGATATATGGGTCGGGTTAACGGACCTGTATAGGGAAGATAGGGTGCACCTCTTTAACAAGGGCAACGCTATATTTCTGGCAGATTTGAGGCGAGGGGTGCTGTTGACACTGGATCGTTTGGTGAGGGCAAAGGCCTAAGCAGAGGCTTGGCCTTTGCTATGGCGGGGTAGCGCGATCAGGAAGTTGAAATCGGTGAGCACTTTGGCATTGTTATAAAGGAATTTAAGGGTCCTCCATGAACGGATTTCAGGCCTTTGTGGCTCAAGGCCGGGAAGGGGTGATCTTCCTTAGAACAATTTGGCCCGGCCTATCTTAGCAGGCCTTTGCGGCTTCTGGGGTGGTGGGCCAGGGGATTCTCCAAAACATGCCAGACCGCTGGTCAAGAGCCACATTGGGTGGCTCGAGATCAGGGAAGGTGCATCGCCCAGAAAGAGATGAAGGTGGTCAGGAGTTTGACACCTGTCATATTCCTCAGTACAATTTAGCAGCCCCTCGCCAGTTGTTTGATTATAAATAATTAATAAAGTGGCCCTTGTTAATTCCATATTGGTGTCCGTCTCTTCATTCCGATTGTGGGGGCAATGCGAGCCCCAACTCCTGCCAAGCCCGCGCTGGCAGGAGGGGGCTGATTTGCCTCCTCGTGAGGCATGAAGATGAGGGCACCAGGCAGGGGGCGGAGCCAGCCTATTTAGGCTTGGCTCCTGCCCTCTGCCCTACGCAGTTCTTCAGCGTGCTTGGCCCACCCTCCCACCCTGTTTTAGTGCAGGTTTCAACCGGTTGCCTTTTTAAGGGGGCCAGGTAGGAATTTTTCACTCCTTTTCAATTTGGCTTCAGAAGTAGGGGTGTTTTTGCCTACCTTGCACTGAAGATGGTGGTGTTTGGAAATTGGCTTTGGGGGGCCGGCTTTTGCTAAATAGGATGGTCACTTTGTGGTCAGGCAGGGTAGCATGATCAGGAAGTTGAAATCAGTGAGCACTTTGGCATTGTTATAAAGGAATTTAAGGGTCCTCCATGAACGGATTTCGGGCCTTTGCGGCTCAAGGCCGGGAAGGGGTGATCTTCCTTAGAACAATCTGGCCCGGCCTATCTTAGCAGGCCTTTGCAGCTTCTGGGGTTGTGGGCCAGAGGTTTCTCCGAAACATGCCAAACCGCTGGTCGAGAGCCACATTGGGTGGCTCAAGATCAGGGAAGGTGCTGGTCCAAAGCGCAGTTCCAGTGCCAGTTGCACCAAAGTGTGGTGCCCCCAGGACAAACACACAGGCAGGCACTGGGGCCAGGCTGCACCCCAAAAAAATATTTGGACCACCCCAAATTACACATCCTCACACCCTGGAGACTGTGCCCTGCACGGTGACATACAGTGATGCCTGGTCCAAACACTGGTTCTAATGCCATGAGTTTCTATTCGGATTACTTCCCCAAGACCTGTATGTCAAAGGAGATTTGAATAAGGAAGTGCCCTCTGCACCCAAAATAAGGTTTGGACCCCCACACTTCATACACCCCCATCTTCAGCAGACCCTCCCTTTCGAGGGGACACATTCTATGTGCTGGTCCAAAGTGCAGTTCCGGTGCCAGTTGCTCCAAAGTGCGGTGCCCCCAGGACAAACACAGACACTGTGGCCAGGCTGCACCCCAAAAAAAATTTGGACCACCCCAAAGGACACATCCCCACACTCTGGAGACTGTGCCCTGCAAGCTGACATACAGTGATGCCCAGTCCAAACACCGGTTCTGATGCCATGAGCGTCTATTCGTAGGGCTTTCCCAAGGCCTGTGTTTCAAAAGAGATTTGAATAAGAAAGTGCCCTCTGCACCCAAAATAAGTTTTCAACCCCCACACTTCATACACCCTTGTCTTCAGCAGAGTCTCCCCTTTGAGGGAACACATTCTGTGTGCTGGTCCAAAGTGCAGTTCCGGTGCCAGTTGCTCCAAAGTGCAGTGCCCCCAGGACAAATACACAGGCAAACACTGGGGCCAGGCTGCACCCCCAAAAAATATCTGGACCACCCTAAAGGACACATCCTTGCTCTCTGGAGACTGTGCTCTGCAAGGTGACATGCAGTGATGCCCGGTCCAAACACTGGTTCTGATGCCACGAGCTTCTATTCGCAGGGCTTCCCCGAGGCCTGTATTTCAAAGGAGATTTGAATAAGGAAGTGCCCTCTGCACCCAAAATAAGGTCTGGACCACCACATATCATATACCCCAGCATTCACAGGACTCTCCCCTTCGAGGGGACATATTCCAAAGCTCCAAAGTGCCAGTTGCTCCAAGGTTGTGTGCCCCCAGGACAAACAGATGCGGGCAGACACTAGGGCCAGGCTGCACCCCAAAAAAATATTTGGACCACCCCAAAGGACACATCCCCACTCTCTGGAGACTGTGTCCCCTGCACCCAAATTAAGGTTTGGACCCCCACCATACACCCCATCTTCAGCAGACCCTCCCCTTCGAGGGGACACATTCTGTGTGCTGGTCCAAAGCATGGATCCAGTGCCAGTTGCTCCAAAGTGCTGTGCCCCTAGGACCAACACACAGGCAGACACTGGGGCCAGGCTGCACCTCCCAAAAATATTTGGATGCTTCCTTGAGGCCTGTATTTCTAAAGAGATTTGAGTAAGATACTGGTTTGGAGGAGGCTGAAGTTGGTTCCTTATACGCACTTCCTTATTCATTCCTTATTCGTGAATAAGGAAGTGTGAATAAGGAACCAACTTCAGCCTCTTGTGAGACTGGTCAGTTTAAGAGAAGGTGATGGGCCCAAGGAATGGCATTCCAACCTGGCTCTCCCAGGTCCTAGCCCAGCCCTCTGTTGTGTGAACCCCGAGGCAGAGAATGGGCCTTTATCAGCACCATTTTTAAAGCCACAGTCAGTACAATCTTGAGGAGGCCCCTTTTGGCCCATAATGATACAGCAGAAACCCAGACACATTTATTTGTCACTAGAATGACTTGGAAATCTTCTCTGTGGCTGGCCTGTGCACACACACCATGTGCGCCTGCCCAGAAGCCGTGACAATGAATCCCAAAGGGGCTGCAGAACTGACTTGCTGTTTCAGCCATGACTCTGCTCATCTGCTCTGATCCTCTGGGATCTGTATCGTGTTCAGCACCAAATGGTGGCAGAGCAGCTGCTTGGCATGCAGAAGGTCCCAGGTTCAATCCCCGGTATCTTCAGTTCAAAGTTCTGGCAGTAGGTGATGGGAAAGACCTCTGCCTGAGACCGTGGAGAGTTCTTGTCAGTCTGAGTAGACAATACCGACTTTGATGGCCCAATGGTCGGATTCAGTATATGGCTGCTCGTGTGTTCAGTCGAGGACATAGTATCTTCACAGGATCTTGACACTTTCTTTCTCTCCTCAATAGGAGGAATCCCGAAGGCGCTGCACCTCTTGTGCTCGTCAAGGGCCAAATAACTCTGCCACCTTGACACTCTTCCACCTCAGTAATAAATTGTTTCTGGTCCTTTGAAGCTGATTTTCTAAACAAACAAATAAATAAATGGTTTTGCAAGAAAAAAATACAAATACATTTTAAAAGAACGTTCCCAATATCAGGTGGTGAATGGCCAGGTACTGTGCCATGCCAAAGAAAGGGATCATGCCGATTTGCTTATGACACTGAGCTGAACACAGTACAAAGGAAAGTACTCACCTCACTGGCTCCAGTGGAAGACTTCTCTGGCAAAGGGCCACTGCCTGGTGCAGCTACCATGGAGTTCCCACTCACAGGGGAGGGGGGAAGGAGGGGATAGGAAGAGGATGGGGTCAGCCACAGGCCCCCCATTCCGTCAGTTCCTATTGGGAAATGATGGAACGAGAGGTTCGTAGCAGGTGTGCCCCTGGTTCCCTCTCCTTCACCACCCCCAATCACTCCCTGGTTCCATTCCCTCTACTGTTCCAGCCATTGGTTGGGGTGGTGGGGCGGTGGGAGTGGAATAGGGAACAGCGGGGCCAGTGGAGGGAGGGGAAGCAGGAACAGCGGGGACAGTTGGGGGAAGAAGAAGAAGAAGAGATTTGATTTATACCTCACCCTTCACTGCCCAAAGGCATCTCAGAGCAGCTTCCCCACAACAGACACCCTATGAAGTAGGTGGGGCTGAGAGAGCTTCTGACAGAAACTGTCCTTGAGAGAACAGCTGTGCCAGAGCTTGTGACTGACCCAAGGTCACATCAGCAGGTGCGAGTGGAGGAGTGGGGAATCAAACCCAGTTCTCCCAGATTTATTTATTTATTTATTTATTTATTTGGATTTGTATCCCGCCCTCCCTGAAGGCTCAGGGCGGCTAACAGCAAGGCACGCATGCCAACTTTAAAACAAGTTCAACAATATAAAACCAGAAAACATATAAACAACATCCAGGCAATAAAACAAGATGGGGCAGATTATAGCCCCTGGCAGACATTAACCCCCAGTAGCCAAACAGCAGCGGAACTGAGCAAGGTCCCGCAGGGCCCGGATCTCCTCCGGGAGCTCCCTCCACCAGGTAGGAGCCGCCACTGAGAAAGCCCTGGCTCTGGTGGCAGCAAATTTTACTTCCCTGGGGCCTGGAATTTCCAGGAGCTGTTGACTCCCCGACCGAAGTGCCCTTGGGGGAACATATGGGGAAAGGCGGTCCCTCAAGTAGGCTGGACCCTGGCCATACAGGGCTTTAAAGGTCAAGACCAGCACTTTGAAGTGAATCCAGAATGCTATTGGCAGCCAGTGTAGAGCTTTCAGAACAGGCTGAATATGATCCCTCCTAGAGAGACCCATCAACAGCCTGGCTGCAGCATTCTGCACCAGCTGCAGCTTCTGGATTAGCGACAAAGGCAGCCTCAAGTAGAGAACGTTACAGTAGTCTAGCTTTGAGGTGACCGTTGCATGGATCACAGTGGCCAGGTCATCGCGGTCAAGGAAGGAGACCAGCTGCCGAGCCAGCCGAAGGTGGTAAAAGGCTGACTTGGCAGTGGCTGCTACCTGGGCCTCCATCATTAAAGAGGAGTCCAGGAGCGCACCCAGACTCCTAACCTCCGATGCCGACACCAGCGGCACCCCGTCGAAGGTCAGAGAGGGAACCCCAACCCTGAACCAATCCGACTCAGGCTCAGGACCTCCGTCTTTGCCGGGTTTAGTTTCAGCCAACTCAGTCTGAGCCATCCAGCCACAGCCTGTAATGCCCGATGAAGGTCATCCAGAGTAGAGTTCGACCGGCCGCCCAGCATCAGATAGAGCTGGGTGTCATCTGCATATTGATGACACCCAAGCCCGCAACTCCAGGCAATCTGGGCGAGGGGGCGCATGTAGATGTTAAACAACATCAGGGACATCACGGCCCCTTGAGGCACCCCACACTCAATGGGGTGTCTCCGGGACTGCTGATCCCCTATCACCACCCTCTGTCCCCGACCTTGAAGGAAAGAGGCCAGCCATTGAAGTGCGAGCCCCTGAATCCCCATGTTGGCGAGGCGGTGGGCCAGCAACTGGTGGTCGACCGTGTCGAACGCCGCCGACAGATCTAACAACACCAGAGCAGCCACACCACCCCGATCCAGATGCCCACGGAGATCGTCAGTCAAGGCGACCAGCACTGTCTCCGTCCCGTGACCCGGGCGAAAGCTGGACTGGAAGGGATCGAGGACAGAAGCGTCATTCAGAAAACCCTGCAGCTGTGACGCCACCACCCTCTCAATAAGTTTGCCCAAATAGGGCAAATTGGACACTGGCCGATAGTTGGCCAATTCAGCCAGGTCCAGAGATGGCTTTTTCAAGAGGGCGAACCATCGCTTCCTTGAGTGCCCTGGGAACCATCCCTCGGAAAGGGACATGTTGATAATCTCCCGCAGGGCACCTTGAAACCCCCATGGCCTGCTTTAATGAGCCAGGAGGGGCACGGATCCAGGTCGCATGTGGTTGGACGCACAGAAACAAGGAGTCTGTCAACTTCTTCCAGGCTGAGTGGGACAAAACATTCTAAACCCGGCCCCAAAGCCAAGCAAGGGGCCTCAAGTTCACTCACTGTTTCAATTGTGGGGAGGTAACGGCGGAACGCCAAGACTTTGTCTGCAAAATAGCTCGCAAATGCTTCGCAGCCAATACCCAATTCCCTAGCATTTTGCCTGCCCTGTGGCAGAGCTGTCAAAGACCGAATTGTACTAAATAATTGGGCTGGGCGTGAGCTAGCAGATGCAATCGTGGCCGCATAGAAATCTCTCTTTGAGTCTTTGACTGCCATCTCATAGGCCCTCATAAGCGTCCTATAAGATGTTCTTGATGCCTCATTGCGAGCTCGGCGCCACCGTCTCTCTAGCCATCTCAGTTCTCGCTTCAGCTCACACAACTCCTGGGTATACCAAGGCGCTCGCCTTACACGAGTGCGGAGAGGGCATCTGGGAGCGATCTCGTCGATGGCTGAGGAGAGCCGGGCATGCCAGTCCTCCACCAGCTCATCCAACGAGCTGCCAGGGGGCCTTGGATCCCGCAGGGCCATTTGGAACCGCACTGGGTCCATCTGGCACCGCAGGCGAGCAAAAATCTGCTTGCCGCCCAAACAGGGTCGGGGTGGAACATTCAGTCAGGCCCTCAGGGCCAGGTGGTCCAACCATGGCACTACCTCAATGGCAATCCGGTCCACCATCACCCCCGCTGCGAAGATCAAATCGAGCATGTGACCGGCCCGATGCGTGGGGACTGAAACAAATTGAGAGAGTCCCAGTGCCCAGATAAGAGTCCGTGCACGTAACCACTACACCAAACTGGCTCTGGGGGGTAGGTCAGTGGGTTAGTGGGGGTGGGTCAGTGTGGGTGGGGTGGGAAGGGAAGCCAGGAAGGGAAGGGAAGAGGGGATGGAGGAGGTAGAGGAGGAGAGGGAAAGAAGAGTCGTAAGAGTGGTGGGAGAGAGGAAACAAGAACCAGTGGGGGTGGTGGAGCTAATGGGTTAGAAGGCAGAGTGGAGATCACAGGTTAGAAGACAGTCAAAAGTGCTGAGAGAGGAGACACCGAGCTTAGCGCAGCTACATGGGCCGACATCACAGCAAAGCCAAAGGGCCATTTCACGCCGCAGCCGTCAAAGATCGCTTGCAGGCACGCTTTTTACAAGCGGTGCCAAGGTCCGTCTGAATCAATAGCCGAATTTGTCACTGCCTTAAGAAAGGCAGCCCAGCCCTGCGGGTTCACCGACCTTGAGGAGGCCCTCCTCGACCGACTGGTATGTGGCCTACAGGACGAACGCCTTCAGCAGTGCCAGTTTGCTCGCACTGAGCTTACATATGCTGTGGCCTATGCTGAGGCCGTTGCCGCAGAGGCCGCTGACAAATCAACCCGAGAGGTGTGCCAACGACAGCTACCAGTGAGTAAAGAACCTGCAGTCCATCAGCAATCCGCCAGCGAGTCCGACGGCGAGGCTGACGGCATTTGCAGAACCAGAGAGACACGCCCACCACGGACCAGACCAAAGACTCCAGTAACGCGTTCCTGTGCCGGCTGTGGAGGCAAGCACGAGAGAGACCTCTGTTGGGCCAAGGAGTTGATCTGCCGTTCCTATGGGAAGCGGGGTCATCTGGCCCGAGTCTGTTGAGCTGCCAAAAGATCCCCACCGTCTTCGTGACATGCAGACCCCAGGGTTCATGTTCGAGATGGCGACAAGGCATCTGGCTGTCATCGGACCAACTCCTGCTGCAGCCCATCAACGATCCTGACCACCGGTAACAAGGCCAGCAAAAAGATCCATGTGACGGTTCATCTGGACGGTGTTCCCTGCGTCATGGAGGTGGATTCCAGATTGTCTGTCATCATCATCTCTTCAGAAATGTGGCAGCGCATGTTCCCGAGGTGAAGCCGCCGCCGCCTGTCGCCGGTGACAACTTGCCTGACCGATTTCCAAGGAAGGCGCATTCCGTTGGCTGGGAGGGCGACGTTCCAGGTCGAATTCAAGGACTGGAAGGCAGAGCTGTCCCTCCTGGTAGCTGAAGGCAAACGGGTGAGCTTGTTGGGCCTCGACTGGTTTGAGGCACTGGGAATCACTATTACTGGGGTCAACCAGATCGGTGACAATAAAAGAAACTCATTGTATAGCAAGTTTCCTGAGGTTTTTGGGGAAGGGCTCGGTAAATACACTGGTCCTCCGGTGTCCTTCGACCTAGACCCCTCAGTACGGCCGATCCGTCTGAAGTATCGCAAGGTGCCTCTTGATTTGAGGGCAAAAATAGAGGCAGAGTTGGATAAGTTGGTTCAACAAGGGATCTTGGAGCCTGTTCCCTATGGTCGATGGGAAACCCCCATCGTAACACCAGTCAAGGCTGACGGGTCGGTGCGAATTTGTGCCGACTATAAATGTACAGTAAATAAAGTGTTACAGCAGCACTCTTACCCAGTGCCAGTCATCAGCCACGTCTGGGGGGAGGCAAAGTGTTTACAAAGTTGGACCTGGCACAGGCGTACCAACAATTGCCTGTGGACAATGCCACCGCAGATGCACAGACCATCGTTACCCACAAAGGGGCTTTTCGAGTTAAGCGCCTGCAGTTTGGGGTGAACGTGGCTCCAGGGATCTTCCAGGGATTAATGGAGGGGCTCCTGCATGGGCTACCTGGGGTTGTACCCTACTTTGATGATGTTCTTATAGCGGGTACAGACCAAAATGAGTTAATGGCTCGGTTGAGGGCAGTGCTTAATCGATTTAAGGAAGCGGGGTTACGGGTCAAACGATCCAAATGTGTTGTGGAGGTGCCCCAGGTCGAATTTCTTGGCTTCCTCATTGATGCAACAGGAGTTCACCCTACACCGGAAAAGGTTGCCGCCATTAAGGGAGCATCTTGAATTTTTACCACGCCTTTCTGCCACATAAGGCGTCGGTAGCCAGGGCCCCTGCATGCCTTGCTCCACAAGGACGCCAAATGGGAGTGAGGCAAGTGACAGAGGCGGGCGTTCGAGGCGGTAAAAGACCTTCTCTCGTCAAACGCTGTGCTGACGCACTATGACGAGAACAAACTACTGGTTTTGGCAGCAGACGCATCCCCTTACGGGGTGGGCACAGTACTCAGTCACTTAATGCTGGATGGCACCGAGGCACCTATTGCCTTCTACTCGCGGTCTCTCACCGCTGCGGAGAAAAACTATGCCCTCGCCCTAATCTCCGGAGTTAAGAAGTTCCATGACTTTGTTTACGGGCGATGGTTTCTCCTTGTGACTGACCACAAGCCGTTGTTGGGCATATTTTCTCTGGACCACCAGACTCCTAATATCCTCTCTCTGAGGATGCTGAGGTGGGCAGTTTTTCTGTCTGCCTATGACTTTGAACTTGAACACCGGGCTGAAAAGGCCATAGGACATGCGGACGCTCTCAGCCGCTGCCCAGCACCATCCGCAGCCTCCGACTGCTCAGAGGACTTGGACATTCTGGCCTTGGACGAGCTTCCTGAGGCCCCTGTTACATCTAAAGACATTGCTGCTGCGTCAGCTAAAGACATTGTAATCACCCAGGTTCTCAATTGGGCGCTGAGGGGGTGGCCGGTGGGAAAAGTGGAGGTGGATTTCAAACCCTTCGTTTCCCGCCAAAACGAACTATCTGTGGTAAAAGGTTGCCTACTCTGGGGAAACCAGGTAGTGGTTCCCTCGGGACTGAGGGAAAGAGTCCTGGAGGCCTTGAGTGCAGGCCATCCAGGGATGGTGCATATGAAGGCCCTCACCAGAGGGTACGTGTGGTGGCCCAAGCTGGACGAGGACATAGAGGTATGGGTTCGAAATTGTATGGCTTGTCAACAGTCCTGTCCTGAACCACCTCATGCACCTATCCAGCCTTGGGAGAGGTCTCGGAGGCCGTGGTCCCGCCTCCATATCGACCTAGCTGGTCCCTATCGGGGCAAATGTTTTTGATTTTGGTTGATGCGTTTTCAAAGTGGTTGGAGGTAGTTAATTTAAAGTCGACGAGTTCTGGGGCTATTATCAATGCCCTGCGCAAGATTTTTTCAACACACGGACTGCTGGACTGTGTCGTCTCCAATAACGGGCCACAGTTCATTTCGGCAGAGTTTGAGGGGTTCCTGACTGACAACCTCGTACGCCATGTGACTTCCGTGCCGTTCCACCCAGCCTCCAATGGCCAGGCCGAACGTATGGTGAGAACGGCAAAGGAGTTGTGGGGGACAAGATATTTGCCCACAATTATACGGAGGGTCATCGGTGGCTACCAGCCATAGTCACCAAAGTAGCAGGGTCCAGGCTGTATGTGGTCCGGCTTCCCAACGGACGGGAAGTTCACCGCCACATAGACCAGCTCAGGGAGCGTTGGGCAGACTCCAGTGCCAAGTTGGTGCCCGAACCTGAGCTGGTCCCCGAGCAGGAGGGGCCTCCCGCCGAGGTGAGTGCTGCAGAAGGGGAATCGGAGTCTGGGCAGACCCCAACTCCAGACCTGTGATCCCTGTTTGTGTTCCCCCTGTCTCTCCTGCGAGAGAGGTTACCAGGGCTCCAGAAGAGTGTGCTGCTCCAACTCCAACAGAGACCGCTGCGCCGGTCGAACAGAAGCCGTTGTGCCCCCCCCACCTGAAGGACTATGTTTGGAAGGGTAATGCTCCATCTTAGGGGGGAGGAATTGTTATGTACTGAATGTGAATTGCTGCTATCTGTTCACATGTTAAGCTTGAGTCAGAATGTGGCTCTTCAGATGTCGCATTACTATTGGTCGGTTTCTGCGAAACCTTTGTAAATACCCAATCACTATGTGAGAATGTATCAGAGAGGGAATGGTCCTGATTGGCCTTTATCCCTGCATTGTTATTGGTTCTTATCTGACAATGGGTGTGGCTTTGACAGCCCGGGAGAGTTTAAAAGAAGGAGCTGTGCTCCACTGTTTTGTGGACGTTTGTTGGTGTGTTCTGAGTTGGGAGTTGCTGTTACCAATAAAGCTGAATCACTTGCTGAAATCACTTCGTTGTTAAGTTGTCCATACTTAATATGTATGATTTAACTAGGAACCAACTTCTGCCTCCTGGCATTACAGTGACTTCATTTCTCCCCGGGTATTGCAATTCAGGCCACTAGAGCTGAGGGGTTCTGGCCCATGCTGTGCACCTCCAGCCATGTGAGGGTCAAGCTGAAACCAGAGGCGCAGCGCTTCTTGAAACCTTTCTAGGCGTCCCAAATCCTTTCTCTATGGCCCATGGCAGGCTGCAGTAGGAAGCAGGGAAAAGGAGAGGTGGGAGGAGCCTCTGGGGGCCATCAACAGCAGTAGAGGAGACCAGTGGAATCAGTGGAATCAAGCACACATTTGCTAAAGGACTGTAGTAGAAGCCGAACCATCAGCTAATCATTAGAGCTGGCACATTAGAGACCTTCTCCCAAGGGGCGGCTGTTCTGAGTCCTTTAAAAAGAGACATCCTCTAAAAAGAGGGGTATGGCATGTCTCTGTACCCCATTTGATGGCTTGTAGCATTTAATACTTTCCCATTCCATTCTCACCAGAACCCTGTGAGACTGGAAGAGGCTGAAGTTGATTCCTTATTCACACTTTCTTATTCATTACTTATTCGTGAATAAGGAAGTAGGAATAAGGAACCAACTTCAGCCTCCTGAGATCTGGTTCAAACCATAGACGCTACCATTGTGAAACAGCAACAGAGCAAAACCCACTCAGTAGCTGAAACCGCATGTAAACAATCAAATCCCAAACAACCCTTTGTTAATTCAGGGATCTCTTTTCAAAGGGTGTGTTCAGACGGATCTTTTGATCTGCCATAGGAACGACTCCCTTGCGGATCAAAAATGCACGACCAGACAGAAACATCTGGGAAATATTCTGGTCCCATAGGCATCCCGTTCTGCTGCGCCTCCAATCCTGATTTAAAAAGTAGCAGTTTCAATGTAGGGTTTTCGCTTACCCGCGCAACAACTGCAGACTTTCTTCCGTCTGGTCACTCCATTAGCGCGCGATGCTCCCGTCGGCTCGGTCTGACGTCAGACCGAGCCGACGGGGGCGCGATTTTTAAAAAATTGAAACCCCATGTGCGCTTTAACGAGGAAACGCATTCAGCGATAAGCGCTACGAGGAATGTAATATTCATGCTTATTTCTTTTAGGGACAAGATGTTACCGCGATGGGAGATGGAGGAGGGGGAAGGACTGTTCTAACTTGCAAAATAGTCCCTCCATTGATCATGATGGCAATGGCAAGGGGGAGGACCGGGACTTTGCTGAAAACCCTCCGCGATCGCCTCAGTTCTCCAAGGAGGCGCAGCCTTGCCTATGCGAATGTACAAAACTTTTTTTAAAAAAATCCTCGGTGGATGCCGTGTAGACAAATCACGGTGGGAACAACGCGCGGTGAGGCTATTTCATGGGGGGGGCGTCTGGTCGTGCTAGGCTGGATTAAAAAAATCGGGATAAAATTTTAGGAGGGCTCATGGCGTGATTGACTGGCTGTCTGAATGCAGCCAAAGAGCCTGCTGACCTTGAGAGTTTCTAGGTGTATCTACCAATAACGCTTGCTTAAAATCCACCTCTAGGAGTTTTTTCCTTCACAATCTGTTAAAAACTAGTATAATATTGATACATACAGAGTCCTTTTCCAAGAAGTGAAACTTCAGTGAGCTTATTACTACTTTTCACTGATCCCTCCGCCCCTGTCTCTTTTAATCTCTTGTGGCATGAGAAAAATTCATAATAAAATGGAAACAGTGTAAACAGAGCCTGAAGCAGAGAAACGGTTTTCATAAAGCACTATCATACCTAGCGTGGTTTCAAGCCCATAAAAAGTGTCTTTTGTGTTTGTTTTACAGAGATACAAACCTACTAAAGTAGGCTGATTTCTTTGCTTCCCAGGAATAGGACAGAACTCCCCTACCCTTCAAAACAATAACAATCTCTTTAAACTAAAGCAGTCCGTCTTTCTAACTGAACACATGTACGAGACCCGCACCAGAAGGCGGGCCCTGGAGAATCGTCGAAGCCCCGCCCCACAGAAGAGTCCGCCGCTGAGAAGAAAAGTTTAATATTTATGAACTGCTCTCGGCCAATGAAGAGGCTGGAAAGGTGGCTGAAGACACTGAAGTTCGAAGAAGCCAGAAGCCCCTTCGGAATCTTGTGTCACCTTAGCACGGCACGGGGGTCTCTTCCCGGGCTTAGGGCTCGCTGGCTCCACAGGTGAAAATTGTGCGCCAAAGCAGCGCGGGCGGCGGCTTCGGCAGGAAGCCTAAGGCAGTCGCAGGTGCCCTCTCATTCGCATTATAGCCATATTCACCATCCAAGACAGAGCCGGGGAGAGTCGCGGGCGGGCACCGGAGGGCAAAGCCGGGCAGAAAGCTCTACTGTAAAGGGTACTCAATGCGCCGGCTATGGAGAAAGGGGCGCCCTTTGGACTGCCTCGTCTGTGCGTGCTGTGGGCCGCACTGCTGGTGGAGCTCTGCCCCTGCGGCGGCTACGGCGGAAACTGGATGTGAGTAGAATGGGAGCGACGCGGAGTCGAGCAACGGCTTCTCACCTTTTAAACTCCACTTGCATGTTCACACGTGCTGTTTTCATTTTTACTCTCCCTGGTGTGTGAGACTAATGGAGAGGCTCTTTGAGGTGATGCTTTTTGGCGTGCTCGGATTCAGGGGTACATAGGGTTGCCAGCTCCGGGTTGGGAAATTCCTGGAGATTTGGGGGTAAAGTCATGGGAGGGCGGGTTTGGGGAGGGGAGAGACCTCAGCAGGACGTAATGCCCTAGAGAGCCTACCTTTCGAGGCAGCCATTTTTTTCTAGGGGACGTGATATTTTATATCTCGAGATCATGTGGAATATGTTTATAAAACTGTTATTTTAAAAATATTTTTATCCCTTATTGACAGAATTCACAACTTGTAGGAAACAGGATTGTAGTTTGGTGGTAGAGCATCTGCTTGACATGCAGAAGGTTCCAGTTGGATTCCAAATGTTATTCCAGATTAAATACTCCAGAATAACTGCTTCAGTTAAACTAAACACCAGTTAATCTAAACAATAGGTGACATCTATACAAAATAATAATAACTGTAAATGTAAAGTTCCCCTCCCTTTACAGAGGAATACTAAGAGGAATATCAGTATTGTCTCCAATGGCATGGAAAACCAATTCTGTTCTAATATTTGGTACCTGGTATATTTTTAAATTATTCTTCTAATTTCCAGGGGTAATACTACAATGAAGATCCAACAGGCACCTAAAATCCTGCCTAGATTATCATCCCTGGAGATATTACTCTTCAATTTTAAAAAAATCCATCATTTATTAGGTCTGTTTTTAATTAATTAAAATATTTTAAATAGTCATTCCACAGGCACTAAATGTTGTGTCTGAACGGGCTATTTTGCCGAAGGTGATGTATGTCTGGCTAGCTTTGTCTCTCCAAGGTGGTTCTTTTGCATTCTCACAAGTGATTTTAAGAATGATGTTTGAATTTCCAGTATAAAAAAAAGGGCTGCGTGGACCTGAATGCACAGTTGGTTTTGAAAAGAGTGCCTTCTGCTACCTGCGGGTGTTTCCTGGTGAAAGGGCTTTGCAAATGCTGGGCTCAGTGAATTGACCATCTGCAACTCACATGGGAACTGTGCCAGACCCCTCGCTGACTGCTGCTAATCCAAACAGACTACCAGGATCAGAGCTGCTCTGCCCCACATCAAGCAAGAGTAGCACTGATCTCATGTCCTTTGGCACTGGATGATTCCTCTTCTTTGAGGTACTTCTTCCACACCCATTGTGGACATGATGGTCTCCTATAGTGTGACGCAACAGAGATTAGAAGTTGTATTTAGCATGGCTTGTGAAAACACCTTGAATGTGTCATGTTTATTAGCTTGTTCCTACAATATGACTGTTTGAGGCTATCGCTTGAACGTCACTGTGAGGTTCTTCTTGTATCTGTTTTCCCTTTTTACTTTCTTCCTTGTTTTGTATCATGGTGTGTATCATCTATTATTGCTGTCTGTTGCAGATCTGGTTATGTGAAAGAGACAAAGTGTCTGATACTTACCTCAGGACTGCTTTTGCAGGTGGTTGGGCATTGCCTCCTTCGGTGTCCCAGAGAAACTGGGTTGTGCTAACCTGCCCCTCAATGGACTCCAAAAGGACCTGTGCAAGAAAAAGCCCTATCTCCTACCCAGCATCCATAAAGGAGCACGCCTAGGAATCCAGGAATGCCAGAGGCAGTTCAGACATGAACGGTGGAACTGCTTACTCTCGCCAGATATCTCCTCTTTGGTGTTGAGCCCTTCATCCCTCCCTGTGGCTCCTTCCTCCTCTGTCTTTGGTTATGAACTGAGCAGCGGTATGTCCTCTAGTCAAAAAGACATTCATGAGTTCCACAGTTTCTCTAGTTTGGAAGTAGAATTCCAACAATAACTTGTAGCTTCTGGAATTCCAACAGGAATTCTAATAGGTGGTGTATGGCACCTACAGGTCTCCACTGATGATACCTCTATTGAAAAAGTTTTCTTAGACACAGAAGCAAAACATTGTCCTGCTGGGGAGTGAGTCTGTGAGGAGCAGAGGCTCAGACTTACATGTTTCATGGAATCCTTTGTTCCTTTTGTAGTATGAATGGGAATATATACAGATTTTTTATATATAGGTTTTTTCTTCTTGATTGTTCATATTCATATTTTTCTTGGTTTTATGGATTTCTCTTTTAAGTAATATTTTATTAGGATGTTAGAAAGGCCTGTTATATAGAAGACTTTCCTCTTGTAGGTCTGATATTGTTAGCAGACAACATAATAGGTTGTGTAGTTCTTAAGGGCAAAACTTTGCAATGTCTGGGTCAGATAAGATTTTGGTCTCATATCAGGAACAACAAACACTTGTTTAGGATATGAAGAATCCTTACCCATTATCATTTAGGTTAGGTTAAGTAAACACTTAGGTTTTACATAGATTTGATGTAGATATGTTTCTTTACATCTGACAAATCAGAGGCTTATTCAAATGACCACTGTCTTTTGTAAACAATTATGCTTTTTGAATATTGTTTTTTTGATGATGTCAGTCCATGTATAAAATATGTATTTCCTGAATATGCTCAGAATATGTTGAAGAAGATGAAGAAGAAAAAGAAGAAAGTAGTCATTTTTTGATGAGTTATTTGGTCCAATTGTTTTCCTGTTAATTGAAGCAAATCTCCCACATATGCTGAGAAAAAGTAGTCAGTTTTGGATGGACTATTTGGTCCAACTGTTTTCCTGTTAATTGAAATAAAACATAGATCTTCCTCCTCATTTGACTTCATTTTTGACATGGAATCAAATATGTACAACACTTTCTACTGCAAGTTTTGGTTTTTTAGAAAAGCAAAATAAGTTTGTGGAGGAAGAAATGTAGGTAGAGAAAGGTTCCTAGACACTTTTCCTTTTTTCAGTTTGAAGTCAACCTACCCAAGCTGCTTTTTTTACCCATGGATATGGTGGATATGTTTCCCCACAATGGATGCGAAAGAGAAAAGGGTTGAACAGTTTGTTGACTTTGACTCACAGTGCGCTTGGATTGATACTGGTTAAAAAAATTTTAAATGCAGAGAGATTTTTTTTAAAAAAGCCACAGAGCTCTCTGCAGGGTGTAATTTGAGGCTAACTATCTGTCACTGTGGCTAGGAGTCTATGCTGTGCAGGTTCTTGGCAGTTACGACAACAGCAACCACAGTTAAGGGCATTTAAGACCATCCATTTCAAAGGGCTTCAGCAAACTTGACTTTTTGCATTGCACAATCTCATATTACTGCTTTGAACATTGATGGGGCAGGTAGCTGGGTGAGCATGTGTCTGTGGCATCACATCAAAGGCTCCAGTTTCTGGAGACTTCATTCCAGTTTTTTACTGGTGTGTCCCACTGTGTACTGCTTTTCATAGAGTTATGCCAGAGATCATAGTCTAGGTTTCTGCTGTTTGCCATGTGTGCATGAACCCAACTATGGAATTTTGCACTCATCACAGCCATAAAAATGGTGTCGCTTGCCTGTCTGAGATTTTGTTAACTGAAATTTGAAAGAAGAAAGGGCTCTCTTAATTGTGAGGGGAAAGCTGCAGTTCTATGTGAGGGGAAAAACTGCAGAGCTTGCATTGATGAAGTCTTTGACATTCCCAGATTAAGTGCTTCATAAAGCCATGCTGGGAAAGGACTCTGAGTTCTAGAGAACTGTTGACTGTGCCAGAATGGACAAAAGGGTTCAGTCGGATGCTATTAAAAGCACTTTCTTATACTTGCCCCAAAGGATGGGAAATGCTGTTTCAGAACCTATTCCATCCATTTTTTCAATGATGTAATTATTATGGGAAGACAGTTTTACAGATGGATAAAGACGTGACATGAAGAGTGCTGCATCTCCTTATTTAAGTGATCTCGGTGTGTTCGCTTCTACCAGAGAAAAATTATTCCCTTGAGTCCTGTTGCAACCAGTGGAACTTGAAAGTTGCAATTAAGTTGTCCCCTTGATTTCAAGTGGACTAAAGTGGAACAAAGTTTTACTGGAGTATGGCCAAATTTCTGTTTCTACTTGGCTTTATGTTCCATGTTGACAGCTATGAATCAGCCTTGTTAACTTTTAAATCCAGCTTTGGGTATGTGTTGTTGATTTCTTGCGTTCTTTTGTAGGTACCAAAGAAACAGCATTTATTTATGCAGTGACTGCGGCTGGGCTAGTGCATTCTGTGACACATTCGTGCAGTGCAGGAAATATGACTGAATGCTCCTGTGATACCAATCTGCAGAATGGTGGCTCACCCAGTGAAGGCTGGCAGTGGGGTGGCTGTTCTGATGACATCCAGTATGGAATGTGGCTAAGCAGAAAGTTCTTAGATGGTCCTGTAAGAAATATCACTGGAAAAGATGGAGATGGACTGATTGCCATGAATTTGCATAACAATGAAGCTGGAAGACTGGTAAGGATAAGATTTTCCCACTTTCTTACATGCTGGATCAGACTGGTGGTCTCTCTAGTCCAATATTGACTTTCACAGAGTGGCCAACCACTTGCCCTGGAGGGCCAACAAATAGGGTGTACAGGCCAAGGCTCTTGATGCTTCCTTCTTCCTTCACCAATGCTCTTTGGATTGGAAGAGGGGCACAGTCTCTCTGCCTCTCCCCATATGATTATGCATTGAAATCCCCTATAGCTTTGGCCTACAGACTGAGTCCTTTGTTACTTACTAGGCATTTCCTTTACCACAAATAAACTCTGAAAGCTCACATATAGATCATCACATTCTGCTTCACTGTAATTCACTATGTGCACACAACTTTGCCTTTTTTACATGAAGCCCATTAGATCAGTGGTCTTTTAACATCTGTAGAGACTTTCAGGTGGATTGTGAAGCTCCTGTAGAACCTCCCTATTTTTCTTTTTTGGTATTTGGAAGGACTGCTGCTAGCATATGTGAGTCTATAAATCAAGGGTGCCATGCCTTTCCTGCCTGTCTTTGCACATACACAAAGAAGCAGCAAGACAACGAGTCCAGATCATTCAACAGTGGAGTGGATTCCCTCATGACTCAGATCCTTGGCTTGTCCCTCATTATGATACACTATCTGATGTTCATCTTGTGCTTCCTATCCTCACAATCCTGGCCTTGACACTGGTGAGATTGTAACTCTAGATTTCCTCTTCTTGTTATGTTACTTTGAGGAACTTGCAGCTCACTGGGTCCAAGGCTACCACCTGTGGGTTATAAGTGGGTCCCAGTTCTAGAAAGGTTGAAGAACACTGTACTAGACACAAGAAAATTGAATAGTCCTAATCCTTTGCACTGAAATCTGTATGATTCCCCTGCCCATCATTTGGTTCAAACGCTTGACTGACCTAAATGTTTGCATTGCATTATATGTTTCCTTCTCTTTGCCTATGAAACCCTGGGACTGATACTGTCTTTGCTCATATCCAAGGGGATTGTTCATATTAGTTATATTGTTTAGGATTGGAGATCTTGGTCCACTTTCTGGTTTTTGCCAGTGTTGTGAGTCTATTAAGATCTGGTATCATAAAACTGACTATATAAAATATCTCTAATAGGCCAGATCCTGATTTCTAGTATGGGTTTGGCCAATGACAACCAAAAGCAGTACTGTTCAGAATGTGTATAGAGCCAAAAGTGTGCCAGGCATCAAAGTAACATGGTTCCTACCAAGAATTTTAATAATCCAGAGTAATTGCACTGATGTAATCAAAATCTAACCCAGTGGAAAAAGACACAGAACAGTAAACTGGTTTCTGTTTCCTAATTATATTTGCTGGATTGGGATGACAGGGTGAAGACTATAAGAAGAGCTCTGCTGGATCAGACCAGATGTCCATCTGCTCCAGCATCCTGTCTTGCACAGTGACCAACCAGTTACTTCGGAGGGCAAACAACAGGGCACAGAGGCCAAGGCCTTCCCCTGACATTGCCTCCTGGCACTGGTATTCAGAGGTGTACTACCTCTGTTTCTGGCGGTTCAGTTTAGTCACCATGGCTAGTAGCTGCTGATAAACCTGTTCTCCTTGTTTTTGTCTAATTCCCCTTTAAAGCCATCTATACCTATGGCCATCACTACATCCTCTGGCAGTGAATTGGATATTTTAATCACTCATTGAGTTCTTTTTCTTTCATTTTCTGTAGAGAATGGAATGTTCTGATAAATTATTAGAAGCTAAATATATTCTCTAATAATAGTCACATTGGCAAAGCTGTGATACCAACTAAGTTGTTGGTACATATTTAACACATTCAGGACAACACTTTGACAGACAGCTGTGGGTTGTTGGTTGTTTGGTTACTTTTCCTTTTTGCTTTAGGCTATAGCAAAATTGATGACAGTTGATTGCCGTTGTCATGGAGTCTCTGGGTCCTGTGCGCTGAAAACGTGCTGGAAAACCATGTCCACCTTTGACAAGATTGGCAGTTTTTTAAAAGATAAGTATGAAAACAGCATCCAGATTTCAGACAGACTGAAAAAAAAGTTACGCAGGAAAGAAAAAAGCCAGCGCAAGATACCAATCCATAAAGAAGATTTGCTATATATCCACAGGTCCCCCAATTACTGTGTTGAAGATCGCAAACTGGGTGTCCCTGGGACCCAGGGAAGGGAGTGTAACCGAACTTCTGAAGGACCAGATGGCTGCAACCTCCTCTGCTGTGGTCGTGGATATAACACTCATGTAGTCAGACATGTGGAGAGATGTGACTGCAAATTTGTTTGGTGTTGCTATGTACGCTGCAGAAAATGTGAGAGCATGACTGATGTTCACACTTGCAAATGAAAAACCATCTGCCTCTGAAACCAAAGATGGTGGTGGGGAGCCCTACCAAGTAGCATTCTTTGGGTTGTGCTAAGGCTTAAGATAGAGCAGATCCTCCTAAGACTGTTCACAGTCCAGAAGTTTGGGGTTTTACTGAAGGAGCAACCTGGAATAAGCAGCATTCTTGGGCAAAAGTAACAGACAGAAAAGCAATGGAAACTAGCCTCCCCTAAAGTATATATGTAAGTGGATACCAAAGACTCAGTCTTTGGATGGTGTGGATATTCAGTCATTGTGATCATTCATGCTACGATGGACCAAGCAATGCCTTTATTTACAATAAATACACACAGTGGTCAAGGAAGGAATGGCTAACATAATAAAATAATGCCACTGCTGCCAGCATGAGGCCAGGATGCACATTTGCCCCACCTAAAAATATTTCCGTTGTGATTGAGAGGTGGTACGGTGCTTCATGGAGATTACCTCCATGGAGATTTTCATGTGTTATTTTCAAATTACAGCATACACTTTGACAGTACTGGGGTAATTTTTACCTCCAATTTCACTGAAAGAAAAATGAAAATTGTCGTAAAGGTAAAGGTTCCCTTGCTCGAAAGCCAGTCAAATCCGACTTTAGGGTTGCGGTGCTCATCTCCGTTTCAAAGCCGAAGAGCCAGCGCTGTCCGAAGACGTTTCTGTGGTCATGTGGCCGGCATGACTAAACACCAAGGCGCATGGAACGCTGTTACCTTCCCACTGAAGTGGTACCTATTTATCTACTTGCAATTTCTTGCTTCCGAACTGCTAGGTTGGCAGGAGCTGGAACTAGAGACAGGAGCTCACCCTGTCATGCGGCACTCACAGGTCTTGAACTGCTGAACTACTGACCTTCCACAGCCTGCAGTTCAGCGTCTTAACCACTTGAGCCACCGCAGCTCCGTGAAAATTGTCATAGAGGTATGAAATTGACCCCCCCCCAACATATTTTCATCCTGGATGTTTATGCTCCTATTCTGTTTTTTGCTACCGAAATAAAATACTTAATAAAGTGTCCCCTGAGCACTACTGATGGTATGTTTACTGCAACTCCCAAGGTTTTGTGTTTCTATGCCTAATTTGGGGTCTTTATGACCCGTTCCCCACACATTAATAAAGTACATTTTTTATTCAGGCAAGAATTTAACTTCTCTGAATGGTAAACCAAGAAGAAATAATTCCTTATGTCCATTTTGGATTTTTCCCCATGCCACTTGAAGAAGCTGAGTGAACATATATATTAGCATATATAATAGGCATTTTATTTCATCAGCCTTGCCTTCTTTTCCAAATGATTGCCAAGCACAGGCAATTACAGTTAATATTTGCAAAGCTTATTTTGTTTACCTGCTAGCTCAAAGTAAAGCTTCCTAAAGGAGTTTTGTTTTTTGGCAGATATATCAATACATTTAATATAGGTAAAAATTAGCCTTGCAAATTTAGGAACAATAAAGCATCCATTTATATGATACCCTTTTAGGGCAAAAATGAAGAAAAGATTTTGCTTTAGTGTTCCTGTATGAAATGAAGCCTAAATTTTAAAAGGCTCTTCCTTTTGAAGAATGGCCTACATTAGGAATTAGTGGATTTCTATTTTCTGAGCACTCCAATGTGATATAAATATTTTTGGTTCCCCCTTAGCCCTCCTGTCCTCCCTCATCAGCACCTGCCTCACAGAGGCCTCCATCCTCTTGTGTCCTCAAAGCCATACAGTGAGACAGACCCTTATGAGACGTAAACTTTAAAAAAATGGACTACAATGTCAGGTCTTAGAGGGTAGCTTGTTATTTTAGGTCACAACTCAAAAGTTCTAATCAATCTCCTTAATCAGAAAGGATTTTACACCAGATGCAGCAAATAACTTTGTTCTAATACCTTTCTCATCAAAGGTTACCTGAAATGGTCAAGACAGGATCTGGAAAAATTTTCACAGCTGCCCAGTGAACCCCCAAATCCCTATGTTTGATAGAAAACTGTTGTTTTCTGTTACTGCCTGTGGATGAAGAGTGGCATCTTTCTCTAGGCTGGAATACTTTGCACTGGAAAACAGAGTGAAAGCCAATTCAATTTTATACCTGAAGTATTTATGATGATTTTTTGAGGACTGTACCTTGTAAGGTGCCACTCAGCCAATTAGCTCCTAGAGTGCTATAAGATCCTAGCAACCAATCAGCATCACTTCTGGCTAGTGCTCGGGGGTGATCTGGAAGTTAGGTGGTGGGAGCTGTACAAGACTCTGCCCCTCAAAACAGGGGGAAGCTGCTTCTGTCCCTTTCTACTGAGAAGTATCCATTTGAGAAAATGGAGAAGATTTCATTTTAGCACGGTCATGAGGAGTAAGCATCTTACAGACTTTGCCAGGAACATGGTCTTTACCTTGTTCACCTCTTGCACTAAGGTGCAAAGTTAGCTCTTGATTGAGTCGCCAACATAGACATCTGAAAAGTACTGAGACTGACGAGTGATTTCAGCTCTCACATACTTTATTAGTTGAAGAACAAGACAACCTAAGCCGGCTCCCAAGTGAACCCACACCCCAAACACACACACACACGGTGATTCGCTATTTACATTGATTGAGTTATCTCCTGCTCCTCAATTGGAGGGGAGCTAGGATCCTCTAGTCCATTGTCTTTTGGGGCGAAGCTCAGGCCCTTCGCCTGGCCACATGGTGGACCGGTTAGAACCAGTCCAAGCACATGGCTGCCCTGAGCCCATGTTCTCAAGTGGATACATTACACCCCTCCCCCCTTGGTCCGATAAACACCCACACACATAGTCCTTCAAGTAGCTAGGGGGCCGCCGCTCTCACATGGAACGGCGGAGTTCTGGCATGGGGGAACTGGTGACCTCCCGAGCTGGCTTGGGGTCTGGCGGCCGTTTTGGTGTCTGCAGGACTGGGCTCACCGTCTCCCCCGGTGCGTCATTTGTGGTCGATGGTTGTCCGGAGTCGAATTCCCCGGGGATTTCCTCTGGTGCATCTGTCGCTGCGTCTGGTTGAGCTGGCCCATTCCACTCCTCATCCGGCTCTAGCTGATCGATGTGTCGATGCAGTATCTGGCCGTCCTCTCCGGAGACGTCATATGATTGGGGGCCTCGGACCCGTACTACTCTGGCTGGGATCCAAGGGGGCCCTTTCGCGTAGTTCCGCGCGTACACTGGGTCCTCTGGAAAAAAACCCCGTGCAGCCGCAGGGGTTTCAGTGGAGGGTTCCTGCTCTGGCACTCGGTCGGGGTGTAACCGGTCTAGTCTGGTGGTGAGACGTCGTCCCATCAGTAGTTCCGCAGGGCTTCGCCCGGTAGTCGCATGGGGCGTAGTCCTCTGGCCGAACAAGAAGGACGCCAACCTAAAGTCCCAGTCGGTACCTTCGGTCCGGCGGAGCGCCTCCTTTGCCGTTCTCACCATGCGCTCGGCTTGGCCATTGGTGGCGGGATGGAATGGGGCCGACTTGACGTGGCGAATTCCATGCTAGCGGGTGAACTGGAACTCCCCGGATGTGAAAGCCGTTCCATTGTCAGTGACCAGCGTGTCGGGGAGGCCGTGCGAGCTGAAAATCCGCCACATTGCTCTGATGGCCACTCGGGAGGAGGTGGACGGCACCGGCTCAACCTCAAGCCATTTACTGTAGGCATCTACAAGTATAAAAAACAGCCGCCCCTGGAACAGGCCCGCAAAGTCGAGGTGCAGGCGCGACCAGGGGCGGTAAGAGGATTCCCAGGCCCTTTCTGGGGCCATCGGAGGAGCGGGTCAGGAGGCCTGGCAGGGTCGACACCTTTTTACTAAGTCCTCAATGTCCCAGTCCAGCCCCGGCCACCAGACATACCCCCGCGCCATGGCCTTCATTCTGACCACCCCGGGGTGATGCTCATGTAGGTCTTTCAGCACTTGCGGCCATAGTGGTTTTGGAATGACCACTCTACCTCCTCACATTAGGTCGACAGCTCATCGCGCCTAGTGACGAAGGGCACAAATTCTGGGTCTTGTTTAGCTGTCAGCCACCCCCTCCCCACTCAGTCCAAGACCCGACAGAGAACCTTGTCGCAGCCCGTGAGACGGGCCACCTCCTTGACGTGGACTGGGCGACTGGGCAGCGATTCCAGGAGGGCGACTTCGTGGGCGGGGGCCGGGTCAGGGTCCGTGCTGGGCAGCGGCAGGCAGCTGAGGGCGTCCGCGTGACCCATTGCTTTCCCTGGGCGGTGGTTGAGGACGTACAAGTACCCCGCCAGGAATATGGACTAGCGGAGAACCCTGGGTGAGACCATCTGTGGCGTTTCCCGATCGGGCGCGAGGAGGCCCAGGAGAGGCTTGTGGTCTGTTAGGATCTCGAACGGGTGGCCATAGAGATAGTGGTGGAATTTTTTAACCCCCGCCACTATCGCTAGTGCCTCCTTGTCAATCTGCGCGTAGTTGCGCTCTGCAGAAGACAGGGTCCAAGAGTAATAGGCGACCGGGACTTCCCGGCCATCCGGTAGCCTATGCCCCAACACCGCCCCCACCCCGTAGGGCGAAGCGTCGCAAGCGAGAACAACCGGTAAAGCCTCGCAGAAGTGGTGCAGTATAATGTTGGAGACCAGCAAGTCTTTCACCGTCTGGAACGCCGCCACATGCTCCGGCTTCCAGGCCCACGGTGCCTCTTTGTCTAGCAGGCAGTGGAGGGGTTCCGCCACCGTGGCTTTCAGGGGCAGAAAAGCGTGGTAAAAATTTAAGAGGCCTAGGAAAGCCTGTAGTTCTGTTTTGGACATGGGAACTGGGGCTTGTGTGATGGCCTTTATTTTGTCATCCGTGGGATGGATGCCTTGTGCATCGACTGCAAACCCAAGAAACTTGATGCGAGGCACCCCCAGGAGGCACTTCTCTTTCTTCACCTTGAGGCCGGCGTCGTTGAACCTCTGCAGGACCTGACACAGCCGGTCGGCGAAGGTGGCGGAGTCCGGCGCCGCGATGATTATGTCATCGAGAAAGGGCTGGACCCCTGGAATTCCTTTAAGAAGGGAATCCATGAAAGACTGTCCCTGGTGCCACCGAAACCCCGAACTGTAGCCTATTGACCCGGAAGGCCCCCTTGTGGGTGGTGATGGTCTGTGCTTCTGCAGCGGTCGCGTCCACTGGCAGCTGCTGGTAAGCCTGTGCCAAGTCCAGTTTACCGAAAACCTTGGCCCCCATAAGGGAGGCCAGGATGTGGCTCACTACAGGGACCGGATAGGCATGGTCCTGCAGGGCCTTATTTATGGTGCATTTGTAGTCTGCACAAATGCGTATGGTCCCATTAGGTTTAATCGGCGTCACAATGGGGGTCTCCCAGCGCGCTGACGCGACTGGTTCCAGCACTCCTTGGGCGACCAGGCGGTCAAGCTCAGCCTCTATTTTTCCCCACATTGCTATGGGAGGGGGCAGTGCCTTGATGTGGATGGGCCGGACGTTGGGGTCCAGATCTAGCGATATCGGGGTCCCATTGTACCTTCCCAGGGTCCCATCAAATACCTTGGGAAAATCGCGGCAGACAGCCTCCCAGTCTGCGGTCCCGAGGCAGTTTACTCCTGCTATTTGGAGTCCCAAAGGCTTAAACCATGACAACCCCAGGAGACTCAAGAGGCGCCCTTCCACAACCAGCAGGTCCAGCAACCCCGAGAACCCTTTAAATTGGACCCGAAACTTGCCCCAGCCGCAGACCGCCACCGGGTTTTTGTTAAAGTCCGTCAGTTTCAACCCCTGTGGCTTGTGCAGATGGGGTCCCCCCTTCAGGCATAGCGTTTTTAGGGTTTCTGTGGAAATTTTCGAGAAGGAAGACCTCGAGTCTATTTCCATTAGGCAGGGGGACCCCTCAATTGGGACAGTCACATGCACCTTGTCTGGGCTGTCTGGGGGCAAGTTACGTACCATCTGGTGGCGTTGGGTCGTCACGGTGTGCAGGCTTGTGGCGTCCGGTTGGGCAGTGGACCCCAGGCGCTTGCTCTTGGAGCGGCAGACCCGGGCGAGGTATCCAGCCTTGTTGCAGGTCCTGCAGACGGCGTCCCGGAAACGGCAGATCCGGCGCTCGTGAGCTTCGCCACAGCTGGCACAGGTAGAGGCGTTGGACGGCGTTGGGGTCGCGGGGGCTCCCTTGATGTGTGGGGTGTGCTGTTGCGATCGGCGGTTTACCTGCAGGACCCCCTCGTCATTCGAGTCATCGGATGAGCCGGAGTCCTGGAGGCGGTGGACTGGCTTTGGCCGGCGGTCCGCGTGGGACTTCTCATAGGCGGCCGCTTCCTTGATGGCGGCCTCCAGAGTGAGGTCGTCCCAGCTGATGAGCCTGCGGCGCAGCTTTGGCTCCTTCAGCCCCACCAGGAACTGATTTAGAAGGGCATCTGTGAGGTTGGGGAAGGCACACCTAGTTGCTGCGCGGTGTAGGCTGGCCAGGAATTCCGAAGATTGCTCGTTGGGGCCCTGCGTTCTTGCGAAGAATTCCATTCGTTCCGCAAACTTGGTGGGCTTTGGGGCCAAGTGGTCGGTAAATGCCTTGACCAGCATCTTATAGGTGGCGGCCACATCTTTCGGCTGTAGGGGGTTCACCAGGTCCTTCAGGAGGAGATGTGCCTCGATGCCGCAGTAGCGTAGCAGATATGCCTTCTTCGTACCTGCATCCGTGACGCTCCAGCATCTCGATCCAGGTCTCCCAGTGTGCGGGACGAGAGATGTCGAAGGGAGGGAAGCTCTCGTTGCTGGTGGCCATCACGTTCACCCGTGGAGGTCGCGGTTCAGGCGTAGTGTTGGCGGCGTTGGAAGCGAAGCTGCTCTCGGGATCAGCGGGGCTTGGGAGCGGTGCGGTGAGCGGCTGGCTCGGTGCGAAGCTCGGGAGCGTTGGCGGCTTTGGGTTGCAGTGAGTGGTGCGTTGCTGCTCTCGGGGTCAGCGGTGCGAGGCTCGGGAGTGGTGCGATGAGCGGCTGGGCTCGATGCGTTGCTCTTCTTTGTGGTCATTGTTCAGGGACGGAGTTGGCATCCCACCTTCGTCGCCAGTGAAAAGTTAGAACCAGTCCAAGCACATGGCTGTCCTGAGCCCATGTTCTCAAGTGGATACATTACAACATCGTTGAAGTTTTTGTTAAGCAGCTTTGAAACAATATGTTGTTGAAGGCTTTGAAACATTATAGCGCTAGAGGGGAGGGGAGGGGAGGGACAAAGTTACATCTTTAAATAATCAGATAGGGAGCTGGTCCTCAATCTGCGTGACCTATATCCATACTCTTAAGTATACTGCCTGTGGTTCATAGCTGAAAAAAGCAGTTCATACATACAGTGGAGACTCTTCCTTTTATCCCCTCCAGGACATCACTGTAAACTCTGTGCTAATTGTTAGCTGAGAATGAATTTCCTGTTCTTAGACCCTGATCATCCCTACTGGGTTGGAGCAATTTGGTTGCAGTCAAGAGAGCCTGGCTTTGTACACACTTCCAATTGTGCATGTACAGAGGGTCTGATGCATCACAAAGAGTTTTTTAAATTCCAGATACAGCATGTGGCTACTTTTGTGTGTGTGTTTTTAAAGTAAGGTAAAATTTCACTGTAGATATAGATTGATCATGTCCTTTGGTTATAATCAGGAGTTGTATATGAAGAAGCTATCACTTCTGCAGCCCAACCCTTTGCATGTTTACTCAGAAATAAATCCCACTGTGTTCAATAGGATGTACTTCTAAGTAAGGGTGTACTGAATTGCAGCCTTAAATAATTTTTTTAAATTGATACTTCACATCTAAAAAAACCCCTGGAATTCCATGTAATTATTTTTTTAAATAAAAGCTTCTGAAGCTTTGAAGAAAAGCACCTATGTTATAAGCATACAAGACTGTAGAATTTTTGAAAACACCAAAAACTTGTTTTATAAATATTTAAGTTGTGCACCTTATCTTTAGTGTTTGAAAGGTGCATCTGCTAAATGCCCTGACTAATAAGATATTGATCTTTCATGGTCTTAATTATAAGCAAATATGTTTAGGATATCTTTTGATGTTTCCATATTAATCTTTCTTACTGGGAGAGCAGCTTTTAGCCCATCTTTTTATTAGCTGACAGGAGTTGCAGAGAAGATTCTTTCAGCCAGTATCATCAAAACCATTACTGAAATTACCAATGGATGTGTGCTTTGAGCACAGAAGCTCTGGCAGCTCAGGTTGCCTGCAGGTAATGGCTCATTCACTTCCATGGATGGAATAACCCAGCATACATACATGGATACATACATGGACACTCCATGAAAGTGAATGGTGCAGGCCTTGAACCAAGTGAGGTCTATTACTAATGTACCGGGCGGCTGCTAGAACAGGCAACAGAGCAACTGTTACCTTGGAAGCTCTCCATTTTGAATACAAACCCCCCCCCCCCCGGTCTCAACTATTCTCAGATTTACCAGTTCCTGACCCAAAAGGGTCCAGGAGCAAAAAAATTGTGCTTAAAGGGAACATGGGCTGAGTATTGGAAATTCATCATGGGATTGTTTTACAGTGTACTGTAGGGTCCCTTCCCCATAAGTGGCTTGATATTTTACCAGTCTTGCAAATGTCTAGGTAAGTTTATATTTCAGGGACAGTAAAATAATGACGAGGTTGCATTGTCAGCTGTTTTGACAAGTTCTCCTTTCACTACATATTTAAGGGATATATGAATCAAAGAAACTTGGGGGATCTTCTATGAAAATGTAGGATGGGGTTCTCACCCCCCTCCCATGGATGGGAACCCATATTGTTTGACAGCCTTGTTTGCGCACAACAGCGAGTAGAACCATCTCTCCTAAGGATGTGGGTCAACTGAGCCCACAGCTGTCCCTTTAAAACTTCCACTAGATGACCACTAGACAACATCCCATTGTATAGGAGCCTTGTGCTGTCTTTTGGTTTGCACCAAAGCAAATCAACAAAACGCTTTATTTATTTCAGCAGAGTCCTTAATTACCTGCTTGGGCCATCTGCAATTTACTAAGATTCCCATAAAACATACTTCCAAAGGGAGCTTACAGTCTTCTAGTTAAAATGTTTTAAATTTCTGTATTTAAGTATTCATGTATTTTATTAATAAAAATTGTTATTTATTGTTACATATGCATAAATGTCTACAATCAGAGCTGAAATACAAAATCAAAATAATGTATTAAAAGCAATAAAGAATTAGTGTTCTTTGCACATGGAATATTGGTATTCTGTAGCTGGTTCATGTAGAAGAATATGGTAGTTCTGTGACATTGCTGGCCTAGTGTCAGCTGCTGTCTTACCTGCAGTCTATTAACTGTGACTTAATGTTGCTTTGTCTGCTATTTTTGGCTACTTTTAATCTGCTTGGTGTCTCCACAATATAAAGAGAACGTATGCAGTTTTGGAGGTGGATCCAATAAACCAGAACAAGTTCACAAGAATAGATCTTGCCTCTTCCCCCTGAAAAGGTTTGGGAACAGAGTGAGAACAGCCTTGGGGTGGGCTGCTGCCCTTATATTGAGAAGAGGGGCTGACTTTTACAAATTTCTCAAGCTGTAGCCCCTAACAAATTTCTCAAGCCGTAGCCCATTCTATTCTCAAAGGTCTTCTGCCCCTTCATTTATAGAACAGCTTTTGGGGAGCCGAGGAGGGAAGGTAGAATCTGTCCCATTCATGTGCATTCTGTCAAACCCTTAATTTCCAAATGTCACATCAGTAAAAAAGATCAATTGTTTTTGACTAGAGTAGAAACAGACTGGCATGAGGAGAATGCAGAACACTCCTTCACCCAAGAATGATAGGAACACTGTATGAGAAGAAGCACCTTTCCAAGTTACATGTGGATGAGGGACCGATGCCATGGTCTAATCATTCACCATGTATTTAATCTGCCAGTCACAGGTAAAGCAAGAGGGCTTTTTCACAGAACAGATCAGAAGAGGAGCTACAGCCTGCCACCTTTACATCTCCTTATGGTCCACAGGTTTAAGCAGTTTTCTGTCAGCAGGGTTTAGTTACTCTCAGCCTTACAGCTTACTTTCAATTAAAAAAAAAAAAAGATTTCCAGCTACCTGTGTCTGTCACATGAATATCTGGAGACATGTAAATAAATGTGGGTCCACTTTCAATGTCAAAATTTGGACCTCTGCCTAAAGTAGCAACTAGGTTACCTCCAAAAACAAAATCTACTTTTCATTTGTGAACTAAAAACAGTCTTTGTAAGGAATGAAGCACATTGATAACTGTTCAAACATACTCCTGTAACAAATTTTTCAGACCCTTATCGCAAACAGCAGAACAATTAAAAATAATATCATAATATTTGCTGTGTGGGAAAAGATAACTTGAAATCATGTGCTCCCTCAACTATAATCTTGCTACACTTCAAGGCAACCTGCTTTGCACAACTTGTTTAGTATAATCTCACTTGCTGTTTTATTTTAGACTTGGACTGGGCTACTTGGGCTCCTGAAATCAGATTTGTGACCTATTCACCCCAGTCAGATACACACATCAGGTTTGTTATGCTTACTGGTAAAATGGACAGCCCAGTTCTCACAGCATGCTGACGGTCCTTTTCATATATTGCAGAAGATTCAGAGAACTGAAGCCAGTCAAGTCTCCCTGACTATTGAGGTGAAGATACCTTCAAAATTAATAAAGTAAACCATTTTTTTGATTTAAAAAACCCTTTATTTGATGAAAAATATATACATGGAAATGTGATTTGATTTCTTCTGAACAAGAACTAAGAATATGCATGGTATATTTTACAAATAATTGATTGACTGTATAATGTGTATTTATTGCTGTTCTACAATAGCTGGGGGAGGGGGGAATGACACAAAGAAGTTAAAATATTAAAGCAGCTCAGATTTTCGTCAGCAACTCTTGGCATAGGCTTGTGGACGTTTCTTAATTTACTTATTCCCAGTATTGCTTTAGCGTCTTTAGTGCAAACAATTTTTCATTAATCCAAAAGCAATTGTCAATTCCCGTTACTAATACAAGCTGGGGGAGCAGGAAGAACAATACAATGCTGTCTGGATATCAAGAGTGGGCAGAATTATAACTCGATTCCCTACAGCAAGCATATCAAACCATCTCACTCTTTGTTTTAAAAAAAGTTACACAATATCTGGTATTTAAAATCAATACAGTATTATGTTACCACAAGAATTCACTATTGATCCCTATGAGCATGAACATGTCTCTTTAAGAACATCTGTACAGATGCATGTGTAGGTTTTGCAATGTCCCAGTTCAACACTTCAGTGCTAAACAACAAATATAAGGTTTATTACCTCCCGGAGGGGGGAGACGAAGACAGATAAGATCCTGGATTTCTCTTCAACTTAAGGAGCATATGGCATCGGAGGCTTTTCACAATTTTACAAGAAGTTTCAGGAGGCACTGTCTGCTTTCTGAATATGGAGAGTGGGGGGAAATTCACTTCCTACAACTCCATGTGACAATGTGAGTAAAGTGAAAGCAGCTGTTGGTTCTTTTTTATTTTGTTTTGTTTGTATTTTTATGTGTGTGTGTGTGCACCTAGAAGTCATGGCAACCTCTGGTGACTGACTCCTACTGGGGGTATGGAGGATATTCAGAGAGGTGACTGAATGAAGCCTACCCCTGCCTCCTGGCTCTGGTATTCCAAGGAGGTCTCCCATCCAAGTACTTGCCAGAGTTGGCGTGATGAGATCGGGCTTGCCTGGGCCATCCAGATCGGGGCCAACATGTGGAAGGGCCTCATTTACTCATGGAATCGCCCCTAGGTACACTCTAGTGGGGCTAAAGGAGCACATGCTCACAAATGCCATATGGAGGATATGTTTGAAATGACTACCAAGTACAGGTGAATGTGGGCACTGCAGACCTCAAATATGGTGTACAAATACCTGTAAAAATGGCCCCTAAAAGCCTATTATTAAAACAGATTGTTTTAGCAACCTGTTATCTATTATGGAAGAGTGAATGTTATACACCATGTGACTGCCATCCAATATTAAACTCTATTCTTCACTTTATATTAGTACAACAGGTAGCAGTGAAGCTGTTCAAACTGAATGATGCATGCTGAGTTAATTGGCTTATTTGTTAAACATGCTATTATTTCCTTCCCGGATAATGCAGCCACCACCAAAACTGATTCCTCCCTAACTCCAATAATATCTAAATCAACTTCAGTGGTTGGCAGATCACAGAGGTTTAAATAAATGTAGCTGACATACACAAAAAATAACGGTATTGTGCTGCTCTACTAGAAGTTTGCATTGCTAACCAGACAAAAGAGATGGTCTAGCAGCAGCCACAGGTACAAAGTTTTTCATATAAATGATTTAATTGTGCTTCTTATAGCAGACCTACATTTCTGTATCCAACACCCAACCTTTACTTATTTGTAGGTCTGGAGGCAAATGGCAGAAGACTGTTTGAACCAATTCTGCAGGGGGACGCTACTCTCCAAGAGTGAGAGAATAAAAGACACACCTGTTAAAAAGAATTCAACATATCCCACTGAAGATATTCACTCATAGCAATGTCCCTGTTTGAGCAAAGTACAGCATAGTTCAGGAATAGTTCAGCTGTTTATTAGGTATACTGACTGCCTACACCAGAAGTTCTAAAAGACACATACTATAAAGTAACCTCAACGTTGTGCTTTTAGGGGGAAATGCATTAGAAACAATTGCTTCATTTATTTAGGGCCTATTTACAAAAACCCAAAGTTCTCTGTTTTAACAATAAATAAGCCAGATATTCAAAACCTCAATGCTCATGCACACTCTAAGGTGGAAACATGCTTGGAAAATATTTACACAGGGCACAATCCACTGGGACCTTTTCCTGCACAAGTCCCCTTTAGATGAATGGGAGTCCATCATGTTCTTGTGCAACTCCTGTTCATTTCTACAGCGCTTGTGTGAGGTACCATCTTGAAAAGATCCTGCCCATGGACAGTATTCTCTCCAAAACCCAACAGCAGAAGAAAGTGCATTTTCCTCCCAACATTCTGTTTTGTATGTGTCATTTTTATGACTCCTTCAGTCTTGCTTCTGTGGAATGCACCCTTCCATCTCCACGACCTCTGGCCACCCTTCATATTTGTTTGTATCTTTGTTGTTTTTAATATGCTGTAAACAAATGTTACAGTTAAAATGAAGCTGATTGCCCCAATGCAAAAACAGTCATCCTTGATGAGAAATCTAAACGTTTAGTCAACAAAATAATGTCGTAACATGGGGCCCATGTTAAGAATGAGATATACATGTGAGGGCTTGTTATAATGATTGTTAGCCACAAAAGCGTGAGAACCAGCCCTATGAATCAGTCCTAAGGAGGTGGGGATTAAATGCAGGCTTGTTTGGTTCTTCTACACAGCTTTTTAAAAAATTCAGAAGGAACTAAAATATCATATTTAGCTTATTCTGCATTACCATTTGGTTCAGAACTGTTTGGCATTGAGCCATTAGTGCAGATACCAAGGCTGTCCCAACAACACATTTATTTTATTTTAAAAACTTATATAGTTTGCCTTTTTTCATGTAACACACAAAGCCGTGTATTCATGTTTAAAACTTTTGAGAACCAAACATTCACACTTCAAACTGACTGATGTGACAGAGGTATGAAGGTACAATCTTTGGGAAGTTGGTTTAATGGAATGGTATTAAAAACTCAAGTTACTTGCTCTATGTATGTGCTTCACATTAAAAGGAAATTAAGATACAAATTTAAGTCAACACAGATTTTTATAGCAGTAGCTATAAAGTAATCTATTTATATTGATGCAGCATGGTAATATACTTTAAAAGAAGGAAAATAGGGCTTAATTTTCTAAACTTGTTAAGCAATATGGCTCCAACACAGCAAATGAAAATAGTGAGAACGGGAATGTTACATTACCTGTACCCAAATCTAGCGATTAGATATATGGGGTACAATTACAATCAGACTAGGAGATTAGTTGGGGGTTATAATCTATAATCAGGGTAGTATAGAATTCGTGAGCAGGAGGGGATAGGGCTTTTTGAGCTCAGCAGCTCTGAAGCTACCCACTGTGGGCAGCTGTACAGTCAGCTAGCCAGTTCAATGGATTGGTCTGAGGCCTGGCGAAGACCGCCAGATATGGCGCTGGCGGAGCAGGGGATACCAGTGCTCCTGGGGAGGGGAAAGTACTGCAGTGGGAACAGACACGGTTATAAGGGAAGAGACAGAGAAGCAAATGAGTTCGGTCCCCTTCCAGCCTGCGTCCCATCCCAAAGGAGGTAGGCTATGGGGCTAGGCAAACTGACCCCCCTCTGTCACTGGTGTTGTGTAATGCCAGGTCTATCAATAACAAGACCACGGTCCTTCGGGACTTTCTGCTTGAGCAGCATGTAGACCTGGCATGCATGACTGAAACCTGGGTGTGAGATGGGGAGACTGTAGCTCTCTCTCAGATGGCTCCACCTGGGTATTTGGTCCTCCACCAATCACGGATTAGGGGGCGGGGGGGCAGAGTGGCTCTGCTCATTTGGGAGGCTTACTCCTTCAGGGCACTCCCACAGCCAAAGCTCACGGGCATTGAGTATGCTGGTCTAGCATGGGAAGCAGGGGAGAGTTTGGCTATCTGGGTGGTGTACTGTCCGCCCAACGTACCGGCCTCTAGCCTGCCATCCCTGCTGGAGGCTGTGTCAAGTTGGGCACTGAAGCACCCTAGACTGATAGTCCTGGGTGATTTCAATGTCCATACGGAAGATGCAGCCTCTTTGCACGCAATGGACCTGGTGTCATCCATGGCGGCACTGGGACTTTTCCAATATGTAATGGTTCCCACTCACTGGGCCAGGCACACACTCAATTTTATCTTCGTGGTGGGGGTTATGGTGGACTGGATCACTGCTATGGCAGTGCCATGGTTGGACCATCATGCCCTGAAGGCTCATCTGAACATTTCACCCCAGCCCTGTATGGGCGGTGAATGCCCCCTGGCGGCTTGTTGGGTGAGCTCATAGAGGACTGGCATAGCTGACTTTCTGCAGCCATTGACGAGATAGCTCCCAGACGCCCTCTGCATCCTCACTCTAGGCTAGCTCCCTGGTATACCCAGGAGCTGTGGCTGATAAAGTGGAGACTGAGACAGCTAGAGAGACAGTGGCGGTGAATGCACGACGAAGCCACAAGAGCATCTTATAGGACATTTATGAAATCCTATGAGATGGCAGTCAAAACCATGAAGAGAGTTCTATGTGGTCACGATTGCATCTGCAAGCTCACACCCGGCTCAATTGTTTAGAATGATTTGGACTTTGACAGTCTAGCCACAGGGCAAACCTAACACTAGGGAATTGGAGGAATTGGCTGTGAGGCTTTTGCAAGCTATTTTGCAGATAAGGCCTTGTTGCTCCGCCGCGATCTCCCCCCCCACACACACAGTTGAGACAGTAAGTGAACTCGAGGCTCCATGCATGTCTTCTAGTCCGATTCTGGATTATTTCAGTCCGCTCAGCCTAGAGGAAGTCGACAGATTGCTCTTGACAGTACGTTCAACCACATGCAGCCTTGACCTGTGCCCTTAAAGTCTAATTAAAGCAGGCTGTGAGGAGTTCCGAGCCTGCCTTCGGCAGGGAGGGTGGGATAAAAATTGAATAAATAAATAAAATAAGTTTTCTGCACTGAACAAGGTAAATCAAAATGGTTGTGCTCCCCTGGGTGATGGGGCCAGGTGTAGTGTCCTATTAACTCAGGCATGAATAATGCCTGTTATCTGAAAACAAACCTGTTCAAATGGACTTTTAGTCTTGATTCCTTTCCCACCACAGAAGACCCAATTGTCTCTAAAACCAAGGCTCGTGATGGATGTGCTTCCCAATTCAGCGATTAGCTTCCGTGCCTCTTCATTTAGCCTTGAACAAAATTCAGTGAGTTTACTGTATAGAATATTCAAATACGCATTCTTTTTCAAATGCCTTTCAAGTTCTCGTCCTTTTTGGGCAAACAGTAGAGGCTGCAAAATCGGTATGTCTCATGTCAGTTCTTTAGAAGAACACATGAACTTGAAGAAACAAAAATAGGGAACTAAATTTTATCACATTCAGCCCCATTATCCTTGTCTCTTTGTTCCCTGCTCCACTTTTGGTCTCCTCCAGCGGTCAAAGTTCACAGCTCTTTTCTAAGTAATAGTTATTCAGTATACATTAGGATAAACCAGGGAAAACAAAGCTTCTCATTTAACTTGTCTGAAGAAACACTAACCTAAAACAAGCTCCCAGTCCCACTAAATCAGAGCATTTGTGACTCAGTTGCTATTTAATGTTATAACAGAACAAAACCATACAAACCCGTATCTATTAATAAGTGCTAAATGTTATGCTACTGTTGACCCTTCTCCTCTATGAAACTAGGAGAGTTTGTTTAGCTTAGTTCTCCACCCGCCCACAGCCACAGTGATGCAAAAGGGGGCAGTGCCCCATCTGTTGTTTGTCATGTCCCTCCAGTCAGAACTAGGGGTTGGTGTGAAATCTGTCACCAGTATGCTGATGACACCCAGCTATATCTGTTGATGGGTGGCTGGCCAGGTACCGCCCCAGTGAACCTGGCTGAAGGTTTGGAGGCTGTGATGGGATGGTTGAAACAGCTGGCTGAGGCTGAATCCTGCAAAGATGGAGGTTCTACAGCTGGGAATGGGGGATTCAGGGTTGCGGCGCCATCTCCTGGCTCTTGGCAGTGTGCCCTTGACACCAGCATCAACTGTCAAGAGCCTGGGTGTGATTCCGGATGTCTCCTTATCAATGGAGGCACAGGTCACAAATGTTGCAAGACTGGCATTTTACCAACTGTGCCAGGTACAGCGACTGACCCCCTACCTGTCTCACCCTGACCTAGCCACAGTAATGCAATGGTCACCTCCAGCTCGCTCTACACAGGACTACCTTTGAGACTGACCCAGAAACGCCAACTGGTCCAGAATGCGGTAGCACAAGTCCTCACGGGGACTCCATGTGTGACACATATTTAACCTGTGCTCTGTGAGCTGCACTAACTACTGGTGGAGTACCAGATGAGGTTCAAGGTTATAGTATTAACTTTTAAAGCCCTTAACAGTCAGGTACCCACATATCTTTGGGCCCTTCTCTCCTCATATACATCCCAAAGAGCATTACGCTCAGGCAATAAGAACTTGCTCGTGGTCCCTGGCCCAAGAGACATCCATCTGTCCTTGACCAGGGCCCGGGCATTTTCAGCCCTTGTCCCAACCTGGTGGAACTCTCTGCTGAATAGTATCCGTGTCCTGCAGGACTTGATGCAGTTCTGCAGGACATGCAAGGCAAGATGTTCTGCCAGGCGTTTGTTTGAGGGCAATAATGGCTTCCATCTGGTTGGCACTCCTGTTTCTCCTGTCTCCCTCCCCGTCCCCACAAGGCAGGGGCATATTTTTAGCAGTTTCATCACCATCTTATTGGTTATAGGTTATTTATTGCTGTAATGACAGGGATCTAAAATATGATTTTGTGTGTGTGTGTGTTTATATTGAGCTCTGAGCCCTGTTCCACCGGGAATGGTGGTTTAAAAATTGAAATAAATAAATAAATACATGTAAATTTTCTATGTAAAAAAGGAAGGAATTGAGGTAAAAAGGTGTGCAACCTGTCATAAATCTTCCAAGGGTGAATTCTCTATGCAATTGATAGAACAGAATTAACAGTTAGCAGGCCTGAAGAGTCCTGATTTTAAAAGTCGGGGGGGGGGGAGTAAAATCATGTTGGAGTAAAGAAGAGAGAGAGAGAAAGATTAAAGAATGAAGAGGTAAAAACAGTGTTATGCAAGACTCAGAAAAAAGCAAACAAAAAGACAGAGAGAACAGGACAGTGTTCCACAATACTCCTGTAGAACTCATATTGCTGGGGAAATTATTTTTGACAGGTGACAAATAATAAAAGGATTTAGGCCCAGGGATAAGTGAGCACAAATCTTCTTTTGCTAATATATGCTACCCGCAGGAATCTTATTCACAGGGAAGAGGTCTGGAGCTTGCTCTGAAGATGCAAAGCTGCTAGGAAAGGATCCCTTACCTGTGGTCAGCTCAGGGATCATGTCACTGTTGTTTGACCCTATGTATGTTCACTAAGAAAAGAATCCTACTCACAGCCTGATCCTATGTATTTATTTACTTTATAACCTGCCTTTCTCAATGAGTCTCAAAATGGATTACACAGTGTGAGTCAATGCAATCAATCAGATGAGACATCTAATAAACAATGCAATAAGAGTAGGATTATAACACTTTGAAAAAGAGCAAATATGGTATGTCAAACAATGCAGAAAATTGTATTACAAAGGTAGATAGCAAAGTAGTAAAAGGAAGAAGAGGAGAAGGAGGAGGAGATTGCATTTATACCCTAAAGGAGTCTTAGAGCAGTTTACAATCCGCTTCCCTTCCCCTCCCCACAACGGACACCCTGTGAGGTAGGTGGGGCTGAGACAGCTCTCTCGAGAACTGCCCTTGAGAGAACAGCTCTGAAAGAACTTATGACTGACGCAAGGTCACATCAGCAGCTGTAGGTGGAGGAGTGGGAAATCAAACCCAGTTCTCCCAGATTAGAGTCCGTGCTCCTAACCACTACACTAAACTGGATAACACATTAAGCAAACAGATAATACATAAGATGCCATGATCTAGTTCACAGTCCTGTTCCTGTCATAAAACGTCCTTCCTGAACCATTCCATTTACAATGTAGCCCAGTACCTTTTTAAAAATGCCCTCTTGAATCACTCTGTTTTACACAGTTTGCAGACCAAAAGTGTGGGAGTTTTCCTGACTTCCTCAAAAAGGCCATTCCACAACAGAAAATGCATTTGTATGTGCAGTTGCTGATTTTACCTATTTATTGGGTGGTAATATTAGAAGCATTGAACTAATGGTTTACAAAGGAAAAAAGGTTGTATTTACAGTTTCTGCTTTCAGTAACTGAAAGAAAGGCTCCCACAAATCTTTAATCCAGCAAACAGTTGTTTTGGAGGGCATTTCATAAAGCTAATACAGAACTGGACTGTAGTCTATTCCATAGTGCATGCCATACATCATTGATTTGTTGTATGTTCTATCATGCCTTTACAAAATTGTTTTCATTTTTTTCTAATTTCATTTTCTGCATTGCTTGACATAGCATGTCTGATACTTTTTTTGCACTTTTCTAATTTTTGTAATCCTAGTCCTATTGTAATCCTAGTCCTATCGCATTGCTTATTAGATCTCTCATGATATTCAGTTTCATTGTTCTATACCATGTAATCCACCTTGACCCTCAAGCAGAAAACTGGTAAATAAGTAATTACTGGCTGACCACCTCTGTACTTATTCCCCCCTTTTCCATTAAAATTATCTGGCTTTACAGGCCAGCGCACACACACCCTTACCCCTTTTTATCCCCAAACTGTGACAATACTAAGGGAGATAGCAAGCAGCTCTCAGATTACAAGCATTCAACCTTTGCCTTTCTTGAATAAGATTTTATTTATAGTCTTTATTGCTGATTGAAATAAAATCAGCCACTGGCTCTTCCCTGACTTCACCCCTTGTCAGTCTGTTTAGCAAGCATATTTTTCCTTTCTTGAAGTGTGGATCTCCCTTGTCAATTACAGGAATCCAAAGTATATCAGTTCCAGGTATAAAACAGTGTTTTTCAAACAAAGGATCCTGCTGCCTTCAGAAAAGCATTCTTGGTCGACAACAGTGAATGCATGTACGATCTATCTACAGTGTAGCCTGATTTTTCTTCATATATGCATTGAGTAATTCTCACATTACATTCAATATATGTACAGCTCAACATGTGACTGAAACTGCACATTTATCCAGGTACTGGTTCCTAATTGCAAAGTAAATGTGCAGATGTATGCATTTACAGGCAAAATGCCCTTCGGGACTGCCTCTCCCGATATGTCCCCTGAAGGGCATTGAGATCAGCAGACAAGAATCTCCTGGTGATTCCCAGCCCCACAGATATTTGGCTGGCCTCAACCAGGGCCAGGGCTTTCTCAGCCTTGGCCCCAGCCTGGTAGAACTCTCTGCCAAATGGCATCCGTGCCCTGTCTGATCTATTAAAGTTCCACAGGGCATGCAAGGCAGAGATGTTCAACTGGGCCTTCGGTTGAGACCAACGACAGTTCCCTTACATCTGTCCGGCACCCTCCCCTCCTCATGAAAATCTGAAAGCTAGATATGCCATTTTGTTTTTTAAAGTGTTTAAATATTTATACTGAATGTTTTCATATTGAATTCTTGTAGTTTTAATTGTTTTAAAAATTGTATTGAATTATGTCGTAAACCGCCCTGAGCCCCACGTAAGTGGGGAAGGTCGGTTAAGAAATCTAATGAAATTAATAAATAATGTACTGGATGTATGCGTTCACTGTAACTTGTGAACAGGACTACTGTAGCACCAGGTCAAGGGAATATACTGTAGCCCTGAATGAAGAAGAGCTGGAGAACAAGAGAATGGGGAGTGGGAGGAAGGCTTGCACTTATCTGCACCTTCCATTTTGGGAAACATTACCCTACACAGGATCTTCCATTGTGGATTCCCCTCTTATCTCCTGAAGCACCCAGAAACATTTTGAATACGAACAAGGATTATGAAAGCTTTATGAAGTAAAATGACTAGTGTTTTCTACAGACTTACTTAGTGGCGCCGTCATCATAGGTGGCCATTAAGACAATAGTTCCATCTGGAATAGTCTTTAAGAATTCAATAAGTGGGGCTACATCTAAACAACACAGAAGCATGCATTATTATAGCACAACAATCTTTCTCTTTCTAATATACTACATGTTGTAGTATGGCTTTGCACATGGCTTCGTTTGCTGTGATAGCATCACAACAAGGAACTTCATAGAAGTACTTTACACAATGTGTAAAGGATTCTACCCGAAATGATTTCATTTCCAAAAATTCTCCTCAAAATCCACTTCTGCTAAATTTGATATTTTCCAGATAATCAGGGTGGATGTGACCCCTATCCTACTTCTTCACTGAGCAAAATTTGCTGGCTTATTTATCAAAATATTTATACCTCACCTTTCCCACTGGCTCAAGTTTGGAATCTTCCTCCAATTTAAGGAAACTTCCTCCTACTTATGTGGCTCTTCTCCCAATAGAAGAATCATTTAAGTTGAAGGAAGTCTCCTTAGGCCGGAGAAAGGCTATTTGGAGGGAGGTTGGATCCTCCCCAGTCTCCCAACAGCTTTGACAATGATACTTGATTTATAGTAGTTCATATTTTGCAGTATTTCATAACTGAAATCCAGTGTTATTATGGTGGAAGAGACAGCTAACAGTCAATCACAGTGGTTGTCCAGTTTTGTACTTTAAGGGAACTTTCCACATCATCTGCTCTGTCAAGGAGTTTCAAGACTATGAAACTCCTGCCCTTTGTAGAGGATACTGGAGGATATTCTAGATTTCAAACTCACTTAATGCACTACTGGGCCTTAATTCTGCCCATTGTAAATTAAAAATGTGCCCATTTTACAATCAGCATTCCTTGTGTCTGTGTGATGCTGAAGTATTTTTATGTGACAGTAGAGAAATTTGTTGGATAACATGGAATGGTAATCTGTACTGGAATGCTGATGAGCTTTCGGCCTGCAAACAATAAACAGATGCCAAAGACACTCTAAAGCATGTCAAATCCTATACCAAAGTTTTCATACTCAAAATACAATCTGAATTTCTCATTCAAAGTTCTGCATTCAAAAGGCGAATGACAAGACAGGATAACTGGTGAATTCCAACTATTCTGCTCAGATCAAATTCCAGAACAAATGTGTAAATTAGTGAACAGTACTATGTTCCGCCCAAATAATGGAAATGGAACAAGAACAGTTTTTATTGTGCACTGATGACCTTTAAATAGGATTAATGTACTTCTGCACTTACCTCCACCCCACATGTCAAAGAACTTTGTGTCCATTCCTTCACCTGTTTTGCCTAGAAAACGGAAAATATGTGACTGAAGTAGTTTAGCTTAATAACATGCTCAAAAATTACACCAGACATGGTAGACAGGGTATGATTGCCTCTTCAACATCATCATCACAGGCCTCAGCTTTTTCCTAGGGCTGTGCTCACCTCCTCTAAGCACCAGATAAAGGCCCATGATTACGTTGGATGCAAGAACTACCAACAGAGAATGCATCTTTCCTGCTGTTCCCTATCTTCTGCAAGCCACCACAGAGTATGAGGCACAGAAATGGAAGTTCTTTAGAATGTAATTGGTATTTTATTAGACAGATTAGATAGAGGGCTCGCTGCTCTCCTCACAATCTTACCCAAACATTATGCGACTAAGTAAAATAAAGGGAATGTTCTATAACCATGGGCACAAAAATGACCATGCTATCCTTGTTCATAGATGAAATATTCAGTTTGATGAACAAGAATAATAATGTCATTTTTTCAAGGGGGAAAATTGGAATTTACAACTGTTCAAATTTAAGATGTGTAGTCCCTCAAACCTTCTGAACTGGATTAGAAGGGCTGATAGATCTTTATTCTATTTGTATGTGATGAAGTGAGCTTTGACTCATGAAAGCCTATACCCCTGGAAAATGTTGTTAGTCTTTAAGGTGCTACTGGATTCAAATTTTCTTCAACAAGTATACTAGGTTCAGTTAATCCAAACATGAGTTCACCTTTTCTTATAACCCTTCTCGCCAACATTCAATTTTGATTTCTGCATGTCTAGAGAATATTAAGATGACCATGTCACTAGAATTCAAAGTCACTTACCATTTACCAAAGCTATGTTGATGCCTCTCCCAACATTGTTTTTAACTCCACTCATTAATCTGAAACAAGATAACACAAAGAATTACAGCAGGTGTTTTTTTAATAGAGGAGTCTCCTGACCCACAAAATTCTCTGGCAACTCTCTCTTCTTATTTTGCTAGGTGACAACTGCACATGCAGCAGTTACTGAAAACACTAACTCTCTTCAACAATGCCCCTGTTCATTAATGCTTGGAAACATGGGCAGTCAACAAAATTAGTTTCCATGAGTCAGATGTGGACACTGACCTCGTGGCCAAATGCAAAACCGAGTCCCAACAGTCTGTTCCCTACAACAAGGAACCCCAAGCAACCAGGGGTCTTTTTTGGGGGGAGCGCACCGGAGCACAGCTCCGGGAGCTCTGGGAGCTCAGGAGCCAAGCCCTGCCCCCAGCCGGCATCCCGGGGAAGTCTTTCAGGCAGCTGAATGTCAATTTCAGCTCCATTATATCCTATGGGCCATTGAAGTCAATAGTGAAAACATAGGGTATATTCTGGGGGCTGGAGGGGAGGGGATCTGAGGGAGAGGCTCCAAACTCACAGGGTAGGTGATGGAGCCTCTCCCCAAGATACCCACCAAGTTTCAAGAACATTGGACCAGGGGGTCCAATTCTATGGGCCCCCAAACAGATTGCCCCTATTCCCTCCATTGTTCTCTGTGGTGGGAAAAAAGTAACTTTTTTCCCACGATAGAGAACAATGGAAGGAATAGGGCCAACCTGTTTGGGGGCCCATTGAATTGGACCCCCTGGTCCAATGTTCTTGAAACTTGGTGGGTATCTTGAGGAGAGGCTCCATAAGCTACCCTGTGAGTTTGGAGCCTCTCTCTCAAATCCCCTCCCCTCCAGCCTCCAGAATATACCCTATGTTTTCACTATTGACTTCAAAGGCCCATAGGACATAATGGGGCGAAATTGCCGCCAAATTTCCTTCATTCCCTCCTTTCCTTCTCTCCTTTTCCTCTTTCCCACCTTCTTCTCTTCTCTTTTTTCCTCCTTTCCCTGTTTCCCTCCTTCTTCCCTTTCTTTCCTTCCTTCTTTCCTTCTCTCTACTCTCTCTCTTTCCTTCCCCCTTTCCTCTTTCTGTGGCCCAACTCTCATGAGAAGGCGTTTAAACTTTAAAGCCCTTCTCTCTTAGCTCCCCCACCCAGGCCAGCTGGGGAACGGAAGGGGAGGCTTTTGAAGATGCCTCCCCCCCTTTTGCTTCCCCTTCTGACATCACTTCCGGTGATGTCAGGGGGCGTGGCAAATGCTAATAGCCTCATTAGCATACCATATGCTAATGAGCTCCTGCAGCTGTTTTTCTACGAAAAGACCCCTGCAAGCAGCAATGGGCTTGCTCAAGTTGTTCTCATGGTACTGAGTTATAAGTCTCCCACAAACATCCACCAAGTTCTTTAAACAACTTACGCCTCATTCCTTGAGTGGAGCAGTAGAAAAACTTAATCATTGTTATTAAAGATACTGAAGTTTATTTGTCAACAGATTTCAGCTCAACAACATGCCTGACTACAAAGTATTTTTCTGTATATTCCCACTCGCATGTTTACATCTTGTTCTCATATGATCTTTGCATAGTAATGTTACATTCCTAACTCCTGATTGTTGTCTTGAGGGCTATTTTGCAACATTTTCTTCTCTGCCTCTCCTCTTTGTAGACATACACATACACACACACCCTGAAGGTATCGCCTCATATATCTGACAAAGTGGTCTATGATTGCTGAAACTTTATGCAACCCCCCGCTCCAAAAAAAAAGAGTTAAATCAGTTTACAAGGTACCACAAGATGCTTAATTGTTTTGGTTGTAACAGACTTACAGTGCAATTCTAAGCAGAGTTGCATCCTTTTAAGTCCCTTGATTTCAATGGACTTAGAAGAGTACAGCTTTGCTCAGGATTGCACTGTAAGACTGCTCCTAAATCTTCTGCTGTTTAACGTTCCTAAATAGTCTCAACTACATTTTCAAAATGACTTTTTCCAAATAGCTGTCTTAAGATAAGAAGAATGTCCACTGAGTCACAACCAACTCACGGCGACTGCATCCATAGTACAAGAGATGAACAGAGGTTGCCACTGCCTTATGTTTTCCTCCTTGTAGCAATCTCTGTCTTCCTTGCGGGTTCTCCCATTCAAGTACAAATTCTGACCTGCTTCACTTCCAAGCTCTTATGAGCTTGGCATAAGCTGGACTATTTGGGCTGCAGTTTCAAGACAACCTTATTCAAAAAGGGCATTTTAACTCTCAATAAAATCTTCCTGATACACAAACACACCATTATCAAAATACAGTATTGATTTCATTCCAGGCACCTCAGAAAGTAGCAAGAGTGATTTGTGTATATGGCTGACAGCTACTCTTCGCAAAATCTGAATGAACGCTCATGGGGCTTGGGGGGGGGGCAGATGCACAAGTGGTCACATCTGAATCCTGCACATGTCATCCATGCAAATTTTCCTTTGGGCAATAAAGGGATAAATGTAGTCAGTCGCTCATGCCTCCAACTGGCAGCACTTCCTTTAAAGGCTACAGCTCCTCTTTAAACTCATTATAATCTGGAGGACTTTTAACTTGGAGCAGAAACCAGACAATGGCTGATCTAAAAATGAAATATAACAGAAACTCAGGAAACTTGGAGGGACAACATGCCAGCCCCATGATGCGTTAACACCTCTTGATAGGAGGGTGCAGGTTTGATGGGCTGGATCCCCAAGGCTTAGTGCCCAGATTGGCTGAAAACCCCAGAACACATGTGAGGTGGGGTCTGAGAAAGGGAGCTGTTCCTTTGTTTGGGGATCCTTCTTGATTAAAGCTCTTAGGGGCACTCCTTGTTGGGAACTCTTGAGAGCAGGTGTTCTGTGATGAAGGATGACCGGGGGGGGGAGGATGATGCTAAAGAGAGCTGCAGATGTACCAGCGGGGGGGGGGGCATCCTACATCCACCCAAATCAGATGCACCCTGGATGATAAGTACTTTAGTTAGCACTTGACCTTATGTTTATTTTCCTTAGTGTGATTAGATCCTGTACTTTGCAATACCCTGAGTTTTTGCCTTGTAGAAATAAAGTCTTGTTTAACTTGAGAGAGTCTGCACAAGTCCTTACCCACCTGCCTGGCTCCCTGTCATGCTACTAAGTGATACCTCTGTGAAGCCGGCCTTGGGAAACAAAAGGACTATCTGTGCAGAAAAGTATCACTGTTTCAAGTAGGAAATGACAGCTTTCTTAAGTTTATTATTGCAATGCAACTTTGTTCAATAGTGTATAACCTATGACACTATCAGAGTGGTTACAGAAGGGCATTTTTGAAGGAGAGATGTTTTATTTATTCTGTTTGGAAGTTACTGCTAGGGTAATGCAGCTCACTGACCACTAGAGGACAGCAACACCCCAGTTTGGGAATCCTGTCCAAATTTTGATCAGTGGTCACAGAAGAGGACCTAGAACTGGAGTAACATGACATTCTGAGAAATGTGAGACCAAGGTCTTTGAGTAAGATGAACATATTACTGATGCATTGAAATTTTCATCTGAAATTGGCTTAGAGCTAACTTTAGCACCACTTATTGTAACTACAGGATCAGAGTTAGTAAGCAATTGCTTCTTTTGTAACTACCCTCACGATATTCAATTAATTGAACAAAAATTTCTCTTCAGTTGCTAAAATAGGAATTTATGTTTCCAGGATGTAGTGAAAATGAACATAAAATGAACACTAACAAAAAGGGTAATAGATTTTTGTATTGTGAGGATCTTGTCACGCAAGGTCATTCTGAAACCAACCCATCATGCTACACCTGAGTTTCACATTTAAAGAAAAGAATGTTTTTGATATCAATACCCGTCATATGTACCTGAGCTGCCGAAGTGCAGCTCTGCTTTTGAAGGCTATGCTGATGTAATCTAATCTTGTGAACTGCAGAGCATGCAAGAACCTTTGAACTAACTGTTCACCTGACGTGTGCATGCAAATGTCATTCTGATAGATCAGGGTGATGAAGTTTTGGCTTCTAGAACTTTCAACAGAAGTAACTATTGAAGAAAAACTCCTATTGCGAGTATGCAGTAGGGACAGAGCATGGATCTTCTACTTTATTTTGTCCTCTCCCTCAGACCTTGACCTGCAGCACAAACAAGGAAGGTGGCAGAGAAAAAAGGGGAATTGTAACAGGTATAATAAGACATCTGTGGGGTCCTCAAGTAAAGATCCTTGGAGATCCTGGGGAATAAAGAAAGAAACCTCTAATGGGAGGTGAGATAAAATGGATAAAAGTTGTGGTGGGACAAGTGATGAAACACACTGTGTGCCTTGTTTTGATACATAGATATGGGCCTTTTCCGCATTCTTATTTTCCTCATTTGTAGGTTTGTTTCATCAGAGCTTTTCCCCTGTTCCATGTTCGTTTTGCTCCCACTGGTTTATGTCTGGCATAAAAACCTGCAGTTACATCTTCAGGGAGATATGCTGGATATAACCCACTGCAATATCTAATCAACAACTAGAGACAGCAGAACACATGTGGAACAGAAACCTCTCCTAAAGAAACAGGGATTTACAAGACAGAAAATGAGAATGCAGAAAATCCATTAGTCTCCTCCTCATACTTCATCTACCCATGCACTGCATATCTATTTATAGTCCACCTTTCTAACTGAGACTCCAGGTAGATTACACAATGAAAGTCCATGCAATTAGTAGAATGAGACCTCTACTAATCAATATAATAGGACTAAGATTACAGAAATGTGCAGTTTAAACACATTAGACATGATATATTAAGCAATGAAGACAATGCATTGAAATGGTAGAATGGTCTGTACTGTTTCAGACTTCAGGTGATAGATTACGTTTCCTTACATTAAAAAAATCCTTGTAAATGAAAGACAAGCACAGTGTGCAAATAGCTATACTTTTCTCACTGATAGGTTAGTTTTTAAGTTTCTGTAATCTTTATTATTTAGAAAATTCATACATCACCTCTCTAGAGACTACAACTATAATTAAGCCATTAAAAATAAAATGAAGCCATTGAATCAAAGCAGTATCACTTATACTGAACGAATACTGTAACGATTTTAGAGAAGTACTTCTATATGTTCTGACCTGCAAGGATGGTATTTACACATTTACTGGAAACAATCGACATAGCCTGGCAAATTAGAATGGTTCTTGTTGCAGGAATTGTTATCAATAGCTAAAACTAACATCAATTCAAAATTCTAAGAATAGTTTAAATAACAAAAACTGGCAATAATTGGTTGCATTTTAAAAAAATCTTTAAGGGGTTAGAAATTAACAGCTAAGAAAGGAATAACTAGAACTATGTACATTTTCTTCCTTCAATTCTTTTTAATTTGTGAACTGGATGTGTTGTTTTCACTGGATACTGGTTGCATGAGTACTTCATAATAAAATAAATTTTAAAAAACAACAAGAAGACAGTACAAACACATGTCATTAAAACAACCCAAGGCATCACACCATAAAATACACATTGATTAGGCTAAAATAAGGAAGATAAAATGATCTTTAGGCCAAAAGCAGATCATAAAACATTTAACAGCTAAAACTCCTTCATTAAAAGCCTAGGTAAAAAGGAATCTTTTGGCCTGGCATCTAAAGGAAAGGGGAGCATTACACAAGGGAGCATTAAAAATGTGTCACCTCTCCCTTAGAAATCTGAAGTAGTATACCTCATCCTATCACCTCAGAATTATACCACCTCCTTCTGGTATGTAAGTAAATCAGACCTTAGACCTTGAAATTGGATAAAAGCAAAGAAAGGTCAAGCAGAGAAACTTTACCTCATCATGGACTATCATTGGGGTATAAAAAGTTAAGAATCTCATCAAAATTCTCTACATTCCACACATTACAAATCCACAAAATATTCCAGGGAAGAAACAACTTGCTTGCTTACCAGATCATATTTCTGAAAGGCCTTCTTGCTAATACCTAATTAGAAACTGCTCTCTTACACACATGCAAGTAAACAAGTGACTACTGTGCATGAATGACACAGCCCTTAAAAGTATGTCACATGCGACTGTTTTCCTAAATCCTTGAATAACCAAGTGTAGGGTTTGGGATGACTGTTATTTATAATTTCTGTTTGTCTCAATTCTTTTGTCCTTTCCTTTTGTTTTGCTGCTGCTACTGTCTTTGTGATATCCACTGCTGAAACTTTAATGTGCTGTTTTCTATTTTCATTACTGTGTTCATTAATTGGGTTTATTGTAGTTTTTTATAACAGCGTGCTGTTGCCTTGAGAATGGATGGGGGATATAAATCTGCAAGACAAAGAACATATGTGCACAGCAGCACAGAAGCCCACACAAGCAGCAGACTGTGTGTTTAGTCTCTGTAATGAATCCAGCCTTACATCTTTTTGAAAGCTATGTTCATAAGTTTGCGTCCAAAACTAAACCATACATATTCTCCTTAAAACTGACATGGGATTTGACTTCAAAGGGCATAACTCTGCTTGGGATTGCCCTGTTACTTTACTAATATAATCTTAGATTCAATTAATCAATTTTTATACTAACATATGGGCCAAAAGAGAGACACTTTCCAACTATGAACAAATCCATCAAAGAATCTGGTGTGTCATTTTACTGATTTTATAGATGCCTCCTTTGCTGATTACATGTGTAGGTACGAATGTATTATGTGCTATTAACCCCGAAAAGGTGAAACTGCAATGAGAAAACTACTCTCCTATAACTACAAATGCTTCTAATCTTACAAAGTAACTTTAATTATAGTGCTCAGCAACAGAATCTGATCTGAATCAGATTGCGGTAACAAGAGAGGAAGTCCTCCGACTGATGGACAATTTAAAAACTAATAAATCACCAGGCCCGGATGGCATTCATCCGAGAGTTCTGAAAGAACTCAAATGTGAACTTGTGGATCTCCTGACAAAAATATGTAATCTTTCTTTAAAATCTGCCTCCATTCCTGTGGACTGGAAGGTAGCTAATGTCACTCCCATCTTTAAAAAGGGCTCCAGGGGAGATCCAGGAAATTACAGGCCAGTCAGTCTGACATCGATACCGGGTAAGTTGGTGGAAACTGTTATTAAGGAAAGAATTAGTAGGCACATTGATGAACAAAAACTATTGAGGCAGACTCAGCATGGGTTCTGTAAGGGAAGATCTTGTCTCACTAACCTGTTAGTGTTTTTTGAGGGAGTGCACAAACATGTGGACAAGGGGGACCCAATAGATATTATTTACCTTGACTTCCGGAAAGCTTTTGATACAGTTCCTCATCAAAGGCTCCTAAGTAAGCTCAATAGTCATGGGATAAAAGGACAAGTCCTCTTGTGGATCAAAAACTGGCTTATAAATAGGAAACAGAGAGTGAGTATAAATGGGAAACTTTCTCAGTGGAGGGTGGTAAGCAGTGGGGTACCACAGGGATCAGTACTCGGTCTGATGCTTTTTAACTTGTTTATTAACGATTTGGAATTGGGAGTAAGCAGTGATGTGGCTAAATTTGCAGATGACACAAAGTTGTTCAGGGTGATGAAAACCAGGGAGGATTGTGAGGCACTCCAAAGGGATCTGTTGAGGATGGGTGAGTGGGCGTCAAAGTGGCAAATGGGGTTCAATGTGGCCAAGTGCAAAGTGATGCACATTGGAGCCAAAAATCCTAAATATAAATACAGGTTGATGGGGTCTGATCTGGCAGAGATGGACCAAGAGAGAGATCTTGGAGTCGTAGTGGATAACTCGCTGAAAATGTCTACACAATGTGTAGCTGCAATAAAGAAGGCCAACGCTATGCTGGGGATTATTAGGAAGGGAATTGATAACAAATCAGCCAGTATCATCATGCCCCTGTATAAATCATTGGTGCGACCTCATTTGGAATACTGTGTACAGTTCTGGTCACCACATCTCAAAAAGGATATTATAGCATTGGAAAAAGTGCAGAGAAGGGCAACTAGAATGATAAAAGGGTTGGAACACCTTCCCTATGAAGAAAGGTTAAAATGCTTGGGGCTCTTTAGCTTGGAGAAACGACGGCTGAGGGGTGACATGATCGAGGTTTATAAGATTATGAATGGGATTGAGCAGGTTGAGAAAGAAGTACTTTTCTCCCTTTCTCACAATACAAGAACTCGTGGGCACTCTGTGAAATTGCTGAGCAGTCGGGTTAGAACAGATAAAAGGAAATACTTCTTCACCCAAAGAGTGATTAACATATGGAATTCACTGCCACAGGAGGTCGTGGCAGCTGCAAGCATGGACAGTTTCAAGAGGAAATTAGATAAACATATGGAGCAGAAGTCCACCAGTGGCTATTAGCCACAGGGTATAGAATGGGAACTCTCAGTCTGGGGCAGGTGATGCACTCTATTTTTGGTGCTGGAGGGGGCAGCAGTGGGAGGGCTTCTGGTGCCCTGGCCCCACTGCTGGACCTCCTGATGGCACCTGGTATATTTTGGCCACTGTGTGACAGAGTGTTGGACTAGATGGGCCATTGGCCTGATTCAACATTGGCTTCTCTTATGTTCTTATGTTCTTAATCTAATCCAGTACTCGGTATCTGCTGTGCAGTTATATGTGCCAGTATGGCATGCTTATAATGTTCTCTAAGTAATGGCTTATCTATCGCCTTTTAGCTCAGGTGCTGGGAGGCATACTGAATGTAACTGTAGGCAGGGGTCTTTTCGTAGAAAAAGAGCTGCAGGAGCTCATTAGCATATGGTATGCTAATGAGCTATTAGGCTATTAGCATATGCCACGCCTCCTGACATCACCGGAAGTGATGTCAGAAGGGGAAGCAAAAGGGGGGGAGGCATCTTCAAAAGCCTCCCCTTCCCTTCTCCAGCTGGTCTGGGTGGGGAAGCTAAGAGAGAAGGCGTTTAAAGTTTAAACTCCTTCTCATGAGATGGGCCACAGAAGGATGAAAGAGAGAGAGTAGAGAGAAGGAAAGAAAGAAGGAAAGAGGAAAAGAAAGAGAAGGAGAGGGGAGGGAAAGAAAGAGAGGGAAGAAGGAGGGAAACAGGGAAAGAAGGAAAAAAGAGAAGAGAAGAAGGTGGGAAAGGAAGAAAGAGAGAAGAGAAGAAGGAGGGAAAGAGGAAAAAGAGAAGGAAAGGACGGCAATTCGGCCCCATTATATCCTATGGGCCATTGAAGTCAATGGTGAAAACATAGGGTATATTCTGGGGGCTGGAGGGAGGGGGTTTGAGGGAGGGGCTCCAAACTCACAGGATAGCTGTTGGAGCCTCTCCACAAGATACCCACCAAGTTTCAAGAACATTGGGCCCGGGGTCCAATTCTACGGGCCCCCAAACAGGTTGCTCCTATTCCCTCCATTGTTCTCTATGATGGGAAAACAAGTTATTTTTTTCCCACCATAGAGAACAATGGAGGGAATAGGGGCAACCTGTTTAGGGGCCCATAGAATTGGACCCCCTGATACAATGTTCTTGAAACTTGGTGGGTATCTTGGGGAGAGGCTCCATCAGCTACCCTGTGAGTTTGGAGCCTCTCCCTCAAACCCCCTTCCCTCCAGCCCCCAGAATATACCCTAAGTTTTCACCATTGACTTCAATGGCCCATAGGATATAATGGAGTTGAAATTGACATTCGGCTGCCTGAAAGACTCCCCGGGACGGCGGCTGGGGGCGGGGCTTGGCTCCTGAGCTCCCGGAGCTGCGCTCCGGTGAGCTCCCCCCCCAAAAGACCCCTGACTGTAGGCTATAAAGTCTCATGAAAGGAGGAAATAATAACTCTGAAAAGGCACACCAGAACTTTTGTGCTGCCAGCTTGTCCCTTTACACAAAAATGGAGGTAATTCACTGGAAAGCAAAAAGTCCAAACCCACAGCACCCCCAGCCCCAGGAACTATAACAGTTTATAGATTCTTCTGCTACACTTTGGTGCCAGACACCTTGAATTTATAACTGCTTAGGGCTGGATCAGATAATGGGAAACCCCACAGCATATATTTTGCATAAGACAGTCACAGGATTGCAGGCCTGGAAAACACCTCAAGGCTTATTTATACATCACAATGGACATTCACATTTACAAAGTACTCCATCACTCAGTACAGCTCCAAGCACAGCGGGGGGGGGTCTTCAGGGTTCCCCCACGCTGTTTTTTCAAGCAGAAACAGCTGTGTGGAGAAGAGGCTGTTTGCCCCTTTTCCTTGGGTTCCATGTGTCTTTGATCACATGATCACAGGACTTCCAACACAATTTGTGCCCACTGTAATGTACAGATAAGCCCTTAGCTAGAGACTGGGCTTTTAGGAAAAGACGAAACATTAACTACAGTGAGTAATTTACATGGCAATAAACATGTGACAATAATTGGGAAAAGAACTTTTTTTTTTAATTTCATGCTCAGTGCAAGGTAAATTATTGATTCATTTTTACCACCTTCCTAGTTGATGTAAGAAAGAACACGAATTTTCTCTCACCATGTTCACATCAATATTAATAGAACAGAAACTGCTCATACATACACATTATCTTCTACACAAATTTTAGGTCCAACGACGTTGGCTGCGCCACTTGCCATTTTGAAAGCAAAGTGTTTTTCTGGACAAGCTTTTGTAGTTCCACATTTATATCTTGGTGGTTTTGTGGCTTTGGGAGGAGGAAAAAGAAATAAAGTTTCATTTTATAAATGTGTGTACATATAAAATAAGCCCAGATGTTCTCTTTAGTTTACAAAAAAAAGTTAAAGGAAAGAATGCAAGCCTTATTTTATTTACTTATTATTTAAGATGTTTTAAAGTCACCTTTCCATCCAACTTTGTGTCCCTGAACAATAAAAACATTAAGTTTAAAAATACATATAGACAATCAAAAAAATTAAAACAAAACACACAAACAGATGAACAGGATGGAAAGTCAATGAGAATCAGTGAGGGAATGCCAGACAAAACAGAGAAATCTTCACTGCTGGCTGAAGACAATGAAGAATGTATCTCTCTGGGGAGAGTTTCACATAGTCTTGGTGCCACAATCAAGATGGCCCTTTTCTCAGGTTGCCACAATCCTGAATCTGGGTAAGACAGAGGTTCTTTGGCTGGGTTGGGTGGAGCCCTGGTTGGGTAGTCAACTCCTAGCTCTTGACGGGGTGCCCCTATCACCGGCCCCAACAGTCAAGAGTCTGGGTGTGATACTGGTTACCACCTTGTCTACGGAGGCCCAAGTCACGAAGGTTGCCAAGCTGGCATTTTTTCAACTGCGCCAGGTTAGGCAACTGGCTCCCTCCCTCCCCCCAACCTAGCCAGAGTAATCCATGCAACAGTCACCTCTAGGATAAACTACTGTAATTCACTCTACGCTCACCTACCTTTGCACCTGACCCAGAATGTGGCTTCATGGGTCTTTACAGGGACCGTTCGGATGGCATATATTTATCCAGTGCTGCACAAGCTGCACTGGCTCCCAGTGGAGCACTGGATACAGTTTAAAGTCTTGGTTTTGACCCAAGGCCATTAATGGTCAGGGACCTACATATCTTCAGGACCGCTTCTCCTGATATTCCTCAGGAAGAGTGTTATGCTCTAGTAATAAGAATCTCCTGGTGGTCCCTGGCCCGAGAGAGATCCGGCTGTCCTTGACTAGGGCCAGGGCCTTTTCAGCCCTGGCTCATGCCTGGTGGAACTCTCTGCTAGAGAACACCCTTGCCGTATGGGATTTAATACCTTTCCATAGAGCTTGCAAGGCAGAGATGTTCTGCCAGGCATTTGGTTGGGGACAGCAACAGTCTGGCACTCTCATACTCCCACCTCCCCTCTTTTTCTCCATATTTTTCCATCCATCCAGGGGGCAGATGGATACTGAAATTATCCATCATCTTGGACACAGTATTTTTTTAATGAATTGTTTTAATATATTTTAATGTTGTTTTAATTTTTCTCATATATTGTATTTGCTTTTGATGTAAGCTGCCCTGAACCCTGTCTCAAGGAAGGGCAGCCTAGCAAAGTGAATGAAATAAATTAATAATAAAATTCTAGCCTCAGTTGGTGGGTGCATCCAAAGTGGGGCATCTGAAAATTACCCTAGTGGTTGGGCAGGCTCATAGGGGAGTAGATGGTCCCTAAGGGATATTGATCCCAAGCCATACAGGGCTTAAAAGGTCAATAACACACCTTGAATTGGTAGCCAAAGAAAACTGGGAGCCAGTATAGGTTAGCATTCTGCACTCTGCACTCCATAGTAGCTTCCAGACAGATTAGTGTACCCCTACCCCTTTTCTTCCACAAGACAATAACCTAGACAGTTGTCTTTTGCCAGGATGGCTCCTGCTGCTTCTCCAAACAATGCATCTGTCAGTCCTCCACAGATGACAAGGCCTCGTGTTGAAAGCCACAGGGCAAGAGCCCTCGGTATCGCACCTAACTCAAGAAGTAAGTTGTGCGGCTTGCTGTGGCTTGGGCCTCCTCATTCTAGATGGTGACTCCAGCTTGATGGAATGCCCTTTCTGACAGATCTCTTAGTCTCATTCCAGAAAAGGAGCATACATCATATAAATATTTTAATTAATAAAACTATATGCATGAAATTCAGCACAGCCACAGAGCTAATCAACACTCACAAGAACAATCATAGAGAATGGAGAAAAAGCATCAACCAAACTCCCCCCCCCAAAAAAAAACACACAAAGAGAAACATTTTCATTTGGCACCTAAAATGACAAATATGACATATGAGTGCCCTTGGGAGGGAGCTCTGAAAAGCAGCCACCACAGTAGTTTCTGTCTGAAGGCCACCTTTACGTGACAAAAATAGTTTTTTTCTCTTCTTTGGGGCAGAGGGGAGAAGAAAGATTTAGTGGGTGGCCCACGTTTAATTTACAAACTTAAATACATAAATAAAATCCAGCCCCATGATACTCACAGCGTACAGGTGGGTCCAGTGGTGATCTCGCTAAAAGAGAGAACATTTTTTTTAAAAAAAGTTTAAAATAATCATGGCATTCCCTAAACTAAGTTTATAGGTTTACAAAACATATTAAAGTCTATACCTCAAAGAAAATGCATAAATATTGATTGCAAACAAGCTTTGGAATGGGATTCCTATGGAAGTCACAGTTTTGTGTCTTAGTGTTTTACATGGCATGATAATGGTCTGTTTTTGATCATTAAGGAATGAGTCACTTCTGTCCTATAAATATTTCCATTTCAGTTTTATTGGATGTAACTAAATACGTATTTAAAATTCAATATGAAACAATCAAAGATTAGCTGCAAACAAAATAAAACTGCACTGTATTGAAGGCAGGACCATTGTGATTTGCTACAAATAAACTGAACTGACCACACTTGTTTTAACAATTTGTATACAAAAATAGGGGTCAGAAGACAAGTAATTCCAAATCCCAGATATTACATATGTAAATAGAATAAAGATCATAAGTCTGGCTGCAGTTATGAACAACACAACCGAAGACAGTCACTTACCAAACAGATTGCCAAGGTTGGCATCCATTTTTATTTCAAATACTTGAGATATGACATAAATTGTCAGCAGAAACGCCGCTACTGCTACCACCAATTTTGCAGCTCCTATTTCAAAAGCCAAAAACAGGAATTTTTCATTTCTCAGTGCAATTACTTTGCAACACCAATATTCTAAAATTATTCGCTTAAAGGGTGAAAAATATTAATCAAGCTCTATAGTGCACTTGTGTGGGTTTAGAAGTCACAAGAACAGATTATATTACAGCACTGTTTACTCGTTCTCAAATGTTTTTTCATCCTGCATTTGCAAATGTGCCATGAGGGCTGGAACTCTGTATTCTTTTAGACATCTTCAGTAGTTTTATAGGACTTCAGAAGAGTTTCATAAGCAACATTCAGCAGCTGGGCTGTAAACCCCATGTTTGAGAGCCAGGGGGGTTAACTTCACAGGCATTCTGATATATTTTTGTTAATTGTACAAGGCCCCAGGGAATATTTTGCTATACTGTGATGTAGCTGTTCTCAAACCAACATGCCAAGAAATGATGGGTTCAAGAACCACTGATGGCCTCTCAAGCGGTCTTCACCTGACACAAAGCCTTTTGTATACTGTAGAATCAAATCAATTCCTCCTACTTTTATTTCATGCCCACAAGCCCGCACAAATATTTTCAAAGACACAATAAATAAAAGACACCTAATTTATGTTTTAAATAGCAGGAAATAAGGGAAATTATTCTGAATTCAACCCACTTATTTTTTCTTCTAGTGGTTACTGTCTGATACACTTTTATATCCCACTCCTACTCATCTGGGTAGTTTCAGTAAATAGTGATTTGTGTCTTAGAAACTACACTAATTTTTACTTGACCAACACAAAGAGCATAGGTAATCCAATCCCTGCCTTCTCCTCCCTCCTTATTTATACAACAGGCAAAGGTTACCACTAACTTAATTGCCATGAAAAGAGAGATGGAATATGGAATACCTGCAGCAAAACCACCAAAAGAATCCTTTGGCTCCTTAAAGTCTAACATATAAATTGTGGTAGGTTTTGGAAGCAAGACGCCCAATTCATCAGACATGTTGCGCCACAATAAATGTGACGGTATTTAAGAAAAAGCAGATGCTTAGGGCCAAACAAGATGACTCTGGGAAATTCATGCCAGGGGGTTGGTTGGTTTTGTCTTAATTCTAAGCAGCAGTTAGGGCCCAAACTGAATTAGGGAAGGGATGTTTATAACCATTTCCTTCTGCACCACATTTTTTTCCACTTTAGATGTCTCCCCCAAGTTACTTGTTCCACACAGTCACAATATGCAAGAAAACAAACTCCCCCTCAATCCCTAACACACCTTTCTTTAAATGCCAAGTACATTCTACCAATATGAGCAATAACATACCTGAAACTACTACAAATAATATTCTTCTGCACTTCCAACAGTCACAGAGCAATTCCATGATGACTTATTCCAGGCTAAGGCAAATGGTTGCAATGGGCTTAGAATAGAGTAACTTTGCAGAGGACTGCATTGTAAATGTCTTGACTGTTTGCTTAGCCATACTCTCTACTTCAAATTCAAGACAAATGCAAAAATACTGGAATCAATTTTTAAAATTACATTTATCAATTTCTATTTATAAAGCAATTTACAGTTAGAGCGTAAAGAAATGATTTTTTAAAAAAAATTGCATTTCACCATTCCACATAATAGACTTTATGATACATTAATTAGTATAGTCATACTTTTCTTTTTTGTCCACAATGAATGTAATCTTCACAATCAGAATGGAAAACAGAATAGCTACCATGTAGCAAAATCAATCCAGCTCACTTTCTTAATGCTTTCATTGAATTTACTGGGCTTTCAATACACTATGTATGCATATGGCTGGATTATTTAACAATAAGATCCCAAAGAGAAATTAATACAGAAATATTTTCCCTTCTGTCCATAAGAAACTGATGTATTTAATGTACACATTGATTTAATTTGTAGGCAAAACACCTTTGTAAACAGGCTGCCATTTTGCTTCTTAAAATGCCTTCTCCACCCCAACTTTAGAAAAGCCAGCTCAGTAACAGAAATAGAAAAATCTTATGCTTTGAAAAAAAAACAAGTATGAACTCTAAGTTAAATGATGACTAAATTCTCTTAGTTTCTTCTCAGAACTAAAATATGAAGGGGGGTGGTGGAATCTACTTCTGATCATATACTACACAGATATGTTAAAAGGGAGCCTCATCTCAAACCACACAAACTTTAATCTTGGATTTAAGAAAATAGAGTATTTATTGTTAACTGATTTAGAACATATGCTTATTAAAAATATTTCTATGCAGCCTTGCCAGATTCATGCACAAGGCAGCTAATGAAAAAGCTCTCCCACTGGCTGTGCAGTGTGCTCCATCAACCATTAGCCCATCAACTGCCACTCAAGAGTTCTTATGTGCCACTGGCTGGGGGCTGGGTCTGCTCCTCTCCCCTGTCCGCTGCCAGCTTGGCCACTTTCCTGTCAGAATAAACTGAGAAAAAGACTGTCTCTCCTGCTTGGCTCCACCATGGCTCGCTGGCTACTGAGGTGGGCCAGTGGCCATCAAACCAACCTCCTGCTATGCAGCTGACTTTCCCCTAGGGTTGTCAATCTCCAGGTGGGACCCAGAGATCTGTGCTTTTACAACTGATCTCCAGATGAAAGGGATCCCTGGAGAAAATGGCTACTTTGAAGGGTAGATCCTATGGCATTATACCCTGCTAAGTCCTTACTCTCCCCAAACGCTGCCCTCCACAGGATCCACCCCCCAAATCTCCAGGTATTTCCCTACTCAGAGCTGGCAAACCTACTTTCCCCTCAGTGCCTATTGCTAGGCGACCAAGCTTGGTTCTCTCTGAAAAAGGCAGAGGGAGGAGACCCTTCCCATGCTATTTTGGCCTTTGGGAGAAAACTCATTGGGGCCAGTCCTGACTACGGTTGCCAACTCCAGGTTGGGAAATTCCTGGAGATTTTGTATGGAATCTATGGAAGTCAGAGTTTGGGGAGGGGAGAGACCTCAACTGAAAAGAGTGCCATAGAGCACACCCTCCAAAGCAGTTATTTTCTCAAGGGGGAGAGAGATCTGTTGTCTGGAATTCAGTTATGATACCAGGTGATACCATAAGCAGTGTGGCGTAGCAGTTAGTGCTTCAGAGAAGGGTTTGCCAGACCCAGGTTCTTGCTGTGGAAGCTGAGGGGGTGATTTCGGACCAGTCACAGACTTTCAGCCTAACCTACCTCACAGGGTTGCTGTGCAGATCAAAAAGGGGAAAGGAGAATGATGTGAGTTGATTTGGTCTCCACAGCAGAGAAAGGCCGTATTTTTCTTCCTGGAGAACCAATGTTGCCAATCTCCAAGGGAGGGCTGGAGATCATTCAGAATTACAACTGCTTTTCAGATGGCAGAGATCAGTTACCCTGGAGAAAATGGTAAGCTCTGGACAGACAAACTCCAGGAGCTCTGTGGATTTCTAAAAAAGTTTACTATCAAACAACTTGAATAAGGGCTGGATTTATAGATGATTTATTGTAAAGCTATCTCTAAGCTACAGGCTCTAGACGGAGTGGTTAAATACCAACCTGGAGTTTCAACGATCGTACTGCAAATTTATTACTTTGCTCAGCATCTCTGTCTCTTGCCCTTCTATGTCTGATGCGGCAATAGCAGGCTCATTAAGATAGTGCTCTTGGTGAAAAAACCTGTTCTTTTGGATTTGTTCCAGTGGATGTTATAGAGCTTAGAAACTTTTTGCTATTTTTCTATCCTGCTCGGCGTTTTTTGCTCTAGTAACTTCCGTTGCAACAGCAGCTGGCTAATTAAGGCAGCGACCTTTGCTACCTAGAGTGCTGCAGTGCAAGATAAAAAATAAAGAAGGGTGAATCAGAATTTACAGAACTTAATCAACTTAGTATTGACAAAAGAAACAAATATAAAGTGAAACAGTGGGGCATGATAGGAATAGAGAAGAAAAGGAGATAGAGACTTCTACCCCCTTCAACCTTCCTTTCCAACTTGTTGACTGCTGCATCTCTAGCTATGGGTAAAAAAAGGGTGTGTCCCTTTGAGGAAGAAGGGTCTCTTCCTCTAAACAAGCAATTGAGACTGGAGGATATTTTCAACCCTGTAAAACTACAGAACCGATATGCTTGTCTTAGGATAGATGCTGATGGGGATGATGAAGGGGAGGACTGCCCATTAGTCCAGACTACTTTAAATACTGCACAGACAAAACTTCAAGAAGCAAATGTTTTGCCCCAGCAGGAGCCCCGGCTCAAAACTGCATATCATATGGAGTGGGATGTGTTAGGACATCAAACCTTCTGACTGCGCAAACAGTTCAAAAAATCTTTACCCACCTAGAAACAATTATAGATTTAATAAAAAAGAGATTTTATGCCCCTGCAATAATTCAACAGCCAGCTAATGTTTGTCCCATAGGGACACCCAAGGGACTTGATCTTATCTCTGACAAAGTTACTAACAGGAATGAGTTTTCAAAAACGAAACACCTAGCCTCATCAAATGACATAAGAGAACATAAGAACATAAGAGAAGCCAATGTTGAATCAGGCCAATGGCCCATCTAGTCCAACACTCTGTCACACAGCGGCCAAAAATACCACGTGCTTCAGGAGGTCCAGCAGTGGGGCCAGGACACTAGAAGCCCTCCCACTGCTGCCCCCTCCAGCACCAAGAATAGAGTGTATCAACTGCCCCAGACTGAGAATTCCCATCTATACCCTGTGGCTAATAGCCACTGATGGACTTCTGCTCCATATGTTTATCTAATTCCCTCTTGAAACTGTCCATGCTTGTAGCTGCCACGACCTCCTGTGGCAGTGAATTCCATATGTTAATCACTCTTTGGGTGAAGAAGTATTTCCTTTTGTCTGTGCTAACCCGACTGCTCAGCAATTTCATGGAGTGCCCACGAGTTCTTGTATTGTGAGAAAGGGAGAAAAGTACTTCTTTCTCAACCTGCTCAATCCCATTCTTAATCTTATAAACCTCGATCATGTCACCCCTCAGCCGTCGTTTCTCCAAGCTGAAGAGCCCCAAGCGTTTTAACCTTTCTTCATAGGGAAGGTGTTCCAACCCTTTTATCATTCTAGTTGCCCTTCTCTGCACTTTTTCCAATGCTACGATATCCTTTTTGAGATGTGGTGACCAGAACTGTACACAGTATTCCAAATGAGGTCGCACCAATGATTTATACAGGGGCATTATGATACTGGCTGATTTGTTTTCAATTCCCTTCCTAATAATCTCCAGCATAGTGTTGGCCTTCTTTATTGCAGCTACACACTGTCTAGACATTTCCATTGAGTTATCCACTACGACTCCAAGATCTCTCTCTTGGTCAGTCTCTGCCAGTTCAGACCCCATCAACGTGTATTTATATTTAGGATTTTGGGCTCCAATGTGCATCACTTTGCACTTGGACACATTGAACCCCGTTTGCCACGTTGACGCCCACTCACCCATCCTCGACAGATCCCTTTGGAGTGCCTCACACTCCTCCCTGGTTTTCACCACCCGGAACAACTTCGTGTCATCTGCAAATTTAGCCACTTCACTGCTTACTCCCAATTCCAAATCATTAATAAACAAGTTAAAAAGCATCGGACCGAGTACTGATTCCTGTGGTACCCCACTGCTTACCACCCTCCACTGAGAAAATTGCCCATTTGTACTCACTCTCTGTTTCCTATTTATAAGCCAGTTTTTGATCCACAAGAGGACTTATCCTTTTATCCCATGACTATTGAGCTTACTTAGGAGCCTTTGATGAAGAACTGTATCAAAAGCTTTCCGGAAGTCAAGGTAAATAATATCTATTGGGTCCCCCTTGTCCACATGTTTGTTCACTCCCTCAAAAAAAACACTAACAGGTTAGTGAGACAAGATTTTCCCTTACAGAACCCATGCTGAGTCTGCCTCAATAGTTTTTGTTCATCAATGTGCCTACTAATTCTTTCCTTAATAACAGTTCCCAGCAACTTACCCGATATCGATGTCAGACTGACTGGCCTGTAATTTCCTGGATCTCCCCTGGAGCCTTTTTTAAAGATGGGAGTGACATTAGCTACCTTCCAGTCCTCAGGAATGGAGGCAGATTTTAAAGAAAGATTACATATTTTTGTCAGGAGATCCACAAGTTCACATTTGAGTTCTTTCAGAACTCTCGGATGAATGCCATCCGGGCCTGGTGATTTATTAGTTTTTAAATTGTCCATCAGTCGGAGGACTTCCTCTCTTGTCACCTCAATCTGATTCAGGTCTTTCAAACCCCCTTCCGAAATCGGTGCTTCTGGAGTGGGCAAGCACTTCTCCTCTTCCACAGTGAAGACAGAGGCAAAAAATGCATTCAGCTTCTCGGCCATTTCCCTATCATCCTTCACTACTCCTTTTACCCCTTGGTCATCCAAGGGCCCCACTGCCTCCCTGGCTGGCTTCCTACTTCTAATGTATTTGAAGAAGGTTTTATTGTTGGCCTTTATGTTTTTTGTGATATGCTCTTCATATTCCCTTTTTGCTTGCCTGATCACAGACTTGTATTTTATTTGCCATAGTCTGTGTTCCCTTTTATCAACCTCACTAAGACTAGCTTTCCACCACTTAAAGGAATCCTTCTTACCTTTTACAGCTTTCATTACTTTATTTGTTAACCATGCAGGCTTTTTTCTATACCTATTTGTACCTTTCCTAACCTGCGGTATGTATTTTTTCTGAGCTTCTAGGATTGTCTTTTTAAATAGTCTCCAAGCTTCCCCAATGGTTTTGACCTTCTCCACTCTTCCTTTCAATTTCTTCCTCACATGTCCCCTCATACCAGAGAAGTTACCCCTTTTAAAGTTAAAAGTGGTTTGTCAGTCTTTTTGGGCAACTCCCTATCTGTACAAATGTTAAACTCAATGACATTATGGTCACTGTTCCCAAGCGGTGCAATCACTTTTACATCTCTCACCAGGTCTTGGGTGTTACTTAGGACCAAATCCAGGATCGCCTCTCCCCTGGTAGGATCTGTGACCATCTGTTCCATAGCACAGTCATTGAGAGTGTCTAGAAACTCAATCTCTTTTTCCCGACTAGAACTCATATTGACCCAATCAATGTGTGCGTAGTTAACGTCGCCTATTACGACACAGTTATTTCGTCAAGCCGCTATCTTTAATTCATTCTTCATTTTATAATCCTCCTCTATCTTTTGATCTGGTGGGCAATAACAAACTCCCACAGTTAAGCCTCCTTTTGGACCCACTATTTTAACCCATAGCATTTCCAGAAGCGAATCCCTCTTACCCTCTCGATCTTACTGGACGGTATACCCTCTCTGACATACAGAGCCACCCCACCTCCGACCCTTCCCCCCATCCTTCCGATATAATTTATAACCAGAAATCACCGTGTCCCACTGATTTTCCACATCCCACCAAGTTTCTGAAATACCCACAATGTCTATTTCCCCCCCAACACCAAGCATTCCAACTCCCCGATTTTACCTCGGAGACTTCTAGCATTTGTGTATAAACACTTATAATTTCCCATGTTTGTTAAGCCCACAGCCTTCCTTTTGCTGCCTCGAGACCTTGCCAGGCAATTCCTATCATTAGCCACAGTCTCAGTGGACAATTTTAATCCATTTCCTTGTACAAAAGTAATAGCTACCCCTTCATCTCTTTGAGATGAGCTATTCCGAACCAGAGACTTTTCATCTCCTGTCGGCTTCCCCCCATTATTCAGTTTAAAAACTGCTCTGCCACCTTTTTGATTTTGAGCGCCAGCAGCCTGGTTCCTTCTCGGGACAAGTGGAGACCGTCCCTTTTGTACAGCTCCCTCTTGTCCCAAAAAGCATCCCAGTGCCTAACAAACTTGAACCCTTCCCCCCTACACCACCGTCTCATCCACGCACTGAGACTCCTTATCTGTGCCTGTCTCTCCAGCCCTGCGTGTGGAACAGGTAGCACTTCCGAGAAGGCTACCTTGGAGGTCCTGGCCTTGAGTTTCCTGCCCAGCAGCCTAGATTTCTCCTCCAGGACCTCACGACTGCATTTCCCCACATCGTTGGTGCCAACGTGCACCACGACCACTGGCTCCTCCCCAGCACTATCTACCAGCCTATCTTAAACATGCATAATGTCTGCTATCTTCGCACCAGGCAGGCAAATCACCATACGGTCAGTACGCGGGTTCGCCACCCAGCTGTCTACCTGCCTAAGGATCGAATCACCAACTACCAAGAGCCCCCCTCCCAACCTTCCCAGGGATGGTTCCTTGGTACGAAAGGATACCCGTTCACCAGCTGAAGAAGAGGTCCCTTCTGAGGGCACATTCCCCTTATCCTCAGCATCGTGCCCCGTTTCCCCTTGACCCTCATGCTCCCTGGCAGCAGCTGGGCTGCCAGATCCAGAGTGGGACATATCTAACAAGTCCCCGAGAGTCTTCTCCGTGCACCTAGCTGACTGTCTCTGCTTCTCCAGGTCAGCCACCTTGGCCTCAAGGGAGCAAACTCGCTCCCTGAGAACCAGGAGCTTCTTGCACCGAGCACACACCCAAGACTTCTGACCAGTGGGCAGATAGTCATACATGTGACACTCCATGCAAAACACTGGATAGCCCCCAACCCCCTGCTGGCATTCTGGCTTCATAATTGTTTTTAAAGAAATGCTTTTCTATAACCCCCCTTTTAAAACCCTTTGTATTTATATGGTTACTGTTGTAGAAGTCTACTTACCTTACTGGGAACCCAAGGAGCCAAGGTCCTGGCTTTCTGGCTCTTCCTGGGCTTCTTACAGAGCCCCTAGGCTGAGAGTCCCAAGAGCCTCACCCTTTTGCTCTCACCCTTTGGCTCGTGCCAGAGGCTTGGGGCCTTCTTGACCTTGGGGCCAAGAAGAAAAACACCCCAAAACTAGTTTTCAATCCAAAAGGTATTGTAGTGAACATCTTTACTTTTCGTGGAAAACATATTGACTGGTCCACCAAGTGGAAGGCAACGAACCATTTAGCAGTCCTCCTGAATTTTGCACCATCAGCAATTGATATCACCAAAATAAAAAGACTTCCCAGATCTTTATATTGTGAGCGCTTTTTATTACAGTTTCGCTCCAACAGAATACCTTCAATTATGCTATCATATGCTGCAGACTTCCATAAGTGTGGAATTAGATTTCAAAGATATTTCAGAAACATTGTAGTTCAGAAATTAATTTACTAATCCCAAAGAACAGAATCCAATCATCTAAAACTGCCACTGCGATGCAACTAAAGACAGCAGAGAAGACCTCTCTGCTAATAATGGACCAAGCAACGCCTTTAAATCTGACTAAACCAATGGGAGCTTCCACCACAGAAAATTACCATCTATCATCAAATGTTAATTTGCATGACAAGGCAGCAGTCGACTCAGGTTGGCCAGAAGAAGAAATTGAGACAAACCTTTTATCATCCTTTGGAAATCTGCCTGAACAGGAACAAGATTCATTGATAAAAAGACTAGATCATCTAGTATCTACTCTAAAGGGCATAAAGCACTCATCAACCATCAGTTAGTAAGCCTGAGTCCTGTTCCCTTGGATTCCCGATGGAAATTCCAGAAAACTCATTAGACAAGCGTCCACCTTTAGAACCAACAGTCATAATAAAAAAGAACAATACTAAATCTAATCTGGTTGCTCCCCCAGATGACCCTGTATTCTGCACGATATTTGAAGAAACATCAACAGAGGTCAACAATAATACTCCAAACCAAACAGAGAAGGGGAATAAATCAAAATGGCAGCCAACCGACCACTGTAAGTCTGCAACACAAAAATGTTTGGAGATTGTTTCATGAATGTGGCTGGCTGGAACCGGTGCATAAACCAGGACTATTCCTTATTCCGTCAGAAATATGATATAATCCTGGTCCAGGAAACATGGACTGTCCAACATCTTGTGATGGATGGATATACACCATACACTATGGGAGCCACAAATGGATGGGGTCCTGAGAAGCTAATGGGAGGTTTGGGCATTCTTGTGTCTACCTTCCTTACAGCAAAGATTACTGTCCTGCACCCACTAAAGAACTTAGCAATGGCTGTCCTCATTCAGCTAGGCACAGATCAGATATTAGTGGTCAATGTCTATCTCCCTCCCCATCGGAAAGAAGAGTCCACATCGGTAATTTGGGCCGATCTGAAGCAATATTTACAACATCTTTTTATGGGTAATTCAGCAGATATGGTGATAATTGGAGGAGGTCTTAATGCAAAGATTGGTCCCAGTGACCAGTTCCTATATGACAACTACAAAGACACTAGAATATAAACAGAAGATGACCTAAGCTATACCCACTAGCAGTGCTGCTCTAAAGATGCTAAAGCAAATTTTGCTGGCCTATGTCTTGTTGGGATGGCTGGAAGGGCAAATTTTCATATTCTGAATGGAACCACAGAGGGGGATTTTCCAGGTGGCTTCACATTTATGACGGGAAACAGGTGCAGTACCATTGATTATTTTCTTGTTAGTAGAAACATGCTTTCATTTGTGAAAAGCATTCAGATCCTACCTGCCCTAGAGAGTGATCACCTTCCCCCCCCCCACGTCTTAACCCTTATCACCCGAGAGTTACCTTAAAACTCAAATTGGGACATAGCTTATACTAATAGGCTGTTGTGCCAAGCAGACACCCCGATTAGAGCAAAAATTGAAATATTTAGGTGAGGAGGAACGTATGGCGAATAGAGCAGCCATCACTGACTGCCCAGAGGGAGAGGACCCCTTAATTCCCTATGATAACATTGTTCAAAGAATAAAGTCCCTAATACTGCAAAACACGGAATCACAAATTAAGAAATCTAGACGTTCCTCTAGGAACTGGTTTGATAAGGGCTGTCGAGATGCCAAAAGAATCTGTATCTCTGCATTCCATGCCTACAAATCCACATCTGACTTAGAAAGCCCAGTTCTTTATCAAACCTCTTTAAATGCAAAGAAATCCTACAAACTAACTGTGGCTAAAAAGAGATAAGCAGATAAAATGGAAACATGGGGAACTGATCCAGGCGGCTAAAGATAAAAACTCCAATTTTTTTTGGAAATTGGCTTCCAAGCACTCTTTCAAGGACTCCTCTCCTTTAGACGCAGTAATCATGGCCAATGTTTGGGAATCTTACTTCTGAAAGATCTTTGCAGAAAGTTCATGTGGCCTACACCTACAAATAACACCAGACTGGCCATCAGTTTCAACAAAAGAAGTCACAGCACTTATAAAGCAATTAAAGAAAGGAAAAGCCCCTGGTATTGACAATATACCCTCAGATTTCCTAATGAACAACATTGAGTGGTGGATAGCACCTTTAGCCTCACTTTTCTCATACACTGACTCAACAGGACATATTCCAGAGGACTGGAAGCAGGCAATCATTATACCATTCTACAAGAAAGGGAGGAGAGATGACCCAGCTAACTACAGACCTATAAGTCTACTCAGCATTAAAGGCAAATTATACACTAGCCATTTACTGGACAAACTGAAATGCTGGATTGAACAAGAAGATATCCTTGTTTTGGAACAGGCGGGCTTCAGGCAGGGAGGATCTACACTGGGTCATTATATAACTATGCAACATCTAATAGAGAAATACGCATTTAGTAGATCAGCCTCATTATATGCTGCTTTCCTTGACTTGAGATCTGCTTTCAATACCATATCTAGGGGCTTGTTGTGGGGAAAATTGAAAGCTATGAACATAGATCTTAGACTTTCTATACAAATACATCTCTTAGCGTTAGATGTGATAGGGCTGGGCACCTTTCCAACCTGGTAAATACAGCTAAAGGAGTAAAACAGGGGTGTGTCCTGACACCAGTGCTGTTCAATTTATACATTAATAATCTGGTCAGTTGCATAAATTCCATTGACACCCACGCCCCTGCTTTAGCCAAAAGGAAAATCCCAGCTTTGCTTTTCGCTAATGATATAGTTGTACTGTCCAGAACCCAAGTGGGCTTGAAAAGAGCACTTAAGGAGTTCAGTTGTTATTGCAAAGAGTCCTCATTAGAGATTAACTATCAAAAAACTAAAATTGTTGCATTCGGCAAAGGTCGGAAAAGAAGGTCTTGGAACATCAATGGCAATAAGCTGGAACAAGTACCTTATTTCAAATACTTTGGGGAGTTATTATTTCAAATACTTGCTGGGCAGGAAACTCAAGGCCAAGACCCTCCAAGTAGCCTTCTCAGAAGTGCTAACCTGTTTCATGCGCAGGGCTGGAGAGACAGGCACAGATCAGGAGTCTCAATGCGTGGATGAGACGATGGTGTAGGGGGGAAGGGTTCAAGTTTGTCAAGCACTGGGATGCTTTTTGGAACAAGAGGGAGCTGTACAAAAGGGACGGTCTCCACTCATCTTGAGAAGGAGCCAGGCTGCTGGCATTTAAAATCAAAAAGGTGGCAGAGCAGTTTTTCAACTGAATATTGGGGGAAAGCTGACAGGAGAGGAAAAGTCTCTGGTTCGGAATGGCTCATCTCAGAAAGATGATGGGGTGACTTTCGGTTTCGGAGGAGCGAATGGCGGCCACCTCTCGGGACACTCCCGGAGATGGTTAGCCCACGCGCGGTGGGGGGGGGGTCTTCGCATATGCGAAAGACCCTAGTGAGCCTTAGGCAAAGGCTCTGAACTGGGGGCGCTTAGGGAGTAGCCTCTTTGCCGGCAGACAGCCGGGAAATTGAGACTTTCTCCCCGCCCCAATCGGCCCCGCTGCGTTGTGCCCGTATGGGACTTAGCAACGCCACTGACTTCCAGGAGTGAAGATAAGCGATATGAATTAAAATAAAAAGAAGAACTGACATCGAATCGTGAGTTGGAGGTCTATTTTTAAGCTAAAACGCGAACCCCCCCATAAGCGCATAAGCGAATGGGAGGAGGGAGGAATCCCCACCCCCTTTGAGAAACGGGACTTATAAAGGAAAAGCGAAGGGGGGCAAAGGGAAAAAAGTGTTGGTGAAAGTACCTCTGGGGTCTCATCGAAGATTAAGAGCTAGCTGGTCTCCTGAGGGACGCGGCACGAACTTTGATAAAGTAAACAAACAAAGAAAATGTTGGCGTTGAAAAAGGTCCCACAGAAGCTGAAAAAGAAGGGAGGAGGGACTTCCGGTCCGGGCAACCCCCTCCCAGAGCCTGCTGTCAATCAACAGAAAAGCGAGCCACTGCGCCCTCTGCTGGATCAAATGCAGAAAATCAGTGAAACTTTGAGTAATATGGAAGGTGTTCTCAACAGTCAACAAAAACAACTAACAGAAACAGCAAAGAAGATGGAGGAGATCGCACAGAAGTGTCTGGTCTCGACGGAAGACACCAGGAAGATAAAGAAAAGGGTCAACAAAAATTAGAAAAGCATCAGGATATGCAAGAAAAAAGAATTTTAATGTTGCAGATGGAGAAATCCAACCTGACTCTCCGCTTTCAGGGCATTAAAGAAGAAGAGAAAGAGGATCTCAGGTCGATACTGGCGAATACCTTGGCACCCTTAACTGGCAGAGAAGCGCAAGAATTAAAAGAAGAGATGGATACGGCCTATAGAGCCTACTCCGCCTTTACAAAGAAAAATAATCTGCCAGCAGAAGTGGTTGTCAAGTTTACTAAGCAGCGTACCAGAGATCAAATTTTACGTGCAGTCTCAGCGGTGCCCTTGAAGATTGGGAAGCAGAATATCAGAACCTTGAAAGATGTTCCTTATGAAATCCGCATGAAAAGGAAAGCTTATAAAGGATTGACCACATTTTTACAAAGACAACAGACTATTTATAGATGGAGTTTCCCCGAAGGACTGGTGTTTAAATATAAGGATAAAAGAGAGAAGGTTGACTCCGTCTTCAAAGCACAAGAATTTCTGAAGAGACACGCCAGTACAGAGGAAGATGCAGCACTCGCAATTTGGACAGAATCAAGCAGCGAAGAGGACAGCGGCCCAGAGGAGGGAGGCGCTGGAGCGGGAGACGTGAAGGCTAAAGAGGGCCCATCTTACAATCTGAGAGATACAAAAAGAAGACAACGTAAGAAATGTCTGAAAGGAGCTGATTAACAACTAGCCCCAAGGGACTTTACTAACAGAGTTAGTTTGGACTCTTGAAAGGTAAAAAGAAGATCTCCCAACCACGGTGGTTGCCAAAAACTATATTTTTTCTAACTAAAACTAACCTTTTAACAGAAAAATTCACTCCCCCCTTTTCTTAGCCCATCTATATACCCTACCTCTTTCTTATTATAAAAAGCAATAAAATTCTCTCCTTTTTTTAAAAAAAAAGAAAGATGATGGGGTAGCTGTTGCTTTTCTACAGGGAAGTGGATTGGAATTGTCCACTGAGACTGTGATTAGTGATATGGACTGCCAGACAAGATCTCGAGGCAGCAAGAGGAAGGTTGCAGGCTTAACATGTATGGGAAATTATAGATGTTTCTATACAAATGCTAGAAATGTCTGAGGTAAAATGGGGGAGTTGGAGTGCTTGGTGTTGGGGGGAAATAGACATTGTGGGTATTTCGGAATCTTGGTGGGATGAGGAGAATCAGTGGGATACGGTGATTCCCGGTTATATATTATATCGTGAGGATGGGGGGGAAGGGTTGGAGGTGGGGTGGCTCTGTATGTCAGAGAGGGTATATAGTCCAATAAGACTGAGAGGATAAGAGAATTGGATTCCTTTCTGGAAATGCTATGGGTGGAAATAGTGGGCTCAAAAGCAAACTTAACACTGGGAGTTTGTTATCGCCCACCAGATCAAAAGATAGAGGAAGATTATAAAATGATGAATGAATTAAAGATAGCAGCTAGACAAAAAAAACTGCATCGTAATAGGTGACTTGAACTATTCACACATTGATTCGGTCAATGTATGTTCTAGCCGGGAAAAAGAGATTGAGTTTCTAGACACTCTCAATGACTGTGCTATGGAGCAGATGGTCACGGAACCTACCAGGGGAGAGGCAATCCTGGATTTGGTAGTAAGTAACACCCAAGACATGGTGAGAGATGTAAAAGTGATTGCACCACTTGGGAACAGTGACCATAATGTTATTGAGTTCAACATTTGTATAAATAGGGAATTGGCCAAAAAGACTGACACAACTACTTTTGACTTTAAAAGGGGATACTTCTCTGATATGAGCGGACATGTGAGGAAGAAACTGAAAGGAAAAGTAGAAAGGGTCAAAACCATTGGGGAAGCTTGGAGATTATTTAAAACTACAATCCTAGAAGGTCAGAAAAAATATATACCACAGATTAGGAAAGGCACAAATAGGTATAGAAAAAAGCCTGCATGGTTAACAAACAAAGTAATGGAAGCTGTAAAAGGGAAGAAGGATTCCTTTAAGCGGTGGAAAGCTAGTCTCAGTGAGGTTGATAAAAGGGAACACAGGCTGTGGTAAATAAAATGCAAGTCTGTGATCAGGCAGGCAAAAAGGGAATATGAGGAGCATATAGCGAAAAATGTAAAGACCAACAATAAAACTTTCTTCAAATACATTAGAAGTAGGAAACCAGCCAGGGAGGCAGTGGGGCCCTTGGATGACCAAAGGGTAAAAGGAGTAGTGAAGGATGATAGGGAAATGGCGGAGAAGCTGAATGCATTTTTTGCCTCAGTCTTCACTGTGGAAGATGAGAAGTGCTTGCCCACTCCAGAACCACTGATTTCCGGACGGGTGTTGAAAGACCTGAGTCAGATTGAGGTGAGGCGAGAGGAAGTCCTAAGACTGATAGACAACTTAAAAACTCATAAATCACCAGGCCCGGATGGCATTCATCCAAGAGTTCTGAAAGAACTCAAATGTGAACTTGTGGATCTCCTGACAAAAATATGTAATCTTTCTTTAAAATCTGCCTCCATTCCTGAGGACTGGAAGGTAGCTAATGTCACTCCCATCTTTAAAAAAGGCTCCAGGGGAGATCCGGGAAATTACAGGCCAGTCAGTCCAACGTCGATATCGGGTAAATTGTTGGAAACTGTTAGTAAGGAAAGAATTAGTAGGCACATTGTGGAACAAAAACTATTGAGGCAGACTCAGCATGGGTTCTGTAAGGGAAGGTCTTGTCTCAGTAACCTGTTAGTGTTCTATGAGGGGGTGAACAAACATGTGGACAAGGGAGGCCCAATACTTTATTGTTTACCTTGACTTCCAGGAAGCTTTTGATAAAGTTCCTCATCAAAGACTCCTAAGTAAGCTCAAAAATCATGGGATAAAAGGACAAGTCCTTTTGTGGATCAAAAACTGGCTAATTAATAGGAAACAGAGAGTGAGTACAAATGGGCAATTTTCTCAATGGAGGGTGATAAGCAGTGGGGTACCGCAGGGATCAGTACTCGGTCTGATGCTTTTTAACTTGTTCATTAATGATTTGGATTTGGGAGTAAGCAGTGAAGTGGCTAAATCTGCGGATGATACGAAGTTGTTCCGGGTGGTAAAAACCAGGGAGGATTGTGAGGCACTCCAAAATGATCTATCGAGGATGGGTGAGTAGGTGTCAACGTGGCAAATGGGGTTCAATGTGGCCAAGTGCAAGGTGATGCACATTGGAGCCAAAAATCCTAACTATAAATACACACTGATGGGGTCCGAACTGGCAGAGACTGACCAAGAGAGAGATCTGTGAGTCGTAGTAAGTAACTCACTGAAAATGTCGAGACAGTGTGTGACTGCAATAAAAAAGGCCAATGCTATGCTGGGGATTATTAGGAAGGGTATTGAAAACAGATCAGCCAATATCATAATGCCCCTATATAAATCAATGGTGCGACCTCATTTGGAATACTGTGTACAGTTCTGGTCACCACATCTTAAAAAGGATATTATAGCTTTGGAAAAAGTGCAGAAAAGGACAACTAGAATGATAAAAGGGTTGGAACACTTTCCCTATGCAGAAAGGTTAAGGAGCTTGGGGCTCTTTAGCTTGGAGAAATGATGGCTGAGGGTGACATGATCGAGGTTTATAAGATTATGCATGGGATAGAACAGGTAGTGAAAGAAGTACTTTTCTCCCTTTCTCACAATATAATAACTCGTGAGCACTCAATGAAATTGCTGATCAGTTGGGTTAGAACGGATAAAAGAAAGTACTTCTTCATCTAAAGAGTGATTAATACATGGAATTCACTGCCACAGGAGGTGGCGGCAGCTACAAGCGTGGATGGCTTCAAGAGGAACTTAGATAAGCATATGGAGCAGAGGTCCATCGGTGGCTATTAGCCACAAGGTATAGATAGGGGCTCTGGGGCAAGAGATGCTCTGTATTCTTGGTGCTTGGGGGGGGGTCAACTTTGGGAGGGCTTCTAGTGTCCTGGCCCCGCTGGTGGACCTCCTGATGGCACCTGGTATTTTTGGCCACTGTGTGTAGGGCTGGCTCTCCCTCTAGGCGAGCTAGGCACTCGCCTAGGGCACGCCGGCTAAAGGGGCACCAAACTGGGCCCCACCCCCTCCCGCAAAAAGCCCCCCGCTGCCACCTCCCCGCTGCCACCGCCAGCGAAGAGCACCCCGGTGGGGCTCAGGAGGTGGTGGCAGAGCTTGCCCACCCTCCCCCTCCCCCTTGGGGGGGAGAGGAGGTGGGGCTGAGGCTGGTGCCACCAGCAAAGAGTGCCCCGGCGGGTGCTCAAAGGCAAGCCGGCGCTGAAAGGGAAGAGGTGGGTGTTTAAACCCCCACCCCTTCCCTAGCTTGAACAAGCCGGTGCTGAAAGGGAAGAGGTGGAGGTTTAAACCCCCGCCCCTTCCCTAGCTTGAACAAGCCGGTGCTGAAAGGGAAGAGGTGGGGGTTTAAACCCCCACCCCTTCCCTAGCTTGAACAAGCCGGTGCTGAAAGGGAAGAGGTGGGGGTTTAAACCCCCGCCCCTTCCCTAGCTTGCACAAGCCAGCGCTGAAAGGGAAGAGGTGGGGGTTTAAACCTCCACCCCTTCCCTAGTTTGCACAAGCCGGCGCTGAAAGGGAAGAGGTGGGGGTTTAAACCCCCGCCCCTTCCCTAGATTGCACAAGCCAGCGCTGAAAGGGAAGAGGTGGGGGTTTAAACCTCCACCCCTTCCTTAGCTTGCACAAGCCGGCGCTGAAAGGGAAGAGGTGGAGGTATAAACCCCTGCCTCTTTCCTGGCTTGCCAGCGCACCCCGCAGTTGTGGGGCACGCAGGCAAGCCAGCACTGAAAGGGAAGAGGTGGAGGTTTAAACCCCCGCCTCTTCCTTGGCTTGCTGGCATGCCCTGCAATCGCGGGGACCGCAGACAAGCCACCACTGAAAGGGAAGACACGGGGTTTTAAACCCCCACCCCGTCCCTGGCTTGCAGGTGCCGCCCTGTCTGCAGACCCCACCGGGAGGTTGGCATCGCCAGGGAGCGCGGGCGCCACAAGCTGGCCTGCCTAGGGCGCCCAGACACCTCGGGCTGGCCCTAACTGTGTGACACAGAGTTTTGGACTGGATGGGCCATTGGCCTGATCCAACATTGGCTTCTCTTATGTTCTTATGTGATGATTCACTCCACAGGGTGTAGAACTACTCATCATGACTATGCTGCAGCAGCTGGTCAAAAATCTGCACAGGCCATTCTTAAATTTGCACGTGGGAGGTGGGGAGGGAGGCATGTATGTACCAGCAGCCCTCTGGTTATTTCAGGCAAAAACATTGCCACAATTAATGTATGGGACAACTCTTGGACCGCCCTCCTCCCACTTTGCCCCATTAGAAAAAATTCAGTCAAGATTCTTAAGAGCTTTATTACAGGTGCCAAGCTGTGTGTCCAATGCCAGCTTATGTCTCGAGTCAGGCATGATTAAGGTAGAGGCTAGGGTAAACCTTGCCTCCATTAACTATTGGTTAAAATTATCACATAACCCACGGGGTTTAATAGCATTAGTCCTGAAAGACTATTTTCAATCCTCTTGGGAGCAGGCCATTCATCTTAAACCGCAGAATTTGGGCTTCTCTCCTGAATTTGTCCTGCAAATGGGTTTTGATCAAGCAACATCAATAATCAAACAAAGGTTGTTTGATGTAGAGCGACAAAGAGACATTAACAATGTTCCAAACTTCTTGATACCAGAGAAGCTTAAATATGTTGTCACCCCGGCACCTTATCTCTCTATCCTGGAGGTACCCAGTCAATGGAGAGCTTTTACTCTGGCAAGATAGGGAGTCCTCCCCTCTGCAGTTTTAGAGGGGAGATATAAAAAGACTCCCATGAAGGAAAGGATTTATCTGTGTGGCACTGAAGAGGTGGAGTCAGTCGAGCATGTATTATTCCACTGTTGTTTCTATTAGGAAGCTTGTTCTAATATAATTTCCCCTCTACTTATCAATTTTCCTGGATGTTCTGATGTTTATATTTTAAAGAAACTTTTAATGGGTGCTAATCAACACATTGCCATTAGTTGTGCCAGGGTAGAAGCTGCAGGTGTGGGGGAGAGATGGAAAGCTGAAGTCAGAGGGACAGATAAAGGTAGGTCGATGATTGGCTGGGAAGGAGAAAGGGTTGCCAGCTCCAGGTTGGGAAATTACTGAAGATTCTGTGGTGGAGTCTATGGAAGCCAGAGTTTAGGGAGGGGAGATGCCTCAGCTGAACAGAACGCCATAGAGGCCACCCTCCAAAGCAGTTATTTTCTCCAGGGAGAGAGAGATATCTGTTATCTGGAGTTCAGTTGTGATACCAGGCGATACCACAACCAGTGTGGCATAGCAGTTAGCGCTTCAGAGCCAGGTCCACCAGACCCAGGTTCTTGCTGTGGAAGCTGAGGGGGTGATTTCAGACCAGTCACAGACTTTCAGCCTAACCTACCTCACAGGGTTGTTCTGCAGATCAAAAGGGGTGAGGAGAATGATGTGAGCTGCTTTGGTCTCCACTGTGGAGAAAGGCTGTACTATTCCTCCTGGGGAACCAATGTTGACAATCTCCAGGGGAAGGCTGAAGATCACTCAGAATTACAACTGCTCGTCAGATGGCAGAGATCAGTTCCCCTGGAGAAAATGGTGAGCTCTGTGTCATTATACCCTGCTGAGGTGACTACAGCAAATTGATGCTGAGTGCCCAAGGCCAGGGCATCTGCCCAGAGCCTCTTTCTGAGCTCGTTGTATTTATTTCCACAATGGGTTTTATTCCTAGTAAAACAATAAACCACAAATTAAAACTGTTAAAAAAATCAATTAAATTAAGCCTGCAGTAGTAAAAACATCCAACTGAGTAAAAATAAAAGCCAACAAAATCACTAACAGAACACAATCTTAATAGTATAAAAGGAAGCCATAAACTATCACAGTGGAAAAGAGTCTCAATATATCAATTGGGAGTTGATTATCTTGCACAGGTGGCGTATAAATTCCCCAAATAAATACCTAAGAACCAGGCTGTGGAATACCTTGGACAAATGCAGGAGGTGAAACCTCTCTGTGGGGCACAGCTTTCCATTTCAAGACCAACATCATCCACTATTGCTGCAAAAAAGGTTCCATGTTTCACCACATGATGAAAAAGGGGCCACCTGTTACTCTTACCTGCTATTCTCATGGTTAACCTCCTTTGTTACTGACGGGATTGCATTTAACCAGCTACCTGAGGGAGGGAAAAAGCAGCAGAGAGTTACAAGAGAATAAGGAAACAGAAGATTTGTGTTGGCAAATCCCATTACAAATGTCAAGACTCTCCTAGTTAACAGAGGTTATGCAACCAAATGATCCCAGTGAAAGATACAAATGTAGCCAGGACTGAAATCTAAAAAGGTCTGAAAAGTTTAGGGCAGTACATGGACAGAATAACCAGACCATGAGGTCTGTGTTTGATTTTCTCACATACAACAGCACCCTCAGGCATGATTCCATTTTATTTGTACACTGCATGTCTTTTGTTATATGAAAAGGTGAATATCAGATTTTTTTTTAAAAAGCACACAAGTTTCATTGTCCAGTAAATACAATATGTATTTTCTCTGAATAAAGTCACCTTCCCCATTGCAAAGGAGCTGAGATAATAAACCGCGAGGTCATCTTTTGAGATTAACAGATGGACGGCATATTGACTAAAAGACTGAAAGAAAGCTAGTGGTGGGGTTTTCCAGAAAAATTAGAAACTGAAAATTTTCTAGAAAATTACCTATTAGAGTGTGATCTGTTTGAATATGGTAATTGCTTATAGTTTGTAAAAGCATTTTAAAAGCAGGCCATGTTAATTTTATGTCCCATGTTAATTTTATTTCTTGAACTGAAATACTTGATTAACATTAAAAAAAAATCAAGTTTTTAAAAATGTTACATTCAAACAAATGCAAACCCTAAATTCAAAGTATTTTTACTGGAATAGTAATTTAATTTTATAAGAGTACAGCATTTACTTATGTTGTTTAAGAAAAATGAAAAACAAAGTCACTGAAAACTTGTGACACATTAATATTTGCACATGCAAAGAACTGTGCATGATGCACCAAGGGTATGGATTTCAACACTACTTGATTCATCAACAGACATCACTGGATTACAAAATGATTTCCACCATGTGACAGGAGACATGTAAATGAGAACATTAACTTTGGTTTAGACAGGACCTGAACAACCAAATCTGGTGAATTCTTAATTGTATTTGGATTATCATATGTATTGGTGTTTTATCCCCTCACCCTCTAAATTACAAAGCTATAAAGCATGCCTGTATTCTCTTGCACAATTCCTTGGAATAATCGCTTGGTTAAGGCACACTAACCTCTGTCAAATGAGCTGATCCTATGTACACCTTGTACAGCACTGGTGAATATTCCTTAAACCCCAAGACACATTGTTCAAAGTACTAATAGGATTCACTATTTCATACTCACCTCACTTCTTAACCTTTTACTCAATACCTCTGACTAGACTAAGATTTCACAAGATTTTTTTTTTTTAATCAGTGCCAAAAACATTTTTCTCCCTAGGGAGACCCACTTAGACAGACTAACAGTAAGTCAAACTACAGTACTTACTAAAAGTAAGACAAACTGCAGTTCTACCCCATTCTTCAAGCTAGAGCATAGTGAAGGAGCACATCCTCCTCTCTGGGACTGCAATTCAAATGTGAAAGAAGTTGGGTGCACAGATAGAAAGCTGGTTCAACAGGCTCCACCGCCTGCAGCCTAGGTTTAGAATAAATGCCTTCTTGAAAAAAAATTCAACCTACAGCACACAAACTTCATTTTGAAATTCTAGGTTACACAGTGACAGAAAAAAGACATTGTCATAAAAGTTCAACAGCCCTGGACTGCCAGGAGCCCCTAAACCAGGGGTGTCAAACATAAGGCCCGGGGGCCGGAACCGGCCCATCCAAGGCTCTTATGTGGCCCACAAGCAATTAGTGCAAGGGAGGGAACAGGAGACTGTTCGGGGGCAGGGACTGGGCAGAGCCACTCTGATTGTGACTTCAGCAGGCAGAACAACCTCATTTGCAGCAGTCAAGCAGCGTGGGTGCGTCTGCCTAGTGCTGCACCACTAGCTTTCCAGTCTGCCCATTTGGGTTTTCCTCTGCACCTCCCCCAGCCCACGGGGCCTTGCAGTGAGAACATACCACTTAGAGCTTACCAGCTACTGTCCTTTATACAGTTTCTGTCTCCGGTACCTGGCATCACATATTATGGCACACACACATGGCCCAGCCCAACAAAGTGGCATTTATATCAGAACTGGCCCTCGTAACAAACGAGTTCAACATCTCTGCCCTAAACAGATATTTAACAATTCAAGGAATTCTTTCAATTTGGCTTTTAGTATAATTTAAAGACATATATGAGGCAGCTTATTCCACATTCCTCGATTTTATTCATTTACTTAGTGTTAACTAAAATTAAATTCATTTACTTAGTGTTAACTTAGTGTTAACTATTAACTAAAATATTTAACAATTCAAGGAATTCTTTCAATTTGGCTTTTAGTATAATTTAAAGACATATATGAGGCAGCTTATTCCACATTCCTCGATTTTATTCATTTACTTAGTGTTAACTAAAATTTAAACATTTAAGCCATCCCACAAATGTGCTGATCTATATGCTATAAGCCACGTGTGACTACCACCTGCAGATACTTAAATCTGCAGAGGCTAAACAGATCTTTCCTCAAGTTTGCAGAAAAATCTGAAATCAAATAAAAAATTAAAGGGGGGTTAAATCCCCCCCCAATAGACTTGCATTGTCTGTGGATGCACAGAACAACACAGTTAGGGAACCACTAGAGCTCCCCATCAAAGGCAGCAGTGGCTCCAGGCCCAGTGCAATTGACACCTGCAACTGCTACAAGAGAAGGAGGATGCTGGCAGCCGCTGCAGCTCCAGCCACAGAAGAGAAGGATGCTGCTCGGGGTCTGGAGCAGCAGCTGGTGTCCTTCTCCGCTGCAGCTGGAGCTGCCACAGTTGCTAGCCACCATCTCTGACAGCCACTGCAGGCCTAGTCTCAGCAGAAAAGGATGCTGGCTGCTGCTCTGGGCCCAGGTAAGGCAGCAAAGGACATTGGTGGCAGCGGGCTGTGGTAGGTGGTAGGGCCAGGAGCCTCACCAGCCTCAGTGAAGGGGGGGGGGATATGGGATTCCCCCCTGTAAGTCTCATGGGCCGACCTCTTATAATGAGTATATTTTACATCTGTATCTTCACAGCTGGGACTATTAAGCCTCAGTTTACTCAGGAGTAAGAGTCACTACATTCAATAAGGCTTAGGGGTAAAGGTAAAGGTTTCCCTTGCTCGAAAGCCAGTCGAATCCAACTCTAGGGATGCAGTGCTCATCTCCATTTCCAAGCCAAAGAGCCAGCACTGTCCAAAGACATTTCTGTGGTCATGTGGCTGGCATGACTAGACGCCAAGGTGCACGGAACACTGTTACCTTCCCACTAAAGTGGTACCTATTTATCTACTTGCAATTTATTGCTTTCGAACTGCTAGGTGGGCAGAAGCTGGGACCAGAGATGGGAGCTCACTCTGTCATGCGGCACTTGAACTGTTGAACGACTGACCTTCAGGTCTGCAGTTCAGCGTCTTAACCACTTGAGCCACCACAGCCCCTCAATGGGGCTTACTACCAGGTAAATGTGACTGGGATCACAGGTTTAGACAGCTCACAATAACATGGCTAAGACTGATCATGAGCATTTCAATTCTTACTCTATTGCTAACATACTGGTTCTACTTGAGTGTTGTAGTATGGAGGGGAAAGAGAGGGAGACGCCATTCCCTCAGAACAAACCATAATCACTAAGGAAGTCAAATGTGTAGAATGTACTGATCATGCTGACAACCTAAGAAAGGACCTTCACAGTCAAGGCACCAAGATTATGGAACTCCCTTCCCAGGGATATTTCTCTGTCCCCTTCTATCACTGTCTTCCATCAGCAAATGAAGACTGTTTTGTTCCATCTTGTGTTTCCTCAGAGGTCTATCCTTCCTACCTTCTGTTTTAATTTGCTGTTCTAGGTTTTGTATATGTATTTTAGTGCTGATTTTAGCTGTTTTTATGAAGTATTTTTATTATGATTGTTCTAATTGTTAGCCACCTTGATGGCCATGACTGATCAGAAAGGCAGGATCTAAATATTATAAATAAATAATAAACGGTGGACTTACAGCAATCTGTCAACCCTTTTTCTCTTCAACTAACTCCTCTTTGTTTGCTGTTCTTCAAACCACTGCAAAACAAGCCACCCTGCTTCTGAGCTCTTTTGTGACAGAGATTCCCATGTTTACTCAATACAACTTCTACCACCTCTCCCCAAACAATTGACAGCACACTTTGCTTTAAATAACAAAAGTAGTGCTTATTTCTTTTTTAAAAAAGTTTTTACAAGGGATATGTAAAAACTAATGAACATATAAATTTGCCTTGCACTGGGGGGAATCCTACTACGCCACTAAGTATGATACCTTCCTCCATCCTAAGGAGCATTCCTTGATCTTAAGTGGCTTCAACAGAAAGTTGGAGGAAGGCTCCAAACTTGCCCAACAAAGGGATCCACCCCACTGAGTTAGACTACTGTCTCATCCAGCCCAGTACTGGCTAATTTGGCTGGCATTTTCTGGTGCTAACTACAATTTGTTTGAGTGGAAAAGAGGGCAATTAAACCACAGGGCTTGTGCATGCAAGGTATGTGCTCTCCCTGCCTGTCCCCCGCAGCACAAACTCTGCCACTGAGCTATGGCTTCACTCCTGATATCAGTGAACCTTGCATAATGCCATCATGTAACTTGGGAAACAACTAGAAGAGCAGTGCCATGGAACAGGCAGAGAGTATCCAGTTTCTAAGTTCTTATCTTAAAAAAATCATATTTCACTGAAATAAAATGGTGAATATCCTTATTCTAATTCCAGACTTTTTTTTTTCTGTGCGGATACCTATTCCCTCCAACAGGGGCCTCACTCTCCCCCAACAGCTTTTCCTACATAGTCAGTAGACTTCCTGGGTTTGTAGAAAAATCCAAACAGTGAGGAAATCCCTTCAGGGACAGTTGAATTCCCCCCAAAAGCCTTTTGAAATGGCCTCTGCAGGGACCTGACTCCAGACAGCAACGGTGAGAGATTAGAACGTTGGGTGGGGGGAGGGGGAGGAGAGGCTTCTGACTGGCTCTGTCAGTCAAAGGGTGGGGGGAAGGGCCCTTTCTTTCCAGGCCTCTTTCGGCCTTGGAGGGAGGGAGGGGGGAGGGAGGGAGGGAGCCTTGGGGCCAGGCTGGGGGATTCCTAGAGGTTTTGTGCTGGAGTGCAAGAAGGGCAGGATTTGGGGAAGGGAGAGGCCTCAGCTGGGCATCATGCCACAGAATCCACCCTCCAAAGCAGCCATTTTCTCCAGGGAGACAGATCTCTGTTGCTCACAGATCTCTGGAGTTCACCCTCCAGCAGGCCCCACTTGGAGGTTGCCAACCCTAGGCCTGGCAGCAGTATAGGGTTGCCAGGTCCCCCCACGGGCACTGGCAGGGGATGGGGGTAGTGGGGTTGCCAGCTCCAGGTCTGGAAACTCCTGGAGATCTGGGGATGGAGCCTGGGGAGGACAGGGACCTCAGTAGGGTACAATGCCCTAGAGTCCACCCTCCAAAGCATCCATTTTCTCCAGGGGAAGTTATCTCAGTAGTCTGGACCTGAGCAGTAATTCCAGGGGATCCCCAGATCCCACCTGGAGGCTGGCATCCCTAGGCAGCACCCTCTGGGTGACTTGATACCACCTAATTTGCATGACTCAACTTGGCCTGGCTGCTTGCTGCTGTTCAGCAGCCACCCGATGAAAGCCAGCAGTGATGCAGCAGTTAGAGCCTCAGAATAGGTCTGCAAGACCCAGGTTCAGATCCCCATATTGCGGTGGAAGCTGACTGGGTGATTTTGGACCAGTCACATACTTTCAGCCTAACCAACCTCACAGGGTTGTTGTGCAGATAAAAAGGAGGTGAGAATAATGTAAGCTGCTTTGGTCCCCACTGTGGAGAAAGACTATAATTTTCCTTGGTAGAAGCTGTGGGGGAGGGGGTGGAGACGAAAAGCTGAAGACAGATAAAGGCAGATAAAGGTTAAGTTGGCTGTTGGGTGGGAAGGAAATAGGGATTGGGAAACTCCTGGACATTTAAGGGGTGGATCCTGGGGATGGTGGGGTTTGAGGAGGGGAGGAACTTCAGACCAGTATAATGCCATAGACTCCACCCTCCAAACCAGCCATTTCCTCCATGAGAACTACCATTGCCAGCCTCTGGGTGAGGGCTGGAGATCACCCAGAATTACAACTGTTGTCCGGGTGACAGAGATCAGTTCCCCTGGATAAAATGGCTGCTTTGGAGGGTTGAGTCTATGGCTCCACCCCCAGAAGGGAGAAAGAGTGTGAGATAGGTAAGGGTAGAGGGGAGGAAGCAAAGGTGTGAGGAATGGGATGACCATCCCGCAAGTTTCTTGCGGGTCTCCACTTGTTATTCATAATCAGCAAATACAAGAACTGTAGTGCACTTTACTGCAAAACACCCAGTAGAAGTTTGGCACATCTTTTGAATTCTAACGAAATCAATAGTTATGTTATCTTTTAATAACTGACCAAGAATCGAGCTATTACATTACCCATACCATAACATGAACCAGAAAACTGGATGTTAAGATACCAAGGCTCAATCTCATATATCTTGACATTCAGAAAGAATGTACTAGAGGAAGTATTTTCCTTTTATCCTTTTTTATTAATTGATTAAATTAGGAGTCAGCATGGTGTAGTCTACTAGCTAGTGTCAGATTAGGATCTGGGAGACCCAAGTTTGTATCCTCAATCTGCCATGGAAGCCTGCTGGGTAACCTTGGGCCAGTTACACAGTCTCAGCCCTACCTATTTGACAAGGGTGTTGTGAGGATACAGGTGGAGGAGAAGGGAGACCACGTCAGCCCAAGGCTCATTTCTGTAGTGACAAACTGTTTTATTTATTGAACTAGGGAGCAAAGCCTGTTGTGGAGGAAGACAACGGGCCCTAGAAAGGAAGGGAGAAAGGGAGAGAGGGAGGAAGGAAGAAAGAGCAGGGAGAGTGAAAGAAAGAAGGAGAGAGGAAGAAAGGAAAAGGGGGAAAGGAAGGGAAGAGGGGCAGAAGGGGCTTCTCTGGGCCTACTGGGCCCATAGAAGGCCCAGAGGATGGTGTGGGGGGGCGGAAGGGGCTTCTCTGGCCTACTGGGCCCACAGAAGGCCCAGAGGATGGTGTGGGGGGCGGAAGGGGCTTCTCAGGCCTACTGGGCCCATAGAAGGCCCAGAGGATGGTGTGGGGGGGGGCGGAAGGGACTTCTCTGGCCTACTGGGCCCATAGAAGGCCCAGAGGATGGTGTGTGGGGAGGGCAGAAGGGGCTCCTCTGGCCTACTGGGCCCATAGAAGACCCAGAAGATGGTGTGGGGGGCAGAAGGGGTTTCTCTGGCCTACTGGGCCCATAGAAGGCCCAGAGGATGGTGTGGGGGGTCGGAAGGGGCTTCTCTGGCCTACTGGGCCCATAGAAGGCCCAGAGGATGGTGGGGGGCAAAAGGGGCTTCTCTGGCCTACTGGGCCCATAGAAGGCCCAGAGGATGGTGTGTGGGGGCGGAAGGGACTTCTCTGGCCTACTGGGCCCACAGAAGGCCCAGAGGATGGTGTGTGGGGGGCGGAAGGGGCTTCTCTGGCCTACTGGGCCCATAGAAGGCCCAGAGGATGGTGTGTGGGGGCGAAAGGGGCTTCTCTGGCCTACTGGGCCCATAGAAGGCCCAGAGGATGGTGGGGGTGGGGCGAAAGGGGCTTCTCTGGCCTACTGGGCCCATAGAAGGCCCAGAGGATGGTGTGGGGGGGAGCGGAAGGGGGTTCTCTTACCTACCTCGGCCTTGAAGGCCTGTCCCTGCGCTCTCTCTGCAGACAGTCCTCTCCTGTCAGAGGACCGGAGCAGACTGAGCCAAAGATACTTGCTGGGGCTGACGTGGGCAGGACTCCACCAAGCAGCCAGTCAGCCCCAGCCAGCATCTTCTGACTGCCAGTTCTTGTGCCGAATCAATTATGGTGACCATAGAATGTTGTGGAACCAGAATTCAAATATATATAAGGACAGATTATTTATATTTCGCTTGTTTCCAAAAAAAGTACCCAAAGTGGCTTACAATAAAAATGTGTCTGTGCATATCAAACAAGGAAGCAAAACAAAACAAGTACATCTTAGTGCTGTCCTGGATTCATTGTCTGGCTTAACTTAAGTCACATCCTAAGAGCCAAAGGGTTGAGCCCTTGTACTCAATGGCTTGTGCCTCTGGCCACACCCAAGCTTTGTAAGGTACTGGAGACAGGAAGGAAAAAAGCAGTTTTCAGCAAACAACTGGCTAAGATCTTCCTCCTCCCTCTATTCCTGCTTGTCAGGTTCCCCAGAAAGTCAGTCAAACACCAGGCTTCATAAAGAAGATAGCGTTTATTGAAAGCAGTTCTAAAGGACATGGTAACACTTCATTGTCAGTGATGACTAAATCTAAAAAGGCACCCACAGTTATACCAGCTCAAAATGCCCCCACTCTCTATCTACCAATAGTTCTCGAGCCCTCGTGTGCGGGAAAAGGTGCGAAAGTACTAAAGCAGTAAATAACCAAAACGCCCCAGAGCTGTCCCAAACAGAGGAAACAAGATCTGTGAGACCAAGGACATTTGGTGAGATAACAGAGTGCCCAGGCGGTGGAATCCTGAGTCTCCTAGGCAACCTGCACACCTCCTTACATTCCAGAGCATGAAAGTTGCAGACCATCCCTCCCTCCTACCCTTCCATCCATCTCAAGCCAGGATTACCTGACATTCTGCCCCTCCGATAATAGACCCCCCCTCTAGGTTTATAGGGGTACAATTTATGGAACCGGCGGATCAAACGCGGGGTGTGAACATGTTCCTCCCTCACCCATTCCCTCTGTTCAGGCCCAAAATCCACCCACTCAATAAGATAATACAATCGGTTCTGAGAAATGTTGGAATCCAAAATTTCAGCAATGTCGTAGTGTGGTTCCCCCCCAACCATCAAGGGGGATGTCGTCGGTTGTTGTGGCCTCCATAGGTTCTTCCCAGGCAAACGCCTTAATAACCTGAGGTGAAACACAGGATGAATTGCTTTCAACGATTTGGGCAATATCAGTTCAACAGTCACAGCATTTAGCACCCGTTTAATCTCAAAAGGTCCCACATACTTCCACCCCAGTTTCCAACTGGGCTGAAGTCCTTTGATGTTTTGGGTGGACACATACACAAAGTCCCCTGGTTTGGGGTCCCACCCTTTATCTCTCTTCTTGTCCGCCTGAGCCTTGTATACCAATTTGGCATCCTCCAAAGTCCGCGCTAAAATCGGCCATGCAGCTTGGAGTTGTTTGCACCAGTCTCCCGCTTCCCCAGCTGGCAGAGTTTGCTGCAACAGGAATGGGAGGGGAGGAGCCTCATAACCATGCACCGCCATGAAAGGGGAAACCCCTGTGGATGTATGGCAGGTGTTGTTGTAACAGAATTCCGCTAAAAGTAAGAGCGATTCCCAATCGTCTTGTTGGAAATTGGTGAAACACCTGAGATATCGTTCCAGAGTCTGATTAACTCGCTCAGTTTGTCCATCCATTTCTGGGTGATACACACTGCTAACCCCCTCTCCACCCCAACAGTGCCATCAGTCCCCCCCCAGAAGTGCGAAACGAATTGAGACCCCCTATCGGAGACCACCTTAGTGGGAAGAGTATGGAGTCTCACAACATGCTGTAAGAAAGCCCTAGCAAGCTTCTTTGCCGATGGGATCGATTTAAAGGGAACAAAATGGGCTTGTTTAGAAAACAGATCCACCACCACCCATATCACAGTTTTTCCACCACTGGGAGGCAATTCTGTTATAAAATCCATGGAAATAACTTCCCAGGGCCGGGCAGGGGTCGGTAGAGGTTGGAGCAAGCCTGGCGGCTTCCCGGGGCAGAGTTTGCTCATTAAGCACATTTGACAAGCATGTACAAATAAAGACAAATCTGTTCTCATCCCCGGCCACCAAAATTGTCTTTGTAATAACTGCAGCGATTTGACAAAACCCGTGTGTCCTGCAAGTTTAGTCCCATGCGCCCACTCCATAATTTCCCCCCTCAGGGAGAGCGGGACGAAGAGTTTTCCATTTTTCCGCCAACAGCCTTGCTCATCTTGAGCCACCCCCCCTCCAAAGAGATGCAGTCAGCGTCAGAGAGGGCGGAGGCGAGTTTCTGCTCCCAGGAGGGAGTCGGGGGGGAAGCGGGCGGACGCCTGGTTTGGCTACGTGTTGTCACCACCCCTCCCAGCTGGGAAGGCGTGAACACCGAGTCCCGAACCTCCTCTCTCTTGCTGTCGTGCTGGGGTAGGCGGGACAGGGCGTCAGCCAAAGAGTTCGCCTTGCCCGGGAAATGGTGCAACGTAAAATTAAATTTAAAGAAGAAGTCAGCCCACTGGAGTTGTTTTGCATTCAGGTTCCGTGGAGAGTGCAACAGTTCGAGGTTTTTGTGATCAGTCCACACCTCAAATGGCACTCGCGAGGGCTAACTTTATCGACCCTGCTTCTTTCTCCCATACCGACCAGTTTCTCTCGGTGTCATTAATTTTTTTGGACACATAAGCTAGGGGGTGAAGCTTCCCATCATCCCCCTCCTGCAGAATGGCCCCTCCCATAGCGACATCCGAGGCGTCAACATGAACCACACTTTTTTTCAGTTCGTTTGGGTGTGCTAAGATGGGCTCAGATGTGAACAGGGTTTTAAGCTGGTTAAACGCATCTTGGCACTCAGCAGTCCACTCCAGCTTAGCCCCCGGTCTAGTACTTTCCGGTCCCTTCCCTTTAGTCTTAAGGAGGTCAGTGAGGGGGAGGGCCACCTGTGCAAAGTTCACTAAAAAGGAAGAGAGAGTAAAAACCACCATGATATCGTGGATGAGAGATATTGGATACAATATCCAAATTGATGACTGATTAAGAATTTGGAAAGTGATGAAGTATCTAAAGGCGGTTCCTTATAAAGAAAATATTTATAAATTATTTTATAGATGGTATTGGATGCCTGACAAGATTGCTAAAAGTTATAAAGGTGTATCTAGAAATTGTTGGAGGTGTAATACGAATGTTGGCACATTCTTTCATATGTGGTGGAAGTGTGGGAAAATACAAAAGTTTTGGCATAATATTAATAAGATGATAATAGAAATCATGAATATTGACTTAGAACTGTTACCAGAAACATACTTACTGAATATTATACCCAAGGGTTACGAGCAAAAGATGTATATCTAATAACTCATTTACTTACTGCAGCTAGAATATTAGTAACTAAATATTGGAAGTCAGATGAACTACCATTAAGAGATGAATTAATTAAGAAACTAATAGAGGCTGCAGAAATGGACAAATTAAGTATGATATTGCAAGGGAGAGATGGAAAGCGGTTCCAGGAATGATGGGACAGAGTTTACAAATGTGTATAGTTGACTCCGAAAGTAGATTATGTACTACTGTGTAAATGGAAGATGATGTTGTACTCTTGGAAATATAAATAAAATGGGGGGGAGGGGGAAGGATCTGTAAAAATTCGCAAACCCGAGGAATGCTTGTAGTTGTCTCCGTGTTTTGGGGGGCTCCCACCCCACCACATCCTGGACCTTTGCTAGGTCCATTTCAATCCCTCTCTGGGAAATGCGGTAGCCAAGGAAGGAGATTTCTGACCGATGGAACTCACACTTGGATAACTTGGCATACAGTTTGTGCTTGTGCAACGTCTGGAGTATCTCACGCACCAGTTTGACGTGGGATTGTTTATCGGGGGAGTACAGCAAGATATCATCAAGGTAAACAAGGACCCCTTGAACAAATGCTTATGCAGTACTTCGTTGATCAAGTTCATAAATACCCCTGGGGCCCCTTGTAAGCCGAACGGCATCACCAAGTATTCAAATTGCCCTAGTGGGGTGTTGAATGTGGTTTTGTACTCATCTCCCTCCCTGATGCGCACCCTGAAATACGCGTCTCTCAAATCGAGCTTGGAGAAAATCCTCCCTCCTGCCACAGCAGCAAGTCTTTGATCAGAGGCAGCGGGTAAGCATTAGTTGCCGAGACCGCATTGAGCCCCCAGTAGTCCGTGCAAAGTCTCAACCCCCCATCCTTCTTTTTCTGGAACAACACGGGGGTGGCACAGGGCGAGGACGCAGGGCGGATGAACCCCCTCGCCAAATTCTTATCGATGAATTTTCTTAACTCTACTTTCTCCGCCGGACTCATAGAGTACAATTTCCCTTTGGGCAGTTTTTGGTTGGGTAATAGTTCTATAGCACAGTCGGAGTTCCTATGGGGGGGTAACATCCGCCTCCTCCTCCTCGAATACAGCTGTTAAGTCCCAATAGTCCTGAGGGATAGAGTCCCATTCCACCTCCGCCAACCCAACCAGTACCGTGTGACCTCCTTGGGGGGGGGAGCCCCAAGCATCCTTCCAGAGGTGGGCCTTGCAGTGGGGGGAAATGAAGTTGACCACCCCTTCCTCCCACAGTATGTGTGGGTCGTGGTCGTAAAACCAGGGACTGCCCAGGACCAGTGGGAATCTGGCCGCCGAGGTGACCACAAAAGGCCTCACCTCCCAGTGCCTCCCCAATCCCACTCATAATGGCACAGTCTCATACTTGCATGGCTCCTTCATCATGGAGCCGTCCATTTGGGTAAAGATCAATGGCTCCGCCAACTTTAGGACCTTAGTCCCCAACCTCGTCACTAGGGAAGGATTTATAATGTCTCTCCCGCACCCCGAGTCTACCAAACCCTGTACTCTTACATGCGTCTGGAGATCAGGGTCCATTAAAGTCACAGTCACCAAGAAGAGGGAAGGGGATTTGCTCACCGGGTTCAGCGTCTGGGAGTCGGGGACCTGCTGTTCAGCGCTGTTCACAGCAGGTCCTTCTCGTTTCCCGCCACTGTAACTGTCTCCTCTTTCGACGATTCTGTTTCATCCCCCAACGGAATGGCCTGGAGGGCTCTCGCTCCTTTAGGTCTTGCCACTTGCTTCAGGGTGGAAGTCTCGAACTTTTTCTTCCCTCCCTTGGGGGCGCCAGGGGAGGGGGTCTCCCCCAGGCATCCAGCCACAAAGTGGCCGGGCTCCCCTCATTTCAGGCACAGCCCTTGCTTCATCCTCTGCTCGCAGGTCCCGTCTTCCTGCTTGTGGGGGATGGCAGGCGGCTTTGCCTTTGGTGGGGTGTTGCTCGGCTGGGTTGTCTTCCCAAGGGCGGCGGCATCATCTAGGCGGAGGGTCCGCAAGCGGGTCTCGGTGTCCGCCGCTTCCTTCATCCATCCCAGCAAGGTCTCGGGATCTCGGCCCCTAAGGATAGTGCGTTGAATCTCAGGATTCAGCCCCAGCCGGTATTGTTCGGCGAGGACTCCATCTGGCCAGCCTCGGATCTTGGCCGCCTGTCTCCGAAACTCCTTGGTGTACTCGCGCACTGACCTCGTCCCTTGGCAGAAGGTACGAAGGAAGGCGTGTGCCATCTTGTTCGTGTTGGAATCTTCAAAGTGGTCTTTCATGGCCCACATGAACGCATCAACCTCCCTCAGCTCTCGTCCATCTTCTTGGTGCAAGGCCACGTACCAATCCGCGTCGTCGTCTCTCAGATGAGAGGCGATTGCATCCACGATGCGTTCCTCGTTCGGGAACAAGTGGCCCCAGTTCTCCAAGAATTTCTCGGCTCTCACCAAAAAGAATGAGAACTTCTCCGGGGTTCCGTCGAAGGTGGCATCCAGCAATTCCGCTGGGTTGGGAAACAGCCGCCCCCAGCCCCGTGGCACTCCCTGCAGTCCTGGTGCCAGCAGACCCGCGGGTGGCCCCGCGGGTTGGTCCGGAGGTGCCCCAGGTTGCCCCGGCACACCCCCAGGTGGCAGTCCGAGCGGACGTACGGGAGGCCCCTGGGGGGGTTGGCCTTGTGGTCCTGGCGGAACCAGGAGCTGCCGCTGGTCCATTTCCTCTCTGATCCCATCGGAGATCATTTTTGGGATGCGTTGCAAGGATTCATCTATCAATCAGAGTAGGCGATCTTGACTGCGGTCTCCCACTCCATCTCTGTCCTCCCACGGCTTCCTCGGACTCTCTGGGTCCCGGGGCAGGTGTCTTCTCCACCCTCTGCCGTGCTCAGACGATAGACGGACCTCTCGAAGCGGCTCTCTTGAAACGATGCCTGGGGGATGAGGAACCATGTCTCATGCGTCTCCGCTAGTGGTTTGGCCCAGTCTCGCCTCTTTCGCGGTCGGGTCGTCACTCCAGGAAACGCTCCCCCGTACATGTCTCCGTAGAACCCTCCTAGATCATATTCCGTCCCCAGTGGCACAGGAGTGGTCAAGACCAGGTTCTCTCTGGTAGCAGACGCCGTGGTCACAGGCGCTGCGGATACAGGGACGCCATCGTCCACTGTGGTCATTGGGATCGGGATCTCGGTGTCTTCTCCGTCACTCATCTTTGGCAAGGGAGGTGCGGGGTCGAACCGGTCCCGAATAAAGGATCACTGACAATCTGTCAGGTTCCCCAGAAAGTCAGTCAAACACCAGGCTTCATAAAGAAGATAGCGTTTATTGAAAGCAGTTCTAAAGGACACGGTAACACTTCATTGTCAGTGATGACTAAATCTAAAAAGGCACCCACAGTTATACCAGCTCAAAATGCTCCCCCCCCTCTATCTACCAATAGTTGCGGAGCCCACGCGCGGGAATGGCTGCGAAAGTACTAAAGCAGTAAATAACCAAAATGCCCCAGAGCTGTCCCAAACAGAGGAAACAAGATCTGTGAGACCAAGGACATTTGGTGAGATAACAGATTGCCCAGGCGGTGGAATCCTGAGTCTCCTAGACAACCTGCACACACCCTTACATTCCAGAGCATGAAAAGTTGCAGACCATCCCTCCCTCCTACCCTTCCATCCATCTGATGTCAGGATTACCTGACACTGCTCATGGTTTGGCTGCAGCAATCAGTGGAGTAGTTCTCCCAGAAATGGAAGGAGCCAGATTCTGCTTTTTAGAGGAGCAATTTTGCTTCTTCTTTCAGAAATAGTTTATACAGGTTTTTAAGCAGAAAAATTATCGCTGATATTTCTCCTGGGGCTTTTCTGAGAAGCAGGAGCTTTTCATCAAAACGATAAAGCTAGCAACAAAGCAAAGAAACATATAACATTCTTCTGAGTGGAAAAACCACAACGCACGCCTTTAATTGAGTATCTGAAGAGAGTAACATTTTCTTCATTTGGAATTCTAGCCTATCCTATTCCCAAAGGCAAAAAATGTCTAGGCCAGGCACTAACAAACTTCCCTGCTCATCCCTGGCCACATGACGTTTGGTTGAATATCATTTTGGCTTTCAAGACCTTTGGGAGTGACCAATGGAAACACATCACAACATTCAGCACTCAGGACTGGGATGGGGAGCACACCAGAAAGAGGCCACTCACATCTTAACACAAAGGAAGTGACAAAACTAAGGAGACAGGCTCCACAAGACCCAGGGCTAACTGACGAGTTCTAAGTTCAACTCATCACTTTAAAATCGGCCACGTCATTATCACTAGTTTTTTTGCCTGGGACAAGCAACAATTCATACGTCAAGCACCTCAGGCAAGCAGCCCAGTAGCAAGCACCTAAGAATTGTTATGATGGGTTGGTGACTGCATGACAAGCACAGGACTTCTCCCTCCTCTTCCAGCACCAATACTTTCCCATCATATTAGAATAATACACATGAAGAACATATGAAGTTGCCTTATATGGAATCAGACCATCAATCTGTCAAGGTCACTGCAGTCTACTCAGATTGGCAGCAGTCCTCCAGGGTCTCAGGCAGAGGTCTTTCACTTTATTTACTACCTGGGTTCTTTTTAACTGCATATGCCAGGGATTGAAACCGAGACCTTCTGCATAAAATCAGAGGCTCTTCCACTGAGCCACAGCCACTCCCCCAATGTCTGCTCCTTACCTCCAACGCAGAAGTGCCTCATTTCATTCATACCTCCGCACAATGTGTGTCTGCAGGGAACTATTTTCTGCTCCCACATATTGAACATCATTTTCCCACATAAAAATCTAGTACTACAGCTGTTTGCATCAAAGGTGACTAGGAGGGTGGAGAAGGTGCGGCTGACCAGACCAGACACCCTTCCCCCTTCAAGCCTTGAGTGTAGAACTGCCTTGTTTTGTAACCAGGACCCTCCTGGAAATGAGTGAAGATGTTAATATTGTCCCTACAGTCACCGGCATCCAGGACTAAATCACAGTATTCGGCACTAAATAGAAAACTTCTTAACAGACTTCAAGAACAGTTCCAATTATGCTCCTGAACACTAACAATTAGCTCTGTTACAGATAAGCAAACAAGACTGCATACCAATGCCTGTTTGTTCCCAGAACACAATGATCCAATTCATAAGTTGCTAAAATGGCGTGACAATAACTTCTTTAGGCTCTCATCTAATGGCATCCTGGTAATACCTGTAAGACGCAAACACATGGATCCGTTGGATGACATGGATTCCTCCCATACCAGCACGACCCCCACCTAGAGTTTGGGGAACAGAAGCTAGCATGCGGAAATCACACATCATTTGGAAAACCCATTTTCTTCATTCTTATAGATATTACCAGAGCTGTGTGTCAAGTTCCCCAGATAGTCAGTCAAACACCAGGCTTCATAAGGAGATAGTATTTATTAAAGACCAGTTTTAGAGATGCACAAGTGGAGACCCGCAAGAAACTTGCGGGATGGTCATCCCATTCCTCACACCCTTGCTTCCTCCCCTCTACACTTACCTATCTCACACTCTTTCTCCCTTCTGGGGGTGGAGCCATAGATTCAACCCTCCAAAGCAACCATTTTATCCAGGGGAACTGATCTCTGTCACCTGGACAACAGTTGTAATTCTGGGTGATCTCCAGCCCTCACCCAGAGGCTGGCAATGGTAGTTCTCATGGAGGAAACGGCTGGTTTGGAGGGTGGAGTCTATGGCATTATACCAGTCTGAAGTTCCTCCCCTCCTCAAACCCCACCCTCCCCAGGATCCACCCCTCAAATGTCCAGGAGTTTCCCAATCCAGAGTTGGCAACCCTATTTCCTTCCCACCCAACAGCCAACTTACTTTTATCTGCCTTTATCTGTCTTCAGCTTTTCGTCTCCACCCCCCTCCCCCACAGCTTCTACCAAAGAAAATTATAGTCTTTCCGCACAGTGGGGACCAAAGCAGCTTATATTATTCTCACCTCCTTTCTATCTGCACGACAACCCTGTGAGGTTGGTTAGGCTGAAAGTATGTGACTGGTCCAAAATCACCCAGTCAGCTTCCACCGCAATATGGGGATCTGAACCTGGGTCTTGCAGACCCTACTCTGAAGCTCTAACTGCTGCACCACTGCTGGCTTTCATAGGGTGGCTGCTGAACAGCAGCAAGCAGCCAAGCCAAGTTGAGTCATGCAAATTAGGTAGTATCAAGTCACCCAGAGGGTGCTGCCTAGGGATGCCAGCCTCCAGGTAGGATCTGGGGATCCCCTGGAATTACTGCTCAGCTCCAGACTACTGAGATAACTTCCCCTGGAGAAAATGGATGCTTTGGAGGGTGGACTCTAGGGCATTGTACCCCACTGAGGTCCCTGTCCTCCCCAGGCTCCATCCCCAAATCTCCAGGAGTTTCCAGACCTGGAGCTCACAACCCCACTACCCCCATCCCCTGTGAGTGCCCATGGGGGGACCTGGCAACCCTAGACTGCTGCCAGGCCTAGGGTTGGCAACCTCCAAGTGGGGCCTGCTGAAGAGTGAACTTCAGAGATCTGTGAACAACAGAGATCTGTCTCCCTGGAGAAAATGGCTGCTTTGGAGGGTGGATTCTGTGGCATGATACCCTGCTGAGGCCTCTCCCTTCCCAAACCCAGCCCTCCTTAGAGTCCACCACAAAATCTCTAGGGATCCCCCAGCTTGGCACTGACAACTCTTATGAGACTTGGCCCCAAGGCTCCCTTCCTCCTTCCCTCCCTGAAAGGCCAAAAGAGGCCTGGAAAGGGCCCTCCCCCACCCTTTTACTGACATAGCCAGTTAGATGCCTTCCCCGCCCCCCAACTTTCTAATCTCTCACCATTGATGCCTGGAGTCAGGGTCCCTGCAGAGGCCATTTCAAAAGGCTTTTTGGGGAATTCAACTGTCCCTGAAGGGATTTTCTCACTTTTTGGATTTTTCTACAAACCCAGGAAGTCTACTGACTATGTAGGAAAAGCTGTTGGGGGAGAGTGAGGCCCCTGTTGGTGGAAATAGGTATCCACACCAAAAAAAAAAGGTCTGGGAAATAGTATAAGGATGAACCAGCTCTTTGTCAGTGATGCCAGATAATACAAAGTATGGTCAATTATAGCCCATTCGAACTATCCCCCCCCCTACAAGCCAATGAATACACTTCACCCGCGCGCTAAACTAGGAAAGAAAAACACTTAGACCAGTATATCTCACACGCCAAAGCAGCATGGGACCCAAGGTCAGGCGAATTGATAAGACACACAGCAGAGACAGTAATTTACAGAGAGTGGAGACTCTGAGTTCCTCCCGCATTCCAGAACAGTGAAAGATGTCTCTTCCTCCCCCACTCACAGCTATGGCAGGGTTACCTGACATTGCATCACTTTGGACTGTACAGAGAATCTCCCACCATTGGGGTTACATATGAACTGCTATGAACTGATGGTTACAGCTGGGGAATTCCAGAGCTATAATTAACAGAAAACCATATTTCATATAAGATTACAAATTGATTTCTGACCCACAAGCTATATGGCTGTTACAAAAAAGTGATCAGATACAGCAAAATATAGCTTTACACAAATGGAATAGGGTATCATGCTGATTCAGTAGAATGTATCACATTCAGTAGAATGGCAGCACTAATCCTATGTATAATGCTAGAGATTAGAAGACAGAGGAAAACAAATGAGAAGAATGCTTTCAAACTGTTTTCAATGAATCAGAAGAACAAGAGATGCTTGCTCATGAAAGTATCAGGAAATGGAATTAATTCTCTTGTTATCAGTGAAACCTCAAATTCTGATAAACATTTACAGTAAATTTACAAATCCCTCTGTATTAAAAAAGAGGTATGACTACAAATCCAGATAGAGCTATGCAGAGGAAATTAAATGCTGTTTTGATTGTCACACACTGAGAATCTGCTAGTTGCTGCAAAGGGCAGAGGTCATAGCTAGAAGATGCAGTTCTGTGCTTGCTGGGGGGTTTTAAGCCCTTGCTTCATCCTTCTTTCAGGACAAAATGCTGCTACAGCATCCTGATGCCTAGTTCCTCAGCTTCTTCCAAAGAGGGTGGCTGGGGGCCTTAAGACAACAGACATGGATAAAAATACACAGCAAATTAAAATCAGAAATGAAACAAGAGAAAAACACAACTATGAATCTTTAATATCACAAAATGTGAAATGAATTCATTTCTAAAACTACAGATTCACAGGCTGTAACAGAGAAAAATACTATAACTCACACTATCAGTACATTTATGGATATGCCCAAAGGGCTGGGAATATCTTTGGAAATGTAGAAACATTGGAAGAAGGCAAGTTCTGCTCACTGTCCAAAATTGTCTATTGCACACCTTTTACCCAACAGCAAACAGGAGCACAAAATTGTTTGTTGATTTTGCCACTGCAGAGGGCAGATAGGGAATAACGGAGATTAATGCACTGCCATTTTTAAAAAATCACATCACATACTAAACTAGCAGTGGGTACTCCAGCATCTAATTTCCGATATGCAGGGAATTCTTTCTTTATGGGGAAGAATTTCCTACTTGCAGTCTGAAGTGGCAAAATCCAGGGACAGTTTTACCTGCTGTTTGTGTAAATTAGACCTCACAGTCACACAAATAGGCCCGTTCACACATCAAACTAGTGTAAAAAACACGTCATGACATCAAGTCTTGGGATGGGCTCAATGAGCCTTCAGCTCACCACTATAAAACATGCCATTTCAGTAAACTTACAGCCACTGATACCCTTGAGGGCACATGCCTCATCTATAGTACCTATTACGAACAAGAGGCATAAGGTTTGCACTGGCAGAATGTATGCAGGCAAAAACCTGATTTCTCAGCATGTTTTATGTGAGGAAGGGGAAGAATACCTACAACTCCTAGACTTACTTCTGCACACTTCTAGCCCCATGCTGGTTCTGGTCTTAGGGCTTTTTCCACACATTAGAGTGCAACAAACTTCAGTTTGCTCCCCAGCACAGACTCAACAGGAAGCTTCACTCAATCAGTTTACTTGTATATTATGTAATTAAGCACCTGTTTGTAGCATTTTAAATGTACACATTTTTTACGTACATATATTTAAACGTTTAGCCATGAACAGGGCTATATCAGTATGACTTCTCAAAACATTATGCCTGTATTATTTGCTGGATAAGTCTCTCCATCTGATATGTAAATTAAACCCTCAGGATGAGGTGGGATACAAACTGCAATAAATCAAAGAACAAATGGAATAAATTGACAGTTCACTCGCAGTATTTTATGAATGATTGGGGGAAATGGATATCAAAATGAAGCATGTAATCACCACATTTTACATTTATTTATAGCTGAATGGGTGAGATATATGCAGATTAAGTAATAGAATTAATTATAATAAATATTTATTAGATCTCAAGTCATAGCAATCACATCATACAGCTTAGCCACTCCTGCAGTAATATAGGCAAGTTTAATTGCAGGTGCAGGTGGAAGGAAGTACACAGAAAACATGGAAGGCTTTAAAGGAGAAATCCTTTGATGAATCAAAACAAGAATTAGTATCCAACTATTCCTGAAGTGAGTGGGAAATAACGAGACAGGAACTAACCTGAATCCCATTTGCCAACATGCAATTATTTTACTCCAATACCTCACCAGAGAAGAGTTGTCCTTGGTATCCTAATACCCGGTATTCTACTCCGTAGGCCCTTTACACCACAAAATTTGCATTGACTATGTCCTTTTCTCCAAAACCCTTGTATAAAATTAGGCTATTTTGCAAGACCCTATACCTCCCAATTAATTTTTTTTTTTGCTATTGGTAACAATTCCAGGGTTTTACACTGTCTCAAGCCATTGGTGGAGAAAACAGAACATAACCTTTTCATTAGCCAATCCAGAACAGTAGAAAAAGTTCTCTTCCAGCATTCCTAAATGATAGACACAAAACATCTGGAACAACCCTAATAACTATCTGAAATGACCAATTATGTCCACACCTAGCCTTCTCAGCCCCCTCACTTCATGATCACAATTGGAAATGGACCTGGGATACTAAAAAATTACGATGCAAGCTAATCCCTGTCCCTAAGCAAGCAAAAGTGCTGATGTACAATAGATTCTAACATTCTAGCATTCAACAAACTGAGAACTCCTTCCTTTCTCTCACCCACTGCCCTTAACTACTCAATTACTCTCCTCTCCCCACCACAAGCAGTTCAGAGTTGGTTAAATTATGCTGTTCTTAAGCATTTACTGGAATAATATACTGTTGTCTTTTGGACTTCAACAGTGTTTGACAAAGGATGATCAGTCCCTATGATATTTACCACCAAATAGCAATGGGTATTGGAGCACTAAAATAAGACATTAAGGAAAAAGTTTAAAGTAAGTAGAATTAGGCAGCATGGAGAAGTGATAGGGAAAATGCTGGGTTATAATCAGATGTGTGTGGAATGATCTTAGGATTCAGAAGGTAGCCCAGTCAACACAAACCATGTAAGAATCAGACAGGATACAGCAAGAGTGGTAAAACCAAAATATGAAATGAGGGGGTCCTGCAAAATTGATGTAACAAATTTAGCCAGTGTGGTGTAATGGTATCAGACTAGGATCTTGGATACCTAGGCTCGAATCCCCACTCTGCCATGGAAGTCTGCTTTGGTGACTTTGGACCAGTTACACAATCTCAGCCTAACCTACGACACAAGGCTGTTGTGAAGATAAATGGAGGAGATGAGAACAATGTAAGCTACTTTGGGTCCCCATTAGGGAGAAAGGTGGGGTATAAATTAGGTAGGTAGGTAAGTAGAAACATACATACATGCATACATACATACATGGTAAAAGACACAGCAGGCACAGGTTAATGACATTTATTTACTTCATTTATACCCTACCTTTCTCCCCACTGAAGCTGACCTGGGGCTTACTTTAGATGCCATGTGAAAACATTTACCTTGACCCTGGATTTCAGATACTCTTGTGGTATTCTACGGGCTGCCCTTTGTTTATAACTTTTCACTGCTGACGTTACTGATCATCTTTTGATGCTAATTTTGTGGTTTGAATTTTATCAATCATTTTGTTTTAAACACTTATCCATTGTTTTATTATTTTTACTAGCTGCCATGAGGAAGATAGAAATATTCTAAATAAATAAGGTTGTGTGGGTCATTTGAAGGGCAGTTTTTCCCTTTAAGTTCTGGCTATTTTAGTGTAGATTTGAGCCAAATTTGAATGTGAACCCACATTTATACAACATTCCTGACTACACATAGTAGTGTGGGGCTATTATTAGCTAGACTTAGCAGCTTCCTGCTTTACCTCCAGCAATACTTGTATCTGTGAATGACACACATAAAGACAACACAGAAAGTGATAATAAACAAACTTCCTTTTCAGAGTTAGCATTGGGTTATTGCTAGAGTGGATGGTTGTTTCTCAGCCTCAGAGATTCTTGGAAGAGACTGATTTTCTGGACCCATTTTAATCTGACTTCAGGCCAGGATTTGGAACACAGACTACTTTGGTAGCCTTGTCTGATACCCTCTATCAAACTAGACAGAGGGATTGTGAGCCTGATAGCTCTGATGGATTTCTTAGCAGCCTTCGATACTACTGCCCACAGTATTCCAGCAAGCCACCTCAGCAACACTGAGACTAAGGAATACTATGTTACAGTGGTTTGAGTCGGGGAGGGGGGGCGTTCAGAAGGCAGTACTGGGGGGTTCCTGCTCTGCCCCATGGTCATTGGCCTGTAGGGTCCCACAGGGTTCCATCTTATCCCCCATGCTATTTAACATCTACATGAAGCCACTGGGAGAGGTCATCAGGAGAAATGGGCTGTGGTCTCACCAGTATGCAGATGATGCCCTGATGTTCTGAACCAGGGCTTGGAGTCAGTAATAGGCTGGATGAGGGTGAACAAGCTGAAACTTAATCTTGACAAGAAAGAGGGACTCTCCTGCCCTGGATGGGGTTATATTTCCCTTGAAAAGCCAGGTTCGCAACTTGGCAGTGCTGCCTGACACATTAGAAAACCGGGTGGTTGCAGTGGAGCATTCACCCAGCTTCAGCTGGTGCCTCAGCTGCATCTAGTCCTGGGTCAGTCAGATCTAGCCACAGTGATCCATGCTTTAGTAGTGTGTAGACTGGACTACCGCAATGCATTCTAATGGGGGTTACCCTTGAAGAGGTTTTGGAAGTTGCAGCTACTACAGAATTCTGTGGGTAGACTGCTGGTCAGGGCCATCTATTAAGAGCATGTGACTCTGATACAACAGCGATTATACTGGCTAATGATTATTTTATTTATTCTACCAGATTGCTTACAATATGCTCTGACCTGGACAGCCCAGGCTAGCCTGATCTCATCAGATTTTGGAAGCTAAGCAGGATCGGCCCTGGTTAGTGTTTGGGTGGGAAATCCAGGGCCACAAGTCATCAGCAACTTGACAGCACTTACCACAACCACAATATATAGAAAATGAGGTGGAAATTTAGAGAACCAGAAACTATGCAGTAGCCATCACTCAGGAAAGCAGTTTTCATTCCACCATAACCACTTGCAACTGGTTCACAGACATGTTCATCACATGATAGCTGCACATCAAATAATGACCTACACATACAGAGGGACTATAGAGATAAAACCACAATTAGAAAAGCATTTGTGTTTCAATGTCACTTCTATGAAGTTAGTTTACACATTCACCAAGTGTATAGTGACCAAGTGTACATACGTTCATGTGTGTACAAGGCATGAGAAATCCAAGACAGTAAAAGGTAACAAAACTGAGCTTAACCAAGTTTTCAATGAGAGTGTTCCTGTGAGGTACAGTCTCTTTGATAAGCTTTCTTTCTTTCTTTCTTTTTTTTTGGTAAATACAATTTATTGTTGGATATATTTTCATATTCATACAATTTAAACAATCCAATACATATCCATTTTTCTATCTCCCTCTCCCCCCAAACAAGGCTTCCCGCAGTGCTCCACCCCCATTGATATTTCTCTTATTCAATTACATTTACTACTAAACATATTTTCTTTTACTAATGGTAACAATTCAAAAATCTATGTCTCTTTCCACTTCTCCTCAATAGCTGTCAAAACAAATCAAACCACGTTTAATATCCCAATTCTTCAACAAGTATTCTTGAAAGTCTTTCCAATCTCCGAAAAAGGTTTCGTCTTCTTCGTTGTTTAATTTTCTTGTTAATTTGTCCATTTCTGCCATAAACAACGTCTTTTTAATCCATTCCCATGTTTCAGGTACTTTATCTTGTTTCCAACATTGAGCAAAAGTCAGTCTAGCTGCTGTAATCAAGTACCATAATAGTGTTCTCTTGGCTACATTTATTTCTTCCATTTTAAGACCTAGCAATAACATCTGTGGGTCTTTCTTAAAAGTACATTTCAAAATTTTTTGTATCTCATTGTGGATCTCAGTCCAGTAATTTACTGCTTTATCACATGTTCACCACATATGGTAGAAAGACCCTTCATGTTTCTTACATTTCCAACATTTGTTAGACATACTTTCATTTATAATAGCAATTTTTTTAGGCGTCATATACCATCTGTACATCATTTTATAGCAATTCTCTTTGACATTTACACAAGTTGAAATTTTCATTGATTTTTTCCACAAATATTCCCAAGATGCCATAAATATCTCATTATTAATATTTACTGCCCATTTTATCATTTGCTCTTTTACTATTTCATCCTCAGTATACCATTTCAATAAAACCTTGTACAGTTTAGAAATCATTTTTTTACCCTTACCAACCCATACAGTTTCAATTTCAGTATAATTTTCTCTAAAACCATGTTCTCTCATATCGGTCTTAAATAAGTCATAAATCTGTCTATACTTCAACCAATCATATTCAAATTCCACATCAGTTCTATCTTTTAATACAAAGTTTTTCCCTTCTAATTTTAAAAGACTTTTGTAAGGTAGCCAATCTAAACCCTGGCTTCTTGAATATGGATTAATCACTTCTGCTGGTACTATCCAAAGTGGTCTTTCTTCCGAGAAGAATTTTCTATATCTCGTCCAAGTCTCGAACAGTGATCGTCTTATGAAGTGGTGTTTGAAAAACTTGTCTATTTTTACTTTTCCATACCATAGATATGCATGCCATCCGAACTTGTTGTCATGACCTTCTAAAGCCAATAACTTTTTATTCTCAAGATTAATCCACTGCTCCAGCCATGTTAAGCAGACGGCATCATAATACAATCTTAAATTTGGTAGTTGTAGTCCTCCTCTTTCCTTTGCATCACATAAAATTTTCATTTTAATCCTTGGCTTTCTTCCTGCCCATACAAATTTCGATAGTTCTTTCTGCCACGTATCCAGTATTTTCCTTTGTTTTAATATTGGAATAGTCTGAAATAAAAACATCAAACGTGGCAAAACATTCATTTTTACAGTTGCAATTCTTCCCAATAACGATAGATTCAAGGTATCCCATTTCTTCATGTCTTGTTGAATCCTGTGCCAAACCTTTTCATAATTATTTTTGAAGAAATCAATATTTTTCATAGTCAATTCAATTCCTAAATATTTAGTCTTTGTAACTACTTCACATTGAATTTTCTCTTGAAGCTCAATTTGCCTCTGTTTCGTCATGTTTTTACACATCACTTTCGTTTTACTTTTATTAACGTAGAATCCCGCAACTGTTCCAAATTCTTCAATTTTTTCCATCAATTGTGGTATATTCTCAATTGGATCTTGAATCATGAACATTACGTCATCTACAAATGCTCTGTATTTATAAACAAAGCCTTTCACTGTAAGTCCTTCAATGCTATTGTCTTTTCTGATCGCTGTCAATAATATTTCCAATATCCAAATAAACAACAACGGGGATAACGGGCATCCTTGTCGTGTTCCCTTTTGAACTTGGAAGAAATCTGTTCTTTATTTATATTCAAAGCTGCTTTCTGTTCTGAATAAATTGCCACAATCATGTTTAAAAAAGACTGTCCTATATCCATTTTTTCAATAACTTGCAGCATAAACTCCCAATTTAAATTGTCAAAAGCTTTTTCCGCATCTAAAAAGAGGAATCCAACTTCTTTCTCTGGATGTTTGTCGTAATATTCAATTGCATCAATCACCACTCTTAAATTGTCTCTAATTTGTCTATTTGGTAAAAAACCAGCTTGTTCTTCCGCTATAGTATCTTTCAGATATTTTTTCAATCTTTCCGAAATTATTTTTGCAAATAGTTTATAGTCATTATTTAATAGCGATATTGGTCTATAATTCTTTACATTAGTTAAGTCCAAACCTTCTTTGGGTATCAGTGAAATATTTGCTTCCTTCCATGAATCTGGGATCCGTTTAGTATTTCTTATCTCGTTTGACAGAAGTACTAAAATAGGGGTTAGCTCTTCCTTAAATTTCTTATAGAATTTTGCTGTAAAGCCATCTGGACCTGGAGCCTTGCCCAACTTTGCATCTTCTATCACCATTATTACTTTTTCCTTTGTTACTAATCCATTTAATAGCTCTTTAATTTGTTGTCCCAGCTCTGGAACTTCAATATTCTCCAAATATCTCTTAATTTTCTGTTGATCAATTCCTTTCTTTTTAAACAGTTTGGTGTAGTATTTTAAAAAGGCTCTTTTTATGCCTTTCAGATTCACAACATCTTTTCCATCTTCAGTAATCTTACTTATAAAATTCCTTTCTTTTCTATTTTTCAATTGCCACGCTAAAAATTTTCCTGGTTTATTTGCACCCTCAAATGCTTTTTGTTGTAATTTCTTCAGATTCCAGTATAATTCTCTGTTTAGAAGAACATTTAATTGATCCTGTAAAAAATGAATCTCTTTGATAATCTTTTTCTTCCCTGGTCTTTTCTTTAGTTCCTTTTCTTTCTGTCGAATTTTTTCATGGAGGTCCTTTTGTTGTTGCATCCTTTGTTTTTTATCTTTAGAGTTCAGAGAGATAAGCAAACCTCTCATTACCGCTTTGTACGTATCCCATACGACCTGTATATCAGTACCTTTGTCTAGATTCATTTCAAAAAAAAATTTCGTTTCTTTTTTTAATGTCTCATTAATTAATTTTTGGTCCAATAAATCCTCATTAATTCTCCAATATAGTTGTTTTGGTTTTTCTTTAGACATCCAAAGTAAAGGGTTATGATCTGAATTAATTTTCGGTAAAATTTCAATTTTATAAGTTTTTTGCGCCATCTCCTCTGACATCCAAATCATATCAATTCTAGAGAAGGAATTATGTCTGTTAGAATAAAATGTATAGTCCTTTGTCTTAGGATTCCATTTCCTCCATACGTCTTCTAGTTTCTCTTGCTTCATCAGCTGGAAAAAATTTTTTGGCAGCTTTCCAACCGCCTCTCCAATTGCATTAGACTTTCTGTCCAATACGTTGTTCACCGTACCATTAAAGTCTCCTGCCAAAACTATTTGATCATAGTTTAAGCAATCCAGTTCTTTTGACAAGTAATTGAAAAAAGTCTCTTTTGCACCATTGGGTGCATATATATTTACAAGCAATGTCCTTTTTCTGTTCATCATTATTTCCATGCCAACATATCTTCCTTCCTTATCTGAGAAGATTTGTTTAGGTTCCAATTCTTTAGTAATATATATCACTGTTCCTTTCTTCTTGTTAGCTGCTAATGAATGAAATTCTTCTCCCAATTTTTTATTAATCAGATATTTATTGTCTTGCTTTCTGATATGTGTTTCTTGAAACAAATTATATTACATTTTTGTTTCTCAAGCCAATGATTCACTAATTTTCTTTTGTTTGGTGAATTTAGTCCATTCACATTCCAAGATAAAAATTTGTAATCCATCATTGTTTTGAATTAAATGTCTTTAAAATCATCAAAATTGTTCTCTTTGAATCTGTACATGTCTCCTTCCATTTTGATTGTGTATCTCACCGAGTTGTAAAAGAATGATAATCCATATGGAATCTCCCATCTGAACCTAATGCTCATTTCTTTTAACCTATCCGTTAATTTCTTGAATTTCTTTCTGTCTTGTAAAATCATTCTCGGGATTTCTCTTAAAATTATTATTTTCTTTCCATTAATTTCCAACGGTTGTGTAAATTGCTTCTTGAAGATGTCTTCTTTCATTTTTGTAGTCACAAATTGAACAATCACATCTCTGGGTAATTTCTTTCTCTTGGCATAAGCTGAGTTTACTCTGTAAATTAGGTCAAAATCTGGATCCAAATCTCCTTGATCCTCCCCTATGTAAGTTGTCAACGTGCTAATTACTAAAGCCCGTAAGTCCTGATCTTCCTCCTCTTCAATTCCTCTCAATCTCAGATGGTTCTGAGTAGCCCTATATTCCATCATGGACTCCAGTCTTGTATTTTCTTGTAGGGTTCTTTTAACTTTCTGTTCCATTTCTTCTGATTTTGTCACCAGACTTTGAACCTCTTTTTTAACTTCTTCTGTATCTTTTTTTATCCCTGCCACTTCTGTTAGTACCAGTTCTTTCAACTCTTCCATATTTTTTTTCTGTACTTGGACTTGCACTTGTTCTATTTGCTCCAGTTGTATTTGTAGCTGTTGTTGCAACTGTGATTCTATTTGCTTTCCCAAACTCTGCACCACTTCTATCATTCTTTTCTCCATCGCTTCCATGGCAGCCTGCCACTCTTTTTTTTCCTTTGCAGTCATTCTTGGACTAGGTGATGAGGCAGCCCTTGGTCTTGGCCTCAAATCCGTCTTGGAGGCAAATTCAAAACTAAACAATCCTTATATTATCAATCTTAAAGCCAAATCGCCACCTTTATACCTTTTTCCGGTGTTTTTTTGGCTTAAAAATAACTTTTTAAAATTTAGTCCTCCTCAAAATGGCGGGCGCAATTTCTCTATGATTTACTGGCTAGAGTAGGCTCTTTTGAGACTTCCGCTTTAGCTGTCCGTCACGGTAATCCAACTTCCGGTGTCACACCCTAAAACGTCCGTCTATATCCGGCAGAACAACTTCGAAAACATCCACTCTAGCCTACTTCCTGTATCATAGAGTCACAGTTAGTTTCGTTTCTACTACGCAAAGTTTAGTCTTAACTGACCACAAGAATGCAAAACAAAGTCACTTTTCCACCGTTTTCTCCGAAGGAAAGCTTTCTTTTTACTTTTAAATCAAGCGGATTAGTTCCTTAAAGCTTTTTACGCTTATCCGTACGTTTAGCTTTTGCGTTCTTCTTCAAACCGGTAAGCAAATGTTCAATTGTTACCTTACTTATAATCTCGGGGTTTCGCAGTGCTTCTTCTGTAAACGATGTTAATCTTGATGTTCAAGAGGTCGGTAGATGACGGATTTATGCTGAATTCTCAGCCCGGCTGGTATCTGTAGAGCTGATTTGCAACTGCCCTCTTCGCGGAAGGAGATCAAGGTGTAAACAAGCTTCCTCCGAAGCTTATCCACGCCGATCTCAACTCCCTCTCAGGCTTGGCTGCTTGCTTGGGGAGTGCTGCGCTGGGCCAGGTAGAGCCCAGACTGTCGTCAGATACCGCCGTTCACCTTGCCCAAATCGCAAAGTGCGTCAATTCGCCATTTTAACTCCGACCGGAATCCCTTTGATAAGCTTTCTAACAGATGGTTTCATGTCTTCTGTTCATGTGTGTACAAGGCATGAGAAATCCAAGAAAGTATAAAGGTAACAAAACTGAGCTTAACCAAGTTTTCAATGAGAGTGTTCCTGTGAGGTACAGTCTCTTTGATAAGCTTTCTAACAGATGGTTTCATGTCTTCTGTTGTGTGGATAAAAAGGAGGAGAGAATAATGTAAAACTGCTTTAGTCCCCACGGTGGAGAAAGACCATAGTTTTCCTCAGTAGAAGCTGCAGGGGAAAGGAGTCAGAAAGCTAAAGACTGAGGGGCAGATAAAGGTAGGATGGCTGTTGTGTGGAAAGGAGATGCCAACTCCAGGTTGGGAAATTCCTGGATATTTGAGGGGTGAAGCCTGGGAACAGTGGGGATTGAGGCGGGGAGGGACTTCAGACAAATATAATGCCATGGACTCCACCCTCCAAAGTAATTTCCTCCAGAGAAACTAATGTTGCCAACCTCCAAGTGAGGGCTGGAAATATCCTGGAATTACAGTTGATCTCTAGATGACAGAGATCAGTTCTCTCAAAGAAAATGGCTGCTTTGAAGGGTAGAGTTTATGGTATTATACTCTGCTGAGGTCATTTCCAAGCTCACACCTCATGCTCCTAAGGCTGCACCCCCAAATCTCCAGAAATTTCCCAACATGGAGCTGGCAACCCTAAGAGGAGCTGATCTCTGTATTTGGGCAATCCAGTGTGATTCCTGGAGAGTGGTTGCTGCCACTGCTGCTATGTGAGGGGGAAGTAGGTAGGAGGCAGAGGTAAAAAGAGTGATGGGATGGAGGCAGAAAGGAAGTGACAGGCATGGTGAGGAGGGAGGGAGGGGGAAAGGGAGAAGGGGAGGCAGGGAAGAGAAAGTAGGGGAAGAGGTGGGGGGAATGGGATAGCCACTCCCACAAGTTTCTTGCACATCCTCACTTGTAATTTTTATAAACCTCAATCTTGTTGCTTCTTAGTTGTCTTTCCCCCCTCAAACTACATAGCCCCAAATGCTTCAGTTTCCTTTTCTGTGTAGGGAAGATACTCCAGGACCTTGATCATTTAATTGCCCCTTTCTGTACTAGAAGCAGGAGAACAGAAACCCCAGCATATTGTTTATAAATTTTATCCAATGGTCATTTTTCAAAGAGTGATAACGGCAGTATATAAGGACTCATGGCATTTCTGAATGATGGTGGAATACAGCCAACATTTAGGAAGTACTCTTTACAACTGGATAAACCAGTTATGTCCAGGAGTGGCAAGTGGCAAGCAGCTTAAGAAATTCTATGTTATCTTGGCCTGAGGCAAGCCAACTGTGTTATAGTGGCAAGAATGTTCAGACCTTCAGACTGGGAAGGTCTACATGTAAACATGATGTGGCAGTAAGCACATGGTGGGGGGAGGTGAAGAAGACAGATGTTCTTGGCCAGACACACAATATGAGTCCCACTGGCCCCACCAGTACCTCTGGGGCTTGCTTTTGCCCTTGGTGCGCAGAATTGACCAACTATGCTTGGCAAAATTGTCTGACATGCCACTGTTTGTCATGTGTGTAGGGGTTCTCTCCCTGCTCTGATATACCTCACAGCTTTGTTGTCAGGATATAATGGTTAAGGAAAGAAAATGTACAATGTCTTGAGCTCCTGGGGAAAATGTGCACCATATTCTCTCACTTCAAATAGAACAGTGGTCTTTAATCATACTAGACCCAGGAACCCAGATTTAATCCTAGGCAGCAAAACAGGATAAAGCTGTAAGTACGTGAAAGAAATCAGGTGCCTCACAGTCATATGAAAGGTAAAGAAGGAGCCAGAGTTATGACCTCCGTCAGGGGCTTGGTAGTGCAAGCAAGTGTGGAATGTTGGAGTCCCAGTTGAAAGGGGTGAAAGGGTGTAGTTAGACTGGGTGAAAGGGACAGGAATCTGGAGGGGGATAACTCTGAACCTGCCTGTGCTAAAAATGAATCCTCTCCATCACTGAATGACCTTGCCCTATAATCATGCCACTTCTCTAAACACATATGCTAAGAGGAGGAGAAGGAGGAGGCAGCAGCTCGGCGCTCTTGCTTTTCACCCATGGGGACTAGTATAGATCCGTCACATTTTAAAAATGGTAGCTCTGTAGGGGCTCTTGACCTCCTTAGCCACCTGAAGGTTGATGATCACTGGATCAGAGTACTAAAGCGGAATAACTCTTCCAACACTTGCCAGAGCAATTGGGCTTCAATCTTACTACTTAGGTGGAGATCTTTCACTGTAGAGGAAATGACTGGATAGAAAAGAAATCCCTCTCCCTCCCAAACGGCCAGAAACCTGAACTACAGAACAAAGAGTATTTACTTCAGAATCTATCAATAGAGACAGAAAAGGCACTTGCCCAGACCATGAAGATAAGCAATTCCCACCAACGCACAGCCTGAGAAACCCCGACAAACAGCTTTGTTAGACATCTCGGCTATGAATGCCTTTTCCAATCTGATCCTAGCTACATTAATTCAGAAATGAATCCAGCTCAATTCAATGTGACTTATTCACCTAAGAATTCAGTTATAGTATTTTAATGCATCACTTATTAATGGAAGACATGTTGCATTTTTTAAAAAACAAACGCAGATTCTGACGTAAGTCTTCCACCCACGCCATCAAGGAGGGAAATTAAAATATGTCTCTTATAGAGTTATTGTCCAGGTGGGGGAACGACTCTATTTGAGTTTACTCAAAACAAACCCAAGAACCTATTAAGCATGCAAGGAAAAATTACTCACTAAAAATCTTTAATGAAACCTCTTACACACAGTAGGCTACAATTATACACAGCAGTGTACTACTGTTAAAAAATACCAGCCTGTCTTAATAATTTTTAATTTAGTAATAAGCAGAAACTATATATGGGATCCATACAAGTTTGCAAAGCATGATTCAAGCTCTTCAAAGGATGGAGAGGCATGAACATGCAATAAACCTTAGCATTCTACAATGCTGTAACCACAGTAATTGAAGCCCAGATAGAATGCATTCCACAGGTTAGGAAAGGCACTGCCAAGTCTAAAGGAAGGCCTATGTGGTTAACAACAAAAGTCAAGGAAGCTATAAAAATAAAGAGGCTTCTTTTAAAAAGTGGAAGGTCTGCCCCAATGAAATGAATAAGAGGGATCACAGGCTCTGGCAAAAATAGGCATGCAAAAAGAGAGTCTGAGGAGCGTTCAAGACAAACAATTAAAAAAAATTAAAATATATCAGGAGCAGGAAAACAGCTAGAGAAGCAGTGGCGCCTTTGGGTGGAAAAGAAATACAGGGATTGCTAAAGGAAGATGGGGAAATGGCAGAGAAGCTCAATGCTCAATGACTTTTTTGCTTCTGCTTTCTCTGTGGAAAGTAAGGGCCACATACCCATGCCACAGCCACTATTTTCAGGAAGAGAGTCTGAAGAACTGAGCCAAACTGAAGTGATAAGAGAAGAAGTTCTAGACCTGTTGGGGGAATTAAAAATCAATAAGTCCCCAGGTCCTGATGGCATACAACCAAGAGTTCTCAGGGAACTCAAATGGGACATAGTTGATATACTATCCCGTATTATGTAACCTATCACTGAATTCAGCTGCTGTACCAGAAGACTGGAGAGTAGCAAATGTAACACCAATTTTTAAAAAGGGATCCAGAGGAGAACCAGGAAATTACAGGCCAATTAGCCTAACGAATGTCCCAAGCAAATTAGTAGAAACTGTAATCAAATACAGAATAATTAGGCACACAGAGGAACAAAGCCTGCAGAGGGAAAATCAGCATGGCTTCTGCAAAGGGAAGTCCTGCCTCATCAGCCTTTTGGAGTTTTGTGAGAAAGGGAACAAGCATTTAGACAATGGTGAGCTGGTAGATATTAGATACTTGGACTTTCAAAAGGTTTTTGACAAGTTACCTTACCAACAGCCCCATAGCCAGGACATTTTTGGCCAAGGGGTAGGGGCTGGGGGGCATTGTACCACCAGCATGGTGATACTGATGCACAAATCTGTGCTCCGTGTACTCCTGGGGCTGAATGAGGAACACACAGTTGGAGTCCAGGGAGTCAGATAAATATCTGTTTATTGCAATAATCAAGAAAATACAGGACTGGATACCTTGGCACCAGTAACACCAAGCTGTATTCTGCCCCAAGCAGGAAGGGCAGTAGATCTTATACCCCAAATGACATCATGACAGCTTACACAGAAAGAAATCCCTAATTGGTGTCCAACAAATATCATCATCAGAGCACCATTTGAGCTGGTACCTCTCTATTGGCATATTCTTTTATTGATCATGAGTGTCAGTAATTACATCTGCTTATCTGGTCCTGGAACAATGGAGAACATTAATGAACAAAGGGGGCTTCTTTTGGCATAATTCCTGACTTATTTGCTTCAGCCTAAAAATGGGGAGTTCCCTGATAAGATGCATACAACTTAGCTCTTACAAAAAGACCGGGAACACAGCCAAATCAGCAGAAGGGAGTATAAATGCTATGTAGCCCTTAACTGCTCTAAAATAGAAACTTTATTAGCAATACTATACTATCAAATGTATTAAAGACAATAAATGTAACAATCAATGTTACAAAATAAACATACAGCAAAAAATCATAAATGAAAGCCGACTCATAACTTTGAACTACCCACAAAAGGAGCCATGGAGTACAAATCAATGTATAAACAATTGCAGGGATGTTGTGAACGTCTTCGTGAGTAACTTGGCTCCAGACTCTGTATACAGTCGTGGAATCAATAATATACATTTGTCATGAGACAAGTATTCCGGGTGTGACCTGGTTTTGAGATCTTTTTCAATCGTGTCTGTTGTATCAGTCAATGTATTATATCACAAAAAGGACAATTTCACATGATTATCATGGACCCCAAAAAGGTTCATAGTCTGGTGTATACCAATCCACATAAACGGGCTCCCAACTAGATAATATTAACAAAGGTGATAACTCAAATGTAACTCACTTTCTGCTCACTGCCCTGTTGCCTGGTTCCTGGGCTCTCCCAGCCGAGGAGGAGGAAAGCAGGCAGTAGGGCAGTGAGTGACGAGCAGAAAGAGGAGTCATGACATCTCTTTCTGCTGGCTGCTTACTGCCCACTGCCCTGCCTTCCTCCCCAGCTCTCCCAGCAGCAGTGAGGTGGCTGGGCTGGTTTGCAGAGGCACACTGAGGTGCCGGGGTGGGCCATTCTCTAATGGCCCACCCCAGCACCTCACTGTACCTACACCAACTAGCCCAGCTGCCATGCTGGCTCTTCCTAGTGCTTCCTGCTGCAGCTAAGCAGGCAGCATCAGGAAGAGCCACTGAGGCAGTGGCTGGCTGCAGCATACCAGGGATGGGTCTAGCATCCTCCCAGGGATGGCTGGGGGACCTCCATGGGGGCACTGCCCCCCAAAGGCCCCCCCCATGGCTATGAGCCTGCTCACCAAAGATTCCTGAGTAAACTTAGCAGTCACGGGATCAGAGGATGGGTTCTCTTTTGGATCGAAAATTAAATGGCAGGAAGCAAAGAGTAGGAATCAATGGACAGTTCTCACAATAGAAAGAGGTAAGTAGTGGGGTCCCACAAGGATTGGTATTGGGCGGTGCTGTTTAATTTACTAGTAAATTATCTGGAACTAGGGGTAAGTAGTGTAGAGGCCACGTTTGCAGTTGACACAACATTATTCAGGATGGTGAAAACCCAAGCTGAATGTGAAGAGCTTCAAGAGGATCTTCACAAACTGGGTGAGTGGGCGACAATGTGACAAATGAAGGTCAGTGTTGGTAAGTGTAAGGTGATGGACTTTGGGACAAAAAATCCCAACATCAAGTATAGGCTAATGGGGTCTGAACTTGCTGAGACTGAGAGGGGAAAAGATCTTGGGATAACAGTGGATAGCTCAATTAAAGTATCAACCCAGTGTGCTGCAGCAGTGAAAAAGACAAAACTGGGTGAATTAAACCACAAAAGAACAAGACTCACTGCAGTGAGTAAAACATTTTAATGTATTCTGCCAAAAGTTATACATGTATCCAATACATACATTAACAATTCTAATTTTCCAGATTTTTACCATATATCTGAGGATCTTGCAAGTATATTGCTTATCTTCTAACTGAAATCCTCAACAGTAATAAATTGAATACAGTATATATGGGATATCAGCACAACAAACCTTTATTGGCATAACAGCAGCAGCCTTGGTTCAGTATATGGGATATCTTTACAATCCAGTATTCTAATACACTGTGGTTACTCTTGTATTAAATTGGACATAATCTTCTTGAGAATGAATTCTCATTAACAATAAATTCTGAGAAGTAATACTTCAACAGACCTCAGCTGTATAGAGATCAGGTAGCGCGGATGTCCTCCTGTTTCAGTTTCCTCTTTTTCAAGTATCACTGTGATTTTACAATCAATATTTTTCAAAAAACTTCACAGGCAAAACTGTTAGAGAGCTTCCTTCTAAATGGAACACACCCTTCTTGTTGCTCTTTCGTGGCAGCAGTGAAAAAGGCAAACTGTATGCTACAGATTACTAGAAAAGGGATTGAAAATAAAATGGCTGATATTATAATGCCCCGGAATAGATCCATGGTGCAGCCTCACCTGAATACTGTGTACAGTTCTGGTCACCATATCTCAAAAAAGACACTGCAGAGCTGGAAAAAGTACAAAGGAGAGCAACCAAAATATTTAAAGGGTTCAAGCACCTTCCCTATGAGGAAAGGCTGAAGAGTCTGAATTTTTCAGTTTAGAAAAGAGACAACGGGGGGGAGGGGGGACATATTAGTTAGATATAAATTGTGCATGGGGTAGAGAGAGTTGACAAAGAGAAATTTTTCTTCTCCCAAAATACTAGAACTCAAGGACATCTAATGAAGCTGATGGGCAGTAGATTCAGGATGGACAAAGGGAAATACTTCCTTACACAGAGAGTGATTTAAGTGTAGAATTCACTGCCACAGGGTATAGTGATAGCCACAGGAATAAATATCTTTAAAAGGGGATTAGATAGATTCATGGAGAATAAGTCTATCAGTGGCTCTTAGCCATGGTGACTGAGGGCAGCCTCCACATTCAGAGGCTCTAAGCCTCTGAATCCCAGAGCCAGAAGTCAACATCAGGGGAAGGCCTTGGCTTCTATGCCCTGTTTTGGCTGTCCAGAGGAACTGGTTGGCCACTTTGTGAGACAGGATGCTTGACTAGATGGACTACTTGCCTGATCCAGCAGGGCTCTTTCTATATTCTTATATCAAACTGTATTATACTTTCCTTGCACACACCTACACACGCACACACAAAGCAGGCTCTAAGTAATTCCCGCACAAAAGAACATCTAGCATTTTCATTTTGGTTCCTAGAATAAGAGGGAAAATATTTTTTAAAAAACTGAAGCAAAAACACCCTGTAGTCACCTATAACAATGGTATGCAAATTTAGCTTGTGATCTCTGGTATTTCATTTCTAGCTCTGTAATACAGACTCTAGAATATTTACTTTGAAGCAAGTTCTACTGATTTCAGCGGGGCTGTGATAAAAATACCTTTAGATTCAAAGATAAGACAGCAAACTGAGACTAATATAAATATGCTGGGGGAGCCTAAACTAGGTAGAACAGAGGTATAAAAATGCTTCCAAAAAGAAAGAAAAAATTCTGACAGTAAGCAAGCTTACTCATATGTAAGTCCTTCTAGGTTCCTAAGTAAGCATGCTCAGGATTGCAGCCTTCTCATCTGTCTTCCTCAATCCCTTACCTAATAGTTCAATATGTGGATCAATATTTAACAGGAACCAGTGCAAGAAAGCAAGTACCTTGCTTGACACGGGGACAAAAGTTTATGCCAAGAGAGACAAAATTCTAGGATGTGTGAAAATTATGCAAATTAAGCAAATCTGAATCTCCTTATTTTGCATAACAGACTTTCTTCAACTAGGAACAGCGGTGATAAGGCCTCCCCTTCCAGTAAGCCTGGCCATCTCTCATCTAGCTTCTGAGTTTGCATCAAAATGTAGGCCACATGTTTTTAAATCCTTTATCAGCATTAAGGGCCAAAACTTGATTTTAACACATAAATGACTGTCAAGACAGTAAGACGGGTGCACAGTAGATAATTCTTGCATGTGCAAACCGTTTCCACAGTTCTAAGTGGTGAACCAGACTACTCACTCAATTTAAACAGAAGCCTTCACTTGTGCCCTATTGTTCTTTAGCCACAATCTAGTATGAAGAATTATGGTAATCCTCAAAACTAGTTTGCCAGATATGGGTACCCAAACCGCTGAAGGTTCTCTGAACTACAGGGGGAAGAAAATTGTATGCTTGCACAATCCAGGTGCATTGCTTGGTTTTGGACAATTTGCACTGAAGCTCAGGAAAATATACAATAAGAAGTACTGCAGACTTTTCACAAAACATATTTTTGATTCACTAAGTTGTCGTCTGAATTTAATATTTCTGTATCTGTCTTTTTATAACTGTTAATACACTCCTTTTTCTCTACCCTGCACCCAAACCCTATTTGGAAAGGGATACTCACTTACTGTTCTTGACCCTTCTTCTCAAACTATATATTATTTTAAAATGGAATAAAATAATGGGTTGGGGGGGTTAGGTATGGCCAAACAGAGCTAGCAGTTAGTTCAAAGTACTTTTTGTTTTTCAACACAAAAGCCAATATTGCCTACAGAATTAAATACCAATGCAACATTTTGTAGTCAGATTAGGACACAAGGAATTCAAAAGGCACGTAAAAAGAAGGCCAACTCCCACAAGATGTTTCAGTAAATTTGAATTTAACATATAGGACTGGTGACTAGTAATCCGCAAATTATTATTTGATTGCTCTATAAAATATTTAAGCATTTGCTCTCTCTGGATTTACCTAGTTAACTTGTAATACATTTCATACTATATAAAAATCACTGAAGATGTCTTTATGAGGTTTAAAGGTGGTGGTGGAGAACCACTTTTCACAAATCAAAATTAGAATCTGGTGATACCTCAAAGACTAACATATTTACTATGGCATAAAATTTCATGAACCAGAAAAAGCTTATACAACATAAACCTGTTAACTCTTTAATGAGCTACAAAAATCTTTGTTGTTTTGGTTGCAACAGAGACTAATACAGCTACTCCTTTGGAACTTCAGTTAAGTGTTCACTTTAAAGCTGAATAAATACCTCTTATTGCTAGACAGAGGAGCCCTATTTAATGTGTTTCTTTTCACCAAATTTTAGAACATGGAAGGAAGGACACTCCCTGTTACAGAATCAGATCAGTCCCAAAATAGCATCCATAAAAATCTCCCAGAACATTAATTTAAAAACTCAAGACAGATCTGAAGTATGCTACAGTTGCAATGCCAAGCCTGATGTTACAGTTTTACTGAAATAAATTAAAACCAACCAAACATTGTCATCTTTAATTGTCCTTTTCCTCAATAAGACTAGGATTTGGGGAGAAGACACATCTCAATGGCCAGCACGTGGGAGTGTTTCAAGAGTTGGAAAACCTGGAGTCTGTAATTAGCCAATACTGGGTGGGATTCAACCAGGATTCCCACTAGTGAAAAAAGGTCAGCTCTGACATACCAAAGAAGCTACGCTGGGGATCACGGGGCCTGCACAGATAAAAGCCACATCAGACGGAAACAAGGAGAATTTGGCAAGACTGAGCAAATCCCACCCGGATAAAATTGTGATTAAAGTTCTAGCAAACGTCACTAATATCACTAATAAAAGACTGCAAGCTTTAATGACATAGTAATTTTTGGAAGTCACTAGATTTGGAAATCAAAGCCGGACATTTTGATCTTGCACAAGAGTATTCATGCAATCCTATATTGAATATCTTCAGCCTAAACTCACTGGGCACAGACTGGAGTAACTCTGTAAAGGATTGTATTGTGACTCACTTAGAAAGGCACTTTCTGCTTACAAATAACTCAGTTCAGCTATCACAATCTCTCTGCTGGTCCATCCATCCTGTTGCCAGCAATGACCATATAGAAGCCCACAAGCAAGCCACTGTCCCCTATCCCCTATCCCCACCCCATAACTTGTACTCAGAGGAAACAGCATATGGCTATGATTTACCCATTTAGCAGTCATGGATAATAGCAGTTAAAAGATCAGTCCTCTATGAATTTGTCTCATTTTCTTTCACTACCTTTGGACTATGAACATATTATAGTGTACTATAAATGCATTTAGATCAAGATGGTTACCTGAAGTGAGCAATGACTCATGAAAGCTCATACCCTCCCACAAATTTTGTTAGTCTTTAACATATTTATTTAAGTAATTTACATGCTGTCCTTACAAAGACCTGCTCAAGGTGGCTCACAAAATACAAGATAAACTCATAAAGCATAAAATCATTACAACTAAGAGCCACTGAAAAAAAAATTCTATCAAGTTGCAGCCAATTTATGGCGACCTCTCATGGGTTCTTCAAGGCAAGAAACATTCAGAGGTGGTTTGCCACTGCCTGCCTCTATGTAGAAACCCTAGACTTCATTGGAGGTCTCCTATCCAAGTACTAACCAGCGCTGACCCTGCTTAGCTTCTAAAATCAGATGAAATCAGGTTAGTCTGGGCTAGAAGCATAAAATCACATAAAAGCCCAGAGTATAAACATGCAGGGCAAGGATTCCAGGCCCTGCAGGTAGGCCTACGGGCAGATAGGTTATACAGATAAACTATACAGAATTTATGCTGGGCATTCATCATGACCAATCTACAGTCTATTTGCATTCCTCCCGTCAATCTATTCTTCATTAATCTCACTGTCTGAACTCACACTGTAGAGTTAAGAGGGAGTGCTATCCAAGTTCTCCATACCCAAACCTAAATATCTCAGGCTAGCCTGATGTCACCAGATCTCAGACGCCAAGCAGTGTCAGTCCTCGTTAGTATTTGGATGGGAGACCACCAAAGAGTTACATGGTCATGACATGGAGGCAGACAATGTCAAAACGCCTCTGAACATCTCTTGCCTTGAAAACCCCAAAGGGTTGCCATAAGTCAGCTGTGACTTGGCCAGAAAAAAAGTTATCCACATCATGACTAATCTTATAAATGTCTATTGTGTGCCCCACTAGTCATCTTTTCTAAAATTTAAATGTTCCAAACATTTTAGATCCTCCTCCAAAATAAGCTTTAGCAATCACCTGATCATTTGAGGGTGGCCCTTCTCTACACCTTTCCAAGGTGCAGATCCCTTTTGTTGTACTATGGGATGACCAGAGCTCCATCTAGTATTACAACTTTGGGAACAAAACCAGACTTATCTAGTGGTTAGAGTGTCAGACTAACATCTGGGAGACCCAGGTTCAAATCCCCACTCTGCCTTGGAAACTTGAGGGCATTTTACAGCCACTGAGAGCCCATGGAATCTTACGAAACCAAAAGATAATTATTATAAGGAGAGATACATTTTCACCAGCCTAAGCTGATGAAGTGGGCACTGGGCTCACAGAATTTGTAAGCCTGTAAGGGGCCAGAAGTCTTTGTCATTTTGATTGAAGCAGGCAAACATGGCTATCCATCTAGAATTTGACGTGTTAGACTCTAACCAAGTCCAGAAGCAGACAATGACAGGGTAGAAGGAGGGGGACAAATCCACATCCTTACTGCTCATTAACCTTCACGATTAGTCAATAAAATCTGATTAAAATATGCTGAGCAGAATTTAATTTTTAAAGTGCCAGTGCTCAAGCTTGCCAAGACAACACATCATCCCACCACTAATTTCAAAAACAAAAGAAGTTCTGATGTCAGCTTTGCATTGGTGTTTGCATTCTGTACATACTCAAGAGATCTCGCCTTCTGAGTACATCACACAACCTAGAGTAATGTCCCAGCCCAGAGTAGTGTATACAGTTCCAAACGTGCATCCTAAGGGCTGCCCCAAAAGTTGACTATGCAAAATCACTTCCACACAGGAAAGCTGTGTACTTAGACCATATATATTTTACAAAAATAACATCCAGAATACATTTTGATTCACGCAAACGTGGCAAGAAATATGCTGGATCTCTTGGCAACTCAGCACAAGCAGTCAAAACACACACACGTGCAGCTGCCACATAAAATAAGCTATGCATGGTTTGTGCCCTATTTCCTACACAGAGTAACACTTCTAACGGAAAACCCCTGTTCTGTGACAAGCAGAAGAAAATGCAAAAAGGCTGCAAATCCACACACACTTCCTTAAGAAGCAAGCCCCACTGAACTCGGACAGGCTTACTAAAAACGGGTGCATGGAGTAGAACTACAAGAAGAAAGTGGCAAGGAAAGGGCGCTTACACAGAGGCGGAAACTAGTAACACAAAGTGGGGGGAGGACATGGTAAGAAGAGAAGGGGAGGAGACAGATTTAAAACTGAGGGAGGAATTAGAGGAAGGGAAAGACAATCCACCGCAGGAAGAGAAAGGATAGAGATCCAGGGCAAGAAGAGGGGCCGGAAAGCCACCGCCACCACCTTTCTCGAGGCGGGGGGGAGCGAATTCCGCTTCGACCAGCCACCTTACCTGCAGCCTTGGCTGATTCAGACCGCTCGAATGCCCGGGACTCCGTGTTTCCCCAACAGCGCCTGCGCCCGGGCGACTCCCCTTGCAAAAAGAGCGACGGCCAAGCAGGAAGCGACGGAGAGCCTGCTTGACCCTCGCTACCGTACAACGGCTGCCACCGGCGTCAGCCGTTCCAGGGAGAGTGCGCCCGCCCTCTAGCGCTGGAGGACCTGCGTGCGGGGAGAAGCCGCGCGGCTCATACTTGCCCGCTTGGCGTGGGTCCTTTAGGGAGGGGTGAGGTTGCTCTGAAAGTGTCAGACCTCATATTTTGGAGGCTGTGCAGCTATTACAAAGAACTGAAGCTTTGAGCATATGCAGAGTGCAATTCCCTTACTAGGAGAGAAAAACACAGACGCTTTTCCTGAACGTTTTGGAATCCCTGCCTGGAGGTTCCTGGATAGTCACCCCACCATGATCCTGGACTGATAGGATTGCCAACTCCAGGTTGGAAAATTTCTGGAGATTTAGCAGTGGACTGGAGCCTGGGGAGGGCAGAGTTTGGGGAAGACAGAAAGCAAAAGAGGGATGCAATGCCATAAACTCCATCCTCCAGTGCTGCTATTTTGTGCAGGGGAATTGATCTTTGTAGTCTGAAGATCAGCTGTAATTCTGGGAAAGCTTCAGTCCCCACCTGGAGGTTGGCAACAATAACTAATAGGCATTCCACACATCTTTCTGCTATATTTAGTGCTTATTTTGTTTTTTGCTTTTAAAGTGCCACAAACATATAAGGGTGCACTGATTACAACCAAACAGTGCTGGGACTTTGTACCAGTGAGTACTGCCACAGAAAAAGCCCCTGTTGTAAGTTTATATGTAAAAAATAATTAAATAGTTATAGGTAAAGATATCTCTCCTTATAATAATTATCATTTGGTTTTGTAAGATTCCATGCACTCCCATTGGCTGTAAAATGCCCTCCCTCAGCCATTGGCCCATCAGCCGCCACTCAAGAGTACTTGCGTGCCATTGGCTGGGTGCTGGGTCTGCTCCTCTTCCCCACCCACTCCCCTTGGCACACAGCTCTCTCTTCTGAGGAAGACAGTTCTCTTGACTCCTATGAGAGACTGTCCCCTCAGTGGCTGTTGGTAGGCAGCCAAGCTTGGTTCTGTGAGTAAAAAACAAAGGACTTTCAGCATAACGCCCTCCTCAATGGCCACTTTCCTGTCAGAATAAATGGGGAAAGGCTCTTTCTCCTGCTTAGCTTTAGCATGGCTGGCTAACGTGGGCCAGTGACCATCAAACCATTTTCTTCAGCTCCCCGCTGTGTGGCTGACTTTCCCTTAGGGCTGCCAATCTCTAGGTGGGACCTGGAGATCTCCCACTGTTACAATTGACCTCCAGATGACAGAGATCAGTTCCCCAAGAGAAAATGGTTGCTTTGGAGGGTAGACTCTATGCCATTATACCCTGCTGTGTCCTTCCACACCCCCCCCAAGTGCTGCCCTCCACAGGATCCGCCCCCCAAATCTCCAGGTATTTCCCTAATCAGAGTTGGCACCTGTACTTTCTCCTCTGTCAGTAAAAGGCCCTTTGCACACCTATGTTGGCCTTTGGGAGAAAACTCATTGGCCCAGTCCTGATCAGGTTGCCAACTCCAGGTGGGCAATTCCTGGAGATTTGAGGGATGGAGCCTGGAAAGGGTGATGTTTGAAGAGGGGCGGCACCTCAGACAGGTACGATGCCATAGACTCCGCTCTCCAATCCAGCCATTCCCTGATAGGGAACCATTGTTGCCAATCTCCAGGTGGAGACTGGAGATCACTCAAAATTACAACTGCTCTCTAGGAGGGAGGAGATGGAAAACTAAAGGTAGGTTGATGGTTGACTGGGAGGGAGATAGGATTATCAACTCCAGGTTGGGAAATTCCTGGAGAGGGTGAGTGTTGAGGAGGGGTGGGACCTCAGACAGGTACAATGCCATAGACTCCACCCTCCAAACCAGCCACTCCCTCCCAGGGAACCACTGTTACCAATCTTGGGGGTGGGCTGGAGATCACTCAAAATTACTACTGCTCTTCAGGTAGCAAAGATCAGTTCCTCTGGAGAAAATGGTGGACTCTGTCATTATACCCTGCTGAGATTGCCACAGCAAATTGTCACTGAGTGCCCAAAGCCGGGCACTCTCCCAGAGCCTCTTTCTAGAGCTCATTGTATTTACTTCCACAACAGGCCTTATTCCTAGTATGTATGTATATATATATATATATATATATATATATATATATATACACACACACACACACACACGCACACACATATATATTTTAAAGAGGTACTGGAACTCTCAAGAGGGAAATGAAGTTTCAATCTGTATACTGAAAACTCACGAACTTTTAAACATTTTTGAAAGAATTTTGTCAAAGAGGTTCCAGAACTCTGTTCTGCCATGTTTCCCCCAGAAGAAAGCCCTGTGATACATACATAAGAACGTAAGAGATGCTCTGCTGGGTCACAGACTGCTTTTTCCCCCTCTCTACACAGTAGCTACCCAACAGGAATAAAGCTCAAGGCCTATTGGGTGCATATAAATCAGAAGTGGGAAACTGTCCAGTTGTAGAAGTGCACAAAGAGTTTACAGGTGAAGAGATATATACAACAAATATACAGAGAGTTACCTAGTCACACGAACAGCATGGCATGCCTTAGTTTCTGAGAGCTGAAGCCCCCAAATAGCTCACTAAGCATACGGCTATTATGCTACACTCCAGTCAATCCCTAGCAAGGTGATGCAATCCCTGACCTGAATGAACAACACCTGGAGGAAGCACCTGTTTGTAGTTACATATCTGACAGCTAGGTTTGACAGCTAGATCAAACTCATCTACAGTAACTGCTTGCTACCTCAGACATTCAGATCTATATCTCAATATGCCTCCTAGGGAGCAAGAGTTATGCCTAAACCTACTCTAAAGTAATTAAACTGATCAGAGTACATACATTTTGTTAACATCAGCCAGATTACAATCTGAAGCACATTTAACAATTTGCACAAAACCATTAGCAACATGTGTTTTGACAGTTTGATAACGAATCAAGATGTGCTTGCTTCTGGCTCTTGCACCACAGTCTTCAGACAAGGTCAAGGCAGCAGAGTTGTCACAAGAGATCTGGATTGGAAGATCACAGGTTACATTCAAATCTTTCAACAACTGATACATCCATTCAAGTTGTATAATTGTATCATGAATAGAAGCATATTCCGCTTCACATGTACTAGTGGCAATGATTGACTGCTTCAAAGATTTATGCATTACTACAGCATCATTTAACATAATTACCATCCCTGTAGTGGACTTTGCTTCTGTACGATCAGCCCAGCTAGAATCACAATAAGCATGTAGAGTTAGTTGTCCTGATACCTTTAAACTTAAATTATAATCTAAAGTGCCTTTAAGGTATCTAAGGACTCTCTTTGCAGCTGTCCAGTCACATCGGTAAGGACAGTGCATCCTCTGACATAATAAGTGAACTGCGTAACAGATGTCAGGTCTGGTCCAGGTAGCTAAATATAAAAGTGAACCTACTAAAGATTGGTACCTGGTAACATCATACCATAAATCACCATCAGGTTCTTTCAGGTAACTTGTACTCATGGGAGTAGAAACCACCTTTGCATCTGTCATGCCAAATTCAAGTAACAGCTTAGCAATCTTATCCTTTTGATTCAATTGGTAACAACCATCAGAATCCTGTGTCACTGTTACACCCAAGTAATTGCTTATTGGGCCAAGGTACTTGATCTTGCAGATACTTTGAGCTACACTCTTAAACCATTGTAACTGCGCAGCAGTATCATGTATAACCAAGATATCATCAACAAAAATAAGAATTGTTACATCAGATGTCACACGTCTGATAAAGATACAAGGATCCGCTACACTTTGTTTGAAGCCATACTTTTTGAATGCAGTATATAAAGGAACCATTGTCGGCTTGATTGCTTCAACCCATAGAGAGCTTTATGCAATTTGAGCACCAAACCTTTATCAGTGTGTTCAAAACCTGGTACTTACTTCCATATAAATGGTTTCCTCTAGAGTAGCATGTAGAAAAGCAGTGCTAACATCAAAATGTTGAATCAGTTTCTTCTTAACTCCTGCTTGACATAGTGCCACTTTAAAAGATTCACTACACACCGTAGGTGAAAATACCGAATCATAGTCTAAACCATAGACCTGTGAATAGCCTTGTGCCACAAGGTGCGCTTTATATTGTAAAGACCCATCCTGTAATGTTTTCAATTTGAATAACCATCTACAGCCAACTACATTTGAGTCAGAAGGCTTTTGTACCCAAGTAAAAACCTTGTTGTGTGTTAAGGCATTATATTCAACTTGCATATCCTCTAACCAAAGCTTCCTTTCCTCCTCTGGTAGAGATAACACCTCCTTGTAAGAACAAGGTTCCTTGACAGTAACACAATTGATTACTGATTGAGTAAACCCATAACGTTGAGGTGCAACACCTTTTGTAGAACGACTTGACACACAAACAGGTACTGGCTCTGTTTTGGGTTCTGCCTGAGGGACTTGTTTCTGAGGAGAAACACTTTCACTTTTAACCTCTGGCTCAGAGCCAATGTTAACTGTGTCACTACTGGTTTCTGTAAAAGGTAACAATACTTGTGGAGATTCCTCATAACCATGCAGCCTCTGCCAATTACCATTTTCACACACACTGGCAGATCTGCTGTAACTCATTTTCTGATGTTCATCACAAAACCTGTAGGATTTCATGTTAGGCTGATAACCCAAAAAAGTAAGTTGTTTGGTTCTGGCACCACCTTTTCTCCTTAACTTACGAGGAATGTGCACCCAAGCTTGCATACCAAAGGTTCTGAGGAAACTTACACTTGGATCTCTATTATAGAGGACTCTATAAGGAATGTCATCAATGGATCTGGTCCACAACCTGTTAGACAAATAACATGCAGCACAGATAGCCTTTGCCCAAAACCTCATTTTCAGATTAGCATCAGCTAGCATAGCAAACATCATGGTTTGGAGAGTAGAATTCTTTCTTTCAGCTAAACCGTGCTCTTGAGGAGAAGCTGTATTTGTCACTCTCTTGGCCACACCATTTGACTCTAACCACCGGTCAAATTGTTCTGACATAAATTCCCCACCTTGATCCACCTGTATAGTTTTAAGTGGAGTTGCCAACTGCTTCTGAACACGCTTAGCCCAACCCTTGAACGTGGTAAACATTTCAGATTTATGTTTCATAGGAAAAACCCAGGAAAATCTACTTTTGTCATCTGTAATAACTAAACAAAATCTGTTATTTGAACAACTCTTGGGGTAAGGTCCCACCAAATCCATGTGTACCAACTCAAGAGGAGACTTTGATACACAACTGCTCTCCTTAGCAGCAGGATAAGCATGTGTCTTCACCTGTTTACACACAGTACAATCAAGATACTCAGAACATGGCAACACTTTTTCCTTGGATAAAAGCGTTAAAGTTTTACGCAACCTTTCAAAGGAAGGGTGTCCCATTCTTCTATGAAGGAGATGTATACATTTATCATACTTACATTTGTTGGTTACCTTGTCAGCCTGCAAGGAATGGTTATGCACAACATAAACATTGTCCTTCAGCACACCAGATAAAAGCTGCTTGTTTCCTTTTGCTACAGAACAGCCTTGCTGGGTAAAAGAAATGGTGAATCCAGCGTTAGCCAATGCACTCACACTCAGTAAATTGTTCTCCAAAGCAGGAACACAAAGCACACCTGTGAAAACAAAATTTAAAGCTGGAAAACATAAGTTACCCTGTGAGTGAACCACTGCTGAACTACCATCAGCCAAAGAAACATGGGAAAGATCAGAGGCTTTGATATCTGAGAGTAACGCCTCAGATCTGCAAAAATGCTGACTTGCTCCAGAATCGAGAAGCCACTCTGAGCTAGCAACTCCTGTAGTAACAAGCCTGGTGTGTTGGCTTCCTTTCTGCTGCTTCTCCATCTGTGCCTGGCCACACCCTTGCTTCTGGGTTTGCTGACACCTCCTCAGCTGTGGACAGTTTTTCCTGATGTGGGAATTTTCACCACACAAGTAGCACTGATGAACTCTGGAAGCTGCAGGAACATTAGCTTGCTTGGAACATGCTGTGGAAGACAAACAGTCATTCCTTGGAACATCCTCTGATAGGGCCCCTTCTCATCTCTCCAGCTTGGCACACTGCCCAGCACACAGCTGTGAGGAACACAGCCGCACCTCCGCATCCAACAAGCGAGACACCACATAAGTATAAGTTAAACGGGCAGTGTCCAGTGTTTCCAACAATGAAATCAAAGGATTAAACTCAGGGGGAAGAGATGTAAGCAAAATAAACACTCTGTCCAAATCTTCAATGTGTTTGCCTCTAGAGTCAAGCTGAAAATAGCAGTCAGCCAAGGCATTTACATGCTCTTGAACAGAACTTCCTGGCTGCATTTGAAGCCAGTACAGATGCCTCATTAAGGCAATTAGCATTCCAGCCAACTCCCTCGCATAGACCCCTCGCAGAGCGTCCCATACACCTTTTGCAGACTGCTGGGACCAGACAAACACTAGCTGTCAGTCAGACAAGCTGAGTACAATATATGCCAATGCCTTGTCGTCTGATGCTGCATCAGCTGCAGACAAAGGGCTTGGAGGAGGGTTATGCACAAACCGCCAAAGAGCTTCCCTCTTCAGGAACCACTCCATTTTTAGACTTCATGAGGAGTAATTAGAGTCAGTAAGTTTGTCTATGAGGGTCATGGTTGATTGTGCCATAGCGCTATCACCATCTGTTGCAGGGACTGCTAGAATTACCTCCGCAGGGCTCCCGTCATCCTCAGTCTCCAACAAACTGCTATCAGCCGATGAGTCAGGAGAGGCACCTCCCACTGCAGTTGGAGGAGTACTGCCAAACAAACAGGCTAGAAGGCTATCCTCAAACCTCTCCCAGTCAGTTGCACTCATTCACCTCTGTTCACTGCTCTCAACAACAACACTCTGTGTAGAGCTTCCACCAGCCAGTGCAGTCTACTCTGGGCCCATAACCCTATTGGGTGCATATAAATCAGAAGCAGGAGACTGTCCAGTTGTAGAAGTGCACAAAGAGATATATACAGAGAGTTGCCTAGTCACACAAACAGCATGGCACACCTTTGTTTCTGAGAGCTGAAGCCCCCAAATAGCTCACTAAGCATACAGCTATTATGCTACACTCCAGCCAATCCCTAGCAAGGTGATGCAATCCCTGACCTGAATGAACAACACCTGGAGGAAGCACCTGTTTGTAGTTACATAGCTGCTAATCTGACAGCTAGGTTTGACAGCTAGATCAAACTCATCTACAGTAACTGCTTGCTACCTCATACATTCAGATCTATATCTCAATAAGGCCTCCCTCTGATGTGCTCTCCTAACACTAGTAGTAATTGATGGGATGGATTTTTTTAATGACTTGATTTTGTGAGCTGCTTTGGGCACATCTTGGAATAAATAACTGGTCTTTGGATTTTTCTTCCCAAGGTGGCCAACCTTACTTTGAATGAGTTTGTGAAGAAATGCTTTTTTCTTTAGAGGTTTGAAATGAGCAAAATCTTCACTCTGAGATTTAAAAGTTTTTCGCTTTCTCTGGGAAGAGAACAGGCAGGAAGGGGGACAGTCAGTTCAGTTGCTTTCCAGACTTACCTCAGTCCACTTTCATACAAATGCTAATAGGTCTAGACAATGGGATGGTCAAACTCCCCTCCCTCACACTTTAAGCAGGGAATGGAGATATGGAGGTGTTAAATACTAAAGAGACTTAAGAAGGAATTCCTAAAGAATCTCCAGGAAAAGCTTATCTGACCCAGCCAGATCTGGTCAGTGGGTGGGGAAAAGAGAAGTGATAAAACTCCTGGAAGCAAGGAGGAAGGTCTCTTTTGTGTTGAGTCTATCAGAGCAGACAGAACTCTTAACTGAGGTCTGGAGGAAGCAACCATTAACCATGTGCTGACCTGAAAAACTAGAGGAAGCTGCAAGACAGTGAAACTCTATAGAGATCTATAACATCCTAAGCTATTTTAATATCTGATAGGGCATGTACAGAGAGAGGGACAGAGGAATTGCATTTTACCCATTTCTTTTGCATCTCTCTTCAGTCTGGTGCTGTGCTAAATGTATAATTGAGAACATTTTCTTTTTAATAAATACTTTATAACTTTTGATGCTGGTAGTGGTTCTCTGTACCACATAGATCTCCAGCCTCTTGGACACACTATTTTAAAAGGAGTGCCGGGGGAAGGCAGTCAGTTGGCAAATGGCTATTCCTCCAGGGGCACACAAGGCAGTAAACGGTGCCTGTGGTGACCAGGCATTGGGCAGCAGAAGACACAGAGGCAAGGCTTCAGAATTGGAAGGAAGCTGGGAGGCCTGACCCTCTCAGTGGGCAATTCCTTACAAAGATCAGGTGGTGGCAGTGGTTACCTGAGAGAGAGAAAAAAGCCTCTCCAGTTGTTGGGAAAACCTTGGAGGACAGGGTGGGCCAGTTCCACCACAGAGTTATAAAAGTATTTATAGATGTTGAAAACCAAAGATAAGCAGAAGTTACATATTGACATTACAGGAGGTTTTAACTCTCTGGCAAGTAACTTACATTGTACAAACAAAAATGAACTCGCCTATTTCACTAATCATATAAAGGTGTCCACAGGATTATAGCCTCATGCAGCATAACCTCTAAATGGCCAAAGAAGATGAAGAAGCATCCCTAAGTTCACCTGAGGGATGCAGTTCGGGACTGTAGAGTGACTGACTTCCCAATGGGGAATTTGTTTTAACCGTGCTGCAGGAAACTGATTCTGGTCAGGAGTCGTAGCATGGGGAGAGGAGGCATATTTGCTGACATGCCCCTCCTGCACCATTTCAGGTCAGGAAAACAGTGTGCAGAGGGAAACAGGAGACCCTCCTACCCCCACAGCATGATGGTACTGACCAGAGACATCCATGATGCTGTTAAAAGGTGTTGCCCATGAGAACTCACTCAACAATATGGTGGCACATTTCCAGAGTGAACTTGACAGTGCCATCTAGCCCCATGGGGTTTTCTAGGCAAGAGAGTAACAGAAATGGTTTGCCATTTCCTGCCTCTGCACAGTAACCCTGGTCTTCCTTGGTGTCTCCCATCCAACTACTAACCAAGGCCGACCCTGCTTATCTTCTGAAATCTGATGGGATCCATCCGGGTCAGGGCAATTTAAGCCTTAAGGCACTCTTACAGCTCTACAGCCTTGCTGTAAACCCACAAAACAATGTTGTTCTGGACCTTTCTCTGTCTCCATCCCTCCAATGCAGCTGTTGCAGGCTCACTGGTGTCAAGACAAGGGCCATGGGCAGTAGACCAAGGGAGCCCTGGGGACAGGAAACACAAACCAAGCACTTGGAAGTATATTGGATTAACAAGCCAAAGGCCAGAACAACAGAGGAATCATCTCCCCAGTCTTGCTTCAGTGAACCTGTGTTGTGTAATGCTGAACTAGGATCACCAGACCTCTTACACACTTACCTGCTCAAGTAAATGGCTTACTCACTTATGTACTAGAAGATCCAAGAACTGATGGAATTTAGCAGTCTGGAACACCTCGCGCACATCCCCTATTGTTGTTGAGTTACTTAATACAAAAAGAGAGCCAGAGAAGGTAGCATATACAGACCTTTGAGCAACCACATCTTTTAAAAATGAGTATTCCTCTCATTCCATCAGGGTTCACAGTCAGGTTCACAGTAAGTAGCATCCCCCAAATAGCAATAAAATAGTGGCATAGGTACAAGGCCTTATTGCCTGCCTGTGACACCTGTGCTCTGAACAGTTTAGTCTCCAAATTATTCCCACAAAGCAATGTGTCTAATCAGTCAAGCTAGCACATCACATTTTGCTACATCCCCCAAGTGGGACCATAGCTACAGTGGGGCATTTCGGGGCTATGCCCCCTTAATCAAAAGCCACATCCCACAAAAGCCATGCCAGAAAGCATTTTAAAATATTTATTAAGTTATTAATTAACTTAAGTGCCCCCTAAGAAATTTAGATGTCCCCCAATGAAAAAAATCCTGGCTACAGGCCTGGGGCCTTGCAGTACAAACCTAAGCATGTATACTCACAAGTAAGTGCACTTAGGAATGCAATCTAATAACGACATCTAAGCAACGCTACCTTCCAAGTTCATTGTATTCAATGGGCTTAGAAGGGTGTGACTGCTTAGTATGGTGCTATACCAGTGCATCCCAAGGGACACTTTCCTAGGTATAAGACCCATTAAAAACAGGGATTGTGTTTAGTATTGTTCCCTAAGACCCAGAAATCTGTCATTCAGCCAGCAGCACAGAGCCAGGACAGCATTTTTAGCAGCAGGGCTATTTTTGGGCAAGAATGTGCAGGAATGGAGTTCCAGCTGGCTCCTGAGTTGGCCACACCCAGCAGGAACTCATTAGAATAATAGGCCACACCCAACAACAGAAACTCATTAGGATTGGCTACATTTGAGGGGGTGGCCTAACATGCAAAGGAGTTCCTGCTACAAAAAAAAATCCTGTTGGGTTTTGACAACAAACAAGGTAGCTGTGGCTGGTTGACCACACTTCTGGTAATTTGGGTGTGTGGCCTAATATGCTAATGAGTTTCTGCTGTTGGGTGTGGCCTATTATGCTAATGAGTTCCTGCTGGGCTTTTGCAAATGTAATGTGTGTGCCATTTTCTCTATGAGCTGTGCATAAAATGTCATCTACTGTCAGCATATTTCTCTTAATAGTAGAACATTGGGTGGCATATCCTAATTAAATGATCATATTTATATTCTGCCAATTTTTGGAGTAAGTGCTAGTTAAGGATCCATCAGATTTGTCAGGCAAGGGAGCAGAGAGCTTCAGCTCATTCCTTCTGTCCTTCTCATTCCCACTTTGACTGTTTGTAGGTTGCACAGGTAGGTTGCACAGGTCTCTTTTCCCATTCATACTATGTGGACTGTGGCATAGGAGGAACGCAGCCTGCAAACTGTAGCGCAGAGTTCCTTATTTTTATATGCATCATTTTATTCCTTCTAGAAATCCTTCATTAATAAACAAAAGGAAATCAAAATGACCTGGAGAAATGGGCGGGGGGGATTTACAAAAACTCTGTTTTTGACCCATACTCCAAATATTCAGGCTTAATGGGGTCAATTATTCTGTGATATTTCATGCTGTCCTGCTTGTGATTTTGTTAGTGTTGTTGTTGTTTTTGATAAGTTGCAGTGCATTTTAAAATACCACTTGCATAGAAAGAAAAAACAAAATTAGCATATTGGATAAGATTCACAAAATTATGTTTTATTAATTTTCTCCCAGGTGTCATTTTTGCTGTTCTAGTCATGTACTGCCAAAAGGAAATGCTTAATAAAATGCTAGCTCTGCAAAAAAAAAAAACCCTCATTTTTTTCTTGTTCTGTAATTTATTTTTAAATATTTTTGACCTGTGTGCTGGAGAAGGCCTTTGTTTGGGCAAGGGTTTAAAAAATTCAAATTCAAAATCTTTAATGACGTATAAGGGTAAATTATAATTAGATACAAACAGGGTCTAAGATGAATAAAATCAGATAAAAGGAACAATCTAAAAGGATAATTAGAATTAGAATATCAAGAAAACAATGCCTAAAAACAAAATCAGACAATTATTCATTGGCTTCACCTAGAAAATCACAAGGGTTTAAAAAAATCACGGTGGTATCAGTACAACTTAACATTTGGAAAATTAGCTCATTTTTTCTCAAAGTTATAGACAGATGGCAAACACAAGATTACTGTTAATGTGACGATAAGTTATTTTATCTCAAGGGGAATAATTGCAGAAGATTGCTTGGGGCAAAATATATAGAAAATTTTCTTTCTTTATACACTGCATTTCCTCATGGTTTAAGGCAGATTATAAATAATGATTTTAAACATACTGAATAAAAGAAAACCCCAACCCTAACCCCCTGCTTCTACTATTGATCATGTACCAACTTCAACAATTGAGTCAAAATCATGCACATTTTTTGCAATTTTTTTGCAACTAACAACCCAGTCTTAATTGTGCATACTTGAAAATTACTCCCAATAAATGTTATAGGACATATTTCCAACATGTAGGGAGGTACTGTATTTTCCAGTGGCTTGCCTGATAATGTTTAAAGTTCAATGGATATAGAAAAAACATCTCTCTTCCAACATCTATATCCAATGAATAAATATGCCTAAAGGAAAGAAAAGAGGAAAGAAGGAAAGCAAAAGGCAAAGGTGAAAAGGAAAGATTTACCCAACTGAATGCAGATCTCCAGAAAACAGCAAGGAGAGATAAGGAGGCTTTCCTGAATGACCAATGCAAAGTAATAGAGGAAAACAATAGATTGGGAAGGACTAGCGATCTCTTCAAGAAAATTGGAGAAATAAAGGGAATGTTCCATGATAAAGGACGAAAACGATAGGGACCTAACAGAAGCAGAAGAGATTAGGAAAAGATGACAAGAATACAAATAAGAACTATACAAGAAGAACCTCAATGTCCTTGACAACCACGATGGTATAATCACTTCCTCGAGCCAGCCATCCTGGAATGAAAAGTTAAATGGGCCTTAGAAAACATTACTAACAAGAAAGCTAGTGGAGGTGATGGTATCCCAGCTGAGCTATTCAAAGTCTTAAAAGAAGTTGCTGTTAAAGTGCTACACTCAATTTGCCAACAAATTTGGAAAACACAGCAGTGACCACAGGATTGGAAATGGTCAGTATACATTCCAATCCCAAAGAAGGGCAATGCCAAGGAATGTTCAAACTATCGCACAATTGCACTCATTTCACATGCTAGCAAGGTCATGCTAAAGATCCTACAAGCTAGGCCATGGGGGTCAACTCCAGGGGGGCTCTGGGGCGCGGGCTACCTCCGAAATTTCCCGGGGGGAACTCAGCCCCCCCCCCGGGCTATCAGACTCACCTTACAAAAAACAAAAACAAAAACCACGCAGTTTGAAAGCGGAGGGCTTTTTCCCTCCGCTGAGACTTGGAACGGGGTGGGAGGAGGGTAGAGCTTGCTTCCTCAATGCTAAGCTCCGCCCCCAGCTCCCAGAAGACCTTAATTGGAGCCTGAAGCCTGCCGGCTGCACGGACTTTCAGTTTCAGTTCTTTCTCTTCGGGAAAGGCAGGCAACTGGCCTGGGCTCTGGCAGCCAACCATGCGGGGGGGGGGATTGTGATGCTGCTTGAGTGCTGGTGATTCTGTTGTTGTTTTTGGTGGAGGAGAGCTGGCCAGAGGTTGCTGGAGGCTCTTCCTAATGTTTCCTCCTGTTGTTTTGTTTTCCCCTCCCCCCCTGTGAACCTGGAGCCATGTGGGGAGGTTGGGGGGGGGCTGGGGGGAAAAGGAAAACCAGCCTCCCTGGAGGAGAGGAGGCCAGAGGTTCCTGGGGACTCTTCCTCCTGCTCCAGTTGTTGTTTTGTTTCCCCCTCCCCCTGTGAACCTGGAGCCATGTGGGGAGGTTGGGGGGCTGGAGGGAGGAGGAAAACCAGCCTCCCTGGGGGAGAGGAGGCCAGAGGTTCCTGGGGACTCTTCCTCCTGCTCCAGTTGTTGTTTTGTTTTCCCCTTCCCCCTGTGAACCTGGAGCCATGTGGGGAGGTTGGGGGGGGGCTGGGGGGAAGAGGAAAACCAGCCTCCCTGGAGGAGAGGAGGCCAGAGGTTCCTGGGGACTCTTCCTCCTGCTCCAGTTGTTGTTTTGTTTCCCCCTTCCCCCTGTGAACCTGGAGCCATGTGGGGAGGTTGGGGGGGCTGGGGGGAAGAGGAAAACCAGCCTCCCTGGAGGAGAGGAGGCCAGAGGTTCCTGGGGACTCTTCCTCCTGCTCCAGTTGTTGTTTTGTTTCCCCCTCCCCCTGTGAACCTGGAGCCATGTGGGGAGGTTGGGGGGGGCTGGGGGGAAGAGGAAAACCAGCCTCCCTGGGGGAGAGGAGGCCAGAGGTTCCTGGGGACTCTTCCTCCTGCTCCAGTTGTTGTTTTGTTTTCCCCTTCCCCCTGTGAACCTGGAGCCATGTGGGGAGGTTGGGGGGGCTGGGGGAAGAGGAAAACCAGCCTCCCTGGAGGAGAGGAGGCCAGAGGTTCCTGGGGACTCTTCCTCCTGCTCCAGTTGTTGTTTTGTTTCCCCCTCCTCCCTGTGAACCTGGAGCCATGTGGGGAGGTTGGGGGGGGGCTGGGGGAAGAGGAAAACCAGCCTCCCTGGGGGAGAGGAGGCCAGAGGTTCCTGGGGACTCTTCCTCCTGCTCCAGTTGTTGTTTTGTTTTCCCCTCCCCCCTTTTGAACCTGGAGCCATGTGGGGAGGTGGGGGGGGAGGAAAACCAGCCTCCCTGGAGGAGAGCTGGCCAGGGGTTGCTGTGGGCTCTGCCTTGTGCTGCTGTTGTTGTTTTGCCCCCCTCCCGCCCTGCAGAGCTTGCCCTGAACTGAGTAGCCATGGTGGAAGGTGGGGAGAGAGCTGGCTTTCTTTAAACACTGAATTTGCTGCAATCACACACACAGCTGATGCAGGGGCGGAGAGAAGGAGGTCCTGTGAAACCAGGAAGAGTTTAAATGCACACATTCAAGACCAACTCTCCCCCAAACTCCTGGATATAATATGCAGAGGGATTTCTTTCAAGTAATTTTCAACTTCTTGCATTTTGGTTAGTGCCAGGAAGCTCAAGGCACCACAGACTGCAAAAAGCTTCATTGATTGCTACGTTCTTGAAGTTTGATTTCGTGACTTGATCCCTGGAAGAAAGGTAAGTTCATCAGCCTGGGGATAATTGCCAGGTCCCTGCCAAAAAAGCCCAGGGCTCTCACTTCTGGTTGATGAGTTGGTGGATGCAGACCTCTGGCATTGGCTTGCATCTGCTGAATCACCCTGCTTCATGTAGGATGCACAAAAACCAGGTGGTGGAGGGGAGAGGTGTTTTATATTTGGGTCTATATATCCTTGATTGAGAACGGTTGTTTTTTTTCCGGGGGGGGGGGTCTGCTTCAGCCACTCCTAAGCTCCTCTTTCAATCTCTATTTCATTTTTAAATGGTAAGCCCATCTGCATGAATGAACTGGGGGGGCATGCAGATCAGAGGTCTTTTAAAATTTCCTTGTGATCTGTGTGCACTGGGCAGAACATTGGTAAGGGACGTGGACTCTATGTTCATGCTCTTTGTTTTTTAATGTTACTTAAAATGGTGTGGTAGTTTCAAAGGGGTAACCAACTTGGATATACTAAAAGGAATGACAGGATTGCCCATTGGAAATAATGACCGAGGCTTGAAAGCCCATTGGAGATAATGGGAGCCAGGAATGCCAACTGACTTGCATGGGCTCTGCTGAAATACACTGCAGCCAAAAAAAGGTTGCAAAGAAAATGCAGAATGGTTTTTCCAGTAAGGTTTTTGGGCCCAGATAGGCTATTCTAGGACTGTAATGACAGCTCCCAGAGTGGAAAAACAGTCCCTAGCAACAGAATCTGCGCTCTGGACTGGAATGACAGGTCAGAGTGGAATGACATCCCCTGAGTGTTGCAGAAGCATTCTGGGACCATCACTCCACTCTGCAGTTTGTCATTGCAGTCCCAGAACACTTCTGCTACTCCCAGGGGCTGTCATTCCAGTCACCAAGCACTGAGCCTATTCCCTGGGGCTGTCATTCCACTCTGCAAATTTAGAAGCTGCAAGGATTACATTATAACATGGCTACCTCTCCTATTTTATTATTTGTAATTTCTCCTTCAGAATCCTGATATTTTCTTTTGAATTGTTTTCAGACCACCATTCCATTTGCCATGGATAGATTTGTAATCAGAAAACGGAAGGTCCCTTCTGATACTGAAGATTCCTCTTGTACACCTACAACATCCTGCAGTATAGGCCAGAATGAGAGGCCTGGAAGAATCCCCACCGCGTTTTCCTTGACAAGGAATGTAGCCATGGAGGAGGCAGACTCTTCAGAGCAGAGCTCTCCTAATGTGAAGTGAAAGCCAGGACGACAATTCCAAGAGAGTTGGAAAAGAACCTACGAATGGCTCTCTTATGATGTGGCTACAGAGAAAGCATATTGCGACATCTGTCGCACAGCAGCAAATGACATGAACGTTCCTCTTCCAAACACATCAAGAGACAAGGATTCACATGGCGCTTTTATTCGAAATGGCTTCTCAAACTGGAAGAAGGCACTGCACAGATTTCAGACGCATCAGAATTCTAATGTACGCCGTGCAGCTGTCCAAGCAATAGCCTCTGTTAAAGCAGGGGTAAATGTTCATAGCCAGCTTTCAGAAGGCCATCAGAAGCAGATGCAAGATGCTAGAAAAGCACTGCTGACAATTTTGTCATCAGTAAGGTACCTTGCCTGTCAGGGCAGTGCATGAGGATGAAGACTCAAACCTGAAACAGCTCTTGCTGCTACGTGCTGAAGATGTTCCACAGCTGAAATCATGGTTGAATCGCACAAGCTACAAATGGATTTCACCTGACAGTGTGAATGAATTGCTTGAGATCATGGCTCACAACATTCTACGTACACTAGTGAGAGAGATTAAAGCAGCTGATTATTACAGTGTAATTGTTGATGAAACAACAAATATCACCACACAAGAACAAGTCTCATTTTGCATCCGCATTGCTACAGAGGATATGTTTGTGGAGGAATTATTTTTTTGGCTTTTACAAAACTGAATCCACCACTGCTAAAACTCTCTTTTCTATTTTGAAGGATGTACTCTGTCGCTTTGATCTGCCTCTTGACAGATGTCGTGGCCAGTGCTATGATGGAGCATCAAATGTTGCTGGACATCTTAGTGGAGTACAGGCCCTAGTAAAGGCTGAGGAGCCAAGAGCACTATATGTTCATTGTTTCGCACATGTTGTGAACTTGGTCGTACAAGATGTGTCAGAAAAGGTTGTTATGTGCAGAAATTTTCTGAGTGAATTATCTGACATGATCACCTTTGTAAAAACTTCACCGAAACGTCTTGTTTTGTTTGAACACTTTCAGCAGGCAGAGAGCACAAATCTGAAACAATTTTGCCCCACTAGGTGGACTGTTAGAGCAGCCTCCTTACAGTCAGTGGCTTCAAATTATGGGGAGTTGATTCAGTTTTTTGAGAATGTGTCTTCTGAGGAGAGAGGAGATCCTGGGGCAAAAGCAGATGGATATGCACGAAGCTTGTTGAGATTTACTTCTTACTTCATGCTACAGTTATTGCTGATTGTGTTTGGTCGTTTGGACACATTAAACACAGCTCTTCAAAAACGTAATTTACAGTTCCATCAGGCAGAAATTCTTCTTGCTTCTGCAAAGGAGAGTATCAAGCAACTGAGGAACAACTTTGAACAGTTCTGGTCACAAACAGTCATGACTGCGAAAGACTTAGATTTAGAAAGTCCTACTGTTCCGAGATACAGAAAGCCTGCAAGACGTGTTGATGCCGGGTGTGATCCTCACCAGTTTCAGTCTCCTGAGGATTTCTACAGGAAAATCTTTTATGAAATCACTGATAACACCTACAACAGTTTACACAATCGCTTTTCCTCAGATGTGTCCCAACACATGAGCAAAATCGAAAAGTTTGCTATAGGAGAAGATGATAGTACATACATACTAAATTTTTACAAAGCTGACTTTGGTGCTGACCGACTAAAGCTTCATCGGGATATGTTTTTGGATATTGCAAGGCAGCGGAACATTAAACTTTTCGGTCTTCGTGATGTAATTGATGTGTTCAGTGGAGAACAAGGGAGAAGTCTGCATCAATTACTGCCAGAATTAGCCAAACTTCTCAAAATAGGCCTTACCATTCCTGTTTCCTCCTGCAGCTCAGAAAGGTCATTCTCATGCCTTCGTAGAATAAAGACCTTTCTACGGTCAAGCATGGGACAGGCAAGGCTCAATCAATTTAAATAAGGGGGGGTGTTGTATCACATTCAGGGCTCGTCCTGGATCCACTGGCCTAGCTCCCTCAGGGCCACATGCAACAAAACAAAGGCTAAATATCTGAAATAGAGGCAGCCCAGAAGCTCAACCTAGATTTCATTCAGCTGGGAAAAAGATGTTCCCATTCCCACCATTCCTTCCTTGCTACAAATATGATTGGCTGATATCTGTTGCTGGAGTAGAAAATGATCCCAGAGAATGAAGACTGTATACACCAGAAGTACTAGGAGAGAACTGGACTTTGTATTTATCTGCATTTCCTTGACACCACAAGAGTTGTGAATACCTTCAAGGCCCTTCTTTCTGCTCGGGTAAATGAAGTTTCAGGAAGACACTACAGTCACACTGGTTGGAAATTATCATCAAACTTCATTAGTCTAGCAGTATGTAATTTGTGTTCATACATATTAATAACTATTCTCCTTCATCCCACCTTGATAACACACGGTTGCTTAAATGTTTGCAATGCAATATTGAACTGATACCTGTGCAAAAGAGGAAAATTGAAGCTTTCTCCCCAGTTTGTTTTAAACCTGTTTTCCCTGAGGCAGCCTGTGACATTACAATAGGAAAGATGTAATGTTTGACAAGGAGCTGTTTATCATCTTAAGATATTGTTTGATCTAGAGTGTTGCATGAAAATCAGGTTTCATATTGTAAAAATTTTATAGAATTTGGATCCAAGCCAAGGTTTTTTGGCTGTTTTCCAGATTCAGAATACTGTGTTTATATTCTGTTGAGCTAACTACGAGCAAATATTCTTGTTTGATTCTGTTGCTTTTCTAAAACCTCTTTCTCTTTATCTATTCACAAAGGCTTTCTTGAAAAGTGAACCTCAGCTTTAATGTCTGCACTCTGACCCCCTGACCCCCACTCCCAAATTCTTGCTTTGTAGTCTACAAACTGGTGACCACAACTGACTGTATGGATAGCAGGAAAAATCTGGATCGCTAATCACACCATATGTTTTCTTCAGCAGGTATACTCAGAAGGTAAATCCCATTTTATTCCATGGAGCTTACTCCCAGGAAAAAGTTCTTATGATTCTGCTGTTTGCGATTAAGACAGAGATGATTTAAATAAGAAATCAAGTTGATTTACTTCGATATGAAATGTATTTTTAACAAAATAAGTCTGAGATAAAGGAGAAATCTTAATTTTATGTGGTCAGTGTAAGCATTTCTATCAGTCTACGGGTAGTGTGCTAGTTCCTACCTGCGTATCCCTTGTCTACTTGCCATTTAAGGACTTGCTACTTAAATGTGTAAAATGACAGCATGTATTTGAGGTGATTGGTTTGTGAAGTCTTGCATGTGGGAGAAAAGTTGATATTGACTTAACATGGCAGACCACTGGCTGCAATTGGCCTAATTTGTACTAAGAAGACAAGCGGAATCCAAGTCATGTTAACCTTAATTCCCGCCATGAAAACTGGAACATCCAAAACTCTGTTGAATTTTCGAAAGTCTCTGAATTGGAATAAAACCCTTTAAAAATAATTCTAATAAATCAATTAAGAACATTTATATAACCTACCTTTGTCCCAACAGTCAGCATCCAAGAGATATAATAAAAACATTCTATTAAATTAAACTAAATAATTGAAAGAATTAGAACATGCCATTGAGTCATAATTAGGGTTGCCAGGTCCAACTCAGGGAATATCTGGGGGGTTTGGGGTGGAGCCAGGAGACTTTGGGGGTGGAGCCAGGAGGCAGGATGTGACACTGATTTTGTGATGTCACTAGGGTTGCCAGGTGAGGCTGACAAACCAGAAGGGAATTCTGGCCCTCACATTTAAAGGGACCACATTCATTTTAAATGCTTTCCCTCCATTGGAAATAATGGAGGATGGAGACATCTTCTTTGGGGGCTCGTAGAATTGGACCCCCTGGTCCAATCTTTTTGAAACATGGTGTATGTTTTTCCAGGAGAGGCACCACCAGCTATGCTGAAAATTTGATGCCTCAAAAAACAGCCCCCTGAAAGCCCCAGATACCCACGGATGAATTCTCCATTATATCTTATAGGGACCAGTTTCCATAGGGTATAATGGAGTGCCCAGCAGCCATTCCCCCCTTTCTGACAGCCCTGAAGCAGAAGGAGGGGCTCTAAACCAGGGGATCCCCTGCCCCCAACTAGGGATTGGCAATCCCACACCTAGGATTTTCCAGGTAAGAGATGAATGGAGGTGGTTTGCCATTGTCTTCCTCTGCATAGCAACCCACATTTTCATGTTGTGCAGAGCGTTTAACCAGTGTGCAGCCAGTTATACCCGCTGGAAGCCAGTTATAACAAGCACCACAGACACGATCCAGTGCTTAACTATTTACAGTTTATTTACAGCTATATATATATATTCTGGAACTCACAAACAAAGTGCTTCTCAGAACAAGTTGTACAGGAGAAGGAGAATATTATACAGACACAGTACATTTATATACAAACTACAGCCAATCAACACATTGCTGAGTCATGGTGATTGAGCTGTTCAGCTCCAGCTAGAACTGGTCTTTTCTGGCCTCTGTGACTGTCAGAGCTGTCAAATAGATGGGTGAGATCACCAGGTCTGATATCTTACCTAGACATGAACGTCAACATTTCATTGGTGGTCTCCCATCCAAGGACTGACCATGGCCAACTCAACTTGGATCCCAAGCTCTCATGAGCCCAGGGTAAGCTAGACCATATGGCCCCCCAGGGCTATCTATAAACAAACCATTGAAATAGCTGCCTTCAAGTACAACACCTTTATTGGCATATAAAATAGATACCTTTATAACGGTAGGACAGGGGGGCCACAGGAAGGAAAGAAGGTCGGGAAAAGGTTGAGAAACACTGAGCTAGACTATTCAGGTTGCTAATAATCGAAAACAAGTAACTAAACTTGATAACTAAAAATGTTTAAAAGTAACATTTTAGCTAGAGCCCTTTCAAGCTACCCAATGAACTCATGAAGCTGCCTTATATTTGAAACAGGTCATTGATCCAGTATTGTTTATCCAGGCAGGCAGCAGCTCTCCGGCTGAGGCCTTTTACATCACCTACTACCTAATTCTTTTAACTGGAGATGCCAGGATTGAACCTGGAACCCTCTACATGCCAAGCGGAAGAGCCCCTACCCTTCCCTAAGTTCTTTTAAATAAGTTTGTCTTACAGCCCCAAGGGTAGGTCCCCACTTCTCCCTTTCCTGTTCAATAACAGTGGGGCAGTAAAAGCAAAAAGCCATGGCTGGGCCATCACACACCATATCTTCAAGAGTGAGAAATTGTGAGAAGTGCAATTGTTGCATGAGTTAATCTGGAGACAGAGTATGTGGTCCCAAAGGGCTTGAAAAGTAATCACCAGCATCTTAAACTGAATTCAGAAACAAATGGGTAGCCAGTGAAGAGACTTCAGGATTGGTTTAGTGTGATCTCACTGGGCAGAACCTGATAACAAATGAACAACTGCATTTTGTACCAGCTGAAATTTCTGAATCATCTTCAAGGGCAGCCCATAAAGAGTGTGTTACAGTAATCTTACTTTGAGGTTACACTAGCATGTATCAAGCATGGCCAGATCAGAAGTCTGAAGAAATGAAGTCAACTTCTGAACTAAATACATTTGAAAGAAGGGCTATTTTTGTTACTGTATTACCCCATTTGTTGCATTCAGGGTTAAGCCTGGCACTGTTATGTTACCACCAATGTTCTGCCTCATTGTTTTGGGGAAAATTAGCTATGTGGCAGGGGAGACCAGAGGAGTACAGGAACCACATATCAATTGTATACTGATTGTATACCAAGATCCGGCACAGTAGAAAGACTCCAGATTTGAAGAGTAAATTAAATTGATTTTATTGAAGAATTTCCCTAAATACAGGCACACTAAGCATTCAAAAAGAGCAAGCAATACAGAACTAAGAAAGCAAAGGTGATTGATAGTGAATAGAGGGGCCAGTTAAGGGGTGATAGTTTATAGATACGTTTTTTGTCTTAGCCATAGGCCATAACTGTCACGCTCCCCCTTTGACGGTGGGTCGATGCCCCCGGTGGCCGTGGCTCTCTGAAGTCCGTCAGCGGGTTGAGGTCCTGGGAGCGAGAGGATCTCAAAGGAGGAGATGAGAAGGAGGCCTCAGACCGGCAGGGGACGGGGTTTTAAGCACCCCAGACGTCCCTCTGCCTGAGTACAGGGGAATGGGTCTTGACTTGCTCTCTCTGACTTCTCTGAGCAGCAGACCCAGTCACACCAGCACCGTTCTCCTCCCCGGCCCCTCTCCTCTCCCATCCTTTTATCCCTCCTCTCCATCCCAGCACCCCCCAGTGTTTCCCAACCACCCTTCTCCCCGGCCCTGGCCCCGCCTTCCCTCTTAACGGAGGACGCCGAGCGGGGCGCGGTGGGCGGAAGTTGTGCCAGCAGCGGTCTGGGTGGCGTCAGGGCCGCGCTGCCGGCGCTGCTCCGCAGCTGAGGGACGTCATCGGAGCTCCCCCGGGACTCGCCTCCGTGCTCCCCTGCCTCCCGGGGGGCTCGGCCCCGCTCGCGTGCTCTTCCGGCTCCTCCCTCTGTCTGGGGCACGCTGCAGCCTGCGCCAGCCTCTCTGCTGCGCCCGGACCGATCCTCTGCCCCGCCTGCCATCCGCCGCCGTTCCAGGGGCTCCTCAGGTGTGTGGGGGCTCTGTTGTGGCTGGGGTGGGTCGTCCGTGGGGGGGTTCCCAGTCCCGAGCCGGTGGGGCCGGGACACACACCCCCTCTAGCATCCGGTGTCTCGGGGTCATCCTCGAAGAGCCGGGACAAGTAATCGGCCACGTGGTGGTCAGCACCGGGCTGGTGGCGAACTGCAAAATGAAAAGGCAATAAAGAGAGGTACCAGCGGAGGACCCGGGGGTTGGAGTCCTTCATCCTGGCTAACCATAAAAGGGGGGCATGGTCGACAACCAACTGGAAGGGGTTGTTCGCGAGGTAGTATTGTAAGGCCCCTACAGCCCACTTAACCGCTAGCGCCTCTTTTTCTACTGTGGAGTATTTCCGCTTGGCCGGTTGTAGCTTGCGGCTGACAAATAGTATGGGGTGGTCCACGCCTGCTTCCTCCTGTGCCAACATAGCCCCCAGCCCCGTCCCCAAGGCGTCGGTATGGAGGATAAAGGGGCACCGGAAGTCGGGGTTCCGCAAAACGGGGTCCCTGGAGAGGCAGGCCTGGAGGGCCTGGAACGCCTCTTCCTCTGCAGGGCCCCAGAGCAGGCGGTTGGGACGGGTCTTCTGAAGGCAGTCAGTGAGGGGGTTGCCACGGAGGCGAAGCTTGGAATGAATCGGCTGTAATAGCCCACAAAACCCAAGAACCGCCGAAGCTGCCGTTTAGTAGTCGGGCGGGGCTGGTTCTCCAAGGTGGTCACCTTATCTGGAAGTGGTCGTATGACGCCGCGACCCACTAGGTAGCCCAGATACTTTAATTCTTGGAATCCTAGCCGACTTTTCGCGGGGTTGGCCATCAGCCCTGCTGCCCTGAGGGCTTGGAGGACCAGTCGCAGGTGTCGGAGGTGGGTGTCCCAATCCTCGCTACAAACAATGATGTCATCCAGATAGGCTTGGGCAAAGTCCCGGCATTGGGAGAGGGCCCGGTCTACCAACCGTTGGAAGGTGGCTGCCGCCCCATGCAGCCCGAAGGGCATCCGCTTAAATTGGAACAAGCCTTGGGGGGTTGCGAATGCTGTCTTCTCCCGGTCCGCCGGGTGTACCGGGACCTGCCAGTACCCCTTTGTTAGATCCAGGGCCGACAAGTATTTCGCGGTCCCGAGTTGGTCGATCAATAGATCAGCCCGGGGCATGGGGTAAGCATCGAACTTCGCTATTTTATTGACTTCCCTATAGTCAACGCAAAAGCAGGTGCTTCCATCTGGCTTCGGGACTAACACTATCGGGCTCCGCCAGGCGCTTTTCGAGGGTTCGATGACATCCAACCTCAGCATCACGTCTACCTCTCGGTCGATGGCGGCTCTCAACTTCGGGGCTACTGGCCGCCACGGGGCCCGGGCCACATGCCCGGGGACTGTGAGGATCCGATGGGTCGTCAACGGCGTGCACCCGGGTAGGGTAGAGAAAAACCCAGGGCACTCTTGTAGGACTTGGCGTAGGTCGCGGCGCTGCACCTCAGAGAGGGCCCCATCCAGAACGGGCTCAAGAGACGCAACGTCCGGAGCTTGCCAAGGGGGTACTCCATCGGGCAGGTCCCCGGGAACTGTAGCTAGGTGGGCTTCTTCACCCAGGGGCCCACGGTCGCACCACTCCTTCAGGTCGTTCACATGCACCGGCTTGGTTTGACGGGGGCGGGGCCCATACCGCACTTCATAAGTGAGGGGCCCCAGCACTCGAACAATAGTGAAGGGACCCTGCCAGGGGTCGCCCTGTGATGGGGCCATCACCGCTCGGGAGGCCAACACTTTGTCCCCGACCTGAAAGGAGCGCAACCGCGTGCCCCGGTCGTATCGCTTCTTCTGAGCCTCCTGGGCCTGTTCCAAATTAGCCCGTGCTTCATGGCGCACCACGGCCAGTCGCTCCTGTAGCTTACGGACATACTCGCAGGGTGTCTCCCCCTGTCCCTGCACCTCCCCTGGCGGCAGCCCTTCCATGGCCCCCAGTATGCCCCGGGGTTGCTGCCCAAACACGAGTTCGAATGGGGAGAAACCTGTGGAGGACTGTGGGGTTTCCCGTAGTGCAAAGAGTATGGGATCGATGTATAGGTCCCATGCGGTCGGCCGTTCGTAGGCAGTCTTGCGGAGCATGTTCTTCAGCGTCTGATTCATTCGTTCCACCAACCCGTCCGTCTGGGGGTGGTGGACCGCGGTGAATAGTTGACGTATCTGTAGTGTCCTGCAGACCTCTCCCATGAGCCGTGCAGTAAAGGGAGAACCCCGGTCAGTCAAGATTTCCTTGGGGAGCCCTACCATGGCGAAAAACCTCATGAGGGCCCGGGCCACTCCAGCGCTCTTTAGACTAGGAAGAGGGATGGCCTCGGGGAAGCGAGTGGCATAGTCCATTATGACTAGTAGATAGCGTGACCCCCTTGGGGTGCGGGGTAGGGGCCCTACAAAGTCCATTGCTATACGTTCAAATGGAGCCCCTATCACCGGCAGAGGTAACAGCGGCGCTCGGGCTTCTGCCCTATCCGTCATGCGTTGGCATACAGGGCAAGATCGACAATGTTCCTTGACATCGCGGGCCACAGCCGGCCAAAAGAAATGGGCCAGGACCCGGGTCAAGGTGTTTTTCACTCCTTGATGACCGGCCCAGGGATGGTCGTGGGCCGCCCGCAAAACCTGGGGGAGGTATGCATGCGGGACCAGCAACTGCTTGTAAGGGCCGAGCCGCCCCTTCACCTCCCGGAACCACAGCCCGCCCACCTGGATGACCCTAGGTAGCCGCTGGCTCAGCCGCGGGTCGGTTACCTGTCCGTCTCGTATGGCCGTCCGCCGACGTAAGGGTTCTAGGGCCTCGTCCTGCTCCTGCATCAGGTTGAACTGCGGGTCTCGGGCCCAGGCATCGGCAGCGGTCTCTAGGTCACTTCCCAGTGCCTCCCGCTCCCGGGCGGGGGCGGCTAGTTCTTCGTCTGGGCTTGCCTCCGCTGCCCTGCTGTCCTCCGGGGGACGGGCTGCAGCCAGGGCGTCGACGAAACAGGGGGCGTCCCGTCCTAGGAGCACGGGGAAGGGTAGTCGGGCTACCCTAGCAAGGGGGACCTCCCACCGCCGGCCGAGGTAGATCAAGGGGGCAACCACCACGGGACATCGCTCCTCGTGGCCATGAAAGCAGACCACGGTGGCTGTGCGGAGAACCGGGAGACCAGGAGGGAGAAGGTGCGAGCGCACCAGCGACAGGGAACTGCCGCTGTCCACGAGGGCCTTGACCTCCTGGTGGCCCAGTGTCACGGGGAGAAGCCATGCTGGGGGCGGCACCCACTGATGACGTTTGCATCGTCACCTCATGCCCCCAGTCACACTCCATGAGGGGGCAGTCCCTCTTTAGGTGGCCCCACTGTCCGCAGGTGAAACATGGCCCGGGGCCTCCCCCGGGGCGGCCAGTGAGGGGCGGCGGTAGTCCACCTTCTTCCCGCGGGTTGTGGGATCCACGCCCTAGTGGTGGAGGAATCCAAGGGCCGGGATGGCTGCCTCCCCGTGGGGTTGTGGTGCGGGCCCTCCCGGGCTGGCTCCCGTTATCTCCTGCCTGCCCCGACTGTGGATGGAGAGGGGCTCCACCTGGGGCGGCTCCGCCTCGCCCTGCCCGACCGGGCTCCCCTTTCGGGCCAGGGTCGCGCCCCTCGGCCGCTTGGAAGTTTTCCCACAGGTCTTGGACCTCACTCAACTTGGTGGGCCTCCAGCAGGCGATCCAGTGGCGTGTTCGTGGAGGCACCACTTGCAGCAGCTGCTCAATAATCACCAGCTCGACTACTCGTTTGGCTTCTTCCGATGCGGGGCGCAGCCAGCGGGTAGCCGCATCCCTGAGGGCCGCAATGACGGCTCTAGGCCGGGCGGCGTTCTGCATTTGGTATGAGTGAAAGCGTTGCCGGTAGGTCTCGGGCGTCACCTCCAGGCGATCAAGGATGGCCGCTTTCACCTTGTCATATTGTCCGGCCTCGCCACGCTCCAAGGCTTTGACTGCGGCTTGGGCTTCTCCCGAAAGGTAGGGGCCCAAGATGTGTGCCCATTGTTCGCGAGGCCACTGCGCCGCCTCTGCCAGCCGCTCGAACGCCTCGAGGTAGGCTTCGACGTCGTCCTCCTGGTTCAGCTTGGCGAGGGAAGGCCAGGGTCCCTTCGGGGCCACCCCTGCTGCTCCTGCTCCCCCTGTTGCAGGGCGCGTCTGTAAGGCCTGATGGAGCTCCTGCACCAGGGAGGCTTGTGTCGCTTGTTGCTGTAGGGCTAGGTCCCGTAGTAGCTGGGACTGATGTTCAACCAGCCATTGGCCAAACTGCGTAAAGTCCATGGCCGGGGTCTCGTGCACCTCAGGCTGAGGGCGGGCTTTTATGGACTGTTGGCTGTCCACAGATGAGTCTGACTCGTCAGACGACGTGATGCCCGTTACGGACCGAGCCTGCGGGGGACGCCACCCAAGGGGTGCGGGTATATGAGGGGCAGGCCTACCTAGCAGGGTCGGCGTGCCCGCATTCTCCACCACTTTGTCACGCTCCCCCTTTGACGGTGGGTCGATGCCCCCAGTGGCCGTGGCTCTCTGAAGTCCGTCAGCGGGTTGAGGTCCTGGGAGCAAGAGGATCTCAAAGGAGGAGATGAGAAGGAGGCCTCAGACTGGCAGGGGATGGGGTTTTAAGCACCCCAGACGTCCCTCTGCCTGAGTACAGGGGAATGGGTCTTGACTTGCTCTCTCTGACTTCTCTGAGCAGCAGACCCAGTCACACCAGCACCGTTCTCCTCCCCGGCCCCTCTCCTCTCCCATCCTTTTATCCCTCCTCTCCATCCCAGCACCCCCCAGTGTTTCCCAACCACCCTTCTCCCCGGCCCTGGCCCCGCCTTCCCTCTTAATGGAGGACGCCGAGCGGGGCGCGGTGGGCGGAAGTTGTGCCGGCAGCGGTCTGGGCGGCGTCAGGGCCGCGCTGCCGGCGCTGCTCCGCAGCTGAGGGACGTCATCGGAGCTCCCCCGGGACTTGCCTCCGTGCTCCCCTGCCTCCCGGGGGGCTCGGCCCCGCTCGCGTGCTCTTCCGGCTCCTCCCTCTGTCTGGGGCGCGCTGCAGCCTGCGCCAGCCTCTCTGCTGCGCCCGGACCGATCCTCTGCCCCGCCTGCCGTCCGCCGCCGTTCCAGGGGCTCCTCAGGTGTGTGGGGGCTCTGTTGTGGCTGGGGTGGGTCGTCCGTGGGGGGGGGTTCCCAGTCCCGAGCCGGTGGGGCCAGGACAATGACATAACATAACATCAAAGTTGGATAAAAAATACATCAGACTATAAGATGATAATGTAGGCAATAAAAATATCAGTATCTTACATTGAATCCTATACTCTTTCTACTTTACATTAAATACTAAACTCATTCTAATTTTTCTTGTTGCTAAGACAAATAACGCCATTCTACTAAAGACATAATGATCAAGGTCCGAGAGTAAAAATTTGACCGAATCTAGATCAGAAAGTCTATTACGTGGCGGAATAATGGGGATGAGTTATGGGGTGATATAACCTGTCCAAACATGCAAAGGTGCATGAAGAAGGGATTGTGGTCCAAACAAAAGTTTGGGGTGGACTGCCAGTTGGCATCAGGGCAGAGACACACTCCAAGACCATGTGCGTGGATGGATATAGACATTAGAAAACAATGCTGACCAATGGAAGGTCTTGAGGGACTTGCCCCAGGTGAAGACAAATGATTACCTGTGCCAATCATGGGTCCCAGGGGGTGTGGCTGTCAGGAGGGTCATGACCTAGGTGTGACCAATAAGGTCTCAGAGGGGCAGAGTCTGGATTTACAATAGCTATGATGAGATTTGCGAGGTGCGGGGTGATTGGGCTGGAAGTGTCCATTGTGGAACAATAGGGTGGTCTGGCATTTCCCTGGTGACAGACAAAAGAGGTGATGTTTCTTAATGTGAGGCAGGATGAACTTGAATGGAAGACCATTCACTAGACATAGAATGCAGATATTTTAGACAAATATATGGAAACAGGAATGAGAGGATTATTCCAAAGGTATTTCCTGACATACAAATGAACCAGAAGTTGGGGCTGGAAACATGCATCATACTTCATTCATGACAATAGCACAGACCAGAGGTTTTTTTGTCCCTGCTTGCTTATACATTTGACAGACAAAAGACTAGCCATTTGGTCAGTAGAAGATGCCTGAGGCAAGAGCAGAGACTTACCCATTCTAGTCCTTTTGGATTCTCAAGCTTGGAGAATCTTCATTTGGTCTGAGTTTTCCTAGCTAAGGTGGTTCTCCTAGCCACCCAGCAAAAGCCACTGTTTAAGCCAAGCCTGACTTTATGAGGGGCACTGCTTGTGGAGGTTCAGAAGTTGTTTTGAGGTGCATAGGCATAGACTATGGGGGGGCTCAGGGGCATGCTTCCCCTGAAATTTTCCAGGGAGGACTGATCCTCCCCCTGCGTAACCAGTGCCAGCCAAAACTTTCCTGCAATCCAAGAGCAGCTTGCTTTGTGTTCCTCCTTGCCTCTGGTGTCGCAGCTTCCTCTCCGGTGTCTCCTATTTCCTGCTTGGGAGAGGAGAGAAAGAAAGCCTTCCTTTGATTGGCTGAGGGCTCCTCTCCTCCTCTGGGGAGGGAGGGGGAGGAAAAGAACAAGAGAGAGGGGGAAAAATGGAACCAGTAGCTCTTTTAGGAAGAATAGCAACTTCTTCCAGGTAAGCTTTTGTTTGCTTGCAGACTTCTTCAGGGTTGGGGGGAAGCTAAAGAGAGCATGCCAGGGAGAAGAGAGGGTGAGAGCCAGTGCAAGCAATGTTTTTGCCTGCAGACTTCTTTGGGGGGGGGTGGAGAGAGAAAGATGAATCCCCTTTTCCATTTCTAACAGATTGGGGGTGGGGAGAAACCTAACAGTACAGTTTGCATTCCTTATTAGTGAAAGGGAGCAAGAGTCCAGCAGCACCTTAAAGACTAACAAAGTTTCTGTCAGGGTAGAAGCTTTCATGAGTCACTGCTCACTTCTTCAGATACAGCTAGAATGGGAGTCCATCAGTCATATCTTGGAGAGTGAAGTGATTTCAGATGCCAAATTACAATAGTAGGCATTGTTAATGAGAGAAACAACCTAAGTTCAGTCCAGGAGTCTGCATTGTCTTGAGCTTCATTATCAGTTGCAATTCAGCAGTCATTCTTTCTAACCTCCCTTTGAAATTTCTTTGTAAGAGCACTGCTACTCTTAGGTCAGCAACTGAATGTTGTGGTTTCTAATGTCAGACTTATGTCCATTTATTATTTGCATCCTCCTGGACTGAATCCTCCTGGATGGAATTGAGACCTGTCTCATTACCAACACTGGTATCTCCATGCCTACTAAACCTCTGCATATCAGACCTAATCCAATCAAGACTGATATTGTCATTCACCTGCTATTGCCATAAGATATCATCTTTATAATGTTTATATCTCCGATACCTTGTATTACATCTTATGGCAAGCATGGCCTGGCCCAACAAAGTGACATTTATGTCAGATCCAGCCCTTGTAACAAATGAGTTCGACACCTCTGCTTTACTCTGTTGGCTGTTGGCAGTTAGACAGAGAGGGAGGGAACTTGTTAAAAGCAGAGCACATTTATTCCTGATAGTGTGGACACCTCTCCCCTGCTGGGGTCTGGGTGCTAGGTGGACTCAGGGCTCTGAGCCACCCCGTCTCTCTGCTCATGCCAAGCGGTGGGGCTTAGCTACTGGGTGCCTCAGCTGAGGAGGACCCACATTTTATACCCTCCTGGATTGTGAACACCTCTCCCCTGCTGGGGTTTGGGTGTTAGATGGACTCAGAGCTCTGAGCCACCCTGTCTCCCTGCTCACAGTAAGCATTGGGAGCTTAGCTACTGGGTGCTTCAGCTGAGGACTCAGGTTTTATACCCTTCCCCTGCTGGGGTTTGGTGTTAGGTGGACTCAGGGAAATTGTACTCCTTCACCATTGCCTCTGCTGAATCCTCCACCATTGCAAACCTGACATCCCTGCTGCTGCTGACCTCCCAGTTCACCACTGACAACCAAGAGTAGAGCTTCTCCCTGATTGGGCTCTTTGAGGCAAGAGGTGTTGGACTGTGGCTCCTACTCCCCAGCCTCTTCCACCTGCTGTTCCCTCTGGCCATGTCTGTTTTCCTGTAACCTCCACACTTTTTGCAGAACTCAGGCTTCCTTTGCATGAGCTCTGCATTGAGGAGAGTAATGCTGCCTTTTATCCAGGGATCACTGATATAGGCCAGCTTGTACTCGCTTTGCTTGCAGAGAGGATGCAATCCTGCAACCTCTCCACCAAGGCCTTGGCCCATGGGAGAACAGCTCTCTCCTCAGGGCTCAGCTCCAGTATGGAGGCTAGCACCTGTTCCAGCCCTTAAAGCAAGGGGATGAATTGCCCCAGGCTGGCTGTATGGGCATAGATCATGTTGGTGGTCTCCTGTAAGGGCTTCAGGACACGCATCATTTGGTGAGGATGAGCCAGTCATTGGAGCTGATGCTGAGTTGCTGGCTGCTCCAGAGGTCTGCCATGAAGTGCATGGTTCTGACTTGTGCTCTGGAGGGCTGAGCATTGACCATCGCCACTGCAGCTGGCAAAAGATTACATCCTTCATGATGAAGGGTTGGCCATCCACAGCAATGATCTTACTGACGAGGTGAGTGACTGATTCCTGGGCTGTCCACATAGCCCTTTTGACCTCTTGAAGGATGGCTCACCTTGATGACCCATCCATGTCTGCCTGAGTATGGGGAACCTTTCTTGGAGGTGCCTCCTGCTCCCCTCCATCACTTCTCCCTGCCAAGAGTGAATGAGCCTTTTCTTTCTCTTGCCAGCCACCACTCTTTCCTCCAGTGTCACCCTTTGCAGGTACCTGTGGAGGACAGAAAAGGACAGGTGTTTGGGTTGTGCCACTCCAGACATGGATGTGGCACACTTGGTACTTTGCCACACATGGGTCACTGGGGAGAGTGTGGAAATTTCCATACTCTGGGCTCCCCCCCCCCACCGAATCACTGCTGTCAGAGTCCTACACTCCAAAGAGTGTTAACTACACTTGATGTCTCTGGGCAGTGCTAACAACTCTTTTGTCTTTGTAGAGAGCCTCATGAAAAGATCAGGGGAAGGAGGGTTTGTGACCCCTGGTGATGCCCTGCTATGGCTGGGCTCAAGTGGTCTGGCAGGACAGTGATGGGGGCCTGTGGTATGCAGGGGGTGGAGGACTTCTTCCTCCCATGATGACCACCCTTTGAACCCACTTCCACCCTCATAGCACAAAGAGGTGTTCACACTCAGGAGGAGTGGGAGGGTATAAATGTGGGAGACCTTTTTTGGGGGGAGTGTCCAGAAATGCAGTCTGCCCTCAAGTTGGAGAGGTTGTAGAGGAGCTGGCAGCAAGGGTGAAGTTCCTTGTGCATTTGGTGTGTGTAGCTTGCAGGGGGTCCATTCTATACACTTTTGAACATGTGTCTGACATTTCCCCCCAAAGCACTTTTCTGGGGGCATCTTCTGGGGGGTCATAGCTCAGACCCCCAAATTCCAATCTGCACATAACTTGTAGGGCATATAGAGGAGCATCAAGGGGAGGTTCCCTGCAAATTTGATGCCTCTAGCTTGCACAGGGTTCATTCTATACACTCCTGAACATCCTGAACCTGCACCTGTCATTTCTGCCATTTCCCCAAAAAGCACTTTCATGGGGGCACCTTCTTTGGGGGTCCATAACTCAGACTCCTGAAGTCCAACCTGCACACTGAAGGGCCTTTGGGGGAGGTCTCCTGAGAGTGTGATGCCTCTAGCTTGAACAGGATCTATTCTATACACTCCAAAACCTCCTGAACTTGCACCTGTCATTCCCGCTATTTCCCCAGAAAGCACTTTTCTGGAGGCACCTTCTTTGGTGGGCCGTAACATAAACTCTGTAAGTGCAATCCTCACCAAACTTGGGAAACTGATAGAGGAGAATCACCTGGAAATCCTCTGCCAGTTTGGTGTCTCTAGCATGCCAGGGTGCCATTTTACCACATCACAAACCAAACCAGTTTGTTTGGTGACTATAAATTCATGATAGTATGTGGTTCACGAACCAGGCACACCATGAACCAAACCATATTTTCCCAATTTGTGCCAAAAAGCTTTTAAGCACCTTGCTCTTGGGATACTGAAGTATTTGATTCTGGCTGAATATGCTCTCTCAAGATGACTTGAAATGCTTCACTCATCATGGAACAATGTAGTTTTTCTTTTGCAGAAGTCAGTGCAGGAAAAGCTAAGGATTTGTCTGGGATTAAACAATTACATGGGGCAGGATGTAGACTGATCCTGTGAGTTAGGAAAGTGAAGTGACAGGGAGCTCAGGCAAGAGGCTGAATTTAAGTGTGGCCTTCACACAGTAGATTTGAGAAAGGGAAACCTGAAGGAAGAGTAAGTAGAGAATGAGGCTTGAGGGAAAAGCTAGAGAATGGGAGGGAGCCAAGAAGGAGCTAATTAGAGGGCAGGCTTCAGTGAAACCTCAGATGTCAGCAGAGGCCACAAACAATGGAAGAAGGAGAAAAGAGTATTAGGGAGGTTTTTCATGAGACACTGGCTGTGGTCACAAACACTAAATAATCCACTTTCAATCTACTTTCAGTGCAATTGGATTTTACTGTGTGAACTGACAAAGTCCAGTTGGAAAGTGCATTGAAAGTGGGTTTCCGGTAAGCGTTTCGCTGCTTGGTCACATCCCTGTCTTGCTCTGATGGGGTTGTGGTGACTCAGCTGACAGGAAGGGTCCAAGAGTGTCCCGGACCCTCCTGGGGTCTCTGTAGGAGACCCTCAGCCTGGAGAGCTGAGGAGAGCCTCTTCCAAAGCAATGGCTAAGGAATTGAGGCTCACCTTTATCTCCAAAAGGTCCCGTCACTGAAGATCCAGTATGGGCATCGAGAGATGACTGCCAGACCAGCGGACACAATCAAAAGTTTTGAAAGGCTTCTAAAAGACTTCCAAGGCTTCAAAGCATGAGTTAAGCAATGCTCTGGTGATTTAAGCGAACAAAAGAGCCTTGGCAACAATTAGAAGCACCTAAGGGCAAAGCGGCGGGGAGGAAGGAGAAGCTCAAGAATTCACCCCCTCCATCTAAAGCAAGGCGGTTTTAAAACAGAATTAAAAAACTTTGAATTAAACTAAACACATTAGAGGATTAGTGAAAACAAAAGCTGCATGATAACGAAAATCAGATTAAGTTCTGCTGACTTTTACTTTGTTCTGGGAAACTTACTTCTTGTTGATATTATGGCTGGGAGAGGGCGGAAGCCGGATCTGGAGAAAAAACATCAATCGGAAATAGCCTACCAACGACTCCCTCTCACAACCAGGAGGTAGCTGTAGATATGTCTACACTGTTGGCGAATGCACTGCGCCCCCTAATGGAGCAGATGACTAATCTCAACGTTAAAATGGATAATATTCAAAAGCAAATGACTCAAACGGACAGAAGGACTTCAGTAACTGAAAAGACATTAAAAAAATGGAAAAACAGACTGAGAGTATCAATAAAAGAGTGGATGAAGCAGAAAAAGAGAGATCCTCCAATAAAACTCAACTAATACAGCTCCAGCTGGAAAGATCCATGTACATCCTACGTTTCCAAGGGATCCTAGAAGAAAAGAACGAAGACTTAAAGGCTCTCTTAGCAGAGACTTTGGCTCCAATAATGGATTACAAAGCAGGAAGATTTACTGAAGGAGATGGACTGGGCTTACAGGACTTATCCAGACTTTATTAAAAAAAATAAACTCCCAGGAGAAATGTTTGAAATTCACAAGGTCTACCAGAGATCTGGTGCTGAAATCTACACAGGGGAACCCCTTAAAGATCAAGAATGAAGAGATAAAAATCTTGAAGGATATCCCCTTTGAAGTTAGAAAGCGGAGGAGACTCTACAGGGAGCTTACTCTCTCTCTGTGGAAGAAAGGAGTCCCTTACAGGTGGTTATTTCCCAAAGGATTGTGTTTCAAATATGAAGACAGAAAGTATAATATTGACACTGTTCCTAAGGCCAAAAAGTTTGTGGATCAATATTGTAATTTAAAGCAACACAACAAAGATAAGAACAAAGATAACAAAAGGATGAGGAGGAAGAAGAGGAGGAAGAAGAATCCTACTCACAGGATTCAGCAAGCAGTAGTCCAAAACTCTTTAGTTTTTCAGATACATCGGAGTCAGAGAAAGGAGCAGCTGCTCCCAAACCCCGAAGAAAAAAGAAACGCAAGAAGAAAAGAACCTAAGACTAAGATAATCGTTGATAATGCAGTTTTTGCTAACCAGTAAGTTTATGCAACTCTTTATTATTTTTTGTTAAATTTTTATAAGCAATAATAACTTTGTAACATTAGGTGACAATGACATATATGTAACCAGATCATGTCACCGTGTTAGTCTTCCCTTCCCTATATCCAGTAGTTTGTTTAGAGTTAGGGTTTAGTTTCCTTTCTCCATCCTTGTAGAATATGGTGTATTAGTTTTCCTTCCCTATTTTCCATAGGTTTTAGAAGTAGGGATTTAGTAACCTTTCCCCATATCCTGTAGTAATGCAAAATCAATAAGATACTTATTAAAAAAAGGAAAGTACATTGAAAGTGGATTATTCAGTATGTGTGACCACAGCCACTGAAGAGGCAGTAGCCTGAGGAAATAATGGGTGGAGCTAAAGATATGACAAACCAAGAGAAAAACAAGTCCAGACAAAACGAAAGAGTAAGGTTGGGATTGTGCAATGTTGAGAAGAAGGAAATGGGGAAGATAGCAAGGGCTGAAGGGCTGGAGATGACACATGAAGCTGCCTTGTACTGAATCATACCATATGTCTTGTCAAGCCCAGACTCTGCCCCTGGGGTGTCGCCTCCTGTGGCCATGGTCACTCCTGGGCTTCCACAAAGGGATGAGTCAGTTCTGGCAGCAGAGGCCCTTGAAAAGGGGGGTGGCGTGGAGGAGTCTCAGACTGACAGGAGACAGGGTTAGCAGAACCCCGTGAGTCCCTCTGTCTGCGTGGGTGTCGGCTTGGCTCTTCCCTCCTTGGGGTTGCTTCATTCAGCGCTCTCACGCATGTGCCCTTCACCACCTACACTCCAGCTACTCCTCCCCGACTCCTCCTGTTACACCTCTCTCTATCCCTAGCCCTGCTCCCAGAACTGCCCCTCTCCCCCAGTGCTCCTCCCCGGGCTCTGGCTCCACCCACCATGATATGCCGGGATGCTTTCCCTGCATCCCAGGCGTGGTTGCGTCCTGCCGCTCAGCCATCTGGGCCTGCGGCTGGGCCGACTCTTGCACTGCACCACTCAGTATGGAGGGCGGGGTGCTGTCAGGATGCTTCTATGGGCTCCCTTCTTTCCCAATCAGGTTGGCATGGGCCTCCCGGCTGCCGTCCTCTCAGAGCCTGTGAATCCAGGGTCAGGTGTGGTGAGGCAGGCGATGCATCTCCAGTGTCTCGGCAATGGCATCCCCTGTGCCCTCCTTGTCTTTTCTTTGGTGCTGTGGTTCTTCCTCCTGTTGGGCTGCTAGAGTCAGAGCTGGTGAGCGGGTGGTTACGGGGGTGTCTGGGGGGCCGGGGTCGAGTCCTGGTGCCTTGGAGCCGGGACACATCTAACAAGGTCAGTAGTGTCTATACTGACTGGCAGAGTCTCTCTAATGTCAGAAGTATACTAACCTACTTCTTAAACAGGAAGGCTGCATCCACACACACCCCTAGGTTCTTAGCCTGCTTTGCAAAGACTAACTCCATGGTCTATCTTCTCTAGAGTGTCAATATTCCTGACCTGCACCACCTCCATCTTGTATGGATTTTGAAAACTATTATTATTGTTATTGTTGTTGTTACTACTACTACTACATTGCTGCAACTCACTTTATGTAGAGCTTCCCTTGAGGTTGATCTGGAAAATGCCACTAGTCCAGAATGCAGCTGCAGGAACACCCTTTAGAGTGCATATCCAACCAGTGCTCTATCAGCTGCACTGGCTCCAGATTAAGGACTGGATCAGGTTCAAGGTTCTGGTGATGACCTTCAAAGCTCTTAACTGTCAGGGACCAGCATACCTTTGGGACCACCTGTCCTGGTATGTCACCCATAGAGCATTACGCTCGAGTGACCAAAATCTGCCAAAAAGTGACCAGCCCAAAGAGCATCCAGCTGTCCTTGACCAGAACTAGATCCTTTTCAGCTCTGGCCCCATCCTGGTGAACACTCTTCCAGGAGAGATCCAGGCCCTGCAGGATCTGGTACAATTCCACAGGGCCTGTAAAACAGAGTTGTTCTGCCAGGCCTATGGTTGAGGGCAGTACCAGGCCCCTAGCCTATAGGCTACACCTAGTTTTTGGCCTCCCCCTTCTCCTCTCTCCTTGCTTCGTCCCTTCTTAGATGTCTGCTTCTTGCCTCCCATATGAGTGTCATGCCTGCCCCTGATCCGGTGCCTGAAAGCTCGGCTGTGACCTCAGTGATACCCCCTGACCCCGCACCAGGGAGCTCTACCCCCGATCTGGCACCTGACAGCTTGGTCACGACCCCCTTGGACCCGGCACCAGGGAGCTCAGATATCAGGGACATGGCGCCTTTAAGTCCCTCCGAGGTGCTGGAGTCCTCAGAGGATCTAAGTGCTGGGAGGGATGAGCTCCCAGCTACGAGGCAACCAGCACCTGGGGTGGATACATCACCACCCAACTCGCCCCCACGTGCGGACTGACTGCAAAACTGCAGGCGCAGAGACTTGGTGGCTCAGTGAAAAGAGGCATGTGTATGGGGGCGACGATCAATGAGCCCCGAGTATTAACCGGAGCAGGACCTGGCAGCGACCGGTTAATTAGTTAACGAGCCAGCATGGTATTTAAGAACATCTCCAGCCGTGAGCAAAGTGTGCTGGCAAACTCATCGTAAGACCGCTCGGCTTGCACCTCTCCTTGTTCTCTTGTCTTGACTCTCTGGCTCCCAACTTTGGCACGTCTCTGAACGCTTCTTCTGGCTCCTGACCTTGGCTCGGCTTCTGGACTCCACTTTGAACTCTGGCTAACGGTACGACTGACTACGGCTTTGCTCTCTGCTTTGAAACTTGTTTGCTTGGACTTTGACTGATACCTCTGGCTGATCTCTGGAACTTGCTCTGACTACGGCACTGGACTATCCCTCTGCACCCAGTCCCTGGGCCCCGTCATGACAATGAGTTTTTATGCCATCTTGAATCTTATAGAAGTTGTTTTATTGATTTTTTGTATTTATGGACTGATTAATTGTATGTTGTATTTTAGAAATTATATATTTAAATTGTATATTTATAAATTGTTGTCACCCTTTCTGAGCCAGACTCTGGGAGAGTGGGATATAAATTTAATAAAATAATAATAATAAATAATTCATTGCAGATGCTGGGGATTGTACTGGTACCTTCTGTATGCAAAACATATGCTTTACCACTGAGCCACAGTCTGTTCTATACAGACTGCAGACCAGGAAACCAGGGAAGTATAGGATTACAAGCTTTTGGAAATTCTGGTAGTTATGGTTTCTGTAGGAAGGTCTACCATCCCACCTCATAGGAACATGGTGGAAGGCAACACAGTCCTGCAAAATTGCTTTAGCCTTGGAATGGAAAGCATTCTAGATAGCTTACCCCTCTTAAATACAATCCCAAATAAAATTATTGCAAGAGATTGCAAGTACTGTTCTGTGACAGCAGAATACTTGAGGACCCTTGGATTCTATGAAGCCAAACTACTCGTAGAACAAAGATTGTTAGACCAGGGTGTTCAAACCGATGTAGGTCTAGTTGGTACTTTGAGAACATCTATACTTCATAAACAGTATCTCCCTCTCCCCCAAATCTTCCAATGTACTTTACCAGTTTAAGGAATTGCAAGTACAGAATGGCCTTTACTAAGGTGCACTTAGATATTTTACTGCTCACAATCTTGGAAGGACATTTTAATGAAATCCCATATAGGAAAAGACTCTTTTCCTGTGATCAACAGTTTGTCAAGGATTTGCCCCACATCACATTCCAATGTCCAAGATATGGACTGTATGATTCTCTCTCTTTCTCTCTCTATATATATCTATAGCTGTCTGTCTGTCTGTCTATCTATGCCTGAATCGGAGTGGACTGGGTGTAGGATCCCACTACTGGCCTTCGGTGGGGCACCACTGGTGCCAGCACCGAGGGTTAGGAGTTTGGGAGTGCTCCTGGATGCCTTCTTAACAATGGAGGCCCAGGTAGCAGCCACTGCCAAGGCAGCCTTTTACCACCTTCGGTTGATTAAGCCTTCCTTGAATGCAATGACCTGGCAACAGTGATGCATGCAATGGTCACCTCAAGATTGGACTACTGTAATGCTCTCTATATGGGTCTACCCTTATCACAAATCCGGAAGCTGTAGCTGGTGCAAAATGCAGCAGCCAAGCTGCTGATGGGTCTCTCTGTGCGAGAGCACATCCAGCCTGTGCTGAAGGCATTGCACTAGCTGCTGATGCATACTGCATTTGCTTCAAGGTGCTGGTTTTGATCTTTAAAGCCCTATATGGTCTGGGGCCTGCCTACCTAGGGGACCACCTTTCTCCGTATGTTCCCAAGAGAGCACTGAAGTCAGGTTCTGAAAACTGCTTGACCCTCCCTGGACCGAAAGACATCAGATTGGCCTCTATTAGGGCCAAGGCCTTTTCAGTAGTGACTCCACACTGATGGAATGAGCTCTTGGAAGACACTAGGGCCCTGCAGGATCTTTTACAATTCTGCAGGGCCTGCAAAACAGAGCTCTTCCACCAGACCTTCAACTAGGAACCACTACTGTTATGTACTGACATAAGTGAATGCTGCCTATTCTTTACCATGTAAAGCTTGAGTTATGTAAAGGATTGTAAGCTGAAACATTCCTATTGGCCATTCCTGTGGAAGTGTGTGAAACAGCCAATCAGAGTGTAAATATGTTGCAAAGAGGGAACGAACCTGATTGGACTTTATTTCTGTAATATGATTGGATGTTAACTTATTATGGGTGTGGCTTTGACAGCCTGGGATGGTTTAAAAAGGGAGCTGTGCTCCACTTGTTTGCTGTGTGTTCCGAGTTGGAGTTTGCTGTTACCAATAAAGCTGAAATCTCTTGCTGAAATCAAATCATTGTTGAGTTGCATACTTAACAATTGGTGATTAAGGTGGGATGCTAGAGCGGGTAGGCAGCCCCGCTGAACCAACGCAGTAATGGCAGATGAGGATACACACCCGGCCGAGCCGGCTGAAGCTCCAAGAGTGGTAGTGGTCGCACCACCAGTTGAGATGGCCGTCAACCCGGTGTTCGAAGCATTCGACCCGGCAATGGAGGACTGGGACTCTTACCTGGCATGGTTTGAGTTCCACCTCCAAGTGAACCAGATCACCAATGAGGCAAGGAAGAAAGCGACGCTCCTGAGCTCCTGCAGCAAGGCCATTTTCGACGTCGCCCGGTCCCTGGTCGCTTCCACCGAGCTCAGTGCAGCTACGTGGGCTGATATCATGGCCAAACTCAAAGGCCATTTTTCACCACAACTGTTGAAAATCGCATGTCAGCACGCTTTTTACAAGCGGTGCCAGGGGCTGTCAGAGTCAATAGCCAAATTCGTCACCGCCTTGCAAAAGGCGGCCCGGCCGTGTGGGTTCACCAACCTGGAAGAGGCCCTTCTCGACCACCTAGTGTGTGGCCTATGGGACGAACGACTTCAACAGTGTCTTTTTCCCCACACCAAACTCATGTATGCAGTGGCCTATGCTGAGGCCATCACCGCTGAAGCTGCTGATAGGTCGACTCAAGAGGTTCACCAGTGGCAGGCCCTGGTCGGTAAAGAGCCTGCAGTTCACCAACAGTCCACCAGTGAGTCTGACAGCGAGACCGACGGTGTGTGCAGAACTCGGGAGACACTGTTGCCAGAGGCACTGCCTTTTATTCTTGGGTAGCCCCAAAGCAAGGGTGCCCTATTTTCTAACCTGAACCTGAAGTCCAAAAAAGCCAGGCATTCTCAGCTTGACCACAGAGTCGGGCTGCGAGTGGTCTGCAAAAAGATTTCATATTCAGGTTTCATAAGGTGACCTCAGAGCAAGCCTCCAGTCTTCCCCCTCCACCCAGCAGTGATTATGGAATAACAATGAGTTCCAGAGGTAAGTCTTTAGAAGCCACCTGGCACTCTCCAGCACCTCACCCAGCCTTTTGTGTCCTATGTGTAAATTCTTTGTCTTTCTTGCTCTGTCCCTCAAGATACCGGGATAAACCAATCAATCATTCAAATGTTTAGCAATCCTTCCTGAGCTAATCAGGGACGGCTCCTATCTTTTGTCTACCCCGGGCCAGGACCATTAGTGAGTCAGATAATCCATTTAAATAGCTACCCAACACCTGGCTTCTATTGTTAAATCCAGACTCTGGAAGCTCATTGGTCATACCTAGGGTCTGCCCCTACTGGCATCACACACCCCTGGGACTCATCATTGGTCCAGGTAATCTATTGTTCTCACCTGAGACCAGCCCCTAGGACCACCCATTGGCCTGCATTCTTTGCCAGTGCCTATATCCCAGCATACAGATGGACTTAGACCGTGTGTTTTCTGCCATAATCCAAAATGGCAGGCCCCCCCTGAACTCTCTGAGTTTAGGCCAGAATCCATGGACCTCTGCACATCTGGACAGGTTGTATCACCCCTCTATAACCCATCAATTACCTCTGCTTCCTTAGTGCTATATTGTGTTTGTGTGTGGGGAGCTGCACACCAGAGTCCCACATGCATGTTGAAGCCCCTGAAGTCAGGGTCTTCTGCCTTTTGCTCGATGGCCCTTGACCGAGATTGGTTTGTTGGTTTGTAACATAAGGTTGTTCCTCAGATCCGAGAATCTGAAGCTAGGGAAACCCTAGGAATCAGGGTCTTTTTCCTTTGGTGGCCACTGGCCAATTTGGTTTGTAACATAGATTTGCTCCTCAGATCCAAGAATCTGAAATCAGGGAGACCCCCGGAAACAGGGTCTTTTCCCTTTGGTGGCCACTGTCCAATTTGGTTTGTAACATAAGTTTGCTCCTCAGATCCAAGAATCTGAAGTCAGGGAGACCCCACTAATAAGGGGCCTTTTCCTTTGGTGGCCACCGGCCAATTTGGTTTGTAACATAAGTTTGCTCCTCAGATCCAAGAATCTGAAGTCAGGGAAACCCTAGGAATCAGGGTCTTTTCCCTTTGGTGGCCATTGGCCAATTAGGTTATTGTAATGTAAGTTTGTTCCTCAGATCCAAGAATCTGCAGTTAGACAAAAATGCTAAGTTAAAAACAAGAGAAAGTCTGATCCTGTAATCAAGATCCTCTCTCTCGAGTTCTCTTTTCCCAAATGGAAGGAGAACTGGAAAGTATGATAGAATTGTAACACAATATGCAAAATGCCAGGTAGTCTTTTTAGAAATCAAACTGCCTTGCTCCGTAGCCTCTTAAGTAAAACCCAGCAGGCAGAAGTAAGTCACCAATCTTGCCATGCTGAGATTAAATTCCCCTGAAACAGCAGCTTGACACCCTGGTTGCATTTGCTCCCCATGTGATGCTGCTAGAACTCTTAGAAAAGAAAGAAAAATCCCTGAAATTCCTGTAATTCCTGTAATCCTGAACAGAATAGTGAGAATTCTGTAGTTTATGTTAAAACCAAGACTATAGTAAGGCAAAAACAGAAAATTAGGAAAACAGGAACCCTAAAATGGCCCACAAACTTCTGGGAAAGACCAGGCCAACTCCCAGTATAGAAACAGAAGCAGTCATTAAATACAGCCACTTAATGTCTGGGGCAAAATAAATAAGACAGTGAATGCCCAAAGTAAAACCTCCCCCCATTCTAACCCCAAACTGGGCAAGGAATGGAGTGAACACAGGACTTTCCTGTGGAAAGAACTTAGAAAGAAAGGAAAAACCTCATCCCTTAGCTTATTGCCCAGAGAATGGCATCTCCCTTTGGTAGTGCCAGCCACCAGGCAAGACCTGGAGCTCTCCTGGAGTTATAGCAAATCTCCAGGCTGCCGAGTCCAGTTCCTCTGCAGAAAATGAGTGTTTGAGGGAGAGGGAAGACTCTATGGCTTTTACCTCACTGGAGTCTCCATCCTTCTTCAGACCTCAGCCTAGATCTCCAGGAATCTCCCACCTGGACCTGGCAACCTTACTTAGAGCTCAACAAGACCAACGAGTCCAAAATATGTAACTTTAATATAAGTAAAGAACCTTAGCTGCAGAACTCAGGCCCCAGAAAGAACATGAATCCAGTGGTTATAAAACAATGCAGCTATGTCACCAAAATTCCCAAAACATGCTTAAATGCTTGAGAAATGAAGTACAATACAGATGTAGCATCAGAAATAGTCTTTCTATAATTACTGGCATAATTGAGAGAAATTGAGAAAATTCTGTATCTCTGGATTTACCTTTTAAAATATAGAATTCTACAAATCCCTTTCTCTTCCCAAATGCCTTTGGGAGAGAACTGGATCCATTTCAGTCATGTTTAAAACAGCCAAAAGAATGAAAATTTAACACTTGCCTGATCAGGAAACTTTAGCAGCCCCCAAAAAAGAAAATGAGAAATTATTTTTCCCTTCCCAAACCTAAATGGGCACGAACGGCAGGGAAATTCTAAAATAAGAAATGTAACTTTTATTTTGAAAATGGAAGTGCCTAAGCTTCATTCTTTCTGTAAATTCCCAATAATCCATTGGGACACCACCTTCCAGGTAGGACCCGGAGACTCCCCAGAATTATAGCCTTAGGCAGCTATAGTTCACCTGGAACACTTGGGAAAAGGGGGAACCTCCCCCCCGCATAAACTTCTTCCATCTGAAACCTCTGTATATCCAATGTGTTGTCTTTGTTTTGTATCATAATAACAAGCCTTTAAAGGCTGCCTCTTTTATATGTTTTGGAAGAATGCCACTTTATTTGGAAATATTTTGTTTAAACCTTTTAATAAGCCCCACCTCAGGAGTAACTGAGGGGCAAACATAGTTTTAAGTGGCACATTTTTAAACTTTTGAGCCCCAGCAGTGCGTTAGTTCCCCATGTCTGCAAGAAGCAGCAAAATCTTCATTTTGGGCACAAACGTAGAGCCTCCAGCTTCCAGTGCAGTGAAAACTGAAGTAGCACTGCTTGGCACAACCCAGGCAGACTCTCACTTTTCAGCTCCCCTTGAGGGAAAAGAAAAGAAATTGAGCCCCACTTCAGCCTTACCAACAAAAGAAGTTAAATACTAAAGAAGTCTTCCTGTAATCCCCCATCAGGGCAGGAGGCTGATCAGTTCCCCTTTTGTAAATTTGTAAAGAGCTAAGGGCACAAGATAAGAAGGCTCCTGGTAATTAATAGCCCTTCTCAGACTCAGAGGGTAACAATTGCACCTCCCTCTTTTGTTAAGAGTAATTTCCGTCTGCAGCCAGAGAGGGAGAAAAGTTTTTTTTTTAAAAAAAGATTTTTCTCTTTTGGTTTTAAAGTATAGATGGGTAACTTTTTCTGAATCTCAGCATCTGAATCTCAGTTTCTGTTTTGTGAATCCACAGAGAGTTCTGTAGATTCAAGGGGGGGGAGTCAGTGGTAAAATTTTGTGCTCCACCTCCAAACTTTTTTGAATCACAGCAGCAATTCTGCTAAAATCTTTTGAGACGCATGGAAAATTCAAAATTGGCCATGTGGCACATAGTTTGTGATAAAGCCTTCCCAGATAGAGGCAGTCTATCTGAGAGACCTCTCCATTTAGGAAAAATGCCTGGGTGGAAAAGGAGCATACGCTCTCATGTTTGTTTTTATAGGTATTACAGTAGCATCAGTTAAGAGGAGCAAATATGAAGGCTCTCTGAAAAACTAAAATGTAGTCACTATTGCCAATACCAATCTCCAGGGGTCACCTGGAGACACTGCCAAATTTACAGCCTTTTCTCCAGAATACTGAAGTCAGTGTCACTGGAGAAAAGTGCAATGCATCACAGAGTTTATTTTATGCAATGTTCTATAAGTATGTGTTGTGATCTTGTTGGCTGACTTCTTAAGCCATAAAGAATTCTGTGAGCCTTATCAAGGGCTACTGCTTAGTCTCTTGTCTTGGATTTTCAATCCAGTCTATAATCTAGCTACTTGAAAAAAATACCTCTGCCACTCATGCTATATTCTTTCATCTTTGTTTACACTCTGTGCATGCACAGAGTACTATTTCTAACACAAGTTTTATGCCTGAGATACTGTGCCAACAGCCCAGTTCTCCACATACCCTAGAAAGGGCCTCTTCTTTGAAGGTGCACGATCAGTACCTTACCACCCTCAGTTTATTTTCCTTTTTGAATTTTATTCCTGCATGGCCACAGGTTCTTCCTAGCCATGCAAACCCCTGCTAATCTTGCTCTCAAATTCTTTCATATCTGCAGGAACTGATATGAACCTGAACCTGCAACTGAAGTCTTATGCCTGATAGTAAAGGCACACCTTATAAGTTATTATTGTTTGTTTTATAAATAATTATTGCTTTCCAGCTTTTTGTTAGCTTTTTTTGGGGGGTATGACCCACCCCCATAAGCCGGCAGTTTCCCCGGGGGCCCCAACTTTTTCTACAATAGCCATGGCAATCCAACTTTTTTTGAAACATTCTTTTGTTTGGCCATTTTTATAACTTCTTGGCGCCTCCAAACTGTGCACATCTTCACCTGGAACTCTGCTCTGGTCACCATAATAAAAACTGAACGTTCAGCTATTTCCAATTGTACTTGGAGAATACTCCTGCTATGCATATGCATCAAAGACTTTCCAAGATTCCTGTTCAGCCTACAAGACCTTGTGGTCTTGCCAAAGCCATTGCTGCCTATTTGCTACACACCCAAGTCGCCTCCTAATTTAAAGCCTTTGCTCCAGTTTCAGCAAAGGACCTGCCAATTTACCAGCTGCCTTCTCTGGCCCTCCAGCCACTGTGGACCTGCAAATTGCTTGCAAACCATCCCGTGGATATTGGATGCCACCTCAAGGGCAGGCAACTGCTTTTCTCCACCTGCCCTTCACCAATTGCATTTCCAGTTCAAAGTCACTGCTCCTCACCATCCTGCAACCTGCCTCTCGCAGCCAGCTGCAAATGCCTCATGGCACCCACCCAGTTATCATTTTGGGACCCAAGAATTGCTTTTTGTTCCCTGAAAGCATGAAACCTCCATACTAAGGCTCAGATTGCCTGTGCCTTCTGTCAACTTGGGTACCTAGGGGTGGTGGTTTCAAAAATGTATCAATATTTCTTACCCACATTTATCTGCATTCATATTGCATTATGTTCAACTGAAGTTCAAATTGATTTATATCACTGTCTGTATTCATTTATTGGTCCATGTCATGTTCATGTTTTATTATCCACATGTTCTAAATGTGTTTTGTAATCATGCTTTTACACACATCCATTCTCACTTCTTCCAGCATAGCATTTGCATTGCTTTTAGTTATCGTTCTGCTTTAAGTTTGCTTAACCCACCAATTTTTGCTTTCTGTATATGTCTGAAGTCTTTAGGAATTTTGATAAGCAGTTACCTTTGAATTATGTTTTTACTTTGTAAGTTTTTAGAATTATTAGAATGTCTTGCATTTTATTTCTGTTGCTTTATAATAATTAGAAGCCTTCATTAGATTTGCTATAGGTAGCATTATGTACAGTTGTCATGTCTCCCTGGAAGATGCACAGAAGGTCCCTGTACACATATACACAGAGGCACTCACCTATCCTTATTTTAATTTGGCTTTAAAACATTTTTTTATTTTTCCTTTTGGTTCCCAGAGATATATTTTTATAGCCGGTATACCTGACTCCCTCACCCAGCCTTTTCCCTGTAAGTTCTCTCTCTAACCTTGTTCGGCTGTCCTTTCTTTTCTGGTCATATGGAACTCCAATGGCAGCGAAACATCATTTGAAGAGAAGCCATCTTGGCTCACGCCTAAAGACGGCTTCAAGGGGGGGAATTGTTGCCAGAGGCACTGCCTTTTATTCTTGAGTAGCCCCAAAGCAAGGGTGCCCTATTTTCTAACCTGAACCTGGAGTCCAAAAAAGCCAGGCACTCTCAGCTTGACCACAGAGTCGGGCTGCGAGTGGTCTGCAAAAAGATTTCATATTCAGGTTTCATAAGGTGACCTCAGAGCAAGCCTCCAGTCTTCCCCCTCCACCCAGCAGCAATTATGGAATAACAATGAGTTCCAGAGGTAAGTCTTTAGAAGCCACCTGGCACTCTCCAGCACCTCACCCAGCCTTTTGTGTCCTATGTATAAATTCTTTGTCTTTCTTGCTCTGTCCCTCAAGATACCGGGATAAACCAATCAATCATTCAAATGTTTAGCAATCCTTCCTGAGCTAATCAGGGACGGCTCCTACCTTTTGTCTACCCCAGGCCAGGACCATTAGTGAGTCAGATAATCCATTTAACTAGCTACCCAATACCTGGCTTCTATTGTTAAATCCAGACCCTGCCTCTCTGGAAGCTCATTGGTCATACCTAGGGTCTGCCCCTACTGGCATCACACACCCCTGGGACTCATCATTGGTCCAGGTAATCTATTGTTCTCACCTGAGACCAGCCCCTAGGGCCACCCATTGGCCTGCATTCTTTGCCAGTGCCTATATCCCAGCATACAGATGGACTTAGACCGTGTGTTTTCTGCCATGATCCAAAATGGCAGGCCCCCCCTGAACTCTCTGAGTTTAGGCCAGAATCCATGGACCTCTGCACATCTGGACAGGTTGTATCACCCCTCTATAACCCATCAATTACCTCTGCTTCCTTAGTGGAATATTGTGTGTATGTTTGAGAATATTTAGTAAAGAAATATTATTTTAGCCACTCAGTTTCTGTGTCTGTTCCTGGGTGCTTGGGAATTCTAACTCTGGTATACACAGGTCAGATCCTATAGATAAGCCAATTGCATATTAATAATTATAATTCCCCATCTTTATTAAATAATAGAGCAATTTGGCCAACAACATGCCCAATGTGGAACAGACCGAGAACTACAGCAATGCGTCCCTGTGCTGGCTGCGGTGGTAAGCATGAGAGAGACCTCTGTTGGGCGAAAGAGCTGATCTGTCACTCCTGGGGCAAGCGAGGTTATCTGGCCTAGGTCTGTTGAGCGGCCAAGAAATCTCCACTGTCTTTATGACATGCAAACCTCAAGGTTCGTGCCTGAGATGGCGACAAGACATCTGATTGTCATCAGACCGACACCTGCTGCTGCCAATCAATGGTCCTGGCCACCGGTGACAAACCCAGCTGGAAGATCCACGTCATGCTTCATCTGGATGGCATGCCCTGCACGATGGAGGTGGACTCTGGATCATCCGTCACAGTCATATCAATGCAGACGTGGCAGCGCTTGTTCCCGAGATGGAGCCACCGCCGTTTGTCGCCAGTTTCGACCCACCTGACAGACTTCCAGGGAAGGCGCATTCCATTGGTGGGAAAGGTGACCTTCCAAGTTGAATTTAAAGATCGGAAGGCTTAGCTGTCTCTCCTGGTTGTGGAGGGTGAGAGGGTCAGTCTGTTGGGCCTCGATTTGTTTGATGCGTTGGGCATCACTATTACTGGTGTTAACCAAATATGCAAAAATAAAAGGGACTCATTGTATAGTGAGTTTCCTGATGTGTTTGGGGATGGGCTTGGCACATACACTGGCCCCCCAGTTTCTTTTGAGTTAGACCCTTCAGTTCATCGAGTACGGCTGAAGTTGAGGAAGGTATCTCTCGCCTTAAAAGCAAAAATCGAGTCTGAATTAGACAAACTGGTAAATCAGGGTATTCTCGAACCAGTGTCCTACGGTAGATGGGAAACCCCGATAGTAACGCCTGTAAAGGCTGACGGCTCAATACGAATCTGCGCCGATTATAAATGAATTGTCAACAGGGCTCTGCAACAACATTCCTACCCAGTGCCTGTGATCAGTCATGTTTTGGCATCACTGGGGGGAGATAAGGTTTTTGCTAAGCTTGACCTAGCTCAAGCTTATCAGCAGTTGCCCATGGATGACGCAACTGCTGAAGCCCAGATAATCGTGACCCACAAAGGGGCATTCAAGGTCAAACATCTGCAATTTGGGGGAAATGTCACCCCTGGTATATTTCAAGGGTTGATGGAGGGGCTCCTGCGTGGGCTACTTGGTGTTGTACCCTATTTTTATGATGTTTTAATAGTGGGTACTGATGAATGTGAACTAATGGCTTGGCTGGTTTGCATGTTAAACGCTCTAAAGGTGTTGTCGGTGTGAAACAAGTTGAGTTCCTGGGATTCCTCATCGATGCAAATGGGGTCCATCCCACGCCGGACAAGGTCGCTGCCATCAAGAACGCACCCCCGCCTAAGTCCAAGAGAGACCTGCAGTCGTTCTTGGGCATCTTAAACTTTTATCATGCATTCCTGCCACACAAGGCACCAGTGGCAGAACCCCTGCACCTCCTGCTGCACAAAAATGCTAAGTGGGAGTGGGGTGAGCAGCAAAGGCGAGCCTTCGAGGCAGTGAAAGACCTGCTATCATCTAATGCGGTGCTCATGCATTTTGATGAGGAGAAACTGTTGGTGTTGGCTGCTGACACATCCCCTTATGGGGTGGGTGCTGTACTGAGTCATCTGATGCCGGACAGCACCGAGGCACCAATTGCATTTTATTCATGGTCCCTCACAGCAGCAGAAAAAAACTATGCCCAGATCGACAAGGAGGGCCTCGCCCTAATTGCTGGAATAAAGAAGTTCCATGACTTTGTGTATGGGCGACAGTTCCTCCTTGTGACCGATCAAAAACCACTTCTGGGCATCTTCTCTCCAGACTGACAAACTCCAAACATCCCTTCCCCATGGATGTTGAAGTGGGCAGTGTTTTTATCTGCCTATGACTTCGACCTAGAACACTGACTGGGGAAGGCTATTGGGCATGCCGACGCCCTTAGCTTCTGCCCCGCACCATCCACTGACTCTAGCTCCGATCCTGAACTGGACGTTTTGGCTTTGGAGGAATTCCTGGAGGCACCGGTCACATCTTCGGACATTGCCACTGTGTCGGCAAAGGACCCTGTGCTAGCCCATGTCCTTAATTGGGCATGGAGGGGGTGGCCGGCAGGAAAAACAGAGCCAGAGTTTAAACCATTCATTTCGCACCAAAACGAACAGTTGGTTGCAAAGGATTGTCTGCTTTGGGAAAGTCGGGTGGTGATTCCCACCAGGCTGAGGGAGAGAGTCTTAGAGGCCTTACATGCTGGCCACCCGGGCATGGTACACATGAAGGCCCTCACTTGTGGGTATATGTGGTGGCCCAAACTGGACGAGGACATAGAGTTGTGGGTAAAACGTTGTATGCTGTGCCAACAATCATGCCCGGAACCACCTCAGGCTCCCATTCAGCCATGGGAGAAGTCACAGAGGACATGGTCCCGCCTTCATGTTGATTTTGTGGGTCCCCACCAGAGGCAAATGTTTCTTATTGTAGTTGATGCATTTTCAAAATGGATGGAAATTGTAAATATGTGGTCGACTGGTTCAGGGGCAGTTATCAATTCCCTTCATAAGTTGTTTGCAACCCATGGACTCCCGGACTGTTTGGTCTCGGACAACGGGCCACAGTTCATGTCTGCTGAATTTGAGGGGTTCTTGAAGGACAATCTCATCCGCCATCTGACATTGGCCCCGTTCCATCCAGCCTCCAATGGCCAGGCTGAGTGGATGGTTCGGACGGCTAAGGAGTCACTTGGGTGCCTGACTTGCGGGGATTGGAGCCAAAAAACCACCTCTTTCCTATTGAGGCAACATATCACGCCCTGCTCTGCCACTGGGAGGAGCCCAGCAGAGCTGTTAATGGGGTGAAAACTGGCTTCCCTCTTAGACTGCCTGCACCCTGACTTAGACCAGTCTAATCAGAAGTCAGAGACCCCAGCACAGGGGAGAGTGTTCCAGTGTGGGGACAAGGTGTTTGCCCGCAACTATGCGGAAGGTCATCGGTGGCTACCGGCTGTAGTCACCAAGGTTGCAGGGTCCAGGTCGTATGTGGTCTGGCTTCCCAACAGTTCGGAAATACGCCGCCACATAGACCAACTCAGGGAGCGGTGGGCAGACTCAAGTGCCAAGTCAATGCCTGAACCTGAGTTGGCCCCGGTCGAGCAGGAGGGGCCTCCTGATGAGGTGAGTGCTGCCAAATGGGAACCGGAGTCTGGGCAGACCCCGATTACAGAACCTGAGACCTCTGCCTTTGTTCTCCCTGTCTCTCCTGCAAGAGAGATTGCCAGGGTCCCCTACAACACCAACGCTCCACCGCCTCAGGAGCAAAGACTGCTGTGCCAGTCTCAGAGAAGCCGTTGCGCCCCCCCACCTAAAGGATTATGTGTGGCAGGGGAATGTTCCATCTTAGGGGGGAGGAATTGTTATGTACTGACATAAGTGAATGCTGCCTATTCTTTACCATGTAAAACTTTTTTTTTTTGGCCCCCTGAAGGGGATTTTTTTTATTTGCATTTTTAATACTACAAAACTACAACCAAAAAAGGAAGGGGGAAACATCTAAACTAGGGATAAAGGAAAGATAACCACTACTGACTAAAAACCCAAGAGATGGAGATCTTCATTAAAGCTTGTAATCAAATCAGTCCACAAAACACTTTGGTAACATTGAGCATGTTCTAAGAAAAGTTCCCACTACTGTATGGGCTTAACTATCTTCCCCTTTCAAGAGCCCTCCCCAGTCATCCCCCAATAAACAAAAATGCTTCTTAGGCTTTCAGAGTCTCAGTGCTTTTTACCGCTGTCTTTACGATCTCTCAATTGGTAGCTCTGTTTGGGAGCCACTGCTCTCTTGTCTGCATCTGAATCCTCATTGGAAGAGGACCCCGAGTCCAACTCTCCAGTAGACTTGCTATCTTCTTCTTCTCTCTTCTTCTCCTCTGGTCCTCCCAGTTGCAGCTGCAAAAATTCTCGAGCTTTAAAAACAGAGTAAATTCTTTCCCTCCTGTCTTCTATCTTGAACGTGACCCCTTTGGGAATTAGCCACCTGTATGCAATGCTGTTCATTTGTAAGAAAAGGATTAATTCCTTATACTTCTGTCTCTTCTTCCTTATCTCAAATGGAATGTCTTTTAGGATCCTTATATTGTTGCCTCCAATTTTCAGGGGTGTAGTTGTAGACTCTTTTAAGATAAGATCTCTTATATGCCTCTTCAAGAATCTCACGACAATTTCCCCTGGCAGAGTGTTCTTTCTGATGTATGTGGAGTAGGCTCTATAGGAAACATCCATTTCACTTAAGATATCCTCCGCTTTTAAATCCATCATAGGGGCCAATGCCTCACTCAGTAGTTGTTTGAGATTCTCATTTGGGACTTCAGACACTCCTTGGAACCGGAGCACCATGTTAGCTCTTTCCATTTGTAGTTGTAACAGCTGCGTTTCTGATGTTGCATGTTTTTTCTCCAGCAATTGCATCTTTTTTCCTGCTTTAGTAGAGCTGGCATCCAGTTCCTTCATTTTTTCGACCACCTGCTCTGTTTTCTTAGTATTTTCAGCCAGTTGTAATTGCTGTGCCGCAAGATTCTGATTCAACTTGCTGGTTGATGTTAGACATCTGGTCCAGCAGGGGGTGAAGAGAGTCCGACAAGAGCCTTGAGAACTCTATGGTCTCTTCTGGCTGAGGACTATGACTGCCTGGTGGTTTCGGTTTCAATCCTTTATCGGGTCGCCTCCCCGCCATCTTTTTTAAATTGTTTACTTTAACTGAGAGTTTGCAAAGTCTCTAAAAGCCTTCGAAATGCTCTAACTTCAACAGGTAAGGCTCTGAAAATCAGTTCTGCGCTGTTTCTTCCTCTCCCCCCTTGTAGTTTTGTTTTAAAGTCTTAGCGTGTGGGAGGGGCCCCTCCCCCACTTGCTTCCCACGCTCAATCAAGGAGGGGTACCCTTTTGTTTAGACTGCCGATTTAACGCTCTTTCAACTCACAGCTCTTTGTTCGTCTTCCAAAGTCACTTCCACTCGCATAGTCGCTTGATCTCCATTGCTCGTTCCGGCCGGCGTCTCTAAGTCCATGCAGACGCACGGAGTGCACAGCGGCTGGACCACTGGGGTGAAGGAGTGCCTCAATTCTCCAGCATCGTGCTGGGGAAGAGGATGCCCCGCCACAAGCCTCTTGGCTGAGAGCCTTTATCTAGGCTCTCTGGGGGGTGGCGATTGCTCGCACCCCCTCCAAGCCGCTGGCGATCAGATCATGTCCCGGGAGAGACGTCTGACTTGCAAGTTGCCATTACTGTAAGTACCATGTAAAGCCTGAGTTATGTAAAGGATTGTAAGCTGAAACATTCCTATTGGCCATTCCTGTGGAATTGTGTGAAACAGCCAATCAGAGTGTAAATATGTTGCAAAGAGGGAATGAACCTGATTGAACTTTATTTCTGTAATATGATTGGATGTTAACTTATTATGGGTGTGGCTTTGACAGCCCGGGATGGTTTAAAAAGGGAGCTGTGCTCCACTTGTTTGTTGTGTGTTCCGAGTTGGAGTTTAATGTTACAAATAAAGCTGCACTCTCTTGCTGAAATCAAATCGTTGTTGAGTTGCATACTTAACAACTACCAACAACCCCTGAATTGGGGTAAGGCTCTTTATGACCCAACTGAGCTCTGAGGAGCAAGGTGTTTGAGCTGCCAGAGGGGTCAGTGGTATTTTTATTTATTTACTTTCAGCTGAGGTGCTTTAGCTGAGTAGGTACTCTGTCAGGGACTGTATTTGGGAGTGTGTGGGTGAGTTGTAACAGACTCCTGACTGCTGGAGTTAGGGTGTGAAAGGGTCATTGTTTGCCTGTAATTAAGTGCCTGGGTGAAATTGAATAGCAGACTCCTGCCTGCTGGAGTTGGGGTGTGAAAGGGTCATTGTTTGACTGTCATTAAGTGCCTTGGGTGAATTTGAGTAGCTGCTGGCCACACCCTCTCCTGGGAGACAATTCTATTTAAGGCAGGAAGTTTGCAAGAGTGAGAGCAAAAGGGTGAGGCCTGTGGCTCTTAGCCTAAGGGCTCTGTAAGAAGCCCAGGAAAAGCCAGAAAGCCAGGACCTTGGCTCCTTGGGTTCCCAGTAAGGTAAGTAGACTCCTACAACAGGAGCCATATAAATACGAAGTGTTTTAAAAGGGGGGTTATAGAAAAGCATTTCTTTAAAAACAATTATGAAGCCAGAATGCCAGCAGGGGGTTGGGGGCTATCCAGTGTTTTGCATGGAGTGTCACATGTATGACTATCTGCCCACTGGTCAGAAGTCTTGGGTGTGTGCTCGGTGCAAGGAGCTCCTGGTTCTCAGGGAGCTAGTTTGCTCCCTTGAGGCCAAGGTGGCTGACCTGGAGAAGCAGGGACAGTCAGTTAGGTGCACGGAGAAGACTCTCGGGGACTTGTTAGATATGTCCCACTCTGGATCTGGCAGCCCGGCTGCTGCCAGGGAGCATGAGGGTCAAGGGGAAACAGGGCACCATGCTGAGGATAAGAGGAATGTGCCCTCAGAAGGGACCTCTTCTTCAGCTGGTGAACGGGTATCCTTTCGTACCAAGGAACCGTCCCTGGGAAGGGTGGGAGGGGGGCTCTTGGTAGTTGGTGATTCGATCCTTAGGCAGGTAGACAGCTGGGTGGCGAACCCGCGTACTGACTGTATGGTGACTTGCCTGCCTGGTGCGAAGGTAGTGGACATTACGCGTGTTTTAGATAGGCTGGTAGATAGTGCTGGGGAGGAGCCAGTGGTCGTGGTGCACGTCGGCACCAACAATGTGGGGAAATGCAGTCGTGAGGTCCTGGAGGAGAAATCTAGGCTGCTGGGCAGGAAACTAAAGGCCAGGACCTCCAAGGTAGCCTTCTCGGAAGTGCTACCTGTTCCACGCGCAGGGCCGGAGAGACAGGCACAGATCAGGAGTCTCAATGCGTGGATGAGACGGTGGTGTAGGGGGGAAGGGTTCAAGTTTGTTAGGCACTGGGATGCTTTTTGGGACAAGAGGGAGCTGTACAAAAGGGACGGTCTCCACTCGTCCCGAGAAGGAACCAGGCTGCTGGCGCTCAAAATCAAAAAGGTAGCAGAGCAGTTTTTAAACTGAATAATGGTGGAAAGCCAACAGGAGATGAAAAGTCTGTGGTTCGGGATGGCTCATCTCAAAGAGATGAAGGGGTAGCTATTACTTTTGTACAAGGAAATGGATTACAATTGTCCACTGAGACTGTGGCTAATGATAGGAACTGCCTGGCAAGGTCTCGAGGCAGCAAGAGGAAGGCTGTGGGCTTAACAAACATGGGAAACTATAAGTGTTTATACACAAATGCTAGAAGTCTCCGAGGTACAATCGGGGAGTTGGAATGCTTGGTGTTGGGGGGGGGGAATAGACATTGTGGGTATTTCAGAAACTTGGTGGGATGAGGAAAATCAGTGGGATACGGTGATTCCTGGTTATAAATTATATCGGAAGGATAGGGGGAGAAGGGTTGGAGGTGGGGTGGCTCTGTATGTCAGAGAGGGTATACCATCCAGTAAGATTGAGAGGGTAAGAGAATTGGATTCACTTCTGGAAATGCTATCGGTTGAAATAGTGGGTCCAAAAGGAGGCTTAACAGTGGGAGTTTGTTATCGCCCACCAGATCAAAAGATAGAGGAGGATTATAAAATGGAGAATGAATTAAAGATAGCGGCTAGACAAAATAACTGTGTTGTAATAGGCGACTTTAACTACCCACACATTGATTGGGTCAATATGAGTTCTAGTCGGGAAAAAGAGATTGCGTTCTTAGACACTCTCAATGACTGTGCTGTGGAACAGATGGTCACAGATCCTACCCGGGGAGAGGCGATCCTGGATTTGGTCCTAAGTAACACCCAAGACCTGGTGAGAGATGTAAAAGTGATTGCACCACTTGGGAACAGTGACCATAATGTCATTGAGTTTAACATTAGTACAGATAGGGAGTTGCCCAAAAAGACTGACGCAACCACTTTTAACTTTAAAAGGGGTAACTTCTCTGGCATGAGGGGACATGTGAGGAAGAAATTGAAAGGAAGAGTGGAGAAGGTCAAAACCATTGGGGAAGCTTGGAGACTATTTAAAAAGACAATCCTAGAAGCTCAGAAAAAATATATACCGCAGGTTAGGAAAGGTACAAATAGGTATAGAAAGAAGCCTGCATGGTTAACAAATAAAGTAATGGAAGCTGTAAAAGGTAAGAAGGATTCCTTTAAGCGGTGGAAAGCTAGTCTCAGTGAGGTTGATAAAAGGGAACACAGGCTGTGGCAAATAAAATGCAAGTCTGTGATCAGGCAAGCAAAAAGGGAATATGAGGAGCATATCGCAAAAAACATAAAGACCAACAATAAAACTTTCTTCAAATACATTAGAAGTAGAAAGCCAGGGGTAAAAGGAGTAGTGAAGGATGATAGGGAAATGGCTGAGAAACTGAATGCATTTTTTGCCTCTGTCTTCACTGTGGAAGAGGAGAAGTGTTTGCCCACTCCAGAAGCACCGATTTCGGAAGGGGGTTTGAAAGACCTGAATCAGATTGCGGTGACAAGAGAGGAAGTCCTCCGACTGATGGACAATTTAAAAACTAATAAATCACCAGGCCCGGATGGCATTCATCCGAGAGTTCTGAAAGAACTCAAATGTGAACTTGTGGATCTCCTGACAAAAATATGTAATCTTTCTTTAAAATCTGCCTCCATTCCTGAGGACTAGAAGGTAGCTAATGTCACTCCCATCTTTAAAAAGGGCTCCAGGGGAGATCCGGGAAATTACAGGCCAGTCAGTCTGACATCGATACCGGGTAAGTTGGTGGAAACTGTTATTAAGGAAAGAATTAGTAGGCACATTGATGAACAAAAACTATTGAGGCAGACTCAGCATGGGTTCTGTAAGGGAAGATCTTGTCTCACTAAACTATTAGTGTTTTTTGTGAGAGTGAACAAACATGTGGACAAGGGGGACCCAATAGATATTATTTACCTTGACTTCCAGAAAGCTTTTGATACAGTTCTTCATCAAAGGCTCCTAAGTAATCTCAATAGTTATGGGATAAAAGGACAAGTCCTCTTGTGGATCAAAAACTGGCTTATAAATAGGAAACAGAGAGTGAGTATAAATGGGAAACTTTCTCAGTGGAGGGTGGTAAGCAGTGGGGTACCACAGGGATCAGTACTCGGTCCGATGCTTTTTAACTTGTTTATTAATGATTTGGAATTGGGAGTAAGCAGTGATGTGGCTAAATTTGCAGATGACATGAAGTTGTTCAGGGTGGTGAAAACCAGGGAGGATTGTGAGGCACTCCAAAGGGATCTGTTGAGGATGGGTGAGTGGGCGTCAACGTGGCAAATGGGGTTCAATGTGGCCAAGTGCAAAGTGATGCACATTGGAGCCAAAAATCCTAAATATAAATACACGTTGATGGGGTCTGAACTGGCAGAGACGGACCAAGAGAGAGATCTTGGAGTCGTAGTGGATAACTCGCTGAAAATGTCTAGACAATGTGTAGCTACAATAAAGAAGGCCAACGCTATGCTGGGGATTATTAGGAAGGGAATTGATAACAAATCAGCCAGTATCATCATGCCCCTGTATAAATCATTGGTGCAACCTCATTTGGAATACTGTGTACAGTTCTGGTCACCACATCTCAAAAAGGATATAGCATTGGAAAAAGTGCAGAGAAGAGCAACTATAATGATAAAAGGGTTGGAACACCTTCCCTATGAAGAAAGGTTAAAATGCTTGGGGCTCTTTAGCTTGGAGAAACGACGGCTGAGAGGTGACATGATCGAGGTTTATAAGATTATGAATGGAATTGAGCAGGTTGAGAAAGAAGTACTTTTCTCCCTTTCTCACAATACAAGAACTCGTGGGCACTCTATGAAATTGCTGAGCAGTCGGGTTAGAACAGATAAAAGGAAATACTTCTTCACCCAAAGAGTGATTAACATATGGAATTCACTGTCACAGGAGGTGGTGGCAGCTGCAAGCATGGACAGTTTCAAGAGGGAATTAGATAAACATATGGAGCAGAAGTCCATCAGTGGCTATTAGCCACAGGGTATAGATGGGAACTCTCAGTCTGGGGCAGGTGATGCACTCTATCCTTGGTGCTGGAGGGGGCAGCAGTGGGAGGGCTTCTGGTGCCCTGGCCCCACTGCTGGACCTCCTGATGGCACCTAGTATATTTTGGCCGCTGTGTGACAGAGTGTTGGACTAGATGGGCCATTGGCCTGATTCAACATTGGCTTCTCTTATGTTCTTATGTTAATTGCCTATGAAGTCAATAGCAACAGTTGCTGACCATACACTTTGTCATATTGGTTACATCATGGCCTAGAGGGATTAGGATATATTTCCACTAACACTTTAATTGTTTTTACTGTTATTTATTATCTGTTATGCTTATGAGCTTTATGATGTATATTGTGTTTAATCAATTTCTCTTAATGCATTTTAGCTTTTAATGGTAGCTGCCCTGAGACTGTTTTGGCGGGGAGGGCAGGATACAAACTGAAATAAATAATATCTGTCTGTCTGTCTATTATCTATCTAAAATAACTTTGTTATGTGACTCCTATATCCCAAATATCTCTAGGAATCCATAGACTGGGGATGTCAGTAGGTCATCTTTCTCTGCATGTAGTTTCTTTAAAATGGGAAATAAGTTAGAAAGTTAAGTTACAAGGGATGAACAGTGATTCACTTATCCATATCAGTTACCTTTGGCATAGTCACTTGCTGGATATATAAGTATGGCAGTTACTGCCAGTTTGATGTAGTGGGTAGGAGTGTGGACTCTAATCTGGGAGAACCAGGATTGATTCCCTATTCCTCCACATGCAGTTGCTGGTGTGGCCTTGGGTCAGTCATAACTTCTTTCAGAGCTATTCTCTCAAGGGCAGTTCTAGAGAGAGAGGCCTCAACCCCACCTGCCTCACAGGGTGTCTGTTGTGGGGAGGGGAAGGGAAAGAGATTGTAAGCCTCTCTGAGATTCCTTTGGCTAGTGAAGGGTGGGGTATAAATCCAATCTCTTCTTACTGAACCCCATACCATACATTTACTGTAGAGGATGTGCCCAGGTAGAAAGATTCAGTGGGCAGTGTATTTCCCATAGACTCATCTGCCATTTTGAAATGCTGATTACCAGAGGCTTCCTCTGTTTAAGACAGGAACTTGCAGGCCTATCACACACGAATTATAGTTTTATCACATACGAAACATAGTTTTCTCTCAAAGCATGGAACACAATCATGCAGTTTATAATTTCAAAAGATAAAACCATAAAAATGTGATGGCCTATCAGAGTAGAAAAGAGCAAGAGTCCAGTAGCACCTTGAAGTGTAAGAAAATATGTGGCAGGGTATGATTTTGTGAGTCAGTGTTCACTTCTTCAGATCTTGGCTCATCGGAGTAATTTATGGTCAAGAAGAGCACACATTTTGTTCATAAAATAGGGTTATCAACCTCAAGGTGGGGTATGGAGCCTCCTGGAATTACAGGAGTCTATAGGAGACTCCAGACTACTGAGATGTTCTCCAGAGGAAACAGCAGCTTCTATGGTACAAGTAGGGACCCACAAGACTTTCAAGCGGAATCCCATTTCTCTCCACTCTCTCACTGAGACCAGTGTGGAGCCCTGATCTGCCCAACAGCTTTCTGCAGCTCACCTGGAACATCTCTGGGTGAGCCACAGAGAGCAGCGGTGCTGGGGAGGAAGTCTCTGTAGGCTTGCCAGGAGCTGCTGTGAGCAAGCCAGCAGAGATTTCCCCCCAGCTACGAGAGCCAGTTTGGTGTAGTGGTTAAGTGTGCGGACTCTAATCTGGGAGAACCAGGTTTGATTCCCCACTCCTCCACTTGCACCTGGCTGGATGACCTTGGGCAAGCCATAGTTCTGATAAGAGCTGTTCTTGAAAAAGAGCAGTTTCTGTCAAGAGCTCTCTCTGCCCCACCTACCTCACAGGGTGTCTGTTGAGGGGAGGGGAAGGGAAGGGAGTTTGTAAGCTGCTCTGAGACACCTTTGGGTCGTGAAGGGCGGGGTATAAATCCAATCTCTTCTTCTCTTCTTCTACTTTCATGCCAGGCCCAGTGTGACCCAGGGGTTCTGCCACTGCCAGCCACCAGACTGTGCCACTGCCACAGGTTCAGCAACGGCTGCGCAGCCCAACTCCCAGGTTGTGCAGTTGCCAGCGGCATGCCCCTGTGGCTCCCAGACTGTGCATCTGCTGCCAGACCAATCAGGGCTGTTGGGCTGCGCTGCTGCTGCTAGGCCCGGTGCAGCTCCCAGCCTCCTTCGACTGCCAATGGTAAGTGTGTTCTCTGCACTTGCGCAGAGAACTCTGTTTTAATTTGGGGGGGGATTTAACACCCCTGTGTATTTTTCAAAACATTTCAGATTTTTCTGCACACCTGGGGAGTCCTCCAAGTGTGCAGAAAAATTTTCTTTGCCTCTGTGTAGCCCCAATCTGTGGACAAATATCCAAAGATGGTGGCCACAGCTGGCTAATAGTACATAGATATCATAAGGTCTTCGGAAAACAGATGTCCTAGACTGGCTAAAGAGGGTGGATGCTGTAGGAATTCCATATGGTATATCATAGAGATTAAGATAAACTAAGAACATAAGAACATAAGAGAAGCCAATGCTGGATCAGGCCAATGGCCCATCCAGTCCAACACTCTGTCACACAGCGGCCAAAAATACCAGGTGCCATCAGGAGGTCCACCAGTGGGGCCAGGACACCAGAAGCCCTCCCTCTGTTGACCCCCCCAAGCACCAAGAACAAAGAGCATCACTTGCCCCAGAGTCCCTATCTATACCTTGTGGCTAATAGCCATCGATGGACCGCTGCTCCATATATTTATCTAATTCCCTCTTGAAGCTGTCCATGCTTGTAGCCGCCACTACCTCCTGTGGCAGTGAATTCCATGTGTTAATCACTCTTTGGGTGAAGTAGTACTTCTTTTTATCCATTCTAACCCAATTTCATGGAGTGCCCACGAGTTCTAATACTGTGAGAAAGGGAGAAAAGTACCTCTTTCTCCACCTGTTCTATCTCATGCATTATCTTATAAACCTTGATCATGTCACCCCTCAGCTGTCATTTCTCCAAGCTAAAGAGCCCCAAGTGCCTCAGTCTTTCCTCATAGGGAAAGTTCTCGAACACTTTAATCATTCTAGTTGCCCTTTTCTGCACTTAAAATATCCTTTTTAAAGTATGGTGACTAGAACTGTACACAGTATTTCAAATGAGATCACACCATTGATTTATATAGGGGCATTGCTGATCTGTTTTCAGTACCCTTCCTAATATTCCCCAGCATAGCATTGGCCTTTTTTATTGCAGTCACACACTGTCTTGACATTTTCAGTGAGTTATCTACTACGACTCCCAGATCTCTCTCTTGGTCAGTCTCTGCCAGTTCAGACCCCATCAATGTGTATTTATAGTTAGGATTTTTGGCTCCAATGTGCATCACCTTGTACCTGGCCACATTGAACCCCATTTGCCACGTTGATGCCCACTCACCCATCCTCGACAGATCTCTTTGGAGTGCCTCACAATTCTCCTTGGTTTTCACCACCCTGAACAACTTTGTATCACCTGCAAATCTAGCCACTTCACTGCTTACTCCCAACTCCAAATCATTAATGAACAAGTTAAAAAGCATCAGACCAAGTACTGATCCCTGCTTACCACCTTCCACTGAGAAAATTGCCCATTTATACACATTCTTTGTTTCCTATTAATTAGCCAGTTTTTGATCCACAAAATGACTTGTCCTTTTATCCCATGATTTTTGAGCTTACTTAGGAGCCTTTGATGAGGAACTTTATCAAAAGCTTTCTGGAAGTCAAGGTAAACAACATCTATTGGGTCCCCCTTGTCCACATGTTTGTTCACTCCCTCAAAGAACACTAACAGATTACTGAGGCAAGATCTTCCCTTACAGAACCCATGCTGAGTCTGCCTCAATAGTTTTTGTTCATCAGTGTGCCTACTAATTCTTTCCTTACTAACAGTTTCCACCAATGTACCCGGTATCGATGTCGGACTGACTGGCCTGTAATTTCCCGGATCTCCCCTGGAGCCCTTTGTAAAGATGGGAGTGACATTAGCTATCTTCCTGTCCTCAGGAATGGAGGCAGATTTTAATGAAAAATTAAAGTTCACATTTGAGTTCTTTCAGAACTCTCAGATGTATGCCATCTGGGCCTGGTGATTTATCAGTTTAAGTTGTCTGTCACTCTTAGGACTTCCTCTCTCATCACCTCAATCTGAATCAGGTCTTTCAACACTCCTCCGGAAATCAGCGGTTCTGAAGTGGGCAAGCACTTCTCATCCTCCACAGTGAAGACAGAGGCAAAAAACGCATTCAGCTTCTCAGCCATTTCCCTATCATCCTTCAGTACTGCCTTTACCCCTTGGTCATCCAAGGGCTCCACTGCCTCCCTGGCTGGTTTCCTGCTTCTAATGTATTTGAAGAAAGCTTTATTGTTGGTCTTTATGTTTTTTGCAATATGCTCCTCATATTCTTTTTTTGTCTGCCTAATCACAGAGTTGCATTTTATTTTCCACAGCCTGTGTTCCCTTTTATCAACCTCACTGAGACTAGGTTTCCACCGCTTAAAGGAATCCTTCTTACCTTTTACAGCTTCCATTACTTTGTTTATTAACCATGCAGGCTTTTTTCTATACCTATTTGTGCCTTTCCTAACCTGCGGTATATATTTTTTCTGAACTTCTAGGATTGTAGTTTTAAATAGTCTCCAAACTTCCCCAATGGTTTGACCCTTTCTACTTTCAGTTTCCTCCTCACATGTTCCCCCCATATCAGAGAAGTTACCCCTTTTGAAGTTAAAAGTGGCTGTATCAGTCTTTTTGGCCAATTCTCTATTTATACAAATGTTGAACTCAGTAACATTACAGTCACTGTTCCCAAGTGGTGCAATCACTTTTACATCTCTCACCAGGTCTTGGGCGTTACTTAGGACCAAACCCAGGATCACCTCTCCCCTGGTAGGTTCCGTTACCATCTGCTCCATAGCACAGTCTTTGAGAGGGTCTAGAAACTCAATCTCTTTTTCCCGACTAGAACACATATTGACCCAATCAATGCATGGGTAGTTAAAATCACCTATTGCGACACAGTTTTTTTGTCTAGCCACTATCTTTAATTCATTAATCATTTTATAATCCACCTCTATCTTTTGATCTGGTGGGTGATAACAAACTCCCAGTGTTCTGTTTCCTTTTTGGCCCACTATTTCCACCCATAGCATTTCCAGAAAGGAATCCAATTCTCTTACCCTCTCAGTCTTACTGGACTGTATACCCTCTCTGACATACAGAGCCACCCCACCTCCAACCTTTCCCCCCCATCCTTACGATATAATATATAACCAGGAATCACCGTATCCCACTGACTTCCCTCATCCCACCAAGTTTCTGATATACCCACAATGTCTATTTTCCCCCAACACCAAGCACTCCAATTCCCAGATTTTACCTCAGACACTTCTAGCATTTGTATAGAAACACCTATAATTTCCCATACATGTTAAGCCCGCAACCTTCCTCTTGCTGCCTCAAGATCTTGTCTGGCAGTCCATATCACTAGCCACAGTCTCAGAAAACAATTCCAATCCACCTCCCTGTAGGAAAGCAATAGCTATCCCATCATCTTTCTGAGATGAGCCATCCTGAACCAGAGACTTTTAATCTCCTGTCAGCTTTCCCCCAATATTCAGTTTAAAAAATGCTCTGCCACCTTCTTGATTTTAAGCACCAGCAGCCTGGTTCCTTCCTGAGACAAGTGGAGACTGTCCCTTTTGTAGAGCTTTTTCCTTGGAATAATTTTGGTTTCCCTTTGTTTTTTTTCCCTGATACAATTGGAAATATACATATACAACTGGGACAATTGGATTACGCTGGGCTTTTATTTGTTTTGCTGATGGACTAACCCTACTGGATTATCTTAGATTTTTCCCTTGATGAGGCTGTCAGTTTAAATTGGAAAGCAATATATTTTTGATTTTTGGGTCTTGTTGGATAAATGGGACAACTGGAGTATATTGGGATTCTGTGTTGTTGTACTGGAATGGATCAGTGGCCTACTTATTAACTTTGAACTGACTGAGGAATGATGGATTAAACTTGTTTTGGACTACTTTGCTGGATAGAGTACACATTTGGCTGGCAGAGTTACTACATTTGGTTTGGCTGAATGGACTAAGGTGCTGACTCCTGGAAAGGGTATAAGTTTTATCAACTTTTGAACTTTCAAATAATAAATTGGGGCATACTATTTTGAAAATAAGACTTTGCCAATAGGGAATTTTAAAGAGGGGAGGGTTTTTTGTTTGTTTTTTAAAAGAGGGTAACAGTTTCCTTTGTATTGTGAAATCTGGAATTTTTGCTTGAGCATTTAACAAGAGGGCTGAAAATGTGATCTGGAAGTATTTTGGGTCAAGTATAACCTGTGTATGTTGAGTATTTAGACTGCTGAATAATGTAAGGAGGCCTATTGAGATCGGGCTTTGGAACTAACATTGTGGTTAATTGTTTGGGAACATTGAGTGCTAAGTAGAGTAAACACTTTTGCAATAATATTATTAGTGATATTGGGGGGAAGGGAAAAGGGGGGTGGAGAAGGCTTTGTTGGAAAAAAGTGACTGGTGAATGGGAGATGACTTCGGGCTTTGCAAAGCACTCTCCAGGTGTAGTAAAATCTACAGCTTCTAGTTTATCAATGATGCAAAATCAGGAAATGCAAAATATTATCAAGAACGCTATAGAGATGGCAATGCCCCAGGCAATATGTAATGCATTGCCAATGGTGGTGGAACCTTTACAAGCAAAGCTTGATACTTTGGCTCAGCAAGTAATGTCACAAACTCAAGACTTTAAGCAACAAATTGTTGAAAATGCACAACAGGCCACAACACTGAAGCAGTCTACTACCCAACTGCAGGAGAAATCAGAGGAGCTAGATTAAAGAAGTCAATTGTTGGAGATCAAGCAAGATCTTCTAGAAGATTCTCTAATCAGGTTGGAACTAGACAGAGCATCATTTATTTTGAGATTCCAGAACATTCCAGAAAAGCCAGAGGAAGATGTTAAAGAGGAAATGATTTTGCAAACACGTAAAATTGAAATATTACCTAGAATTCTTTCTGACCACAGCCCAGTAAAGTGGTCAACATATGTTAAAAGAAAGAAATTTCGATGGAGACTTAATGAAGATTTACTGGACAAACAAAATATTGTGGACAAAATAAGGACGGAAACCAAAACGTATTTTCAACTAAACTTAAATAAAGATGTACAGACGCAAACGGTATGGGAGGCATATAAAGTTGTGATGAGAGGACATCTAATTGCAATTAACAACAATGAAAGAAAACAACAATTCAAAATAGATAAAGAAATTATGGAAAATATTCAAAAGAAAGAAGCAGAACTCAGGAAGAGACCTGGCAAAAAGAAAATTTTGAGAGAGCTGAGGATCCTAAGGGAACAATACGATGCGAGGTTAAATAAAGAAGTATATTGGAATTTGAAAAAATTGCAACAGAAGTCCTTTGAAGGAGCGAATAAACCTGGGAAATATTTGGCATGGCAATTGAAGAAAAGAAGAGAGAACAAAACAATAATTAAACTGAAAGATGGGACTAGAGAAATCATAGACCCAGGAGGGATGCGGAGAGAATTTTATAAATACTATGCTACTCTTTTTCAAGCAAAACAGATGGATCAACAAAAAATTCAAGACTATTTATCAAAAGTGAATTTGACACAACCAAGCTCAGAAATAAAAGCAATGTTAAACGCTGTGATAACTAAAGAAGAAATCAGCAAAGCAATAGGAGAGGCAAAAATCTCCAAAGTTCCAGGACCAGATGGTTTTTCAGCCAAATTCTACAAGAAACTTCAAGAAGACCTGGTACCGGTTCTAGAGATTCTTTTAAATGAAATTAGACAAAGCGGGAAGATTCCAGATTCCTGGAATGAAGCTGCAATCACCTTAATACCGAAAGAAACTCAAGATTTAACTAATGTTAAAAATTATCGACCAATTTCACTTCTGAACAATGACTACAAAATTTATGCAAAAATTTTAGCAGAACGCCTTAAAAGGTATTTGAAAGACACTATTGCCGAAGATCAGGCTGGGTTTTTGCCAGGTAGGCAAATAAAGGACAACATGAGGGTTGTTTTAGACGCAATAGAGTACTATGATAAGCACCCGGAAAAAGAGGTTGGCTTTTTATTTTTAGACACAGAGAAGGCATTTGATAACTTGAATTGGGAATTGAAGATGGGTGCAGAATTTACAAGAATGATTAAATCAATATACAAAGAACAAAAGGCTACGGTGATTGTAAATGCAGAATCAACAGAAGCGTTCCGGGTCAGAAAAGGGACTAGACAGGGCTGTCCCCTATCGCCATTGTTATTCATCTGGATTTTGGAGATTCTGCTGCAAATGATTAGAGATGATGATAATATAAAAGGTTTGAGTATTAGAGGTTTTTCATACAAATTAAGAGCATTTGCTGATGATATTATGTTTATTGTTGAAGATCCTGTTAATAACATGCCTTTGGTATTTGAAAAAGTAAAAGAGTTTGGTGACCTCGCGGGGTTCTATGTAAATAAAAATAAATTGAAAATATTGCGGAAAAACATGAACGGTACAAAGCAACAAATTTTACAAAATCTGACAGAATGTGAAGTGGTTAAAAAGGTTAAATATCTGGGAGTTGACATTACAATGAAAAACATTGACTTGTTTAAGAATAATTATGAAAAATTGTGGGTTTAATAAAGCGTGATTTATAAAAGTGGGGAAAACTTAGATTATCTCTTCTTGGAAGAATTGTCATTGTCAAAATGAATGTACTGCCCAGGTTAATGTTTTTGTTTCAGACAATACCAATTGTAAAAGATGTGAAAGTGTTGGTGAAATGGCAAAGAGAAATTTTTAAATTTATCTGGGCAGGAAAGAAGCCAAGAATTAAAATGAAAATAATGTATGATATCAAAGACAGAGGTGGCTTCCAAGTCCCGAATTTGCGTTTGTATCATGAAGCTGTATGTATGTCTTGGTTAACTGACTGGGTTAATTTGGAAAATAGAAAACTTTTGGCCCTTGAGGGTCACGATTGCAGATTTGGCTGGCATGCCTAACTTTGGTATGGGAAAAATAAAGTAGACTCGATGTTTAAGCATCATTATGTAAGAAGAACATTGTTTGATGCATGGACCAGATATAAGAACACAGTTCCTGACGAGAGGCCTTTGTGGATTGTTCCTGCTGCAGTTATTCATCCCTTTTCAGAATATAAAGGTAATGATTGGTTGAAATACCAAGAGTTGCTTCAAAAGGAAGGGAAAAAGTATGTTTTAAAACCAAATAATGAATTAGAATTTGAGTATGGATGGTTACAATATTGTCAAATACGGGATATTTACAAAAAAGACTGTAAAGAGGTTGGTTTTAGAGCTAAGAACGATGAGTTTGAAGATATATGGTTGAAAAAAGAGCGAAAAATGATATCAAAGATGTATAAAACTTTGTTGACTGTTTATACTTTGGATGAAACTGTTAAAGAGCAAATGATAAAATGGGCCATAAATATGAACAAGGAAATTTCTATGGAAACATGGGAGTTTTTGTGGAAAAAAGCTTTTAAAATGTCAACCTGTGTCAATGTAAAAGAAAATTGTTATAAGATGATGTACAGGTGGTATATGACACCAAAAAAGATTGCTAACATTAGTATGGATAAGAACTTGAGTAATAAGTGTTGGAAATGTAAAAAAATAGAGGGTTCTTTTTACCATATGTGGTGGTCATGTGATAAAGCAAAGGTATACTGGTCAAATGTACATTGTGAGATGCAGAAAATATTAAAAATTCCTATTAGGAAAAGTCCGGAATTTCTTCTCTTAGGTTTGACAATGGAAAAAATTCCACAAGAAAAAAGGACACTATTATGGTATATGATTACATCGGCGAGAATGGCTTTTGGTCAACAATGGAAAGCGGAGAAAGTGCCAGATATACATGACTGGTTAAGAAAACTGCTGTTTTTAGCCGAAATGGACAAAATGACAAAAAAACTAAATGGAGAAATGGCAGAACAATATTTAAAAGACTGGGAAGGCCTGAAATTGTATATGGAAACTGAATATAGAATGACAGGGAAAATGTACAATCTTGATTTGTATTGAAACTGAATGAGAAATGAAATGAACACTTGATTGTACTGTACCTTTATTGGAAATTATGCTTGTAAAAGTCAGGCTTTTATGTATTTGAAACTGGGTTACCTGGTTTGTCGATTGTTACAAGTCTAAACTTGATTACCTTTTAACTTTTTCTTTTTTGTTATTAGCAGTGTTGGAAGCCTATTGGGGGGTGGGGGGATGGGATGAAAATCTTTTTAAATTGTATTGGTAATGATGTTTAACAATGTTGAATGCATCCCAATAAAAATTTTGTTTCAAAAAAAAAAAAGAATAAACTCAATTTTTAAAGTGGAAGATTTCCTAAAAAAAATATGGAGAAGTCTAAACATTTTTGTTTTTTTAATTCCTGTGTACTTGTCATTTTTGCAAAAGATTGGATGGGAAGCATTATACCACCTTTCATTAACAAGGGGCCTCATCTACAATGCATTTTTTAAAAAAGCCCACACATATTTAAATGCTGTCTATAATAAATTTAAATTGATGACGTTTTAGATTTTTTAAAGGTCACACTGCTAGTACCATACTGTATACCTTATCAGCATTGAAAAAGGCCACTTTGTATTTCTAACTTGAAATGCTCACCAGCGGTTCAACTGTAGTAGCCTGCTGTGACCTGACATTATTATTTTTAAAATAAATTTTCTAACCCTGTATTTTGCTTTACCTGTGTGAAAAGGGCTGTTACTGTTATATTGGTCTAAATAAGAGAAATGGAAAGCCTCAATTACCAAAGTGTTTGGACAGAATGAAGCTTATTGAAATGAATTATGGCTGTGTCAATGGACCCTTTTAAGGATCAGAAACTGGTGCTGTTTAGGGCTCTTCAGACAGTCTTGTCAATGTGTTGCCATTATTTTTGAATTAATACCCTAGAAGTTACATACATACATGCTGGTTATATAGAACATAACTGTATCACAGTATTCAGTCATATAGCTGCTGTTGCTTTACAAGTTTAAACTCCTATTAGAAGTATTAACATTTCTCTCAGCAGTTGGCAGTAGAAAATGGCAGCATTGTTGTTTAGTGGCACAATCTACTGTGCATACCTTTTAACCTACAGTATGTTTATAGACTGTATAGGAGAGGAAACACTGCTTCCCAATGCCATGGTACAGACAGACTAATCTCCCTCAGATGCCTTTGAACATTACTCCTCTGGGCACGCCTAACAATTGATCCATAGGCCCCCACAATTCTTTTTTACACACTACAGACCTGTTGCAACAAAGGCAGCCTCCCGTTAGGCAGTCCCCAGGCCCTGCTGCCACTCATTAGGGCAGCAGGGGAAACAATGCAGTAAAAATTGCCATTGCTGTAACCAGGGCTATTTTGGGGCAGGAACGCACAGGAACCGAATTGACCACGCCCAGCAGGAACTCATTAGCATAACAGGCCATGCCCAACAGCAGACACTCATTAGGATTGGCTACATTTGGGGTGTGTGGCCTAACATGCAGAGGAGTTCCTCCTACATAAAAAAGCCCTGAGTTTTGACAACAAACAAGGTAAACAGAACAAGAAGCAAAAGGTAGTTGTGGCTGGATGACCACACTTCTGGTAACATGGGGGTGTGGCCTAATGTGCTAATGAGTTTCTGATGTTGGGTGTGGCCTATTATGCTAATGAGTTCCTGCTGGGCTTTTTCTACAAAAAAAAAGCCCTGGCTGTAACAACACGAAATCGCTTCTGATGTGAACCTGGACGTTATGACATCGTGTCAGGCCCAGGTGACACTCTAAGATTCTATTGAAACTCTATGGTTTTATGTATCCCAGCCCCTTCAAGCCTCCCAACAGCTACCAGAGGTCAGCCATCAATGTGTAAGCAAGTGACATATCAGAAAGCTGCAACTGGGAGGGAATACAGCAGCAGTCGGGAATAGGGAAGATTAAAGCCATAGGTGCAGGAAAAATACACCCCCAGATCTTTTGCTCTTGATGCCTTCACTGAGGGAGAAAGCATCTACTGTGAAATTAGACAGGCCCCTTGATCAAAGAATGAACTACTTAAGGCACTCCTGGCAGGGAACAATATGATTTCCTGAAAATATTGTAGGGGACATTCAAGGGTTCAAATGATTGTCTATTGATTATTGCTGGTGTTCCAGGAATCTTTGGGATTCTCCAGGAAGAATTGGTGAATTGTTAACCACTAAGTAGAATTGTAGAAACAGGTGTTCTAAGTATAATTTAATTGACAACAAAGAATTTTCTAATTAGGCCAGATGTTCTTACATCAGCCTGTTTAATTGGGATGGCATGAAGCACCACTGTCAAAGTTAAAGATTGATAGTGAGATCCTTTGCTTCAAAGAGAACTAGAAATAATTGGTTAAGATATTTTTAGAAAAGCCTAATTGAGGTGAACAAAAGGATAGCTGTACTGTAAGAGAGGAAACCCCCTCTTCTGACATGTGTTTTTAGACTTTATATTTTGTTTAAAGCTGAATATTTACTAAGATTATGGTATTTGTAAGAGCAGCAGATAGCTAAACTATTTTAAGCTTTGCTAGAGAATTACCATCAGTAAAAACAAGACCTGGAGCTGACTGTGGCTCAGATCATGAGCTACTCATTGCAAAATTCAGACTTAAATTGAAGAAAGTCGGGAAAACCACTAGGCCATTCAGATTTGACCTAGATCGCATCCCTGATGAATATACAGTAGAGGTGAAGAATAGGTTTAAGGGACTAGATTTGATAGACAGAGTGCCTGAAGAACTATGGACAGAGGTCCGTGACATTGTAAAGGAGGCAGCAATCACCACCATCCCAAAGAAAAAGAAATGCAAAAAAGCAAAGTGGCTGTCTGATGAGGCTTTACACATAGCAGAGGAAAGAAGGAAAGCTAAAGGCAATGGTGAAAAGGAAAGATTTGCCCAACTGAATGCAGATTTCCAGAGAACAGCAAGGAGAGATAAAGAGGCTTTCCTGAATGACCAATGCAAAGTATAGAGGAAAACAATAGATTGGGAAAGACTAGAGATCTCTTCAAGAAAATTGGAGAAATCAAGGCAACGTTCCATGCAAAGCTGGCCATGATAAAGGACAAAAACGGTAGGGACCTAACAGAAGCAGAAGAGATTAAAAAGAGATGGCAAGAATACACAGAAGAACTATACAAGAAGGACCTCAATGTCCTTGACAACCACGACGGCATAATCACTGACCTCGATCCAGACATCCTGGAAAGCGAAGTTAAATGGGCCTTAGAAAACATTACTAACAACAAAGCTAATGGAGGTGATGGTATCCCAGCTGAGTTATTCAAAGTCTTAAAAGAAGATGCTGTTAAAGTGCTGCACTCAATTTGCCAACAAATTTGGAAAACACAACAGTGGCCACAGGATTGGAAAAGGTCAGTTTACATTCCAATCCCAAAGAAGGGCAATGTCAAGGAATGTTCAAACTATCGCACAATTGCACTCATTTCACACGCTAGCAAGGTCATGCTAAAGATCCTACAAGCTAGGCTCCAACAGTACATGGATAGAGAACTGCCAGAAGTACAAGCTGGGTTTCGAAGAGGTCGAGGAACTAGAGATCAAATTGCCAACATTCGCTGGATTATGGAGAAAGCAAGAGAGTACCAGAAAAACATCTACTTCTGCTTCATTGACTATGCTAAAGCCTTTGATTGTGTGGATCACAATAAACTATGGCAGGTTCTTAAAGAGATGGGAGTACCAGACCACCTCACATGTCTCCTGAGAAACCTGTATAAGGGCCAAGAAGCAACAGTTAGAACCGGATATGGAACAACTGATTGGTTTAGCATAGGAAAAGGAGTATGACAAGGATGTATATTGTCACCTTGCTTATTTAATTTATATGCAGAGTACATCATGCAAAATGCTGGCCTGGATGAATCACAAGCGGGAGTTAAGATTGCTGGGGCCTCAGATATGCAGACGATACCACTCTGATGGCAGAAAGTGAAGAGGACCTAAAGAGCCTCTTGCTCAGGGTGAAAGAGGAGAGCGCAAAAGTGCGCCTGAAGCTCAACATCAAAAAAACTAAGATCATGGCATCTGGCCCATCACTCCTTGGCAAATAGAAGGGGAAGTCATAGAAGTAGTGACAGACTTCACGTTCCTGGGATCCCAGATCACTGCAGATGGTGACTGCAGCCATGAAATTAAAAGACGCCTGCTCCTTGGGAGGAAAGCGATGGCAGACCTAAACAGCATGATAAATAGCAGAGCCATCACCCTGTCGACAAAAGTCCGCATGGTCAAAGCAATGGTATTCCTCGTAGTAATGTATGGCTGCGAGGGTTGGACTATAAGGAAGGCCAAGCGCCGAAGAATAGATTCTTTTGAACTATGGTGCCGGAGAAGACTCTTGAGAGGCCCTTGGACTGCAAGGAGATCAAATCATTCAATCCTAAAAGAAATCAACCCTGACTGTTCCCTGGAAGGCCAGATCCTGAAGTTGAAGCTCAAATACTTTGGCCACCAAATGAGAAGGGAGCATTCACTGGAGAATACCTTGATGCTTGGAAAGATTGAAGGTCAAAGAGGAAGGGGACGGCAAAGGATGAGATGGTTAGACAGTGTCATCGATGCAACGAACATGAAATTGAGCAAACTTCAGCGGACAGCGGAAGACAGGAGGGCCTGGCGTGATCTGGTCCATGGGGTCGCAAAGAGTCGGACTCGACTGTGCGACTGAACAACAAAAGAGAATTACCAAGCTTATTTTTAAGGCAAAAAGGTGCTTGCTTAAGAAAAAACAGTTATATAATTAGAACTAGCCTTCCAAAGATCCACCAGCTATGGTGAAAAAGGATGTCAAGAAGATTGGTAGAGTTAAACAGAAGTTCAATTGTCTCCTCCATGTAAAATAGATCTAAGTTATTGTGTGCTTTCACAGAAAAGTGAAAAGAGAGCAAAGAATAACTGTTAAAGCTGAAAATGAAAGTTTATGGATAAAATGTTTCTGAGTGTTTACTAAGAAAGAGAAAACTAGTTAAGTTTTTAATAATCTAATGAGGAACTGTGTTTGAAACTAACAGGCTGCTAACAAGCAGAAAGTTGGAAGATGTTTCAAAAAGTTTATGAAGTCACAGAAATTAATCATGCCCACCTGTCATTCACTAGAAGCCAATAAAAAGTACAAAATTTGTATTAGACAAAGGAAATCCCTATTGGCCAAAGTAAAACAACATATTCTACAAGTCTAGAAGTTTTTAAAATTCTTTTAAAATTAACAAAAATGTTCTAGGGGGTCCAAAATAGAAACTGTTAGATAAATTCAGTGTATCTACAAAAGCTTTATGTCATAAACCACTTTGCAATATTAAAAAGGTGCTTATAGAGAGTTTAATATTTAAAATAGTGCTATTTTTCATAATCCAATGTATTCTTTAGGAATAACCTATAGAATGATATTAAGAATATTGTTATACTTTTATATGCATGTATCAATGTAAAGCAACCATTTTTGTAATGACAACAGCTAAGTTTTGTACTGAAAATTAACTCAACCTGAGAGCTCATTCAAAGGTGAAATAGAATCACAGAATCATAGAGTTGGAAGGGGCCATACAGACCATCTAGTCCAACCCCCTGCCCAATGCAGGACCAAACTAAAGCATCTCTGACAAATATTTGTCCACTCTTCTTGAAAGCTGTCAGTGCAGGGGAGCTAACCACCTCTCTAGGCAGCTGATTCCACCTTTGAACCACTCTGATGGTGAAAAGTTTTTCCTAATATCCAGCCAATACCTTTCTGCATGTAATTTAAACCCGTTGCTTTGGGTCCTATCCTCTACTGCCAACTGGAACAGCTCCTTGCCCTCCTCCAAATGACAGCCTTTCAAATATTTAAGGAGAGCAATCATGTTCCCCCCTCATTCTCCTCCTTTCTAAACTAAACATTCCCAAGGTCCTTAGCCTTTCCTCGTAGGGCTCAGTATCCAGACCCCTGATCATCCTCATCACTCTCTTCTGCACCCTCTCAATTTTGTCCACATCCTTTTTGAAGTGAGGCCTCCAGAACTGCACACAGTACTCCAGATGTGGCCTGACCAAGGCAGTATACAGAGGGGCTATGTGTTAGCCAGATTGCGTGTTATTATGAATAATAACGAGGGGAATATGATTAATTATTAATAAGCAATCGGCTGCGAGAGCGAACACCTGTGTATAAAGAGGTCAGCCCCGCAGGGAGGTGTTGGCAACAGACCAGGAGACTTTTGTAGTTGAAAAATAAAGTCTTTTACTGAAGTTCTGCACACACAAACAATTACACAAGCTCACACACAATTATTCAAGGCCTAGGAAATACAGAGAGACAAAGCACATTTGCATTAGCAGGTAAATCGTTGGTGGGTAATATTTACCAGTCCCGTCGTGTAGAGTGTTCCTCAGGAAAAATGGAGGGGAAAGAACCTAGAAAAATGGGGAACCACGCAGCCTGACCAGCAGGTAACACATGGGAACTCGGCCTGCAGACCAGAGTTTAAAGATGGAGGCAGGGGTTGGGGATAGCAAGCTGGACATAAGAGGGTCAAAGATTCGATAGGGGTCGTAGAGCAGAGAGAGAGCCGGTGGTCAGGCATCTCCTTATAAGCAGGAGGGTGGGGGCTGGTTCCAGTCTCTGATCCCACCTCCTAGTAAGTCCGTCCCTGAAAACACCCTATTGGTTGGAAGATGTAGGGGAGGTGTGTGGAGGTGTGCCTGAGGGATGGTCAATACTGAGAGCTAGAAACTTGCTCATGTCTGACACCTGGTAGCAGCTAGGATGAGTCACCCGGCCGATTCCATTGTCTTCTTGATGGCATTAGCCAGGCTGCTGATGGCCATCAATCAGTTACTAGGCAACGATGAATAGACTCTGCCAGGGCTACGTGAGGTCTTGCAGGTGAGGGGGGAGGGAAAGAGGCTGCCTGCCTGATGTAGAATGAACTCTCAATGGCGTTTTTGGAGTTCCTAGTCCTTGTATTTTATTAAGGCATGGAGCTGTGCTTAATGTATACTGGGTCTGTTCCATTTTCCTTCATGAGGAGCAGGCTGGTAACCTATGCTGGGCATTGGAGCTGCTGGAAAGGTCAGGAAAACGTCTCTTGCCTGGGTGCAGTCTCTGCTGGCATCTGGATGGGGTTACCATGTGGTTCAGTCCCTTATGCACACACTGGCACAGTTTATTATTTATTATAGTCCATAAAGAGGCTCAAAAGCCTTGCAGGGCAACATTTGACCGCCTGCGATTTCGATGCTATGGCCCTTTTAATAACAACCCAAGACTGAATTTGCCTTTTTTGCCACCGCATCACACTGACTGCTCATATTTAGTTTACAGTCCACCCTTATCACAAGATCTCCTTCGCATACACTACTCCCCATAAATGTATCCCCCATCCAGTATTTGTGCTTGATATTTTTGTGGCCCAGATGTAATACTGTGCATTTATCTTTGTTGAATTGCATCCTGTTTGCAACTGCCCACTTCTCCAGAGTATTCAAGTCTTGTTGAATTTTAACTCTATCTTCTTGGGTGTTTGCTACTCCTCCCAATTTGGTATCATCAGCAAATTTAATGAGTAGCCCTTCTACCCCTTCATCCAGATTATTGATAAAAGTACTGGGCCCGAAAATGAGCCCTGCGGTACCCTGCTGGACACCTCCCTCTAATCTGATGAAACACCATTGACCACCACTCTTTGAGTGCGGTCCTCTAACCAGTTCCCTATCCACCTAACTGTCCTATAGTCCAGCCCACAGTCTTCCAGTTTGCCCATCAGAATGTCATGGAGAACCTTATCAAAAGCTTTCCTGAAATCCAGGTAAATCACATCAACAGAGTTCCCAAGATCCAGTAAGCTCATCACATGATCAAAGAAGGAAATCAAGTTGGTCTGACAAGATCTGTTGGGAACAAAACCATGCTGACTTCACCGGATCACTAAATGGTTCTCCAGATGCTTACAGATCGATCCCTTTAAAATCTCCTGTAATATCCTCCCAGCAACAGAAGTCAGACTGACTGGTCTGTAGTTTCCTGGGTCATCCTTCTTTCCTTTCTTAAATATTGGGATAACATTCACTCTTTTCCAATCTTGTGGCACATCCCTAGTCCTCCAGGAGGCCTTGAATATGATGGACAGAGGCTCTGCAAGTTCATTAGAAAGTTCTTTAAGCACCCTTGGGTGCACACCATCTGGACCAGGGGATTTGTATTCATCCAGTGCAGCCATGTGCCTCTCCACAACCTTCCTGTCAATGTCAGCTGGAACCTCAGGTGTCCTGTTATGTCTTATATCATCTCTAGAAGGGCTCAAGTTCTTCTGGGAGAAAACAGAGGCAAAAAAGTCATTAAGCCTGTCTGCTTTTTCTCTGTCCTCCACCAGAGTTTCTCCTACTCCCCAAAGCAGTCCAATTGCCTTTTCCCCCTTGTGTTTGCTTCTCATATATCTGTAAAAGTTTTTCTTATTGTAGCAAGCCCCCCCTGGCCAGACCCAACTCATACTGAGCTTTGGTTTCTCTGATGGTGATCTGCAGCACTTAGTAACTCTCATATACTCCTCTTTAGAGGTCTGACCTTCCCTCCATTTCCTTCCATTTCCTTTTTCTCCCTTAGCTCATTCTGAAGCTCTCAGTTCATCCACATTGGTTTCTTGGAGCCCTTACCATGTTTCTGTCTTGCTGGAATAGTGAGGGCTTGAGCTTTCAAAAGCTCATGTTTGAGAAAAGCCTACCCTTTACTCGCTCTTATCCCTTCCAGCACACTCCCCCACAGAATGACTCCCATCAAGTCTCTGAGTGTAGGCCCTACAAAAATCTAACTTACGAGTCTGGCTACGAACTTCCTTGACCCACTCACAGCAACTGGAATTTGAGGAGGACATGGTCACTTCCCCCTAAAGTCCCCACCACCTTCACCCCATCTACCAATTCTTCCCTGTTGGTTAATATTAAGTCTAGTAAGTTGAGGTAGTATAGTAAGTCTAGGTAGGCAGACAAAAAATGAGCACCTGTATTAATCAATTTTAACGAGACAAGCACCTGCATTGTAGAGTTGAGATGCGGCCAAGTAACATCTGTTAGTCAAATATGTGACTGATGACTGACCAGACAAAGAAATCTAAACTGAGCATGTGCAAATGATGTCAATAATCAGAGAAACCAGCCTCTACGCTGAATTCTTAGCCGTGAGGTGTTCCTTTATTTGAATAAATCTTTTTCCTACCCTTTATTGCCTGTAATTGTCTGTTTCACTGTGTGCTTTATTGGCTAGTCACATAAGTCAAAGAGCCTTAACGCCCTCAGGGTGTTGCTTTCAATATCAATAAGGCTCTTTGGACCATCAGAGCTCCTCACATCCTTTTGCTACAAGTGAGGAATCAGCATTGCAGGATAATAAACAAATCTCTTGAAATTTCCTCTGAAGTGTACTGGGTCCAGACGTGTTCAAGTGATCAGCTCATATTTTATTAGTGATTCAGCAAGAGAAAGAAGACTGGAAATCCCTGGCTGAAGCCGGGTATTTATGCCTGAAAAGGGTTACACCCAAAACACACCCCACTCCCAACAATAGGCTATTTACACTATTGTTTCCCAAATGGTTTACTCCAGGATCCCTGTCTCCCTACTGGCCCATTCTAGGATCCTAGCAATCTATTGCCATGCATCCCAAGCTAAGTCCTTTTTGCCAATACAGTTCAGGCTCAATACATAACACCCTCCATAAAGAAGAGAAGAAGAGGAAGAGATTGGATTTATACCCCGCCCTTTACTACCCAAAGGAGTAGTGGCATGTCTGGCAGCATTTAACACAGTCCTCAATTTTGCTGTCCATGCTGGGCCATCAAACATAGCTGTGGGCCAACGCCTTCATGCACATGATTCCTGGGTGCATTTCATGTAAGCCTGCTAGGACTCGCTGGCACAGCGGAGCAGGCACAATCACCTGGCTTCCCCACAACAAGCAGCCCTTGTAGGCTGACAGTTCATCCTGGTGTGAGGAGAACACGGTGAACTCCGGGCCCACCCAGCTGGTGGGCCAACTCCTCCCCACCCAGTCCAAGATGTGGGAGAGCATGCAGTCTCATTTGGTGTGGTGAGACATGTCAGGTACCTGGATGGGACGGTTGGGCAGGTCCTTGAGGAGCAGGATCTGGTGTGCAGGTCTGGGTCATGGGAGATCAGCAGGAGGCGGCTGAGAGCATCAGCAAGACCCATCACTCTTCCGGGCCTGTGAAGGAGAGCATACTGGTAGCTGGCTAAGAAGACAGACCATCGGAACACCCTGGGGGACAGCATCTGTGGTGTCTGGTGATCCAGAGCCAACAGACACAGGAGGGGTTTGTGGTCTGTCATGATGGTGAAGGGCCACCCGTAGAGGTAGTCATGAAACTTCTTTATCCCCACCACAATTGCCAGCACATCTTTGTCAATCTGCGTATAGTTGCGCTCGGCCAAAAACAAGGTGCAGGAGTAGTAGGCCACAGGGATCTCAACCAGCCATCGGGCAGCTGGTGTCCCAGGATGGCCCCAACCCCGTACAAAGAAGCATCACAGGCAAGGATGACAGGGAGCATCTCATTGAAAGGCACTAGGACCACATTGGAGGTGAGCAGGTCCTTGACGGCCCAGAACAAAGCAGCATGCTTCTGGCCCCACACCAAAGGAGCTTTTTTATTGAGAAGGTGGTGCAGGGGCTCGGCGATTGCAGCCTTGTGGGGCAAGAAGGAATGGTAGAAGTTTCGCAACCCCAAGAAGACCTGGAGTTCCAGCTTAGAGGGAGGGGGTTGGAGCATTAACGATGGTGCAGACCTTGTCAGGCGTAGGATGTATGCCTTGAGCATCGACCAAGAATCCCAGGAACTTGACTTGTGGAACCCCCAGGAGACATTTTTCCCACTTAACCTTCAGGCTGGCAGTGTGGAAATGTTGCAGGATGGCGCGCAGCCTCTCAGCAAAGGTCTCAGCTGTGGGTGCAGTGATCAAAACATTGTCAAAGAACAGCTGGACCCCAGGGATACCTTTAAGGAGACAGTCCATTAGATTTTGAAAGATCCCCAGGGCCATGCTGGCCCTGAATTGCAGCCGCCGCACCTGGAACGCACCCCTGTGTGTCACGGTCTGGGCTTCTGTGGTGGCATCGTCTACAGAGAGCTGCTGGTATGCCTGGGCCAAGTCTAATTTGCTGAAAACCTTCACACCTGCTAAGGACACCAAAACATAGCTGACTACTGGAATGGGATAAGCATGGTCCTGCAGGGCCTTGTTTATGGTGCACTTCTCGTCCGTGCAGATATAGACATACCTGTTTGGCTTAACTGGGATGATGATGGGGGTCTCCCAGAGGGCATATGGCACTGGCTCTAGAACCCCCTGCACTACCAGGCAGTCCAGCTCTTTGTCTATCTTGGGCCACAACTCAAACGGGACGCACCTGGCCTTCATATGGATGGGGCACACAGTGGGGTTGAGGTCTAGGGAGACCAGCGGATCAGTGTAACAACCCAGCATCCCATCAAAAATGGCCCAGAACTCATTGCACACATTACTGAAGTCTGTAGGCCACATGTGAGGCACCCCTGTCACCCCGAACCCCAGGGGAGCAAACCACGACAAAACCAGTAAACTAGTAAGCTGCCCTTCCACCACCACCAAATCCAAAAGTCCTTCAAAGTTCTTATACTGCACATGGAACTTGCCCCACCATTTCATGGCCACCGGGTTCTTTTGGAAGTCTCTGAGGGTGAAGTCGGTGGGTGTTAGGTGGGACCCTCTCACGGGCAGAGCCTCCTGAGAGTCTCTTCAGAGATGATGGAGATGAAGGACCCCATCTCCAACTCCATTTCACAAAGGGCCCCCTCTATTAACATGGTTACTTTAATTTTGTCAGGGGTGTCCTGGAGCAAGTGAAGTTCCTGGTGTTGGTGGATGTCTGTATTGTGGAGCTCTGCAGATTCCTGGTGAGTGGTTGGCTGACACTGGTTTCCTCAGGAATGGCAGGCACGTGCAATGTGGCCTTATATTCTGCATGGTTCAGCAGATCGCATCATGGAAACGGCAGGAATGGCGTTAATGCTCTTCACCGCAGCTGACACAAGGCACTTCAGCGATGGTCTTGACAGGCTGTGGGGTGGTCATGGACGGTGGGCACGAGTCCCGGTGAGCTGGGCAGCATACCTGGAGTATTTCTTCCTCATCCAAGGCATTGGAGACCGGGGATGTGGAGGCCTGATGCATGGAGAGGGACTGACGATCCCGTTGGGACTTTTCAAAAGCCGTAGTCATGTTTAGTGCCTTGTCCTGTTTGAGTTCATTGGTACCAATGAGTTTGGGGTGGAGTTTCTGTTCTCAGATGCCCCAGATGAACTGGGTTAAGAGGGCATCCTCGAGATCTGGGAACTCGCAGTTGATGGCTGGCCTGTGGATATCAGCCATGAAGTCGGTGGCCATTTCACAAGACTTTTGATGGCACGCCAAGAAGTCCATGCACTTCACCATCTTAATTGGTTGAGGTGTGAAATGGCCTGTGAGGGCCTTGATGAGTTCATCATACGTAGCTTCTTCAAGGGTTTTGAGGAGCGATGAGGCCCTGGCCTAGGCGTAGCATGGCAATACCACATGTGCTGAGCGGGAGTGATTTTTTCTTGTCAACGTCGTCTATGCCTTAGAACCGAATGAAGTACTTCAGCTGCTCCACCCATGCTTCCCAGAGCTCAGGGTGAGTGGAGTCAAATGCAGGAATGATTCCCGGAGTGGCAGCCATGACCCATGGAGCAATGTGAGGTGCAGAGTCCTGGAGATCGTTGCACTATTTTATTAGTGATTCAGCAAGAGAAAGAGGACTGGAAATCCCTGGCCGAAGCCGGGTATTTATGGCTGAATAAGGTTACACCCAAAACACACCCCACTCCCAACGATAGGCTATTTACACTCTATTGTTTCCCAAATGGTTTACTCCAGGATCCCTGTCTCCCTACTGGCCCATTCTAGGATCCTAGCAATCTATTGCCATGCATCCCAAGCTAAGTCCTTTTTGCCAGTACAGTTCAGGCTCAATACATAACACCCTCCATAAAGAAGAGAGGAAGAGGAAGAGATTGGATTTATACCTTGCCCTTCACTACCCAAAGGAGTCTCAGACTGGCTTACAAACTCCTTTCCCTTCCCCTCCCCACAACAGACACCCTGTGAGGTAGGTGGGGCTGAGAGAGCTCTGACAGAAACTGCTTTTTTTCAAGAACAGCTGTGCCAGAACTATGGCTTGCCCAAGGTCACATCAGCAGGTGCAAGTGGAGGAGTGGAGAATCAAGTCCGGTTCTCCCAGATTAGAGTCCGCACACTTAACCACTACACCAAACACTGTTCCCAGATGATACAACCATATATCAGGAAGGCCCATTTGCCCTTTATTGGCAGAATTGTGTCAAAAATGCTGTTACCCTTCATTTAGTCCATCATAGTTATGCTCATTTAGGTGCCCCTTATACCATCAATTGGCTGCCCCATCCTACCAGAGCCTTGATCCTGAACTTGCACCAGTTGGGTCCCAGATCCTAAAAAAGCATCAATCAGAAAATGATCAAAGGTCTACCAAGCAGCCAGGGTCCAAGGCTTTGGCCAGTACCATCACAGATTCTGTTTCTTCACCAAAATAAGCCAATAGCAAACCTCTATTAGTATCCAGTCTGGGTGTCTATATCCCCAGACTTCCATCTTTGTAGCTGGTTCTCACTATAGATACATGCATTTAGCATTACTAAGGATGTGGTCACACACACTAAATAATCCACTTTCAATGCACTTTCCAAGTGGATTTTTCCAGTTCACAGTAAAATCCAGTTGGAAAGTGTACTGAAAGAGGATTGAAAGTGGATTATTTAGTGTGTATGACTGCAGTCTAAGAGTATCTTCTTAATTAACCCACCGATGTATCTCTTTTGGACAAGAAGAGCATCTAGGAGACTGCTTGTTATCATTTTTCTACTCAGCTATATATGCAAAGTGCACCAGAGAGATGGCCCAAACTTTTCCCAATTACTGCTTTTTGCTAGGAAAAACAGTGATTAGTAGAAGAGAATTAATGCCATAATAGAAGAGAAAATCATATATTCTGTAGTTGGACATTTATTCCCAGTTACAAGAAATATCACAAGTAGCAGTCCCCAACCACACCCATAAATTTATGGAATCCACCTTTCTTGTAAAGCAACACTTAATGTAAGTAGTATACGAGGTGATGTTATTTACCTCCGTGTCATGAAAAGATTCAGCTGCCCATTTCCACATATTAGGCTTCTATTTGAAAGGCAGGGCATTTTATCTCCAGGTCTGCAGCCTAATAGGTGAGGTAATGTCCAGGATGAAGGATATTGTGGAAGTCTACCCTAATAACATACAGAGAATGGGCAGTAAACTGGTATCATAAGACTATTTTTAGAAATGAAAAAAAATCTCTAATATAACACTAATTACAACAGACCATGAGGAGTGGTATGATTGATTGATTAAGGTATTCATATTTATTGGAATAAATCTATCAAAAATCTTTTAGTGTTTTTAAAAGGTGACTGGACACAGCTTAAGACGACATCTGAGGTAAACAGTACCCAAACTGTATATTAAAAGGGGAAAGTTTAATACTGTGTCCTAGCATGTTTATACTTGAGCAACAGTGCAATTTATGGTGCTTCTGAAAGCCACAGCTTGTTTCAAGAGATGCAAAGGATACTGCCTTTTGTTTCCTGTGCACACTACCTCTTGCTGTTTCATCTGCTTGATCTTTGAGTAAATTGGAGATTGTATTCATCAGTAATATGCATCAAATCAAATTACTTTTGACAAAGATGTCTTATAAATCTTAATGAAACATTGATAGAGGCACCTGAGGCGTTCAGTTAAATTACTGTGAGAAAAAGTTTTGCTTTTCCCCCCTAGATGGTACTTATAGTGCCATCTAGTGAAATAAATTAAGAAGCAGCAATGAGGGGTGTTTCAAGTTTTAGGCTAGCCTGGTGTCAGGTAGCCCTGCCATGATGGATGGAGGGGAGGGGAGGATGGCAATGGGCGCCATAGTGGCGTGACAGGCGGGAGGTTGGAATCCAAGGGGTGTTGATTTATGTCTAGGGTGTGAGAGTGGAATGTGCATCTGGTAACCCCTATCTCTCGCAGACTGAACATTCTGACCTTGAGGAGTCAAGCTGCGAGCTTTACTATCGCTTTCAAAGCTCCGGCTTTCCTGAGAATAATGGGGGCGTTGGGAACTTCATTAGCGTAGTAACTTTCGATTCCCAGTCGCATGTTATTCCCTGATTGGTAGAAGGGGGGGGTCCCCATTCACCCCCTTCTCGGTATAACCACTTGCTTTCTGTAACCAAGTCATTCTGAACAATGTACCTGCTACAGTGACCTTTCTATTGCAGCTCTATAATAAATGCTATTCTTGCTTGAACCGCAAGGCATGGTGTTTTGCTGACTAGGTTAGGGCTTCTGACAGTTTGTTCAGAATCCTCATCAACTTCGGGACTGGTCAGAAACCCGCAACTCCAAAATGAGTAGCGGTGAAGAAGACACTCTCCCGATTGAAGAAGAAAAGAAAAAGGAGAAGAAACCTCCCGGGAAGGACGTACCCAGAGAGACCCCTGACACATACGTGCCGGGACAATGGGGTCCGGAGTACGACTTTGGAGGGCCCTACGGGGATCCATATGGGGCGGCCTATGGAGGGGTGACCCACCGAGTCGGACGTAGACGAGACTGGGTGAAACCCCTGGCTGAAACCCACGAGACATGGTTTGGAACCCCGCGAGCATCGGTGGGGGGAGGCCACCCCGAAAGATCGGTCCGCAGACTGATTATAGCGGGAGCCCTGGAGGAAACCGGCCGAGACTCCGAGAGCCTGGAAGGTGCCGTGGTGAGACAGAGGTGGAGTGGGGAACCGGGCCAAGACCGCCTGATGCGCTACCTAGATGAATCCCTCGCCCGCATCCCACAGATGATCGCGGAGGGCATCCGAGAGGAGCGTGAGCGACAAAGGCGAGAGGAGCCACCAGACCTAGCTCCCCAGGATCAACACCCGGCGCCGGATCAAGGCCAGCAGAACGTACCGGCCGGCCCTCCGGATCAACCCGCGGGGCCAGGGCCGCAGGGGCCGCCGGGGCAGCCACCCCCTTGACCTTGGGGGGTTTTGCCACCGAAACCTGCGCAACTACTGGATGCAGATTTTGACGGAGACCCCGAGAAATTTCCGTTCTTCCTTGTGAGAGCCGAGAGGCTTATCGAGACTTGGGGCCACCTATTCCAGCGCGAAGAGCGTATGGTCGATGTCATAGCAGCCCACCTGAAGGGAGCGGCCGCTGACTGGTATGTGGGACTTCACCAGGCTGATGGGCGTGAGTTGAGAGAAATCGATTCCTTTATGTGGGCCATGAAAGAGCAATTCGAGGACGCGAACGCTAACAAAGTGGCAAAGGCAGCGATCCGAGCCCTCAAGCAACGCACGAGATCGGTGAGAGATTACACGGCGGAGTTCCGTAGGTGTGCGGCTAAAATCCGAGGGGTGCAAGACGGGACCCTCGTAGACTACTACAAGTTGGGACTCAACGCGGAGATCCGACGAGAAGTCACCAAAACCCAAGACCCAGACACCCTCTCGGGATGGATACAAGCCGCCATCACGATGGAGAACCGGCTGAAAACCATCAAACTAGATGATGCCGCAGCGATGGCCAACAGCGGCCCTGCACCGGCAGCGAGAGGGAAACCCCCTACCTCGAATCCAAAACCGAGGGAGGGTACGAGGGAACTTCGAATGAAGCAAGGTCTTTGCCTCAAATGCGGAGAAGGGGGCCACTTCGCCGCGAACTGCCCGACCGCATCTGCAGCGTCAGGAGCGCCCAAGGGAGCCAAGAAGAAGTTCGACACCTCCACGCCGAAACCGGTGGCAAAGCCGATGGGGGCGAAAGCCCTGCAAGCCAAACCGCTCAGCGAGGCATCCGACTCATCCAATGGCGAAGCTGCACCGCAGGGAAACGAGACGGACCTGCTGTGAACAGCGCTGAACAGCAGGTCCCGGACTCCCAGGCGCAAACCCCGGTGAGCAAACCCCCTCTCTTTTCTTTCTTACAGTGACTTTAATGGACCCGGGTCTATTGACCCATGTGAAAGTACGGGCTCTCATTGACTCTGGGTGTGGGAGAGACCTCATCAATCCCACACTGGTGATGGGACTGGGGGCGAAAGTTGTTAAACTAAACGACCCCTTGATATTTACTCAGATGGATGGCTCCACCATGAAAGAACCCTGTAAATACGAGACTGTGCCCTTGAGGGTGGGAATTGGGCAGCATTGGGAAGAAAGGCCTTTCGTTGTTACCCCGTCTGCCCGCTTTCCCCTAGTACTCGGAAGCGCGTGGTTCTTTGATCACGATCCACACGTCCTATGGGGGGAGGGGAAAGTGAATTTCATCTCCGACAAATGCCGGTCCCACTTATGGAAGAATGAGTGGGGACCCATGACGGGGGGCAACTCCTAGTGTCGGTGGGGGTGGCGGAAGCCGAACTGGAAGGCATTCCCCCTGAGTATCACGACCTGGCCCCTGTTTTTGGGGAGGAGGAAGCCGACGAATTGCCCCCCACAGGAACTCAGACTGTGCGATTGAAATTTTGCCTAACCAGAAACTACCGAAAGGGAAGTTGTATTCTATGAGCCCCTCAGAAAAAGTGGAACTGTGGAAATTCATTGACAAAAATCTGAGTAGGGGTTTTATACGGCCCGCATCCTCCCCGTTTGCGGCTCCTGTGCTTTTCCGGAAGAAAAAGGATGGGGGGTTGCGGCTGTGCACCGACTATCGTGGCTTGAATGCAGTCTCCAACACAAACGCCTACCCCATGCCCCTGATAAAAGACTTGTTGGCTGCGGTGGCTGGGGGAAGGTTTTCTCGAAGCTAGATCTCCGTGATGCCTACTTCAGGGTCCGAATTCGGGAGGGGGACGAATTTAAAACGGCGTTCAACACCCCTCTGGGCCAATTTGAATACCTGGTCATGCCGTTCGGGCTTCAGGGAGCCCCGGGAGTCTTCATGAATTTAATTAATGAGGTGCTCCACAAGTATTTGTTTAAGGGGGTCCTTGTTTACCTTGATGACATTCTTTTATATTCCCCCGACATGAAATCCCATGTGAAACTGGTGAGGGAAGTGTTACAAACGTTGCACAAGCATAAACTGTTTGCTAAACTGTCCAAGTGTGAATTTCACAAAACAGAGATTCCTTTTCTGGGCTACCGCATATCCCAAAAGGGGATTGAGATGGACCCTGATAAAATCAAAGATGTGATAGGGTGGGAGGCCCCCAAAACACGGAGGCAACTCCAAGGGTTCCTCGGATTCGCGAACTTTTATAGATCGTTCCTATCGAACTTTGCCCAGGTGGCCCTTCCCCTGACTGACTTATTGAAAACCAAAGGGAAGCCACCTGAATGCACTCGACCCGGGGCTAAACTAGAGTGGTCGCCACAGTGCCAGAGGGCATTTGACAAATTGAAAGCCCTTTTTACGTCGGAACCTGTCTTAGCCCACCCGAATGAACTTAAAAAATTCATTGTCCAAGTAGACGCTTCCGATGTTGCTATGGGGGCGATCCTCCAAGAGGGGAGGATGGTAAATTACACCCCCTTGCCTATGTTTCCAGAAAATTTAACGATACTGAACGGAATTGGTCAGTGTGGGAAAAAGAAGCGGGATCGATCCGCTTAGCGTTGGCTACCTGGCGGCATTGGCTAGAGGGGGCGCGAGTTCCGTTCGAGGTCTGGATTGATCACAAAAACCTCGAGCTTCTCCGCTCCCCCGTTCCTTGAACGCCAAACAGCTGCGTTGGGCTGATTTCTTCTCCAAGTTCAATTTCACACTGCACCACTTCCCGGGAACGTCTAACTCGCTGGCCGATGCACTGTCACGCCTCCCTCAACACGACAGCAAGAGGGAGGAGATTCATGACTCGGTCTTCACGCCTTCCCAGTTGGGAGGGGCAGTAACCACTCGGAGGCAGGCCAAAAATTCCCCCCGTACCCAGACCCTCCTACCAATGACTGGATGACGAAATTCTCTACAGCTATGTCGGACGCTGATAGAGAGGAGGTGGGGGGGAAGAAGGAGTCTCCCAAAAGGTGCATGGCTGCTGGACTAAAAATGACAAGCTATTTGTCCCACGTTCCCTTAGGGGGGAGGTGATGAGCTGGGCGCACGGATCGAAACTGGCTGGGCACACGGGGTTTGTGAAATCTCTCCAGCTCCTGCAAAGACAATTTTGGTGGCCAGGGCTTAGAAAAGACATTTCACTTTTCACGTCGGCTTGCCAAACGTGCTTGATGAGTAAACCTCGACCCGGTAAACCCCCGGGGGCTCTGCAACCCCTCCCCACGCCGGCTCGCCCGTGGGAAGTAATCTCTATGGACTTTATTACTGACTTACCCCCTAGCGGGGGAAAGACTGTCATATGGGTGATAGTGGACCTGTTTACAAAACAGGCTCATTTCGTTCCGTTTGCCTCTGTCCCCTCTGCCAAGAAACTAGCCTCTGCGTTCCTGCAACACGTAGTGAGGCTCCACACTTTGCCTGCTAAAGTGATCTCGGACAGGGGGTGCAATTCGTTTCACGGTTCTGGAGCGAGTTGATGTCACTGCTTGGGGTGGAGCGGGGGGTCAGCAGTGCGTACCATCCAGAGTCCGATGGGCAGACTGAACGTGTGAATCAGACTCTGGAACAATATTTGCGGTGTTTTTCCAACTTTCAACAGGACAATTGGCATTCTCTTTTGCCTTTGGCTGAGTTCTGTTACAACAATACTCAGCACTCGTCGACGGGGATGTCCCCGTTTAAGGCAGTACATGGATATGATGCCCCGCCTCTGCCATTTCTGACTTCTCCCGACCTCCCGGCGGGAGATGCTGGAGACTGGTGCAAACAATTGCAGATGGCGTGGTCGTCGTTAGCCAAGACTCTAGAGGAAGCTAAGACTGCGTATAAACTCCAGGCCGACAAGAAACACAACCTTGCCTGGATTCCGAAGTGTGGGGAGTTTGCTTATTTGTCCACACAAAACTTGCGTCACATTCAACCGAGTCGCAAACTTGGTTGGAAATTTGTTGGACCATTTGAGATTGTGAGAGTGATTAACAATGTGACTGTCGAATTGGCGTTGCCCAAATCTCTAAAGTCTGTTCATCCTGTTTTTCATGTAAGGCTTCTTCGCCGGGCGCCTGAGGAGAACAAATGGAGACCGCGACGGCCAATCCCGCCTCCGCTGTTGGTGGGGGGGGGAACATCACTACGAAGTATCGCAAATCTTCGACTCTAAGATCTCTCGCAATCGCTTGTTTTATCTTGTTGAATGGATTGACTTTGGGCCGGAGCAGAGGGAGTGGGTGCGGGCGGAACATGTTCTGGCCCCCTGGCTTATCCGGGCGTTTCACAAGTTGTACCCCCATAAGCCAAAGGGGTAGAATTATTTTCGAGGGGGCTGCATGTCAGGTAGCCCTGCCATGATGGATGGAGGGGAGGGGAGGATGGCAATGGGCGCCATAGTGGCGTGACAGGCAGGAGGTTGGAATCCAAGGGGTGTTGATTTATGTCTAGGGTGTGAGAGTGGAATGTGCATCTGGTAACCCCTATCTCTCGCAGACTGAACATTCTGACCTTGAGGAGTCAAGCTGCGAGCTTTACTATCGCTTTCAAAGCTCCGGCTTTCCTGAGAATAATGGGGGCGTTGGGAACTTCATTAGCGTAGTAACTTTCGATTCCCAGTCGCATGTTATTCCCTGATTGGTAGAAGGGGGGGTCCCCATTCACCCCCTTCTCGGTATAACCACTTGCTTTCTGTAACCAAGTCATTCTGAACAATGTACCTGCTACAGTGACCTTTCTATTGCAGCTCTATAATAAATGCTATTCTTGCTTGAACCGCAAGGCATGGTGTTTTGCTGACTAGGTTAGGGCTTCTGACACCTGGAGGCTAATTCCTGTTATTTTACTGGCTTCTTTTAGTAAAATAATGTATTAAACTTTAAGACTACAGAAGAATGTCCAGTAGAAGTGTCTAGTTTAATACAATATGAGTGCTCTAAACTTGGACTCTGATTTGTTGCTAAGTAAATTGGGGTTTTTAAATTTGATTTATCTATACTATGTCTCTCCATGTGGGTAGATCTGCAGATACCTAAACCCACAGGGACCCCACTGAGAGAAAGGCAATTTTTTTCCAAACTTGTGGTACTCCCCAGATTTGCAGAAAAATCTTAAAACTTAAAAACACATGGAGGGAGGGGGAAGGAAACCTTGGCAAGCCCCCACAATGTAGTGGGGAGGGGGAAGGAAGCCTTGGCAGGCCTGCCTGGAGCATCTCCAGGCAAGCTGCCAAGGGGGGGGGGAGGAAGGCTCCACGAAGCTTGCCCAGAGCAGCTCTGGACCTGGGAATCCTCCGGAATTACTGCTTATCTCTTGGAGAAAATAGATGCTTTGGAGGATGGACTACTGTATCTGTGGCAAAGTTTCTGTTCTCTGCAAAGAAAATACAGGCTGCATTAACATTCAGTGCATAATGTGCATGGATTCTAATTCTTAAACTGTTAAATGTATTTGAATGGATAATGTATATCTTGAGATTACGTAGGCCATAATATTGTTTCTTCTGTTCCTGAATGGCCTATGGGCCATAATAAAGACTGACTGAGGTCCTGTTACCACAGGCAGCAAATCCCACCATTGGCCTGGCTCTAATTTGATCCAGATCTTTTTTAGCCAGTGCTGCACAATCAGACAGCTCCCCTTACCATGCATGTACTCTGCAGTGGATTTTCTAGATGGAGTCCACCTGAAGGAGCCACACGGTCAAGTTTGGTTTTTTTAATTCTGTTTGCGCATGTACATCTGCACCTCAACATATACTTGTTTTTCCATGCATGCACGGAATCGAATGGTTAAAGCATCACCAGCGGTACCTCCCTCTAGGTACCGTTTCAATTAATGCAGTTCATAAATTTCATGGGCCCTTCAGAAACATGAAATTGTCCGGAACATTTGAGCAGAGCTCTGCAGCTGTCGCGCGTTTATGGGTTTATGTGCATATTGCTAAGAACTTTTTACAATGGCAGCCATTCAGAATGGTCTGGAGTCAGACCACCCCGACTGGAGGATTACGCGTTGGAACGGTTGAATGGGGGAAAGTCCGCCATTGGCCCGCCGGCAAACATTTGCCCCGGACTGAAACTGGTATCTTTAAGTACGGCAACCTGGTGCAGCAAAAACCCTTAGGATAGCTTGTTACCACTGTTTGTTACATTTTTAGGCCACCCTTCTTCCAAAGAGCTCAGGGCAGCACATGTGATTCAGCTTTACTCCATTTTATCATCAAAACAACCCTGTAAAATGATGTAGGCTGAGTGTGAATGAATGGGCTGAAATTACTCAGTGAGCTCCATGCTTGAGTCAGGACTTAAGCACGGACCTCCATAGTCTTGATTCATCACTCTAACTACTGGCTGTATGACTAGTACATTTTTAATTTGGGCAATCATTTAAACCTCCTAAATATTCAGTACACAATATTGAAATAAACTGGGTTGTACATCAGTGTGTAAGAACGGCTCTTGCTGGCTATTGCTTTGTTGTGAAGCAATTTGTTGTCTGATTTAATAAACAGCAATACACAGGGCTGGCCCCAGGTGTCTGGGCGCCCTAGGCAGGACAGCCTGGGGCGCCCACCCCACCGGGGATGCCAACCTCCTGATGGGGCCTGGAAATGGCCCAGCGCCAGGAGAGCCAGGGAAGGAGCGGGCTTAGAACACCCGCCCCTTCCCTCCCAGCGGCGGCGCGGCTCTCCTGGGGGCCTCGCAGCTGCAAGGCCCCCGGGAGAGCTGGGGAAGGGGTGGGCTTAGAACATCTGCCCCTTCCCTCCCAGCAGCGGCGCCGGGTGGCCCGGGGGACTTTTCACGGGGGGGGGGCATTTTGGCGCCCCTGCAGGGCTGGTGCTGTTATCTATTTCCTTCCAGTGGCGAGCCGGCCCTGGCAATACATAATAGGCAATTATTGACTATACAGTAATTCAGTCTTGGAGAATTTTTCTGCTGAGCTATTGAAGTGAGGTATTTGGCTTGAGCAATTTATGAATGGCAGTGAGCTCCTGGCATTGAACCAAAGGAGAGCACAAACCTTCAGTCTGCTGTTTCTTCTGTTGTTTATAAGGAAAGGAAAGCAGTAATGACAGCAAGGTCATTTATCACATCGCAGTGTTAATCTAGTCAATGAAAAGGTAGAAGCAGTTACAAGGGAAGTATTTACTGAAAATAAAACATTAGATTCATTCAAGTTTCATTTTAGGCCCTTCACATCTCTTGTGAAGTTGTTTGCAATGGATATTTAGGAAGTATTCCAAATACTTTAATGTACTCTACGCTAATGAAATGGTCTTTTTCTTTGATGCAGGAAATGAAACAGGTTGTCCTAACAGTAGCTGTGTTGTGGTACCTAATACAGATGTGGGATTAGATACAACTGAATTAAAAGGAAATTACAATACATCTGGCAAAAGAAGAGGTTTTACAGGAGAATAATTTGTTGTGGAATGGATTGTAGAGGAGATGCTCTTCTAATAGCAATACTAAATGTAGGATTGTAAAGGAAATAGATAACAGCATCAGTTTATCAGATTTTGAGAGATATAAAATGAAATTTCCATCCATTAAAAATGGATGTTAAATCATAAACCTGAAATAGTTTACAGCATTCCGTTGTTAGATATAAAATGAAATTTCCATCCATTAAAAATATTTAACTCTGTACAGATTGTGTTAAATGAATACTTTAAAATATGCAATTAACACAAACAATTACTAAAGAGTATTAAAGCTTTTATGTGGCATATGAGTGGGATGGACTGTCTGCCAAGAAGCCATATTTGTAAAACCATCTCCATAAAGACTTTCTTATTTTGAGCCATCATGATAGGTCACCTGGTTTGTCTGGGATTTTAGCAGCTAAATTAAGCTGTAGAGACCTAGGGATGATTGCCAGTTGGCCTTCCTCTCAACCTATGCCCTTCGAGCCTCAACCAACCACCTCATGTTCTAGAATGAGAGGACACTGCCAAGCCTGAGAGGCTGTACTATGCACTTGTTTCCTGAAGTTTCCCTTCCCTTCTTGGGAATGAGCTCAGTCTTATCTGAATTTTTCATTCTTGGATACCTTTAAGAAGGCAGGCCCAATAGTCAGAAAGGAGTCAGAAAGAGGAGATCTCATTTGGCCCTTCACTCCTGAGTCTTAACCACTAGCTGATCTGGCTGTGTGTTAGGGTTGCCAACCTTCAGGTGGTGGCTGGAGACCTCCCACTATTACAACGGATCTCCAGGTGACAGAGATCAGCTGGAGAAAATGGGCTCTGAGGAAGTTGGACTGTATAGCATTAAGCCCCCAACTGTGTCTTCCTGAGGCTTCACCCCTAAAATCTCCAGGTTTTTCTCAGCCTGGAGCTGGCAACCCTAGTTATTACACTGCTGGGTACAGAATGTTTTGAACCAAGATTCACCACAGTTAGGTGCCTGATAGAGTATCCAAAAGGCAAGGGCCTAAACTGCAAACAGATACATACAATGTCACAATAAAAACAGTGTAAAAACAAATAAGTAAAAGCAATACAGTGAATAGCTGCCTTTTCCCTCACTACACAAGGCAAGTCTCAGAAACAATCTCCAAGTAGCCCCCCAAATATAATTAACCTCAGACTGAATTAATTCCAGAAAATACAACCCTTCTACTGAAAAAACGTTCTCAAAAATCCTTGTTGTTTTGTCTCTGCACACAGGATGGCATCTGAAGCATAGCATTCTAACAGGCACCAAGGTCTGTGGCAGCAGGAACTTTTGATGTGTATGCTGCAAACTATTTCAAGCTTATGATTTAACATCAAACACCCTGAATTCTCACAGACATGCAAACAGCTGCCAACTTCAAAGTCTATCCAATGTTAAAAGACAACCTACAATATTCTGCACTAGCTAGGACTTCCAAATACTGTTTGTGTGTATTCCCTGCACAGAGAACATTGCAGGAGTCTATAATTCCAAAGGCATGAATGATGATTGTAAGGTCTTAATACTGCTTTAATAGGCTTAGAATGAGGATTAACCTATTTTGTCATGTTTAGTTTAGCATCCAACAATAAATGCTTGGAAGAAAAATAGTTACCAAACAGGAATGCCAATCTAACTATTTGTCAGAACAGGTGCCTTTGTTGTTTCTCACTGTATCCATTGTTTTATGTTTCCTACCCCGCTTTGCGCTTGCGTAGCTATGCTGGCAGAAACGTGGGAGCTTCTTCCCTGCCGCTTTTCCTTATCACGGTGGCCTTGAATGTAGGCTTTGGGCTATTCTTGTTAAGCTGAGAATTTTCCAGTCCTGGGAAGGCAAGGGGAGGGGGGAGTAGTCTCCCGCTCATTAAGTATTTCTCCCGCCGGGAGTTCCCGCGCGAGTGCTCAAGTTTTATTTGCTAGGCGCTTCATTGCATCACACTATAAGTTGGCTTGCTTTGCTTCGCCCCCATTCCTGACAATGACCTCCTACTGTGGGTTTTAGCAAGATAATCCTAATAAAACTTTCTTTGTGCAAGAATGACTGGATCTACTTGATTTCAAACCTGACAGAAATTGTCAGGAATCATCATCATTCCCTCACCGTCAGTTTCCGCCGTCTACCACGATGAGCGGAGCGGGGAAGGGAGCCACGGGCACAGTCCCAGTGATTACTACTTCGGGAGCCTCCGGTGCAGTTCCAGCTATAGCTACTGTGGGAGCCACGGGCGCCGTTCCAGTGACTACTGCTTCAGGAGCCACGGTTCCAGTTACTACGGAGGCAGCTCCAGTGGTCACTGTTCCGACCACCACCGTTGTTCCGGTGACTACAACTACAGTTTTGGCGGCACCCATACTCTACTCAGCAGCCGGGGTGGCTACCCCGCCATCGATTGGCACAATTGGTGCTCCGTACACACTCCCGATCTACAGCCCGGCCGGGCCTATACAAAGTCAGGGAGGTGCGGTTCCACGAACCTATGTGCCAGGAGTCCCAACACCCTGGGATAAAGGGATGACTTATCGCAGATCACGCGATTGGACTAAGAACTTGTTGGATACTACCCAGACCACCTGGACTATGCCGGGAAGCCAGAGCCGGGACAGCCTTTTGGATCCCAGAGGTAGTTTTGGGCTTCCCCAAGGGAGGGTGTCTCGGGGATCTCCCAGAACGGGATCCAGCCAAGATACTGATGCCCGCATGGATTCTATTCAGGACGATACTCGTCGGCTGGTAAGGGATATGAGCAAACTAATGCAGTCCCTACCCCAGATGATGGACCAAGCAATTCGAGCCCATCCGTTGACACAACCTAGACCGGCACCAGCCCCGGTGCCACCGTTGATACCGGGACGGCCACCTCCTGCTCCTCCGGGCCCGGGGCCGGGCCAACCAGTACCACCGGGTCCAGGGCCGGGCCAACCAGTTCCTCCAGGGCCGGGGCCGGGCCAGCCAGCACCAGCCCCACCTCCACCGGTCGTCCCAGCGCCAGGACCTGGACCAGGGCAACCAGGACCCATCCAGCCACCAGTTTTGCCTCCGCCTCAACCCCCTGCTCCTGCACCCCTCATGCAGCCGGTTCCGGTACCGATCATGGCGCCAGCCCCCCGGTAATCCGCCCCAAGGACATGCTTGAGATCACATTTGATGGGGATCCAGAGACTGTGTCTTTTTTCATATTGCAAGTTGGAAAATTTGTGCAAAGATGGGGCTATGTATTCCCGGACGAAGAACAACAGGTGGAGTTTATCGCATCCAGGTTCCGGGGGAGTGCTACCAGCTGGTATGTAGCCCTTCATGATCTGGAGGCAGCGGAGTTGGGGAATGTAGATGACTTCATGTGGGCCTTGAGAAACCGTTTCGAGGATCCGGGGGCGGCCCAAAAAGCTGAACCCTTCCTTCGCACATTCAGACAAGGCAAACTCTCAGTACGGGAGTACTCAAGGGAGTTTCAAAGGCACGCCGTGAAAATTCGAGACTGGACCGATGCGGTTTTGGCCCAACAATACCGAATTGAACTAGCTGTAGACGTTCGCAATAATGTCCTCAGCTCTCAGCAACCCCGCACCCTCCAGGGTTGGATGGAGGAAGCCGAGAAGGCCGAAAGTCGCTTGCGTATGATGAAACTAGATCTCTCGTTGGGTAACAACCGTCCCAGTTTTGCGGCAGGCCAAGCCAGACCCAAACCAACGTCCACCCCAAGTGGAATGAGGGATCAGCGTATGCGACAGGGCCTCTGCCTGCGGTGTGGGGAGAAAGGGCATTTCGCCGCAGTATGCCCGAAAGGGGATCCCAATAGAGCTCTACCACTAGAAGAGCCTAGACGGTGGACAACCCCTACCCCGAGAAACGGTACAGCAAGACCACGCAACACGCGGGCTCTTTTTGCTAGCCCCGACCAAGCGGATACCTTGATGCTGGAGGAAGAGAGTGAGATGCAGGGGAATGAAATGGTCCTGTTTGTGAATGGCGCTACACAGCAGGACCCAACACCTGAGGCGCCTAAACTGGTGAGCAATTACCCCTCTCTCTTCTTTGTGACTGTTCTGGTGATGAATCCCGCAATGATGACCCACATTCGGGTTCGAGCCCTCATTGACTCTGGGTGCGGGAGGGATCTCATAAACCCATCTATGGTTATGGGGTTGGGGGCAGCCGTGGTCCACTTGAAAGACCCGATAACTTTCACGCAGATGGATGGGTCTCCAATGAAGGAACCATGCCGATTTGAGACTGTTCCTTTAAGAATAGGCATTGGTGACCACTGGGAGCTACGCTCGTTCGTGATAGCTCCGCAAGCCCAGTTTCCCTTAGTGTTGGGTAGCCCCTGGTTACATGGACATAACCCTTACATTCTATGGGAAGAAGGGGATGTACAATTTATCTCCCAAAAATGTGCAGAACACAAATGGGACCCAGGGTGGGGAAATCCCCCATGCAATGAACCTCCACGAGCTTGTTTAGCCACGGCGGACCTTAATCGCATCCCTGAGGATTACCAGTATATAACCAGGGTTTTTGAGGAGGAGGAAGCTGATGAACTACCCCCCCACCGTAACTCTGACTGTGCAATTGAGATTCTTCCGGGCCAGAAATTACCAAAAGGGAAAATTTATGCTATGAGTCCAAGTGAAAAGGAAGAACTGCGCCGTTTTATTGATAAAAATCTGGCCCGTGGATTTATTAGACCAGCGTCATCCCCTTTTGCAGCACCTGTATTGTTTTGTAAAAAGAAAGATGGGGGGCTCAGACTCTGCACGGATTACCGGGGACTTAACGCAGTGTCTGCAACTAATGCCTACCCAATGCCCCTCATCAAAGACTTACTGGCAGAGGTGGCTAAAGGGAAAGTGTTTTCTAAACTGGATTTAAGAGATGCCTACTTTCGGGTTCGTATCAGAGAGGGGGATGAATACAAGACTGCCTTTAATACCCCGCTGGGGCAATTTGAATATCGGGTGATGCCCTTCGGTTTACAGGGGGCACCAGGGGTCTTCATGAACTTAATTAATGAAGTGTTACACCCCTATTTATTCAAGGGGGTGGTTGTTTATTTAGATGATATCTTGGTCTATACCCCGGATCAAGAATCCCATACCAACCTTATGCGAAAAGTATTGGAAAAGCTATTAGAACACAAACTGTTTGTCAAACTGTCAAAGTGTGAATTTCACCAGGAGTGCATTGACTTTTTGGGATACCGCATATCCTCCGCGGGGTTGGAAATGGACCCAAAAAAGGTCCAGGATGTATTAATGTGGGAGCCCCCCAAAACTAGGCGACAGCTCCAAAGTTTCCTCAGTTTCGCCAACTTTTACCGTCATTCCTACCACACTTTGCCCAAGTAGCCCTTCCCCTCACGGAATTACTAAAGACTAAGGGGAAGGGATCTAAGGCTTCGGTGCCAGGGGCCCCTTTGGACTGGACCCCGCAGTGTCAGCAAGCGTTTGAACAACTAAAACGGTTGTTCACGTCTGAGCCCATTCTAGCACACCCTGATGAAACAAAAAAATTTGTGGTCCAAGTAGACGCATCGGACACGGCTATGGGTGGGGTGATTTTGCAAGAGAACGCTCAGAAACAGCTACAACCCCTTGCTTATGTATCAAGGAAATTTAATGATACCGAGAGATTTTGGCCCATTTGGGACAAAGAAGCTGCGTCTATACGTTTAGCATTGATCACATGGAGACACTGGTTAGAGGGGTCCCAAGTACCTTTTGAAATCTGGACTGATCATAAGAATCTCGAGGTACTGCGAAAACCCCGGAATCTGAATGCTAAACAATTCAGGTGGGCTGAGTTTTTCTCCAAATTCCAGTTTACCCTTCACCATTTCCCAGGGAGAGCCAATCATCTGGCGGATGCTCTCTCCCGCCTTCCCCAACATTTTTCTAAGAGGGTCGAAGTAAGGGAGTCTATGTTCACCCCAGAACAGTTGGTTGGTGCAGTTGTAACCCGGAAAGCCAAACAAGCATCAATGAATCCCATCCAGACATTAACCTGGGAAAAACAATTTCTAACTGACATCACACCACAGGAAATAAATAGTTTACAAGCCAGAGACGATGTGAGTTGTGGTCCGAATGGCTGCTGGTACAGGGGAAATAAAATGTTTGTCCCAGAAGCTACCCGATCCCAAATGTTGCAGACAGTTCATGACTCAAAAGCGGCGGGGCACTTTGAATATGTAAAATCCTTACGACTTCTGCAACGTGGTTTCTGGTGGCCCCGAATGAAACAGGATTTATCCCTCTATATACAGTCCTGTCCAACGTGCAATCGTTGCAAAGCCAGACCAGGAAAACCTCCAGGTCTCTTGCAGCCTCTACCCACCCCGAGCAGACCCTGGGAAGTAATCTCTATGGACTTTATCACTGATCTTCCCCCCTCCCGACATATGACGGTCATTTGGGTGGTCGTGGATTTATTCTCTAAACAAGCTCATTTTATACCATTCCCCAGTTTGCCAACAGCCAAAGTCTTGGCCAAAGCATTCCTCCAACACATTGCCAGACTACATACGTTACCACTCAAGATAATCTCCGACAGGGGGTTCAATTTGTTTCCAAGTTATGGTCGGAATTAATGACTCTAATGGGGATTGAACGGGCTCTCAGTACTGCCTATCACCCTGAAACCGATGGGCAAACGGAGAGAGTAAACCAGACGTTGGAACAATACCTGAGATGTTTTTCTAACTATCAACAGGACAATTGGGTTGATTTATTGCCATTGGCGGAGTTTGCGTACAACAACTCATGGCACGCTTCAACAAAAATGTCACCCTTCAAAGCTGCCATGGGTTATGACAGCCCCCTCTCCCGTTCTTAAAGCCTGGTGAGAATGGGGGAAGAGCCTCAGCATGGTGTAAAACTTTCCGTGATTCTTGGCCCCTGATTGTTGAAACTTTGAATGAGGCCAAGGCACAGTACAAAAAACAGGCCGATAAAAAAAGATCAGGTGGATGGAAGCTGCAACCGGGAGACTCTGTGTATTTGTCAACCAAGAACCTAAGGCTAGCGCAGCAGTCTAGAAAACTTGCTTGGAAATATATTGGTCCTTTCAAAGTGTTGAGATGTGTAAATCAAGTAACTGTACAACTAGATTTGCCTAAGTCTCTTAAAGCAATACATCCAATTTTCCATTACAGCCTCCTCAAACCTGCGTTACCCCCGAGTAAATGGCAAGCTGAGATGTCGGCTCCTCCCCCCCCTCTGATGGTTGACGATGAGGAGCACTATGAAATTGCTGATATTTTGGACTCTAAGATGCTTCGTGGACAACTCTTGTACCTTATTCAATGGGTACACTTTGGGCCCCAACACAGGGAGTGGGTGAAAGTATCTGATATCAATGCACCTGATCACCTAAAAACTTTCACACTCGATACCCTTACAAACCTGGAGGGCCCTTGTTCTCTCCTTCCTGAGTGGTGGGCGGGTGGTATTTTGGGAAGGGCAGAATGTCAGAACAGGTGCCTTTGTTGTTTCTCACTGTATCCATTGTTTTATGTTTCCTACCCCGCTTTGCGCTTGCGTAGCTATGCTGGCAGAAACGTGGGAGCTTCTTCCCTGCCGCTTTTCCTTATCACGGTGGCCTTGAATGTAGGCTTTGGGCTATTCTTGTTAAGCTGAGAATTTTCCAGTCCTGGGAAGGCAAGGGGAGGGGGGAGTAGTCTCCCGCTCATTAAGTATTTCTCCCGCCGGGAGTTCCCGCGCGAGTGCTCAAGTTTTATTTGCTAGGCGCTTCATTGCATCACACTATAAGTTGGCTTGCTTTGCTTCGCCCCCCATTCCTGACAATGACCTCCTACTGTGGGTTTTAGCAAGATAATCCTAATAAAACTTTCTTTGTGCAAGAATGACTGGATCTACTTGATTTCAAACCTGACACTATTTAGATTCCCATCAAGTTTATTGTCCTGATCAGGATGTCCAGGCTAGCCCAGTCTCATCAGATCTTGGAAGCTAAGCAAGCTCAGCTCTGGTTAGTATTTGGATGGGAGACCACCAAGGAAAAGTGGGATGCTATGCAGAGGCAACCACCTCTGAATGTCACTTGCCTGGAAAACCCTACGGGGCCATTATAAGTCAGTTGTGACTAGACAACACTTTCCACCATCATCAAGTTTATTGTAATCTTAAGAATGAACATAAGAGAAGCCAATGTTGAATCAGGCCAATGGCCCATCCAGTCCCACTGTCACACAGTGGCCAAAAATATCAGGTGCCATCTTGTTGGTATCTAAATATGGCCCTGCAACATTAAATGTCCCAGAGTCCCCTTTGCTCCTAGAAACTCTAATCAAATCAAGGCAGAAAGCAAAACCAACAATATTTGTTTATAAATATTTTATGTCAATAAATAAATATTGTATGCAGAGTTCTCAGGAATGAATGAAATAAGCTTGGCCTATTTTGCCAAAACAATGGGATATGGCCTTAAAGTTTATACCTGATTTCTCCATACATCTTAAGTTGAGACTTATTCAGCAAAAAATTATATATAGAATACTCTGGACACCACAGTGACCCTTTAGCAAAGAACTGGGCAAAGTGCCTAATTGTTGGCATTGTAACTCATGGTACACATCCCTTAAACATTTGCTTTGGGCACATCCAGTCATTTGGTTTTTCTGGGAAGAAGATAATAATCGTATCAATTTTGTATTCATACATCCATTGCTTTTTGAGAATGCTCATGTACTTTTAAACTATCTGCTCATCTTTTGGAGGCTAACCGATGGTCAACAAAAATGGACCCTTCATGTCCTTTCTGTCAGGTTCAGAAGCAAGTAGGTCCAGGCATTCTTTTTCAAAAGAAAGGCTTTTATTGGATTACAATGCTAAAACCCACAGTAGGAGGTCATTGTCAGGAATGGGGGGCAAAAGCAATGCAAGCAAACTTGCATTGTGATGCATGAAAGCGACTAGCAAATAAGCTTTGAGCGCGCGCGCGGGAAACTCCCGGCGGGAGATATACTTCATGAGCGGGAGACAACTCCCCCCCTCCCTTCACCTTCCCAGAACTGGAAAATTCTCATCAACACAAGAATAGCCCAAAGCCTACATTCAAGGCCACCGTGATAAGGAAAAGCGGCAGGGAAGAAGCTCCCACGTTACTGCCTGCATACCTACGCAAGCGCAAAGCGGGTTAGGGAACACATAACAATAGATTCAGTGAGAAACATCAAATAAGCTTTGTGTTGAGGGCCAAAATGTACCCATTCAATAAGGTAATACAATTGTCCACGGAGAATTTTAGAGTCCAAAATGTCAGCTATTTCATTGTGCTCCTGAGCATCAATCATCAGTGGGGGCGGGGGTGCCGGAAGCTCTGGATGCCACTTAGTCGGGGTTGATGCTGGCTTGAGGAGGCTGTAGTGAAAAATTGGATGAATAGCTTTTAGAGATTTAGGTAAATCCAGTTGAACAGTCACTTTATTTATACAGCGAACCACTTTAAATGGACCAATATATTTCCAAGCAAGTTTTCGCGATTGTTGTGACAGCCTCAGGTTCTTAGTAGAAAGATATACGGAATCCCCCGGCTGAAGGTTCCAGCCACCCGCCCGGTGTCTGTCAGCTTGTTTTTTATATTGTGCCTTGGCCTCATTTAAAGTCTCGACAATCATTGGCCAAGATTCCTGGAAAGATTTACACCATGCTGTGGCTTTCCCCCCAGACTCCCCTGGTTTCAAAAACGGAAGAGGGGGGCTGTCATAGCCCATAGCAGCTTTGAAAGGAGACATTTTTGTGGAGGCATGCCAAGCGTTGTTATACGCAAATTCTGCTAAAGGCAATAAATCTACCCAATTGTCTTGTTGATAGTTTGTGAAACATCTTAAATATTGCTCTAAGGTTTGGTTAACTCTTTCCGTTTGCCCATCGGTCTCTGGGTGATAGGCACTACTGAGAGCACGTTCAATACCCATGAGAGCCATTAATTCCGTCCACATTTTGGTAAATACAATTTATTATTGGATATATCACATGCTCATACAATTTAATCATAACAATACATATCCTTTTTTCTTTTTTCCCTTCTCCCCCTCCAGCCCAGGCTTCCAGCACTGCTCCAACCCCATTAATATCTCTCTTATTCTGTTACTATTACTTCTAAACTTAATTTCTTTTACTAACGGTAACAATTCAAAAGTCTAATTCTCTTTCCGTTTCTTCTTAATAACTATCAAAACAAATCAAACCACGTTTAATGTCCCAGTTTTTCAACAAATATTTTTGAAAGTCTTTCCAATCTTTAAAAAAAGTTTCATCTTCTTCGTTGTTTAGCTTTCTTGTTAACTTGTCCATTTCAGCCAAAAACAACGTCTTTTTAATCCATTCCCATGTTTCAGGTACTCTATCTTGTTTCCAACATTGAGCAAAAGTCAATCTAGCTGCTGTAGTCAAGTACCATAGTAGTGTTCTCTTGGCTACATTTATTTCTTCCATTTTAAGACCTAACAATAACATCTGTGGGTCTTTCTTAAAAGTACATTTCAAAATCTTTTGTATCTCATTGTGGATCTCAGTCCAATATTTTACTGCTTTGTCACATGTCCACCACATATGGTAAAAAGACCCCTCATGTTTCTTACATTTCCAACATTTGTTAGACATACTTTCATTTATAATAGCAATTTTTTAGGCGTCATGTACCATCTGTACATCATTTTATAACAATTCTCTTTAACATTTACACAAGTTGAAATTTTCATTGACTTTTTCCACAAGTATTCCCAAGATGTCATTAATATCTCATTATTAACATTTACAGCCCACTTTATCATTTGCTCTTTTACAATTTCATCCTCAGTATACCATTTCAATAACACCTTGTACAGTTTAGAAATCATTTTTTTGTCTTTCTCAAGCCATACAGTTTCAATTTCGATGTTCTTTTCTCTGAAACCATGTTCTCTTTTATCGGTCTTAAACAAATCATAAATCTGTCTATACTTCAACCAATCATATTCAAATTCAACATCAAATCTATCTTTTAACACAAAATTTTTCCCTTCAGATTTTAAGAGATTTTTATAAGGTAGCCAGTCTAACCCTTGATTTCTTGAATAAGGGTTAATCACTTCAGCTGGTACAATCCAAAGTGGTCTTTCTTCTGAGAAGAATTTTCTATATCTCATCCATGTCTCGAACAGTGATTGTCTTACAAAGTGGTGTTTAAAAAATGTATCCATTTTTACTTTTCCATACCATAAATATGCATGCCATCCAAATTTATTATCATGCCCTTCCAGAGCCAATAACTTCTTATTCTCCAAATTAATCCACTGTTCCAACCATGTTAGACAGACGGCATCATAATACAGTCTTAAATTTGGTAACTGCAGACCTCCTCTTTCCTTTGCATCGCATAAAATTTTCATTTTAATCCTTGGCTTTCTTCCCGCCCATACGAATTTCGATAATTCTTTCTGCCACGTATCCAGTATTTTCCTTTGTTTTAATATTGGAATAGTCTGAAATAAAAACATCAAACGCGGCAAAACATTCATTTTTACAGTTGCGATCCTTCCCAATAGCGATAAATTCAAAGTATCCCATTTCTTCATATCTTGTTGTATCCTGTACCATACCTTTTCATAATTATTTTTAAACAAGTCAATATTTTTCATGGTCAATTCAATTCCTAAGTATTTAGTCTTTGTAACTACTTCACATTGAATTTTCTCTTGAAGTTCTGTTTGCCTTTGTTTCGTCATATTTTTACACATCACTTTAGTTTTACTTTTATTGACATAAAATCCCGCAACTGCACCAAATTCTTCAATTTTTTTCCATCAATTGTGGTATTTTCTCGATTGGGTCTTGGATCATAAACATTACATCATCTGCAAATGCCCTGTATTTATAAACAAAACCTTTCACTGTAAGTCCTTCAATATTATTATCTTTTCTTATCGCTGTCAATAATATTTCCAATATCCAAATAAACAGCAACGGGGATAACGGGCAGCCTTGACGTGTTCCCTTTTGGACTTGGAAAAAGTCCGTCCTTTCTTTATTTATATTCAAAGCCGCTTTTTGTTCTGAATATATTGCCACAATCATATTTAAAAAGGACTGTCCAATATCCATTTTTTCAATAACTTGCAGCATAAACTCCCAATTTAAATTGTCAAAGGCTTTTTCCGCGTCTAGGAAGAGGAAGCCAACTTCTTTTTCAGGATGTTTATCATAGTATTCAATTGCATCAATCACCACTCTTAAATTGTCTCTGATTTGTCTATTTGGTAAAAATCCAGCTTGTTCTTCCGCTATAGTATCTCTCAGATATTTTTTCAGTCTCTCCGAAATTATTTTGGCAAATAATTTGTAATCATTGTTTAATAGCGATATTGGTCTATAATTTTTTACTTGGGTTAAATCCAAACCTTCTTTAGGTATCAGTGAAATATTTGCTTCTTTCCATGAGTCTGGGATCCGTTTAGTCTCTCTTATCTCATTCAACAGAAGTACTAAAATGGGGGTTAGCTCCTCTTTAAATTTCTTGTAAAACTTTGCTGTGAAGCCATCTGGTCCTGGAGCTTTGCCCAACTTTGCGTCTTCTATCGCCATTGTCACTTCTTCTTTAGTAACTAAACCATTTAAAGATTCCTTAATTTGTTTTCCCAGCTCTGGGACTTCAATAGTCTCCAAATATTTCTTAATTCTCTGTTGATCAATTCCTTTCTTTTTGAATAATTTGGCGTAATATTTGAAAAAAGCTCTTTTTATTCCATTCAAATTCATAACATCTTTTCCATCTTCAATAATCTTAGATATAAAGTTCCTTTCTTTTCTATTTTTCAGTTGCCACGCTAAAAACTTTCCTGGTTTATTTGCACCCTCAAATGATTTTTGCTGTAATTTCTTCAGATTCCAATATAATTCTCTGTTTAATAAAACATTCAGTTGATCTTGCAGAAAGTGGATTTCTTTAATAATCTTTTTCTTCCCTGGTCTTTTCTTTAATTCCTTTTTTTTTTGTCGAATTTTTTCACAAAGGTCCTTCTGTTGTTGCGTCTTTTGCTTTCTATCCTTGGAGTTCAGAGAGATAAGCATACCTCTCATTACCGCTTTATACGCATCCCATACAACTTGTACATCCGTGCCTTTATTTAAATTCAATTCAAAAAAGCTTTTCGTTTCCTTTTTAAGATTTCATTGGTTTGTTTTTGATCCAATAAATCTTCATTAATTCTCCAATATAATTGTTTAAATTTTCCTTTAGATATCCAAAGTAGGGGGTTATGATCAGAATTAGTTTTCGATAAAATTTGTATTTTATAAGTTTTTTGCGCCATCTCCTCTGACATCCAAATCATGTCAATTCGAGAAAAAGAGTCATGTCTATTCGAATAAAACGTGTAGTCCTTAGTCTTGGGATTCCACTTCCTCCAAACATCTTCCAGTTTCTCTTGCTTCATCAATTGAAAGAAATTTTTTGGTAACTTTCCGACTGTCTCTCCACTTGCTTTGGATTTTCTATCCAGTGTGTTGTTCACTGTACCATTAAAGTCTCCAGCAAGGACAATTTGATCATAATTTAAACACTCCAACTCTTTGGTTAAATCATTAAAGAAAGTCTCTTTTGCACCATTGGGTGCATATATATTTACAAGCAATGTCTTTTTCCTGTTCATCCATATTTCCACGCCAACATATCTTCCCTCTTTATCCGAGAAAATTTGTTTAGGATCCAATTCTTTTGAAATATAAATCACTGTTCCTTTTTTCTTATTAATTGCTGAGGAATGAAATTCTTCTCCCAATTTTTTATTAATCAGATATTTATTGTCCTGTTTTCTAATATGTGTTTCTTGTAAACAAATTATATTACATTTTTGTTTCTCCAGCCAATGATTCACTAATCGTCTTTTACTTGGTGAATTTAATCCATTTACGTTCCAAGATAAAAATTTGTAATCCATAATGGTATTGAGTTAAATATCTTTAAAATCATCCAAATTGCTCTCTTTAAATCTGTATAGATCTCCTTCAGATTTAAGAGTAGATCTCACCGAGTTGTACATAAATGTAAGTCCATATGGAATCTCCCATCTGAACCTAATGTTCATTTCTTTTAGTCTATCTGTCAATTTCTTAAATTTCTTTCTGTCTTGTAGGATCGATCTCGGAATTTCTCTCAGAATTATTATTTTCTTTCCATTAATTTCCAACGGTTGTGTAAATTGTTTCTTGAAAACGTCTTCCTTCATCTTTGTTGTCACAAATTGAACAATCACATCTCTGGGTAATTGCTTTCTTTTGGCATAAGCTGAATTTACTCTGTAAATCAAGTCAAAGTCTGAATCCAAATCTCCCTCATCTTCCCCTACATAAGTTGTCAATGTCTTAATTACTAGAGCCCGTAGATCCTGATCTTCCTCCTCTTCTATCCCTCTCAATCTCAGATGGTTTTGAGTAGCCCTATATTCCATCATGGTCTCCAGCCTTGTATTTTCTGACAGGGTTTTTTTAACCTTTTGTTCCATATCTTCCGATTTTGTCACCAGACTTTTGACTTCCTTTTTGAGTTCTTCTGTATCTTTTTTTATACCTGACACTTCTGTAAGTACCAGTTCTTTCAGTTCTTCCATATTTTTTTCTGTACTTGGACTTGCACTTGCTCTATTTGCTCCAATTGAATTTGCAGCTGTTGTTGCAGTTGTTGTTGCAGCTGTGATTCTATTTGTTTTCCAAAATTCTGCACCACTTCAGTCATCCGTTTTTCCATCGCTTCCATAGCTGCTTGCCACTCTTTTTTCCTTTGCAGTCATTCTTGGGCTAGGTGATGAAGCAGCTCTGGGTCTTGACCTCAAATCCGTCTTGGAGACAATTTCAATACTAGTCAATCTTTATATAAACAGTCTTCAAGCCAAATCGCCACCTTTAAAACTTATTTTAACGCTTTTTCGGCTTGAAAATAACTTTTTAAATTTTAGTCCTCCCAAAAATGTCGGGCGCAATTTCTCTATGATTTTCCGGCTAGAGTAGGCTCCTTCCAAACTTCCTGCTCATCTGTCCGTCTCTGTAATCCGACTTCCGGTAAGGATGGTATCACACAATAAAACGTCCGTCCGTTTCCAGCACAACAAGCTCTAAAACCTCCACTCTAGCCCACTTCCTGTATCATAGAGTCACAGTTGGTTTCGTTTCTGCTACGTAAAGTTTAGACTTAACCGACCACAGGAATGCAAAACAAAGTCACTTTTCAGCCGTTTTCTCTAAAGGAAAGCTTTCGTTTTACTTTTAATTCAAGCGGAATAGTTCCTTAAAGGTTTCTACGCTTATCCGTACGTTTCAATTTCGCATTCTTCTTTAAACCGGTAAGCGCTTATTCATTTGTTACCTTGCTTGTAATCTCGGGGTTTCGCGGTGCTTCTTCTGTAAACGATGTTAATCTTGATGGTAAAGAGATCGGTAGATGGCGAATTTATGCTGAATTCTCAGCCCGGCTGGCATCTGTAGAGTTGATTTGCAACTGCCCTCTTCACGGAAGGAGATCAAAGTGTAAACAAGCTTCCTCCGAAGCTTATCCACACCAATCTCAACTCCCCCTCAGGCTTCGCTGCTTGCTTGCCACTCCCCCGCCTGGAGAGTGCTGCGCTGGGCCAGATAAAGCCCAGACTGTCATCAGATGCCGCAGTACACTCTGCACAACTCGCAAAGTGTGTCAATTCGCCATTTTCTCCGACCGGAAGCCTCAATTCCGTCCACATTTTGGAAACAAATTGAACCCCTCTGTCGGAGATTATTTTGAGCGGCAAAGTGTGAAGCCTGGCAATGTGCTGAATGAATGCCTTTGCCAGGATTTTCGCTGTTGGCAGGCTAGCAAATGGTATAAAGTGAGCCTGCTTAGAAAATAAGTCTACCACCACCCAAATGACCGTCATATTTTTGCTGGGGGGAAGATCAGTGATAAAGTCCATGGAAATCACTTCCCACGGTCGGCTCGGGGTAGGTAACGGCTGTAAGAGACCGGGGTTTTTTCCTGCTCTAGTCTTGCAATGGTTGCATGTTGGGCAGGATTGTATGTAGAGGGATAAATCCCTTTTCATTCGGGGCCACCAGAAACTGCTCTGGAGTAGGTGTAATGACTTCACATACCCAAAGTGTCCAGCTGATTTTGAGTCACGGGCAGATTGTAGTACTTGTGATCGTGTAGCTTCTGGAACAAACGGTTTATTGCCCTTGTACCAGCAACCATTTGGTTTGCATTCTACATCCTCTCGAGCTTTTAATTCAACTGACTCTTGTTCAGTGATGTCAGTGGCAAATTGACTTTCCCATGGCAGCCCCTGACTTGGGGTTAACGGTTGTGATTGCCGGTTTTTGCGGGTGACCACTGCCCCAACTAGTTGTTCTGGGGTAAAAAGGGACTCCCTCACCTCTGTCCTTTTATTGAGGTGCTGGGGAAGGCGTGAAAGAGCATCTGCCAAATGATTGGAAATGGTGAAGGGTAAATTGAAACTTAGAGAAGAATTCAGCCCATCGGAATTGTTTGGCATTTAGATTCCGAGGCTTTCGAAGTACCTCGAGATTCTTATGATCCGTCCAGATTTCAAAAGGTACTCGGGACCCTTCTAGCCAATGCCTCCAGGTAATTAATGCTAAGCGTATAGAGGCTGCTTCCTTGTCCCAAATGGGCCAAAACCTCTCAGTATCATTAAACTTTCAGGAAACATAGGCAAGGGGGTGCAGTTGCCCTTGGGCATTCTCCTGCAAGATCACCCCCCCCATTGCGGTATCAGATGCATCTACTTGGACAATAAATTTCTTGGTCTCATCTGGATGTGCCAACACGGGTTCGGAAGTGAATAACTGTTTCAATTGTTCAAAGGCTTCCTGACATTGGGGAGTCCAGTCCAAAATAGCCCCTGGCTTAGAGGCGTTAACCCCTCTCCCTTTGGTTTTTAGGAGGTCTGTGAGGGGGAGAGCTACCTGGGCAAAATGGGGTAGGAATTGACGGTAAAAATTGGCGAAACCGAGAAAACTCTGGAGCTGCCGCCTAGTTTTGGGGGGTTCCCAATCTAACACATCTTGGACCTTTTTCGGGTCCATTTCCAATCCATTGGATGATAAGCGGTACCCTAAAAAGTCAATGCAGCTTTGATGGAATTCACACTTGGACAGCTTAACAAACAGTTTGTGTTCTAATAACGTTCCCAATACTTCCTGAAGTAGTTTTGTGTGAGATTCCTGATCTGGGGTGTAGACCAAGATATCATCCAAGTAAACAACCACCCCCTTGAACAAATAGGGGTGCAACACCTCATTTATTAAGTTCATGAAGACCCCAGGTGCCCCTTGCAATCCGAAGGGCATAACCCGATACTCAAACTGTCCCAGTGGTGTATTAAAGGCAGTCTTATGTTCATCACCTTGCCTAATATGGACCCAAAAATAAGCATCACGTAAATCCAATTTAGAAAATACCTTCCCCTTCGCCACCTCCGCCAGCAAGTCCTTGATGAGGGGCATGGGGTAGGCATTGGTCGCAGACACCGCATTAAGACCCCGGTAGTCAGTGCACAGTCTCAGCCCCCCGTCCTTCTTTTTACAAAACAACACGGGTGCTGCGAAAGGGGACGACGCTGGCCGGATAAATCCATGGGCCAGATTTTTATCAATAAATCTGCATAGTTCTTCCTTTTCCATGGGACTCATGGCATAAATCTTCCCTTTTGGCAATTTGTGGCCAGGAAGAATTTCAATCGCACAGTCCGAGTTACGGTGGGGAGGTAGTTCATCAGCTTCCTCCTCCTCAAACACACGGGCCAGATATCGGTATTCCTTTGGAATGCGGTTAAGATCCTCAGTGGCTAGGCAGGCCCGTGGGGAATCATTGCTTGGGGGTGATGGGTTCATCACCAGTGATGGGTTCATCAGATCCCTCCCGCACCCTGAGTCAATGAGCGCTCGAACCCTGATATGGGTCATCATTGCTGGATTCATTATAAGCACAGTCACAAAGAAGAGAGAGGGGTAATTGCTCACCAATTTAGGTGCCTCAGGGACAGGGTCCTGTTGTGTAGCGCCACTCACAAATAGGACCAATTCGTTTCCCTGCATCTCACTCTCCTCCTCCAACATCAGGGCATCTGCCGGGTCGGGGTTGGTAAAGAGGGCCCGTGGGTTGCGTGGCTTTGCTGTGCCCTTCCTCAGAGTAGGGGTTGGCCAGCATCTGGGTTCCTCTTCGGGTAGGGCTTTGCTGGAATCCCCTCTGGGGCAGGATGCTGTGAAATGCCCCTTCTCTCCACATCGCAGGCACAGGCCCTGTCGCATACGCTGGTCTCTCACCCCACTCTGGGTGGAGATTGGCCTGATCCGGCTCTGGACCGCTGAGGTGCTTGGACGGTTGTTTCCCAGAGCTAGGTCCAGTTTCATAACACGTAATTGGCTTTCCGCTTGTTCGGCTTCCTCCATCCAGCCCTGGAGAGTGCGGGGCTGCTTAGAACTGAGGACATTGTTGCGGACCTCTACCGCTAGTCCCATTCGGTATTGTTGGGCCAGCACAGCGTCAGTCCAGTCTCGAATTTTCACTGCATGCCATTGAAATTCCCGTGAATACTCCCGCACGGTCAGTTTGCCTTGTTTGAAAGTGCGGAGGAAAGCCTCCGCCTTTTGGGCCGCCCCCGGGTCCTCAAAACGATTTCTCAAGGCCCACATGAAGTCATCAACATTCCCCAGCTCCGCCGCCTCCAGATCATGGAGGGCTACGTACCAGCTGGTAGCGCTTCCCCGGAACCTTGAAGCGATAAATTCCACCTGTTGTTCTTCATCCGGGAACACATAGCCCCATCTCTGTACAAACTTCCCGACTTGTAATATGAAAAAAGACACAGTCTTGGGGTCCCCGTCAAACGTAATCTCCAGCATGTCCTTGGGGCGTATTACCGGAGGAACGGGGCCCAAAATGGGTGCTGGAGCTGGCTGCGGGAGGGGCGCTGGAGCAGGGATTGGAGGCGGGGGCACAGCTGGCGGCTGGATCAGTCCTGGTTGCCCGGGCCCAGGTCCTCCCGGCACTGGGCCGGCCGGCGGAGGTTGACCCGGAGCTGGCTGGCCTGGTGGCCCCGGGGCTGGTGGGCCAGGAGGTGGCTGTCCTGGCAAAACTGGTGGCGCGGGTGCTGGCGCCGGTCTCGGTTAAGTTAGCGGGTGGGCACGAATGGCTTGATCCATCATCTGTGGTAGCGATTGCATTAACTTGCCCATGTCCCGCATCAAACGTCGGGTATCATCTTGAATAGAGTCCATACGAGCATCCACATCGGGGCTGGACCCCGATCTGGGAGATCCACGAGACATCCATCCCTGGGGAAGTCCAAAGCTTCCTCGTGGATCCAGTAAGCTGTCCCGGCTCTGGCTCCCTGGCATGGACCAGGTCGTCTGGGTAGTGTCCAACAGGTTCTTAGTCCAATCGCGCAACCTTCTGTAGGTCACCCCCTTGTCCCAAGGGGTTGGGGCCCCTGGGACGTAGGTCCGTGGGACTGCTCCTCCATGACTCTGCGTTGGCCCGGCCGGGCTGTAGACCGGGAGAGTGTACGAAGCTCCCACTGTGCTGATTAACGGAGGGGTGACCGGTCCAGCCGTGGAGTGCAGGACCGAAGCTGTTGTTACCGGAGTCGTAGTCACTGGAACAATGGTGGTAACCGGAATGATGGTCACTGGAACTGCCACGGTGGTGACCGGAACCGTGGTTACCGGTGTGGTAGTCACTGGGACTGTTACCGGTGTTCCCCCCCCAGACCCGCTCATCGTGGTAGAAGGCAGGTACTGAAGGTGGGGAATTAATGATGATTCCTGACAATTTCTGTCAGGTTCAGAAGCAAGTAGGTCCAGGCATTCTTTTTCAAAAGAAAGGCTTTTATTGGATTACAATGCTAAAACCCACAGTAGGAGGTCATTGTCAGGAATGGGGGGCAAAAGCAATGCAAGCAAACTTATAGTGTGATGCATGAAAGCGACTAGCAAATAAGCTTTGAGCGCGTGCGTGGGAAACTCCCAGCGGGAGATATACTTCATGAGTGGGAGACGACTCCCCCCCTCCCTTCACCTTCCCAGAACTGGAAAATTCTCATCAACACAAGAATAGCCCAAAGCCTACATTCAAGGCCACCGTGATAAGGAAAAGCGGCAGGGAAGAAGCTCCCACGTTACTGCCTGCATACCTACGCAAGCGCAAAGCGGGTTAGGGAACACATAACAATAGATTCAGTGAGAAACATCAAATAAGCTTTTTTGACACTTACTTCAGCTAGAGGATTTATGCTATGATAAATCAATGGATTGAGGACCTTAGAAATCTATCAGTATTTGACCACATGTCATATAGACAGCAATTGCATACAGACTTAGATGTTTGGAAACTGTTTATAGAAACTTATATGTAGATCCGTCACAACTGTTATATTTTTGCTTTTACTTTATGCATATCCCTTTTTTCCTTTTTTTTAAAAAATCTTATTTTAGTTTTTTTCTCCTTGTTCTTTTAAAATGTTTTTGAAAGAAATAATTTTGTTTAAGTTAATTGTAGTCTTAGGTATTGTACATTAACTTTGTATATTTAACTCTTGAATATGCAGTGAACATTCTACATATCAATTCTATATATGAACAAGTTGCATAATATTAAAAAGGTCTGCTGCTAGCAGCCCCTGATCCAGGCTCATGCTGGAAGTGATGTCACACCATATGAGCAACAGAGATTCGCATTTTCCCACCCCTCTAAGCCTCTCACCAGCTTCCAGCACTCAGTTGGCAACTCAAGCGGTGAGAATATATGAAACTTGCATTTGGGCACTTCCAGTTTATTCATTTGGATATTTAATACCCTGATTTTCTTGGCACTGGTGTCACGTGCCCCATGCCCCCTTGGTGAGCCGCCCATTGCCATTCCACTGGTCAGATGAGCGACAGCCACAGGACAGAGCAGGGGGTGGGTTAGGAGTTGAAGGGGGTCTCACCGAAGGAGGGAGTAGTGGCCTCAGATGGTGGGTCTGTCAGAGGGTTACCTCGCCACTCTTACCCACCCTGGGTCTCTGGCCTCTGACCACTACTGTGGTCCAGCTACGCTCCTCTCTTTCTCATGGCTGCCGTACTACAGCTGTAGCCAGCCCAGTACATCCTCCTTGGCTAACTCCTCTCCTTCCTTTATTACCCCCTTGGCCCCTTGCTCCTCCTCTTTTCCATCCCCACCCCCTGTAAAGGCTTAGATGCTGTGGCCTGGGGCTCCGCCACTCTTCCTTGTTCCGGTATTGCGCTTCTCTGAGCCGCTTGTCCCATGTCCCTTCCAGCTTCTCTGCTGCCTGCTCTGCCGCCTCCGAGACTGGTCCGGCCAGCTTCCATGCTGTGAGCCATGGGGTGAGTCGGGCTCATCCCGTGGCTGCAGCCCATTGTCACAGTTCATGCTGCTCCTTTGGGACCACCTCCAAGACCTTACTGTGTTCCTGGGGCTTTGCCGCACCTGCCCTCCTGTCACTTGTTGCTGCATCAGGCTGGCTGCTGTCCTCTCTGCCTGGTGGGGTGAGTTGTATGCCGAAGGGGGGTTCGTGGGTGGCTGCTTCCTTGTCATCTCCCACCTGGCTTGGGAGTTCCTGGCTGGGTCCAGGACAACTGGAACCAAAAGCAGCTAACATCATCCTCCCCTCCTTCATTTTATCCTCACAACACTTTGTGAGGTAGTTTGGCTGAGAGAGAGTGACTTGCACAATGTCACCAAACAGCTTCTGTGACAGAGTAGGGATATGAACCTGGGGGAGGGATTCCAACTGTTATGTATTGGGCTGGAATCTCCCAGGTCTGTCCATAAGAGACGGGCTGAGCTTGGAGCTCTGGAACAATAAACCACCAGGATTCTAGAGGTAACCAATGAGGAGACAATGTTATGTAAATAGCCTATCGTTGGGAGTGGGGTGTGTTTGGGTGTGGTTTTTGCATGCTACTTAATCAGGGCAGTTGCCCTGGAGTCTTCAGTCTTGTTCCTGAAATCACTAAATAAAATAGGGCTGTTCACTGCAATGCATCTTGAACTCAGTATTTAATATCAGCCTAGTCCAGCACCTCAACCATTACACCACTCTGGCTCTCCTGTGTGTCTCAGCGTGTGAGACATACAATGAAGCCTGTTTCTTTGTATGGATCTCAGAATATGAATTTGCAAAGAGCTCTCTGTGTTGTTTTAATGTTACAGACTTCCTCTGAACCTGCCACAATCACTGTCAGTGAATTTTGGTTTATAATAGCTCAGAGGTTGTTTTCATTCATCACCACAAAAATGTGCTTCTTAGTCTGTGAGCTTGCCATTGTTAAAATCAATGAACCTTTACTGCATGTAGTTATGGGCAGAATGAGATGCTTTGGGGGGAAATCTTTTATACAACTCAATAAGGCTAAACCAGCCTTTCAGTGTAACCACTCAAATAATTTTGGTAGAATGGAAACATGAAAAATACTTAACATGAACCTGAATACGAGACTTCAGAGACTATGATAAATCATCAGTATCATCATCTTCAGTGTCATAAAAACTAGAGGTGTTGTGGCTCGGTGGCAGAAACCATGCTTTGCTTGCAGAAGGACCAGGTTCCTTCCCTGGCATTTCCAATGAAAGGATAGCATTTAAGTTTTAATTCAATAGAAGTTACACTTATAAAGCAACAAAATTAAGGGGTCTGTTTTAGCTCAATATTAAGCTGAATACAAGTCTTAATTATCTGGAGGATATTGAAGGAAGCTGATAATATAACCGTCACTTGCAGTTCTGAAATAGGAAGTGCCGTCATGATGCCCTAGGAATTTCCACATTTCTACTGAGCAAGCTAGGGCAACCCAGCTGCCATAGCAAAAGAACTGGCAGCCCTATGTGTGCCATGTTCCTCTCAGAATGGTATGTGCCAAATTCTTCTCTCTGACAAGATAACATAGTGCCATTCACAGCTATTTATTAATAGTCATTGAGGAAGGTAGTATTTATACCCCACCTTATCCCCTTGGACTCATAGTTGCTAACAATACAACAACAGATTGCAAATACACAAAAGCAACACAAAAACCAATTAGCAAAATTAAAATGCAGCAAAAATTTAAGCACACACATTAAAAGTATAACCAAATTTGTGGAAACAATTCACTCTCCACTAGGGCTGCCAAGTTAAAAAAATGCAGTCTCGCATAGTTACTAGATGGTCTTCCCTGAAGTGCAAAGGGTAGCTCTAGCCAATTCCTAGAGCTACTCTTTGTCCGATTTCCCACAAGCTCTGCTCCAGGCTCACTCTTCCCTTTTGCCCCATTGATACGTGTCAATTTCACACAGGCTGTTGTGTGGCTGCATTTTGCCTCACAGCTTTGCAAATTTTCCCCGCGTCTACTCAATCCTGTTTTTTGAGGATTGAGTAGATGTGTGGAAAATCGTGCAAAGCTGTGGGGCAAAATGCGGTTGTGCAGCAGCTTGTGTGAAATTGACACATACCACTGGGGAAAAAGGGAAGAGCAAGCACGGAGCAGTGCTTGTGGGAAATCGGAATGATTGTCACTTCCAGTAAGAACTTCCAGTAACTGCATGAGGCTGCATTTTTTTAAAAAAAATTCCCCCTGCTCCCTAATCCTCCTGCTGGCTTCCTGACAGTGCCTGACAATCCTACTCTCCACCAACTGCCCACTGAAATAAAACTGCTTTACATGCTTTCCTAAATGCAGAAAGTGAAGGCTTCCTCTGGTAGTCATTCCAGAGAACTGGGCCTACCACAGAGAAATCATTCCTGTAAAAATTGACCAACTGTTGAAAGATTTCTATAAAATAAATGTGATGTGTCAACAAAGGAACTGGGTAAGTATGAGCACTGATTTACATTTCAATGAACTCCAAATTTGTAGGAAAAGAGAAAGGTGACAGACTGGATCTTGAAAAGTGAGGTGGGGTTCAGTTGTAAGTATTTTTCATGGCTGAATGTCCTCCTTTGTGAAGCCTTGAGAAGCCTCTGCCTTTCTGTCATTTCATTTACCTGGAATTCTATAAAATGAAGGTGAGAAGCTCCCTCTGCTGGTAACTCACAATAAGTAATTTGTGGAGATCATTTAAAACTGTTGCCTTGACTGATTGTGAATTGTTGGTGCAAACCGTTTTGTTCACCTGTCACAATCACCAGACTTCACAAAGTTTCTTATCTCAATTCAATGTCTTTCAATCATATAGATTTTTCCTCAGAGCATTTTTGTGTCATATTTCCAAAGTTTGATCCTATATAGAGTTAACCCATCTGAAGTCCATTAATATGGCTGGCTTTAGGTTGGAGTAACTCTGCATAAGAGTATGCTGCCAGTCTTTATTCTGTCTCATGCTCAGGGATATAGCAGTTGTGATGATACAAGGGCAGGAGGTACATATCCTTTTCCATGCCCACTGGTTCCCTGCTCTAGATCTCACAAGTACACACATAGCAGTGGATTTTCCGATTCACAGGATTTGAGGGGAAAACATCACATGCATTTGAAAATCTGTCAGAGGGAAGTCCACTTGAAGAGGTGATTCGGAACAGGGCAACAGTGGTCAGGGTGTTAAAGTATCCTCTCCTCTGTTAACTATCCCTTTCCCTTCACTGATATTTGTCTTCTGTAAAAAGCAGCAACCTTATATAGCACCTCTGGGTGCTGTAAAAAGCTTATACCCTAGTAAATTCTGTTGTCTTTAAGGACTCTAATTTTGTTTTGCTGCTACAGCCTAACACAGCTAACCCACCTGAAACAGTCCTATACTGTTGTACCTTTCACTGCAAGTGACCTTTCCAATGGGTGTGAGCATAGGCATAATCTACAAGAGGGGCCTGGGGAGCTGAGGCATTCCCCGAAATTTTCCAGGTGGTACTGAGCTCTCTCCCGGGGTAGGGTTGCTGGGCACACCAATTTTACAAAAAAAACCCATGCACAGAAAAGGCAGAGCAGGCTTGGGTCCTCTTCCCCTCGGGAGTGGTGGTTGGATCCATTTAAAGGGTGGCAAGCCCAGGTGCGGATCAGGTGCCCCTCCTCTTCCCGAGAGCCCCCTGGGCCTCTGAGTGTGTGCCTGGCACCATTCTCTCTGTAGGGGGCATGGTGCCTGCATTGCAATCACAGCTTGCAAGAGCCAGGAGGAGTGGGAGGTGCAGCGCCACTCGTGATGGGCCAGCTGGGGGGGGGTAGAGAGAGGGGCTGGTGGGGGATGTGCCGAGGCAAGGGAGAGGGGAGGGGGCACAGTGCAACTGGGCTGAGTGCAGGAAGGGCCATGTGGGAGCGCCTTCCAGCCAGCTGAGCCAGCCAGCCCTTGTGGATTGGGTTTCAGCCCAGCCTGGGCTCGCTCCATCTGCCCATTGCAGCCTCCCAGCTGAGCTACACACAGCCCCTCCTCAGCTGCTGCAGTGCTCCCCCGCCCTGTCAGATGACCAGTGGTGGAGATGGACGGTGACCCAGCTTTGTCTGCCTGCTGCGGGAGGGCCGTCCCAGAGAGCCCAGCCCCAGCCCCCCCCCCCGGGAAATTGGAAAGTCTACGCCCTTGGGTGTGAGTGCAGCCTTGAGTTTGATAGAGGAAGAGCTTGTGATTATGATTTAAAAGAGACAGTTTCCTTGGGAGAAATTCCAGACTGTCCTAAAGCAAAGTGTATGGTACCATGAATGCTCAAGCATTTACCCATGAGGAATGGCAGCTATTGTCTGCTGATAGGTTCAGGCAAACAGGTCTTTCTTCTAACAGAACTTGAAACTGAATAAACCCCCTGTATTCTCCAAGGCAAACCATTCAATATCACAGTAATCCAAGTCTATGACCCAACCACTGCTGCAGAAGAGGCTGAAGTAGACCAGTTCTATGAAGACCTACAACAGCTCATAGAACTAACACCAAAAAATGATGTCCTCATCATCATAGGGGACTGGAATGCTAAAGTAGGAAATCAAAAGGTAACTGGAATAACAGACAAGTTTGGCCTTGGAGAACAAAATGAAGCAGAGCAAAGGCTAACAGAGTTTTGTCAAGAGAACACGCTGGTCATAGCGAACACCCTTTTCCAACAACCTAAGAGGCGTCTCTACACATGGACATCACCAGATGGGCAACACCGAAATCAGATTGACTATATAATTTGCAGTCAAAGATGGAGAAGCTCTATCCAGTCAGTAAAAACAAGACCTGGAGCTGACTGTGGCTCAGATCATGAGCTACTCATTGCAAAATTCAGACTTAAATTGAAGAAAGTTGGGAAAACCACAAGGCCAATCAGATTTCACCTAGATCGCATCCCTGATGAATATACAGTAGAGGTGAAGAATAGGTTTAAGGGACTAGATTTGATAGACAGAGTGCCTAAAGAACTATGGACAGAGGTCCGTGACATTGTAAAGGAGGCAGCAATCACCGCCATCCCAAAGAAAAAGAAATGCAAAAAAGCAAAGTGGCTGTCTGATGAGGCTTTACACATAGCAGAGGAAAGAAGGAAAGCTAAAGGCAACGGTGAAAAGGAAAGATTTGCCCAACAGAATGCAGAATTCCAGAGAACAGCAAGGAGAGATAAGGAGGCTTTCCTGAATGAACAATGCAAAGTAATAGAGGAAAACAATAGATTGGGAAGGACTAGAGATCTCTTCAAGAAAATTGGAGAAATCAAGGGAACGTTCCAAGCAAAGCTGGCCATGATAAAGGACAAAAATGGTAGGGGCCTAACAGAAGCAGAAGAGATTAGGAAAAGATGGCAAGAATACACAGAACTATACAAGAAGGACCTCAATGTCCTTGACAACCACGATGGTATAATCACTGACCTCAAGCCAGACATCCTAGAAAGCGAAGTTAAATGGGCCTTAGAAAGCATTACTAACAACAAAGCTAGTGGAGGTGATGGTATACCAGCTGAGTTATTCAAAGTCTTAAAAGAAGATGCTGTTAAAGTGCTGCACTCAATTTGCCAACAAATTTGGAAAACACAACAGTGGCCACAGGATTGGAAAAGGTCAGTGCACATTCCAATCCCAAAGAAGGGCAATGTCAAGGAATGTTCAAACTATCACACAATTGCACTCATTTCACACGCTAGCAAGGTCATGCTCAAGATCCTACAAGCTAGGCTCCAACAGTACATGGATAGAGAACTGCCAGAAGTACAAGCTGGGTTTCGAAGAGGTCGAGGAACTAGAGATCAAATTGTCAACATTCGCTGGATTATGGAGAAAGCAAGAGAGTACCAGAAAAACATCTACTTCTGCTTCATTGACTATGCTAAAGCCTTTGATTGTGTGGATCACAATAAATTATGGCAGGTTCTTAAAGAGATGGGAGTACCGGACCACCTCACATGTCTCCTGAGATACCTGTATAAGGGTCAAGAAGCAATAGTTAGAACCAGATATGGAACAACTGATTGGTTTAGCATAGGAAAAGGAGTACGACAAGGATGTATATTGTCACCTTGCTTATTTAATTTATATGCAGAGTACATCATGCGAAATGCTGGCCTGGATGAATCACAAGCGAGAGTTAAGATTGCTGGGAAAAAGATCAATAACCTCAGATATTCAGACGATACCACTCTGATGGCAGAAAGTGAAGAGGACCTCAAGAGCCTCTTGCTCAGGGTGAAAGAGGAGAGCGCAAAAGTGGGCTTGAAGCTCAACATCAAAAAAACTAAGATCATGGCATCTGGCCCCATCACTCCTTGGCAAATAGAAGGGGAAGTCGTAGAAGTAGTGACAGACTTCACGCTCCTAGGATCCCAGATCACTGCAGATGGTGACTACAGCCATGAAATTAAAAGACTCCTGCTCCTTGGGAGGAAAGCGATGGCAAACCTAAACAGCATGATAAAAAGCAGAGACATCACCTTGCCAACAAAAGTCCGCATGGTCAAAGCAATGGTATTCCCCGTAGTAATGTATGGCTGCGAGAGTTGGACTATAAGGAAGGCCGAGCGCCGAAGAATAGATTCTTTTGAACTGTGGTGCTGGAGAAGACTCTTGAGAGTCCCTTGGACTGCAAGGAGATCAAATCAGTCAATCCTAAAAGAAATCAACCCTGATTGTTCCCTGGAAGGCCAGATCCTGTAGCTGAAGCTCAAATACTTTGGCCACCAAATGAGAAGGGAGCATTCACTGGAGAAGACCCTGATGCTGGGAAAGATTGAAGGTCAAAGAAGAAGGGGACGGCAAAGGATGAGATGGTTAGACAGTGTCATCGATGCAACGAACGTGAAATTGAGCACACTTCAGCGGACAGTGGAAGACAGGAGGGCCTGGCGTGGTCTGGTCCATGGGGTCGCGAAGAGTCGGACTCGACTGTGCGACTGAACAACAACAACAACAATTCTCCAGAGACCTGATCCTCTCTGATATTTGATATGCATTAATCAGCCACGAAGGGCATGCTTGCACACAGTTTGTACATGAACCAATTATTGGGACTCTGCTTATTGTTTCTATCCTTTAAGTGTGACTCATACTGGATTCTCTGCAGGTGAGCCGCTTGGAGTGTCCCGCCACCTATCTTTCTATTACTGCTGTGCAAAGCTGTGTGCTTTAAAAAATTAATGAGTAGTAATAAACTGAAATGCCATCATGAGTCTTGTTCTTCCTCTTGGGTTTTTAAAAATTTGCACAAAGCTACTATGCTCCCTTTTTAAAAAGTGCTTTTCAGTGTGGACCAAAGAACTATTTTCATATGATGCACTGGTTAAATGAAATGATCATGATCTCTCAGCTACTGAACTCCCTGAAATGCATGGTGTGATGGTGGGATGAAATTTTCAGTCACTTGACACATGATAATTTGACCCATTTCTCCATGATGTCTTTCATCAAATGCCATATGCAGACTGCTGGGAGATCATTGCCAATACACACAGTTGCTATCAGGTGGTCTCAGCCTGTCTCTTATGACACAGCTGAACATATCAACCAACTAAATGCTGGTTCAAGCTCCAGTCCTTCCCCTCCTTGTCTGCTCAGTTACTGATGCTTCTTTCTCCAACTGGGGGACATTAGTGCATCTTGCAAGTTGGTTCCTGAGGTAGCGGCAGAACAATTTCATCTCGGGCATCTATAGGCTTCTCAAATACTTACCTCATGCCGGCGGGGAATGGATACGTCCTGGCAGGACCATCCCTGGGGGAAGGAAAGACGCGCCACATGATACCGCCACTAGGAAGTGATGCTAGGCGACGCTCTGGCGTCACTTCCTTGTGACAGCATGGTGCGTTACAGGGAGGACTGGTCCGGCCGGGGCGCATGTTTCCCCCACCCCTACACGGTAAGTACTTGGGAACCTTAGACATCTAGCTCCATGGTGCTGTGAAAGTCCCAGCAGCACAGGAGGAGATGTTAATAGTGAATAAGTAAGGGAGAGACTGATGAGGAAAGACTGATTGGCCTGAATCATCGTTCAGATTACTGGCATGCTGACCTGTGACGGCAGGCTTGTGGCTAGGATTGACAACCTCCAAGCAGGGGCTAACGATCTCCAGATGAGAGAGATCAGTTCCTCTGGAGAAAATGGCTGCTTTGGAGGCTGGACTCTATGGCACTATGCCCTGCTGAAGCCCCTTGCCTCCCCAAGCCTCACCTTCCCCATGCTCCACCTAAAATACTCCAGAAATTTCCCAACCTGGAGCTGCCAACCCTACTTGTGGTGCCATGAACATGCTGTGAGCTCCCTCTTTATACTGAATCTGTCTTCATCCTGGGAGATGATTGCCCAAGACCACCCAGACAGCTTCATTTAAATCTCTTTCCCACATCCAAGCCCAATCTTAATTAAGAAGGTTAGTAAGGATTAGAAGCCCATCTCCTCTATTGTGTTTAGTCTGATCATACTATTAAAAACGTATTTGCTTAGCAACCACACATGTGTCTGAAACAATGCCAAAGCAATATGTGGGCAAGTTACTAGGCTACTGCTCATCCTTCTTCTTCTTCTTTTTTTTTTGAAACAAAATTTTTATTGGGATGCATTCAACATTGTTAGACATTGTTACCAATACAATTTAAAAAGATTTTCATCCCATCCCCCCACCCCCCAATAGGCTTCCAACACTGCTAATAACAAAAAAGAAAAAGTTAAAAGGTAATCAAGTTTAGACTTATAACAATCGACAAACCAGGTAACACAATTCAGATACATAAAAACCTGACTTTTTCAAACATAATTTCCAATAAAGGTACAGTACAATCAAGTGTTCATTTCATTTCTCATTCAGTTTCAATACAAATCAAGATTGTACATTTTTCCTTTCATTTTATATTCGGTTTCCATATACAATTTCAGGCCTTCCCAGTCTTTTAGATATTGTTCTGCCATTTGTCCATTTAGTTTTTTCGTCATTTTGTCCATTTCGGCTAAAAACAGCAGTTTTCTTAACCAGTCATGTATATCTGGCACCTTCTCCGCTTTCCATTGTTGAGCAAAAGCCATTCTCGCCGATGTAATCATATACCATAGTAGTGTCCTTTTTTCTTGTGGAATTTTTTCCATTGTCAAACCTAAGAGAAGAAGTTCCGGACTTTTCCTAATAGGAATTTTTAATATTTTCTGCATCTCACAATGTACATTTGACCAGTATACCTTTGCTTTATCGCATGACCACCACATATGGTAAAAAGAACCCTCTGTTTTTTACATTTCCAACACTTATTACTCAAGTTCTTATCCATACTAATGTTAGCAATCTTTTTTGGTGTCATATACCACCTGTACATCATCTTATAACAATTTTCTTTTACATTGACACAGGTTGACATTTTAAAAGCTTTTTTCCACAAAAATTCCCATGTTTCCATAGAAATTTCCTTGTTCATATTTATGGCCCATTTTATCATTTGCTCTTTAACAGTTTCATCCAAAGTATATACAATCAACAAGGTTTTATACATCTTTGATATCATTTTTCGCTCTTTTTTCAACCATAAATCTTCAAACTCATCGTTCTTAGCTGTAAAACCAACTTCTTTACAATCTTTTCTGTAAATATCCCGTATTTGACAATATTGTAACCATCCATACTCAAATTCTAATTCATTATTTGGTTTTAAAACATACTTTTTCCCTTCCTTTTGAAGCAACTCTTGGTATTTCAACCAATCATTACCTTTATATTCTGAAAAGGGATGAATAACTGCAGCAGGAACAATCCACAAAGGCCTCTCGTCAGGAACTGTGTTCTTATATCTGGTCCATGCATCAAACAATGTTCTTCTTACATAATGATGCTTAAACATCGAGTCTACTTTATTTTTCCCATACCAAAGTTAGGCATGCCAGCCAAATCTGCAATCGTGACCCTCAAGGGCCAAAAGTTTTCTATTTTCCAAATTAACCCAGTCAGTTAACCAAGACATACATACAGCTTCATGATACAAACGCAAATTCGGGACTTGGAAGCCACCTCTGTCTTTGATATCATACATTATTTTCATTTTAATTCTTGGCTTCTTTCCTGCCCAGATAAATTTAAAAATTTCTCTTTGCCATTTCACCAACACTTTCACATCTTTTACAATTGGTATTGTCTGAAACAAAAACATTAACCTGGGCAGTACATTCATTTTGACAATGACAATTCTTCCAAGAAGAGATAATCTAAGTTTTCCCCACTTTTCTAAATCACGCTTTATCAAAACCCACAATTTTTCATAATTATTCTTAAACAAATTGATATTTTTCATTGTAATGTCAACTCCCAGATATTTAACCTTTTTAACCACTTCACATTCTGTCAGGTTTTGTAAGATTTGTTGCTTTGTAACATTCATGTTTTTACACAATATTTTCGATTTATTTTTATTTACATAGAACCCTGCGAGGTCACCAAACTCTTTTACTTTTTCAAATACCAAAGGCATGTTATTGACAGGATCTTCAACAATAAACATAATATCATCAGCAAATGCTCTTAATTTGTATGAAAAACCTCTAATACTCAAACCTTTTATATTATCATCGTCTCTGATCATTTGCAGCAGAATCTCCAAAATCCAGATGAATAACAATGACGATAGAGGACAGCCCTGTCTAGTCCCTTTTCTGACCCGGAACGCTTCTGTTGATTCTGCATTTACATTCACCATAGCCTTTTGTTCTTTGTATATTGATTTAATCATTCTCGTAAATTCTGCGCCCATCTTCAATTTTTCAATCACTTTGAACATAAATTCCCAATTCAAGTTATCAAATGCCTTCTCCGCATCTAAAAATAAAAAGCCAACCTCTTTTTCCGGGTGCTTATCATAGTACTCTATTGCGTCTAAAACAACCCTCATATTGTCTTTTATTTGCCTACCTGGCAAAAACCCAGCCTGATCTTCGGCAATAGTGTCTTTCAAATACCTTTTAAGGCGTTCTGCTAGAATTTTTGCATAAATATTGTAATCATTGTTCAAGAGTGAAATTGGTCCATAATTTTTAACATTAGTTAAATCTTGAGTTTCTTTCGGTATTAAGGTGATTGCAGCTTCATTCCAGGAATCTGGAATCTTCCCACTTTGTCTAATTTCATTTAAAAGAATCTCTAGAACCGGTACCAGGTCTTCTTGAAGTTTCTTATAGAATTTGGCTGAAAAACCGTCTGGTCCTGGAACTTTGGAGATTTTTGCTTCTCCTATTGCTTTGCTGATTTCTTCTTTAGTTATCACAGCGTTTAACATTGCTTTTATTTCTGAGCTTGGTTGTGTCAAATTCACTTCTGATAAATAGTCTTGAATTTTTTGTTGATCCATCTGTTTTGCTTGAAAAGAGTAGCATAGTATTTATAAAATTCTCTCCGGATTCCTCCTGGGTCTATAATTTCTCTATTCCCATCTTTCAGTTTAATTATTGTTTTGTTCTCTCTTCTTTTCTTCAATTGCCATGCCAAGTATTTCCCAGGTTTATTCGCTCCTTCAAAGGACTTCTGTTGCAATTTTTTTCAAATTCCAATATACTTCTTTATTTAACCTCGCATCGTTCCCTTAGGATCCTCAGCTCTCTCAAAATTTTCTTTTTGCCAGGTCTCTTCCTGAGTTCTGCTTCTTTCTTTTGGATATTTTCCATAATTTCTTTATCTATTTTGAATTGTTGTTTTCTTTCATTGTTGTTAATTGCAATTAGATGTCCTCTCATCACAACTTTATATGCCTCCCATACCGTTTGCGTCTGTACATCTTTATTTAAATTTAGTTGAAAATACGTTTTGGTTTCCGTCCTTATTTTGTCCACAATATTTTGTTTGTCCAGTAAATCCTCATTGAGTCTCCATCGAAATTTCTTTCTTTTGACATATGTTGACTACTTTACTGGGCTGTGGTCAGAAAGAATTCTGGGTAATATTTCAGTTTTACGTGTTTGCAAGATCAAGTTCTCGGTCATCCACATCATGTCTATTCTTGAGAAAGACTCATGTCTTGATGAATAAAAAGAGTAGTCTTTGTCTTTAGGATTTTTAGTTCTCCATGCATCTTCCAGGTGCTCATGTTTTGCCATTTGAAAAAATACTTTCGGAAGTTTACCCATATTTTCATTTCCTTTTTTTGATTTTCTATCAATAGCATTATTAACAGTACCATTAAAGTCACCCATCAATATCCTTTGCTCATAGGTTAACTGTTGTAATTGTTCCCACAAATCTTGAAAGAATTTTTCCTTGGCTCCATTCGGGGCATAGAGATTTACAATTAAGGTCTTTTTATTCTGAAGCATAGCTTCCACTGCCAAGAATCTTCCTTCTTTGTCTTTAAAAATTTCCTTTGGCTCCAATTCTTTTTTAACATATGTAACAACTCCTTTTTTCTTTTGTGAGGAGAGGGAGTAAAATTCCTCTCCTAATCTACTTTGAATCAGAAATTTAACATCAGTCTTTTTAATATGTGTTTCTTGTAAACAAACAATATCACATTTTTGTTTTTCCAACCATAGCCTAATATTTTTTCTTTTTGGGGGTGAATTAAGTCCATTAACATTCCAAGAAATAATTTGACTCTCCATGTTGGCTTTGTATTTATTTATCAGAGTCTTTAAAATTGTCTTTAATGAACTTGGTCATTTGCTCTACTGACTTGATGGTGACTCTCTTTTGTTTAAATGTAAAGCTGACACCTTTTGGAATTTCCCATCTGTATCTAATGCCCTCTGTTTTCAGTTTGTCGGTCAGGTCTTTAAAAAGTCATCTGTCCTGAAGAATTGTTCTGGGTAGTTCCTTTAGTATCATAATTTTCTTGTTGTCAATTGTGAAATCTTCCTGAAATTGTTGCTTAAACAAGTCTTCTTTCAATCTTTTGAATATAAACTGGACAATCACATCTCTGGGTAATTTTTTCTTTTGTGCAATCGCAGAGTTGACTCTGTATACCAAATCAATATGTGCCACCACCCTCTCCTCTTCTAGTTTTAAAAAATCTGCAACAGCATCCACCATAACTGAGTGGATATTCTCATTTTTATCTTCAGGGATTCCCCTAAATCTCAGATGGTTAAGCATTCCGTTGTACTCCACCATTACATTGGCTTTTGATGCTTCTTTAGCAACCTCAGATACACCAGTTTCCACTCTTTTCACTCTCTCCTCCACCTCGTCTGTTCTTTTGTTCAGCATCTGTATTTCCTTTGTAATCCCAGCCAAGTCTTTTTTCAAGTCAGTTACTTCATCAGCCACTTTTCCTAGAGTTTTTTCCATTTTTTGTATAGCATCCATCACCCATTTTTCCATGGCTTCCATCATGCCCTGTAGTTTCTTCTCCTCTTTAGCAGCCATTTTCGGGGAGGACCAAGAGTTCGCCCTCTGTCATTGCCGAAGATCGTAAGCCGTTGTTTACAATTATCACAAAACTAACATCAAATTAAAGCTCTTCTTGTGCCCAGTTAAACCGCTCTATTTTCACTTTTTTCTGTTAAGTCTTTTGGCTAAAATCCGAATAAATCGTTTCGACCTTCTCAAAATGGCGGGCGCAATTTCTCTATGGTAAATAGCTCTTCCTGTTGTTTACTTCCTGTCCGGCAATCTTAATCGTCCTCCTTGACTTCTGGTTTCCTCCCTTCTTCCGGCCTCCTTGGTTGTCTCTAGGAAATGCTACTTGTCTGGTCTGAGGTCACTTCCTGTTCTGGTGATTTCTGTTGCAGCTTGAGTAATTTTCCACACTGATTCTCACGGGACTTGGTGTTAGTTTCTATTTTAAAGTCAATATCCCGACCACAGGAATGATCAACAAACTGGCTTTTTGGCCTTTTTTTGCTGTTTAACTGCGTTTTCCAGAGTCGGTGTTAGTACACAGAATACAGCACAATCATGCGCTACATCGGATGTTGTTTATTCTCGGGATCAGCGCGTTTCCGGTGAGCAATTTTGAAAAGTTACCTTCAAAGTCCGTGTCTTGTTATAGCAGTGTTTCCTTGGTATCAGTTTCCGTAGAATGTCTTGGAGGTCTGGGTCATGCGTTCTTATGTTGAGAATCCAACTCGGTGGGGTCTTTTAGAGAAATTCGAAGTGCCCTCTTGGGGGAGGGGATCAAGGCTGGTCGTGGCGCTCTTTAAAGCCCCGCTATCAGCCGATCTCAACTCCCACTCGGGCCAATGCTCGTTGCTAGTCACTCCCCTGCCTGGGGAGATCTGCGGCAGGCTGTATAGCCCACCCTGTCATAAAGACCCTCCGTATGCTCTGGGAGCAAAGCCAGAACATGTCAGGACGCCATGTATCCCAGACCGGAAGCCTGCTCATCCTTCTTTTTCAGCAACAGTATCCTTTTAACCGGAAGAGTATATTCTCTGCTTCCCCTTTATTAGTCATTCTTCAATATAAAAATAAGAGCAAGGTGCTAATATCAAGGATTATGTATTGCTTGCTCTTGTGTAAAAGTATAGATGTGTCATGAAAGAAGTGCTTTTGAAACCTGATAAATATGCATCCATTGCCACCTTAATAAAGCAAGATCCAGCAAGCTTATCACAGAGGCTATCTCACCAATCCTGCATAATCACAGGAAGCAAATTGCAAGGAAAATTTATAGGCACCAGCTATGAAAGTAACTTACAATGTTGTCCTGCATAGAGTTACACCCTTCTAAATCCTTTGACTTCAATGAACTTAGAAGAGTGTAACTCTGCTTAGGATGGCACTGTTAGAGCATTCTACACTAAAGTAAACAATCTGTAATAAGGATTGCCACTTTAGCAGTTGCTGTTGTCTAGCTCCGCTTCAGGAACTTCTGTATCTTCTTCTCTTTTCAGCTCATATTGTGCACCCCATGGTTGCCCTAGTTCAGCTCCATACTCTGATAAGATTGATCCCTCATTGAGGGTGGCAGGAGTAGGCAAATGAAATCAGTGCTGACACCCAATCCAAGCAGGCTACTGGCAATATCAAAAATATCACCACTATCAATTCAGTATTGTCTTGTATTTATCTATCAGGGTATTTTTATGCTGCTTTTTCCCTCAAAGACGCTTACAGAAATTTTTGTAAATAAACAAAGTACACAAAATCACATGCTGGGTGGAATGGCTAACACAGGCCTTAAGCCATTAACCAGGAACCTTGTGCTCCAGCCATGTCCAGGCTTAATTACCTGCAAGGAGAGGAGAAAACGTATTTGGCCCAGGTGGTATTCAGCTGATGCTAGCAACCTAGCAGGATCTTCTCAACTTCTTCTCTTTTATGCATCTGTCCCCAATCCAGCACAGGGGAAGCCTCAACCTGGGATACAGGGTTTCTTCCTATGCAACGCTATTTGTATGTAGGCCCCTGACCCAGGTGCCAGGCTCCTGGACGAGAGACTCCCAACAACACTCTGTTTGGCAGTGATTTGTTTTTTGAGATATCATCATGATTCAGGCTAGAATAGTACTGTGTCAGAACTGAGGTTCTGCTGGGAAGATTCAGAGATATAGACTGTTCAAACAACCCCCCACCTCCTGAATGACCAGTCACATTTCAGAGCCATTCTGCCTAGCACTTGTGTTCACTATCCCCACACACACACCTGGGAATATACGATCCCATTATCTACAATAACAAATTGGCACAGCTCTGGTTTCAAGGTCGTCTCTTGAGGAGGGAGATGTCTTAAGGAAGATTTATGATGCCTATTGATAGTGTGGTTCACACACTCAGTCATTCACACACACACCCCGTAGGAATTTCCCTCTGCCCTGCAACTATGGCAAACTAATCAGATCTTCAGCAGAATGAAACCTGATGTTGCAAGCAGATTGCCTTTGATGGATTAGCATGTTCCACCCATCTAAACTTAATTGAATGATAAGAAGCAGCCTGAAGAGGTGCCTCTGTGACTTGTGAGTAGTCAAGTTTAATTCTTAAACAGATCTAGATCAAACATTTATGGAGTTGCACACCCATTAATTTGACGAGGGTCAAATTATAATTTAATAGTTTATTTGTTTATTACTTCCCTAACAACATCTTAAGAATTGTGCTGGAAAGAGTAACACAAGAAGCAGTTCTTAATGGTTTACTGGCATTTAATCTGAAAATTGTTTTCAGCATTTGAAAGGTAGCTGTTTAATTTTTCAACTTCAGTGTTACACTTGGAAGCTGCTACTGTTTCTTAACACTCTTGCCATTCAGGAGACAATGACAATGTCTCTTATGTTTCATAGCCTGTATTAAACAATGCATTCCATTGTATGTACAAATGTTAACTGAAGAAACAAAATCTACTTTGGCTGAGAGCATCCATCACTAAATGTTTCAATAATATCTTGATTAAAGTTTCTGGCACCCATGAATTGCAGTGGAAAAGAAAATAGATGTGTTTTTTTTGTTTGTTTGTGATGGCAGTCCCATTCAACTGGATATCTACTTGGCCTAAATGTTCATTTCACTGGGCCTTGTACATCTCACACAATTAAAAAAACATTTCTAGTAAAAATACTACCTGATTATGTGACCTGTTGCATTCTCTAACTAGATTAAGGTTCTGCATGAATTCCCAGTTGTTTGTCAGCAGCTGCAGAGTAGCTTGTTGCATCCCCTAGAAGATCACTGCATTGCTTCTATTTTCACTTTCTCTCTCTGTCTTGTAGCTTCTATTCTCACTAATTTTATTTGCATTCTCATTATTTCTAACTCTTACCTAGGATTCTCCCCAACCACTACTTCTTCTGTCTGACTATCCCCCTGTGCCTCTTTAGTCTTTTGCTCTGATGCCATTTTTTACTAGAATTTTATTGTAATTCCTCACAAATTAATAAAAGATTTTATTACACTATTTTATTTTTGTGGTGGGACCGACTAGTTGTGGGTTGTCTTTTTGAATCCCACCGCTATCACCAAATACAATGCTCCTGACACTTCCCCACTTATCAGGCAGGTTTTCCCACCAAAAATTTGTTCCCAGTGGTGCCTGAACAGCCCCAAGTAGCATGGATTTAACTATTGTATTAAAAGTCTGTCTGTCCTGCCCCATGACAAAGATCTAATTTGTCTTTTAGCCCAGCCCAGGAACTTGATGGGATAAGCAGGAGCCAATGTTCCCTCTAAGCTCTGTAGTGTTGTGAGCAGAAATTCTACCTTGTGAGTGGAAAAAACTAGAAGCATTAAAGCTGTGAGCGAGTCTACATCTGACTACCATGTAAATTAATTTTTTAGAAGATTACTTCCATAACCTTGTAAAAATCTCAGAATAAATTCTTTTAAATTATATTTAAACTATATTTTAATAATAATTTAAACATTATAAGAGAAAACAGAATCAAGTCACATTTCATCCACCTCTTTCCACTTTATTGGTAGACCTGGCCTCCAGAGAAGAGGTCTATCCACTCCTTTCCACTTTATTGGTAGTCCTGTCCTCCAAACATCTGGTCTATATGCCTTTTTTCTATATTGGTAGACCTGGCCTCTGGAGAACAGGTCTACCCACCCTTTCCACTATATTGGTAGACCTGTCCTCCAAACAACAGATCTATACCCCTTTTTTCTATATTGGTAGACCTGGCCTCTGGAGAACAGGTCTACCCACCCTTTCCACTATATTGGATGTTAGTAGACCTGGCCTCTGGACAACAGGTCTACCTACTGCAGTCCACTATATTGGTAGACCTGGCCTTGGACTGTCAACCTGTGCTGAGCCTTAGAAAACATACCAGTACTTAGGGGAGGAAAAAAACTCTTGCAGTCCACTTTGGGGTTTCTGTAGTGAAATATGACAACCAGCATTAGAGGTCAAGTATAACAGAGGAAGAACAATCACTGTCAGAACCCTGCCTAACCTAACAAACAGGATAGATCCAAGTGGTCAGCCATGTTGGTCTGAAGCAGTAGAACAAATTGAGAGTCCAGTGGCACTTTTAAGACCAACAAAGTTTTATTCAAGGTATGAGCTTTCATGTACATGTACCCTTTTTAAAATACACTGGAATGGAAGGTAAGGTTCAAACTTATAAAGAGGGGCTGGACAGCAAATTAACATGTAGCATGATGAAGATGTTTTAAGATATGCAAAGACAAATTAAATAAGCTAAGGTTATAAAGTCAATAGTTGTAAAGCAATAAATATGTCAAAATAAGACTGAAACTCTCCATTCACTCCTCTCAGGTGTGGAGATCACTTAACAGCATTTTTTTCTTCTTTTTTTAGGTGGGTGTAGTGTATGTCAGCCAAACATTCCAATATTTCTTGTATTACATTTAAGGAATACTGTGTATTCCTGAAATACACAATTTCTGAAAAAGGAATACACTAAAATACAGAGGAAGTATAGTCCCTCTGTATGAGAATACATATGTGAGGACTGAATGAATTAGCATATGTAATGAGATAAGAAACCAATATCCTTGCTTCTGGTTTTGGCTCCCTTAATGGCGGTCGCGATCCCCCAGAGCTCTGGGAGGGTCGTGCCATGAATCGGCAGATGGGAAGGGGTGCGATCATATGCACCCTACCCAGAGCCCTTGTGTTGGGCTCCTAGCCAGGGGGCGCTTGGAGAGCCCTTCTTCTGGCAAACAGCTGGTGAAGGGGGGCTTCTCCCTGCCCCGATGGTCCTGCCACTGATTTCCAGCAATGGACACAGGGATGCACATTGGGACAAGGACTTGGTGGCTGGGCGATAAAAACAAAATTTAGGCAAGCCTATGCGCAAATATGAGTGAAAGTTAAGTAAAGACACCAGAAATGGCACAAAAAGCTCCCCCCAAATTTCCTTTGCCTGCTTGCTTTGCCCACATGTGCAAAATGCATTCATGGCTTCACTTAGTCTAGGGGGGTGTTTGAATTTACTATAAGTCAGGGGCCTCCATTATCCATGGCCATTCCTGACACAAGCTGTATACATTTCTTTAGTTATGATTCACCAATAAACAGATTATTCTTATGAAGCCCTGCATTATGTGACCTGACTAAGAGACCTGACAAACTGTCAGGAATCCCATCATCCTTTCAACCCATATCTCGAGATGAGCAGAAGTGAGGAAGAGATTGCCACCCAGACAACATCTGGGGAAACGGTCCCTATAACCACCATGACAACCACTGTGACGACCACTTCTACCCTAGAGGAAGAGACGGGCGTGGGAGCGCCTTTCTTCAATCCCTTTGGGGAGATAGTGCACAGGTAACCACAAGGCAGAAGGGACCACGCTGGGGAAAGTTTCATGGAGATACCCTTGAAACTTGGACACCCACCTTGGGGCCATGTCGGGAAAGTCGTTATGACTGGCCCATACACAAACTCAGAATTGAGATGGGGCCAGGAGCCATCTTTGGAGGGGCGGGGGAGGCCAAGAGTATCATTGACACCCAGCTGGACTTACTTGAATGTGGGCAAGACCAACTCTTTCAAATGGTTGAGGAGTCATTCCGCAAACTGCCGGGAATCATGATGGAAGTGGTGCAGTGTAAGCTTGATCAGCGGTTGCCAGCGCAGCCAGCTCTACCACCCCTCCAACAACCAACCCAACCATGCTTGGTGCAGCAGATACCCCCCAATCAGCAGGTGCCTCCCATCGGTTGACAACCGGCCCTCCCAGCCCTGAGGGGCAGGTTGTGGGGCAACCATCCCGAGATACGCACCAACTGGTGAAACTGCTCAACGTGACATTCAATGGGACACCTGAGAAGCTGGTGTTCTTTGTGGTGTGTGCGGAGAAGTTTGTCCTGAATTGGGGCCACCTGTTCCCAGATGAGGAGCACATGGTGGACTAAATTACCTCCCAGTTGTGAGAGGGGGCAGCTGACTGGTATGTGAGCCTCCATAATGATGAGGGCCCAGAACTACGGGCAGTGGACGCTTTCTTGTGGGCCCTCAGGGCTCAATATGAAGACCCAAATGCCAGTGAAATTGCCCAGGCCTTCCTATGTACCTTCCAGCAAGGAAAAAAATCCATGTGGGAGTATTCTGAGGAGTTCCGATGGCAAGCAGCCAAGGTCCGTGGGTGGCTTGATGGTGTCATGGCAGAACAGTATTGCCTTGGTCTCAACCCAGAGGTTCAAGAGACAGTCCTCCACAGCGTGCAACCTGTTTCCCTGAATGTGTGGATTTGTGAGGCTGCGGATGCCGAGAACCGTCTGAGGATCATTTGCATCGACAATGTGGCCACCCTGGGTAAGAGTGTGTTGGCGACACCAAAACCCAAGTCACTACTGAAGCAGAAGGAGGGGATGCAGGAGCAACGGATGAAACAGGGACTTTGCTTGCAATGTGGTGAAGCTGGCCACTTTGTGGTGGCGTGCCCAGGATCGGGACCCTTGAACGCCTCAAAGGGCTCGGAAAAAAAGCACACTGACACACCAGTGAGAAAGCCAACTGCCCAGCCCAAGACTCAATGTGCGCTGCAAGCCAGCCGTCCCGAAAGGGAGATGGAGTCGTTCAGCGAGGAGGAATCCCAGCCAGCAGGAAACGGGCAGGACCTGCTGTGAGTGGCACTGAACAGCAGGTCCCCATCCCGGAGGCACAGAAAATGATGAGCAGCTACCCCCCCTCTTTTTCGTGACTGTTACTATCATGAATCCCGATTTAGGCACCCATGTACAAGTGTGGGGTCTGATTGACTCAGGGTGTGGACGGGATCTGATCATTCCCTCATTAGTAATGGGACTTGGGGCCAAGGTTGTCAAACTCCCAGAACCTCTGATGTTTACCCAAATGGATGGGTCCACCATGAAAAACCCTTATAAATACGAGACTGTCCTGCTGAGGATGGGGGCGGGAGTGCACTGGGAGCACTGACTGTTTGTGATTACTGCAGCAGCTTGTTTCCCATTGGTGCTGGGCAGCCCATGGCTACATGATCCTGACCCCTACATATTGTGGAATGAGGGCATAGTCGCTTTGAGGGTGTCCAACACTGCCCTCAGATTTTTCAGGTGGATTGGCCAGTCGGGGCTGCAAGTAATAATGTTGTCTATGTAAGTTCTGGCGAACCCCTCACACTGGGCCAGGGTTCGGTTGACCAACTGTTGAAATGTTGCCATTGCTTCCTGCAGCTCAAAAGGCATCCAGCAGAACTGGAACACACCCCAGAGGATGGTGAACATGGTTTTCTCTTTGTCTGGGGGGTGCACCAGGACTTGCCAATATCTCTGGCCAGGTCGAGTGCGGAGAGGTACTGGGTCTGGCATAGCTGGTCTATTAATATGTCAGCCCACAGCATGGGGTAGGCATCGAATTGCAATAATTTATTCACTCATGGTAATTGACACAAAACCAGATGCTGCCGTCAGGTTTCAGCACCAGAATGATGGGACTGTGCCAGGTGCCCTGTGATAGTTCGATCACCCCCATTTGAAGCATGTCCTGAACCTCTCTCCCAATCAGCTCTCAATGCTTCCGAGGTATGGGCCTCCACCATGATCAGGCCACCTAGCCCAGGACTGTGGGTATGTAATGGGTGGCTAGTGGAGTACACCTGGGGGTTGCTGCAAAGACTCCTGGGACCTGGTTAAGCACCTCTTGTACTTCTGCTTGTTGTGCAATGATCAAGCCAGGTTTGCGAGCTGGAAGACCTGGATCCCCTTCACTCGTGGTCCAAGGCAGTGACCCCTCCTGTAGTGTGGTGGGTTCCATGGCCAGATTCCCATTGTCAGCCCCTGGCCTCACTAGCCACTCCTTGAGATTGTTTACATGCAGATGCTTGCAATGTTTTGCCATTGGGCTGCACTGTACCTCACAAGAAAGAGGGCTGAGCACATGGGTTACTGTAAAGGGTCCCATCCAGGGATCACTATGTGGTCTTGCCATCATCTACCAGGGTACTAGGATGCAGGCTCCTTCCTGGAAGGTCTGTGGGTGGACTGCCTGATCATAGCACTGTTTCTGCATTTGTTGCACATGCTCCAGGTTGTTTCTAGCCTCGGTCCGACCTGTCTTCAACCATTCTTTCAGCCGAGCCACATATTCGCAGGAGTCTTCTGTCCTTGTTTTGACTTCCCAAGCCCACTGCTCCTCCACTAGTCCAAGTGTGCCTCTAGGAATGTGCCCATAGAGGAGCTCAAATGGGGTGAGCCTGTCAGAATTGCCGTGGTGGCCTGCCCACAGTAGAAAGTAAGGGAGCGCAAGTATCAAATGAAGACTTGAGTCCAAGCAGCTTAATGTAAAAGTATTTACATTTATTTACACCAGCCTTCACCACAGAAATTGGACACAGTGACAAAGTGCTCCGCATACACCAGGTTCCCCTCAAGGGCAAAAACTGTACAGAGTATGACTGCATATATACATCCATTGTCCAATCTGATCATAGTGCTGAGTCACAGTGAGTAGGATAATTAGTGCCTCACAGAACTGCACTAAACCAGTCAGTGCCAGCCAGATAGAGCTCTGAGCTGTCAAACAGATCAAACCCATCTACAGCCAGACTTACTTGAACACAGTATAATTGACAGAACCCTGTGGAAGCCTGCAGGGTCTCTATGATCATGAACAAGATGGGATCCACCAGGAGATCCCAGGTAGTGAGCCAGTCTTGAGTCGTTTTCCTTAGCATCCCTTTTAGGGTCTGATTCATCCTCTCCACCAACCCGTCTGTTTGGGGATGGTGGAATGAGCTGAACAGCTGTTTTATGTGGACAGCCTCACATACCTGTCTCATTAGGCATGCTGTGAAAGGCCCCAGTCTGTTAGGATCTCCTGGGGCAATGCTACATGGGCAAAGGACTTCCAGTTGTGACCCGCCATCTTCAAAGGGTTCCTGGGCATTTCTCCCGGAGAAATCCTTGAGCCTCCTGGACTTAGCGGGAGAACTGTGATGACCTGGTCTCCCAGAGAGCTTTCCCGGAGGAAAGATCTTGCAGGGAGCTTTATTTTGGAGCTCTTGGCCATGGCAGTGACCGAGAAGACCCTGAGTCACTCCAGTGCAAAGCCTAGGAAGGGAGCACTTGCGGGGAGCTGCAGCGCAAAGGCGCGATCAGCCATTTCTCGGAGCTATACTCCTACTAAAGAACTTTATCTCTACATATCTACTTGGCCGTGAGTATGGAATTGCTGAATATTTAAAGAACTATGCTGCATCTAAAGAAGATATTTAAAATTTAAAGACCTGGGAAAGAGCGAGAGAGAGTAGAGGATCCACCCCATAGTTCGGCTGAGAAAAGTGGCCCAGGCTTCTTGATTGTGTAAAAGGGGGGAAATCAGAGCTGGTTTAAATCAGGAAAGAAAAGTAGCTGGAAGACTTTTTCCCTGTTTCCTTAAAAAAATTGATTTTTTTGCATTGCTCTGTACTGCTGGAGTTGATGGAGTGTTGGAATGCTGGAAAGAAGGGGAAGCTCTGGGTCCTGATGGATTAACTTCATTGGGTTACTTTGGACTATTTTTCTTTTGGGGACTTTCTGGTTAAATTGGAAATCTACACACTTTTGATTTTTGGGACTTATTGGGACAATTGGATTACACTGGATTCTTGTTGTTTTGCTGATGGATTAATTTTACTGGATTAGCTTGGATTATTCCTTTTTCTTTTGGGGGCTTTTTGTCTAAAGTGGAAAGCTACTTATTTTTGATTTGCGGGATTTATTGGACAATTGGGACAATTGGATTACACTGGAGTCTTGTTTGTTTTATTGGTTTGGACTAGTGGCCTACTTACTAACTTTGAGCTGCCTGAGTTATTATGGATTAAACCTGGTTTGGATTACCTTGTTGGATAGATCAATTTGGGGAATACATATTTTGAGCTGCCAGAGTTACCATAGTTGGTTTTGCTGAATGGACTAATGTGCTGATTCCTGGAGATGTGTGAGTCTCATTAACTTTGAACTTGTTATTAATAATTTGGGTATAATAACCTGAAAATAAGACTTTGTCAACTGGAATTCTTAAAGATGGTTCTTTTAAAGATGGTATGGAATTAACTCAGAACTTAAACAGGCTGTATGCATCAATAATTGATAGTTGCCTTTGTATTGTGGAACTTGAAATTTTTGCCTGGGCATATAACAAGGGGGCTGGGAATTGAAGAGAAATATGTTCTTATATACATATACATACATACATACATACATACATACATACATACATACATACATATATATATGTATATATGAACAAGAACAAGATCTGCTGAAGGTGGTAAAGCATGGTTTGAAATTATTTTTGTTAAAATATAGCCTGTGAATGTTGGATGCTGAATAATGTAAGAAGACCTGTTGAGATTGGGTTTGGGAACAAACATTATGGTCAATTGTTTGGGAACATTGAGTTCTAAGTACAGTAAACACTGTTGTGATAATATTACTATTAGTGATATTGGAAAAAGAAAAAATGGGGGTCGAGATGGCTTTGAAAGTGTGAATGGTGAATGGAAAATGGCCTCGGGTTCAACAAGGCCTTCTCCAGGTGCTGTAGAATCCACAGCCTCCAATTTATCGAAGATGCAAAATCAGGAAATGCAAAATATGATTGAGGAGGCTGTCAATAAAATGATATAGACCGCAATCCCCCAGGCAATATGTAATGCATTGCCAATGGTGGTGGAACCATAGCAAACAAAATTTGATGTTCTGGCTCAGCAAGTGGAAACTTTACAAGCAAAGTTTGATGTTTTGGCTCAGCAAGTAACATCACAAACTCAAGAATTTAAACAACAAATTGTTGAAAATGCACAACAGATTACCATATTGAAGCAATCTACTACCCAACTAGAGGAGAAATCAAAGGAGTCAACTGTTGGAGGTCAAGCAGGACCTCCTAGAAGATTCTCTAATTAGATTGGAGCTAGACAGAGCATCGTTTATCCTGAGATTCCAGAATATTATGGAAAAAGAAGAGGAAGATGTTAAAGAGGAAATGATAAAAATATTGACAACATATTTGGAAGAAGAGAGTACCCAGGATATTGCAGGTAAAATAGATGTGGCTTATAGAATGAATTCAGCTTATGCAAGAAGAAATAAAGTGCCCAGGGAGATTCATGTGAGATTCCATAAAAAAGCAATGAGAGAGATGATTCTGAAAACTGCAAGCAAAAAGACAGAAATTACAATTCTTAAAGAGATTCCATGGAGAGTCAGAGAAAAAAGGAGAAACTATACCCATTTCACAAGCCTGCTGAGAAAGAATGGCATAACATACAGATGGCTATTACCTGAATGTGTCTTTTTTACAGTGGAGGGGAAAAGGTTTGGAATAAACTCAATTTTCAAAGTGGAGGATTTCCTGAAAAAATGTGGGGAAGATTTGGGAGCTAAAGGGGAAGAAGACAAAGAAGAGGAGCAAGGAGAAGAAGAAAAGGATGAGGAAGAAGAGGATCAGCAGGATAAAGGTGCAAAAGCACCCAAACCACAAAGACCTAAGAAAAAAGACAAGATTCTACTATGGAGCATAGTGACAAGATTACAAGAGAAGAATAGACTCGGGATTCAATACAAAAAAAGTGTAAAGATGGATAGAAACAAGATAAAGATAGTCTCCATAAATGTTAATGGTTTCAACACCTCACAGAAGAGAAAACAAGTATTTCAACAAATTAAAAAGATCCAAGCAGATGTAGTTTGTCTACAAGAAACTCATAGCAAACGATCGGATAAAAAGTATTTAGAAATTAACAAACATGGGAAATCCTTCATATCAATGGATAAAAACAACAAGAAGAGAGGAGTTGTTATATATGTAGAGGAACACTTACATCCAGAAAGGATTTATGAATCAGAAGATGGAAGAGTAATAATTGTGAAAATACAGAGACAAGCCAAAGAAACAATGATTGTTAATATTTACGCACTGAATCAACAGCAGGAATTCCCCCCCCCAAGATTTACAGACTATTATTGCAAATCAAAGTTATAATGAAATATGTATTATTGGAGATTATAATGCAGTATTTGATAAAATTGTGGATAGGATGAAGCAAATGGCAAAAAAAAAGGCAATGAACTGCCAAATGCCTTCCTGCAATTGGTGGAAGAGCACACATTAGTGGACTCGTGGAGAATTTGAAATTTGAATAAAAAAGAATATACTTTTTTTCTGCAAGGTACAAGTCACGGTCTAGATTGGATATGGCCTGGATATCAACTAACATGGTTAATGACATTGTGGAAGTAGAAATTCTGCCTTTGACATATGCTGGCCATAATCCATTACTCTTGATTTTACAGGACACACCAAGAAAAAATAGATGGACAATGAATTGATGGTTATTAAAAGATCCAGAATTTATTGCCAGATCTAAAGAAGAATTCCAAGATTTTTTAAAATAAACAAACAACCAGAATCTTCACAGGATATAATCTGGGACACTTTTAAAGCCTTTGTGAGATGACGGTTTATTAGGCAAAATGTACTGGTTAAGAAAAAAAGGATACAAATATACACAGATTGAAGAACAAATTAAAAAAGAAGAAAAAAATGCTTTCAGAACCTACAACAGCTCATATAAGATTAAAAATTTACAACATCAACTTAATTGTATGTTAACACAAGGGATTGCAAAGAAAATAATGTTCACAAAACATTTTTTTAAATGCTAACAAACCTACTAGATGGTTGGCCTATAAATTATGTAAACAAGCAGATAAGAAACATATAATTTTTTTGAAAAATGAACAAGATGAAGAGGAGAATATGCACAGAAAAATAAAAAGATAGCTAAAAGATTTTATAGCAAATTATATCAGGAACAGAATCCTAATCAAGAGCAGATTAAGGAATTTGTACAAATGTATAATCAAGAAAAATTTACTGAAGATCAAAGGAAAATATTAGATGAACCAATTTCCTTCACAAAGATAATTGAAGCCATTAAAAATCAAAAGCAGAAGAAAAGTCCAGTACCGGATGGCTTACCTGCAGAATTCTATCAAATATTTGAAGACCAAATTGCATTACCATTGAAGAATACTATCCAAAATATATGGGAACAGAAGAAATTACCAGAATCATGGAACCAAGCACTGATCACATTAATACATAAACCAGGTACAGAGGAAAAATAAATTAAAAATTACCGGCCAATTTCATTACTTAATGTGGACTATAAGATTTATGCCTCTATACTATCAAGTAGACTAAAGAAGGTGTTGAACACAGTAATTCACCAAGATCAATCCGGCTTTCTACCAAAAAGGCAAATAAGAAATAATGTGAGAAATGTTTTGAATTTGTTAGAATATTTTGAAGTACAGCCAGAAAAGCAAATGGCACTTCTATTCTTAGATGCAGAAAAGTCATTTGACAACTTAAACTGGACCTTTATCTTGGAGCAACTGTTAGCATGGAATTGTGGAGATTATTTTATACTATGATTAAAGCTATTTATGCAGCACAAACAGCAAAAATTATAATAAATGGTGATCTTACACAAAATATTAAAATGGATAAAGGAACAAGACAAGGGTGCCCTTTATCTCCACTATTATTTATTTTTGCACTGGAAACATTAAACAACATGGTTAGACAAGATGAACAAATTAAAGGTTAGGGTTAGGGTTAGGCTTTCTTTAAAGATTTAAAAAAGATGCTAAGTCAATTTATATGGGAATGCAAGAAATCAGAATCAAACTAAAATTATTACAAGATGTTAAAGAAAGAGGAGGATTCGCATTTCTGGATTGGAGACTGTACTATAAAGCAACCACCCTTACGTGGATGAAAGAATGGATTATTTTAGAAGATACAAGACTTTTGAAATTGGAAGGGCATGACTTAAAAATCAGTTGACACACATTTGTATGGTGCGAGAAAAGTAAAAACCACAAATATTTTAAACAACATGTACTCAGAAAAGAACTACTTAAAATGTGGGAACAAATCAAAAAACAATATTAAAATAAGACACCAAAATGGGTCTCTCCATTAGAAGCATTTATAAATCCAATGACTTTTTCTAAGGAACTAATATGGAGATATGAAGAATTGTTAGATGACCAAGACATTATACTTTGACAAGAACAATGAAAAGAAAAAGGCATTACTTGAATTGGTGGGAAAGAGCACAACTAGATTCCTGATTTGTGAAGGATAAAAAGGTGGGATCAGGGCCGGCCCCAGGTGTCTGGGCGCCCTAGGCAGGACAGCTTGGGGTGCCCTCCCCACCAGGGATGCCAACCTCCTGGTGGGGCCTGAACACCGGGGGGGTGGCGGAGCACTGGCTTTCCTGGGCGTTCCACAGCTGTGGGGCCCCCAAAAAGCCAGGGAAGGAGCAGGGGTTCTAACCCCTGCCCCTTCCCTCCCAGCACCAGCTTTCCTGGATGCTCTGCAGCTGCAGGGCCCCCAGGAAAGCCAGGGAAGGGGTGGGGGTTCTAACCCCCACCTCTTCCTTCCCAGCACTGGCTTTCCTGGGAGCTCCGCAGCTGCGGGGCCCCCAGGAAAGCCAGGGAAGGGCGGGGGTTCTAACCCCCGCCCCTTCCTTCCCAGTGCCGGCTTTCCCTCCCAGCCCTTCCCTTTGAGCTCCAGTGGGCGCTCAAAGGCAAGCCGGTGCCCGGCTCAAAGGGAAGAGGCAGGGTTTTAAACCCCCGCCTCTTCCCTTTGAACTGAGCGCTGGCTTGCCTTTGAGCGCCCGCTGGAGCACTCTTCTCTACTGGCCGCCACCCCCACCTTCTCTCCCCACCCGGGGGGAGGGGGAGAGCGGGCAAGTTCTGCCGCCACCTCCTGAGCCCCACCAGGCACTCTTCGCTGGCGGCAGTGGAGGGGAGGCGGCAGCAGTGGCGGTGGTGGTGGGCTTTTCACAGGGGACGGGGGGCCGTTTGGTGCTCCTGCAGGCCCGGTGACCTAGGCGAGCACCTAGTTCACCTAGTGGCTGAGCCGGCCATGGGTGGGATTTTATAATACAGAACTAGAGCTAGATAAAATTATATGGTCTACTGGAGTGAAACATATTAAATTATTCTACAGGCTTCTGTTAGAAATGAAAATGCAAGATGAGGTAGTAAAAGATGTGATGATTAAATGGGCACAATATAGGCCATAATATACATATATAACAATGGGAAAAGATATGGAAAGTCAATGTGAAACTTACCAAAGCAGTATCTTATAAAGAAAATTTGTATAAAATGTTTATAAATGTCATATGACACCAGGGAATTTAGCTAAATGGTATCCAAATATGTCAAATGTATGTTGGAAATGCAAGTGTAATACTGAGTCTTTTTTTCATATGTGGTGGACTTGTGGTGTTGTGAAAAAATATTGGATTTGGATACATGAAATGTTACAAAAAATGCTCAACACAAATGTACTATTTATACCAGAATTGTTTTTATTGAATATCATACCAACAAACTGTATGATGTATACATTATTGTACAAGTTGTCACTACAGCCAGAATTTTATATGTGAAATATTGGAAAAAGGAAGAGACACCTACAAAGGAAGAATTAATTTTCAAACTACTGGATGCAGTAGAGATGGACAAACTGACATTACAATTGAATTGAAAAACCAGAGAGTGACTTTGAAAGAAAATGGGCAAAATTTTACAAATGGATACAAACATACTTGAGAGGAGTTAAATCAAAAGATATAAATGGCATAGATGGCCCAAAAGAAAGGGACTTAATGGCTGTATGTGAACAAAATGGTATATGGGTGTAGTCTCCGTTTTCTGTTTCTGTCTTTTCTTTTGTTTCTTTTTTCTTGCTGTTTTCTTTATGAAATAAATAAAACCTTTTTCTTAATAATAAAAAAAAGAAATGTAGCAATGCCCGTGCCACCCCCACAATTTTCAGACTCAGCTAGGGGATCACCACAGGGTAGCGGGTTGCTTAGTCCATTATCACTAAGCAATAGCAGGCTCCCTGGGGCATTCTGGAAAGAGGGCCAACAAAGTCCATCACTAGCTGATCAAAAGGGGCCCCCGTGATAGGAAGGGGGGAGTGGGGGGCCTTTGGTGCTGCTCTTATAGACATGCGTTCTCACACCTACAGGATCAGCAAACCCCCTTTACATCACAGGCCACCAAGGGCGAGAGAAGTGGGCGAGGATCTGGGTGATGGTGTTTTTAAACCCTTGGTGTCCTGCCCACTGATGATCATGAAGACTGGCTATAACCTCTGATTGGTACTGGGAGGGCAACAGCAATTGGTCTAGGCTCCCATTCACCCTCTGGTACCACACCCCATCTGCCTGGACCATCTGGGGCATCCACTGGCTCTGGGGGGTCCACCACTACCCCTTCACTCACCACCACTTGTTCACGCACTTTGGTTAGCTCCTTATCCTCCTCCTAGGCCTTGAGGAACTGTGGATCGGATTCCCACTGCCACCAGGATTCTCCCATCTCTTGTGGCGCCTCCGACGGGCATTCCCCTTGGCCACCCTATTCCTCCTCCCTCAGTGTGCCTTGGGGCTCTTCTTTGGGGGCCTGGTCCACGGCTGGAGCTGTCACATCTTCAAGGGGGTCACCTGGATCCCCAGCTGGCTACTGTTGTGGTAGTGGCTAATGGCCTCCAAAAGAGCTGGGGTGTCCCACCCCAGCAATACCAGGCATGGTTGCTTTTCCATGCATGCTACTGGGACCTCGTACGCCCACCCCAGAAAGCACAGCAGGACCCCAACCACCAGGCTTCTATCAGTGTGCAAGTGGAAACATGCAATAGTGGTGTGTCAGATCACTGGCAGGTCCGGAGATATCAACTGGGTACAGATCATGGAAATCAAGCTCCCACTTTCCAACAAGGCCATGAACTACCTACCACCTAGGTGCACCATGGCCCTCCATGTCTCCGCAGCCTGCATCATCGTTTCCTCCCTCAGGTCACACTCCATCATTGGGCACTCCCTTTTTATGTGCTCCCACTGCCTGCATATGAAACAGGGGCTGATCTCAGTGGACATGGCTCCCCCGGAGGTTCATAGGTCACAGCTGCCCTGCAGTGGAGCCCACACAATGCTTAGCCAGGCCCTTCCTTCTCAGCTGGACCCATCTGGGGTACGCCCCACTGAGGCAGCTGGGATTCCTCAACCTAGGAGAAGGGGCTCTTGTCTCCACATGGGGCCTGGGCTCCTGGCCTCCTGCCATTTGGAAACTTTCCCATAATTCTTGGGCTTCCAACAACTGTGTAGAACACCAACAAGTCACCCAGTGGCATGTCTTTGCGGGGAGGATCTGCAGGAGTTTTTTGATGGCCACCTGTTCCATGATGCTCCCCCCTTCTTCTGTGTTCAGGTTCAGCCATCCTGTGCTGGCATCATGCAAGGCGGCAATCATGGCTCAGGGCCGCCCCAATAGTGAGAGCATCAGGGATTGGAATTTTTGCCTGTAGGCTTCCAGGGTTACCCTATATTGGTCAAAGCTGGTGGTTTTTAGCTTGGGATAGTCTGCCACTTCAGCTTTCTCCAAGACCTTCATGGCAGCCTGTGCTTCCCTCATCAAATATGGCCCTAAGATGAAGGCCCACTGTTCTGGCGGCCACCAGATGGCCTCTGCAGTGCAATCAAAGGCCTTCAAAAAGGCCTCAATCTCATCCTCTGGGCCCAACTTTGACCATGGTCCACGAGCCAATAGTGACTCCCACTGCTGCCCACCAGGGTTTGTCCTGCCATGAGGAGGGCCTGCCGCAAGTCCTTTGGGCTGCTTGGGCCGTAGGAGTTGGGCCTGGTGTTTGGCCATCCATTGGCCGAACTGCGTCAAGTTCATCTTGGGGCCTTCAAGGAGTTCTTCATGTTCCTCTGCTGCCCTTCAAGGGTCTGCCTCTTTAGTCAGCAGGTGGGGTTGGAATGTAGGGGGTCTCAGCCACATCAGACTACTGCTCCACCGGGTGGGGGCAGGTATATGCAGAGAAGGTAGTCTCACCAAGGGGGCACTGTCTGCATTCTCCACCATATTGTTGGGCTCCCCTGGGTGGCTGCCAACTATCCCCCAGTTGCCACGCCTCTGAAGGTAGGAGGGGATCAGGGTCCTTTGGGAAGAAGGAGGGGTAGCCTCAGACTAGGGGTGCTGCAGGGAGGTTACGACACCATCCCTTCTCCCCTCTTGGAATTCAGCTGTCCTCTTGCCCTCTCTCTTGTCTGCTACTCAAATTCCTGCCTTCTCCTCAGCCACCTCCTTCCTACCCTTTTATACCCTTCCCCCTCACCCCACCCCGTCCCCTTCGGTGACCTTCCTTGGGGGAACCTCGTCTGGACTGGGACAATTATTTAGACTTCACATATTTCCAGAGCACAGAGATGTTTATTCTGCACATATGGGGCAGGTGGGAAAAAGAATGCTCCAGTTCGGGATGAGTAAGAGCCTGACATTGCTGTCCCATTGGTAGGAAAGCAGAATTGGTTTTACTTCTGAATTCCTCTCGCATTGTTCACAGAATCACAGAACCATAGAGTTGGAAGGGACCTCCAGGGCCATCTAGTCCAACCTCCTGCACAATGCAGGAAATTCACAAATACCTCCCCCTTCACACCCCCAGTGACTTCTGTTCCACTCCCAGAACAACAGTCTTCAATTATCCATCTCTTTTATCTCAGTTTTTTTTTAATCTTTGTTGTTTGTTTCAAAAATAGTTGGTCCTTGTTAATGACAGGCCTTTTTGGAGGTCACTAATTCATAGTGTCCCCGTAAGCTGGAATTGACTGGACACACATATACACATTCTCCTTGCCCATATAGAAGCAAGCATCCCTTCCTGGAAAACAAGTTAATGTGAGTATTTTAGGTAGCAGAGCATCACTCATAGGACTTCATATCAAGGAAATCCAATGAGATCTCAAAGTTAAATGAACACAGCATTTTAGAATGTGCCATACTGGGTTGATCCAGATACTGCTTTCTGCTAAGGGAAGGGACTTCCTTTGGAACAAAACTTGCCTGCTTCCCCTCTTTTTCTGTAGCCCACTGACTTGTCTGAAATGCTGTTCCTGGGGAAAGGGAGGCCCTTAGGAACAGCTGAAATGGTGAACTGAGGATCTACAATGGGAGGAGAGTATCCGCGAGCATTGCTCTTGTGACGGATTGCACAGAAAAGCAGTCTTTTTAAAATGCTGCTTGTGTCAGAGGGTCAGGGAGTTCATGAGTTAATCTTCCCTGGAGAGAAGAGCTTATGTGATTGGATGCTCTACTTGCTCTCTGACTGGCCAACATCAGCTGAGAGAGGAAATAAAACAGCTGACCTGGAGGGAGAAGAGGTCTTTCTTTTGGTCTTTGTCTGAAAACTAACTTCTAGATCAGTAACCAGAAGGCTTGGCTTCTAAGGGAAGAGGCATTTGGGAGTCAGTGTTTTCTGACAGTGTTTTCTCTACAGAGAGAAGAAGAGAAACCCCATTGCCTTAAATATATTAAAACAGCTTTGAGGGAGAACTTAGATTCTCACTCAGGAAAGCTACAGAACAGCCTTATACAGACAAAGGATACTGGAGAAGGATTTAGCAGAAGGTTTGGGTAGTTAGAGTAAACTCCCATACAAGCCAAACAGTAAAAGGAGTTACTGCTTCTTAGGGACAAGGAGAATAACTTCCTGCCAGTGAGAGAACCCTGGTCTGTGATAAAGGGAGAAGCTTAGACACCTCAGGAGTTAATGAAAAGCTGTAATATCTAAAGGAAGGAAGGAAATCTGAAGGAAGAAATCTAGAAATTTTAAGCAAACACTGTCCTTAAGAAGAAACATTAATAAGAACTTTGTTAGTGCTGAAATATATTAAACAAAGCACCTCTCAAAGAAAGAACTAGAAAACATTGAAACAAAACTACAAATACACTCTCTTGAATGTTTTAAGAATTCAGCTCTGTATATATTAGAAAGTTTTTACCTCAGCAGTCTCAAAACCTTGACTATTCCCAATATACATATATTCCCTGTCTGTTTAATAAAATCTTTATTTTGTTTTGGAACGTTACTTTGCCGCAAGTGCCATTTCAGCTTCTGTCTTTCCCTCAAGTTCCTGTACTAGGTCTAAAGCCTAAACCAATATCCAAACAAAAGGAGGGGCAGTCTCAAGTTTATATCAATAGAGAAGATATACACACTGCTGTATGGCAATCCAGTCACTGAGGGCAACTGAAGTTTTGATGGGAAAAATCTGCCCGACAATTGGGGAGATACGGGGGTCTGTCATAGCCCTCCTCTTACTGCTGGAAAATTACTGCTGGATCCAACCTCTTTACTACTCAGTTCAGGGAAATAGCTCAGCATTATCTAGGCTGCAGTCCTAACAGTACTTCTGTGGGAGTAAACCCCACTAAATAAAATGGGATGTACTTCTGTGTAAGCCTGCTTAGTATTGCTCCCCTAAAGAGTTAATAGAGTTCAAATGTCACAATCTCCACATGGATTCTGTTTTAAATACTTCTGTGTGACAATGCCTTTTGGGTGCATAATATTGAAGAATAGCTCACCATGCCAATACTCCCTCAAACCATTTTTAGGGAATCAAAATTGTCTGTCAAAATACTCTTGATTATTGTTAGCTGAATTATGAAACATCATGCTTATGAAAGACAGACATTTCTTTATTTAATACATTTTTATATTTTGCTTCCTCCAACTAGTTCAGGGTAGGATACATTATTCTCCCCACTGGCTACTCTTGTCTTTCATTGTATGGAGTCACTCTACAGATGATGAGTGGTTGATGACCGAAACCAGCATTTCAGGACACACTTTTGAAGATCATGGATCTTTCCTAGCTTTTGATGGCATCTCCCTGTATGTCTTAAATGTCAATCATAATTGTACATCTACTTTAAAGGGAGAATGTGGCATTTCTACCAAAATGCCTATGATATTTTGGTCAGTCTTTATATTTGTTACAAGGACAATATTATATGGTTCACATACAGCAGCATTCTTGGTGTTGGCAGGTGTTGGACAATTACTAAAATACACACTTGACTATTATCCTTGTTGTGAGTTTGCAGCATTTCACATTAGTTCAGCTGAAAGACAGAAATAGGGAACCTCCAGAGGACTGAAATTGCTCTGGAACAGGCTTCCTTCTACCCTGTTCACACAGCTCTCCAAGAGCAGCTGTGAGTTAAATGTATTCTTCCAACAGCTCCCAATGAAGTGTCAGAGCAGCTGCAAATCAAGAGATAACTCATGCGGTTATTTTTGCTCCAGTACTTTCTGAGTGAACATGAAGCCTACATAAATATTGGGAGTACTTACTGTGATTCTGGGAATGGTGCCTACAATGATTCTACTTTATTCATGCTTCTGTATGCCTCAGAGTATCAAATTATTTCTCAGCTCCACCTGCATATAAAACTACAATCAAAATATATATCTCCTTGCTAAGCATTCACACATTCATTTTGATGCAGTGGACATCCCTTATTACACTAAGTTGGATCCTAGAGTGGAAAGAGCTTGCAGAGGTAGATCTTTTCCCCCACTTCCCCTTTCCATAGGTGCTCCTTCATGCAATTTGGATATCCTCTATTCCCTTGTTGAGGATTAGGGACCCTAATAACCAAAATGCATTGCAGCTGGGGAGGGTGAAATCACTCTCCCTTCCTCTTGCGCAAATAGAAAGCTTGTTCCATCATTCCAGTGAGAGAGGGAAAAGGAGAAAAAAATTACCCAATTTCCTTTTCTCACTGCTGTCACCTATGCCATGGCACATATAATGGTTTGTTGATTTTTGAGATGTATAGAGGGCTGCTAGAGAAAGGAAAAGGAAGGAACAACAATTCCATTTGTCATAGGATCAAGCCCAGTGTAATGTGTTTTTAACTGGCATAAACTGAGGACTCATGTGTTCTAAGGCCTTCATCCAAAGAAGAGAGGAAGAGTTAGTTGTCATCACCATATTGATAACACAGGACTCTGAACCTCTCTTCAATTGGCTTCCTGAGCAAACTGAAAAAAGAGAGGTCAAAATGAGGAGTAATATTTTAGTAATCCTGAGGGAGTTTTCCGGGTAAGATGGGAAGTCTCTTCAATGCCTTCTGTGACCTTCCTGGCAGAAATAAACAGAACCCCCAAACCATATTCCAGTTGTTAGCTGCAACACTGGGTCTCTGTTTGAGTTATGATGGGGGAATTAGCTAAGAGAACATTTGCTTAATAGGTGCGCAAGCTAGGGATCATACTCCAACTATACCAGAGTCAGAACACTCTCAGAGCAGCACTGACGGCAAGCAGGAAATATCTTTTGTGGAATTTATTAAGAAATTGTGCAATCTGCAGGAGTTGTTCCCAGCTATAATACTATCCAATTAGTTAAATATATACTGTGATTGCTATGTTAATTAGTGGGTCAGGTAACAAAAAAAATTACTAAAAATAAATTGGGGGGGTACTTTGTAAACTAAAAATAATTTTTTTAAAAAAGGTGGGTGTGGGAGGGATTTCTTTTTGCATGGCCTTCATTTATTGACTGGCCAATGTGTAATAATTACTATCGGCAATCATTTTTGGATCAGTTTGTATTAGGATAGGTTGTGTATTGGGAGAAGCAGCAGTATTGTCTGTTGCACTTATTATATCTTAACGGGAGCAGTATTTTGGAGCATTCGGCTGTCTGCTCGGCCGGTGGTCTGAAGCTTGGCGGAGACCACCGAGGGTATTGATGGAGGGTCAGGGAATTCCAGTGCTCCTGGGGCAGGGAAAGTATAGCGGTGGGAGCAGGCGGAGCAATATAGGAAGGGGGTAGAGAATCAGGAAAGCTCGGCTCCCTTCCAGCTTGCGTCCCATCCCGAGGGATGTTGGCGGTGGGGCTAGGAAACATAACCCCTCTCTGTCATTGGTGTTGTGCAATGCAAGGTCTATAAATAATAAGACCATGGTCCTCAGGGACTTTCTGCAAGAACAGAAGGTAGACCTGGCGTGCATGACCGAGACCTGGGTACGGGAGGGGGAGATAGTAGCTCTCTCCCAACTTACCCCACCTGGGTTCTTGGTCCTCCACCAATCATGGACTGGAGGGCAGGGGGGAGGAGTGGCACTGTTTGTCCGGGAGGTTTACTCCTTTAGGGTGCTCCCGTCCCCAAGAATCATGGGCATTGAGTGTGCCGGCCTGGTTTGGGAGGCCAGGGAGAGTTTGATGATTTGGCTGGTGTACCGACCACCTAACGCACCGGCCAATAGCCTGCCATCCCTGGTGGAGGCTGTAGCAGGCTGGGCATTGGAACACCCTAGATTGATAGTCTTGGGTGACTTCAATGTCCATGCTGATGACACGACCTCCATTCAGGCAGTGGACCTGGTGTCATCCATGGTGGCATTGGGACTCTCCCAATATGTATCGACCCCCATTCACCAGGCTGGGCACACGCTCGATTTGATCTTTGTGGTGGGGGTTACAGTGGACCAGGTTACTGCTTCGGCAGTTCCATGGTCAGACCACCATGCTCTAGGTGCCCGTTTGAATGTCTCACCCCAACCCTGTTTAGGCAGAGAGCGTATTTTAGCTTGCCCGCGGAGCCAGATGGACCCATTGCAGCTCCAGATGGCTCTGCGGGATCCAATGACCTCTGGTGACTTGCTGGATGAGCTTCTGGAGAACTGGAATAGCCGGGTCTCTGCAGCCATTGATGAGATCACTCCTAGGTACCCTCTGCACCTCTGCACTAGGCTTGCTCCCTGGTACACCCAGGAGTTGCAGCTTATGAAGCGGGAGCTCAGACAGTTAGAGAGACAGTGACGCTGACCTCAAGACGAGGCAACAAGAGCATCTTATAGGACGTTTATGAAAGCCTATGAGAGGGCAGTCAAAGCCGCAAAGAAGGACTTCTATGTGGCAGAGATTGCATCCACTAGCTCTTGCCCAGCCCAACTGTTTAGGACGATTTGGTCGATAACAGCTCTGCCGCAGGGCAGACCAAATGCTAGGGAATTGGCTATTGGATGTGAGGCTTTTGCGAGCTATTTTGCAGATAAAGTCTTGGTGCTCCACCGCAACCTCCCCGCAACACTTGAAACAGTAAGTGAACTTGAGGCCCATTGCATGTCTTTGATTCTAGATCGCTTCAGTCCACTCAGCCTGGAGGAAGTCGACAGGTTGCTCACAGTGGTGCATCCAACCACAGGCAGCCTTGACCCGTGCCCCTCCTGGCTTATTAAAACTGGCCATGAGAGGTTTCGAGGTGCCCTAAGGGAGATTATCAACAAGTCCCTTTTAGAGGGGCAGTTCCCTGGGGCCCTCAAGGAGACGATGGTCTGTCCTCTCCTGAAAAAAACATCCTTAGACCCAGCCAAATTGGCCGGTCTCGAATTTGCCTTATTTGGGCAAATTAATCGAGAGGGCGGTAGGGGAAAAAGGGTGTCTCCAGGACAAAGGGTGGCACTAGGGGAACAGCTGTCTAGGAGACACCCGCTCGAGTGTGGTGTGCTTCAAGGGGCTGTGCTGTCCCCAATGTTATTTAACATCTACATGCGCCCCCTTGCCCAGATTGCCCAGAGGTATGGGCTGGGGTGCCACCAGTACACTGATGACACCCAGCTCTATCTGATGCTGGGCGGCCAGTCAGACTCCAGACCAGAAGATCTTGACCGGGCTTTACAGGCTGTGGCTGGTTGGCTCAGACTGAGCTGGCTGAAGCTGAATCCAGCAAAGACAGAGGTCCTGTTCCTGAGCCAGGGTGGTTCGGGGTTGGGGATCCCACTCCTGGACTTTGGGGGGGCGCCTCTGGTGCCAGCGCTGGAGGTTAGGAGTCTGGGAGTGCTCCTGGATCCCTCCCTCACAATGGAGGCCCAGGTAGTGGCCACAGCTAAGTCTGCCTTCTTCCATCTTGGGCTGATTAGGCAGTTGGTCCCCTTCCTTGAGTGTGCCGATCTGGCTACAGTGATTCATGTGATAGTCACCTCGAGACTAGATTACTGCAATGCTCTCTACATGGGGCTGTGCTTGTCGCGGATTCATAAGCTACAGCTAATGCAGAATGCCACGGCCAGGCTGTTGATGGGCCTCCCAAGGTGGGAGCACATCCAGCCTGTGCTGAGGACACTGCACTGGCTGCCAATAGCATACCGAATCTGCTTCAAGGTGCTGGTGCTTACCTTTAAAGCCCTACAGGACCACCTTTCCCCATATGTACCCCAGAGAGCCCTACGGTCTGGGTCTCAAAATCGCTTGACCCTCCCTGGCCCGAGGGAGGCTAGGCTTGCTACCACTAGGGCTGGTGCCTTTTCGGTGGTGGCCCCTACCTGGTGGAATGAGCTCCCAAAGGAGATCAGGGCCCTGTGGGATTCTCACAGTTCCACAGGGCCTGCAAGATGGAGCTCTTCCACCAGGTATTCAATTAGGGGCCACCGCAGCTGTAGATCCTGGCCCATGGCTCCTAACAGCAAGCTGATGCCATAATAAACCTTAAACGGACAGATACCCCGGAACATCTGGGAAGGGGAAACCTTGTTGGTAAATGTTCCATCTGACTGTATCTTAACCGCTGCCAGCACTTTGCTAGTTGCATTTGCACTGTGTTGTATTTGTTTTAGATGCTGTGTTTTAAATAAGTGTTTGTCTTTAAGCTGTATCTTATACTTGTTGTTTTAAGCTGTATTTTATACTTGTTGGAAGCCTCCCTGAGCCTGCTATGCGGGGAGGGCGGGGTATAAGTCTAATAAATAAATAAATAAAAATAACCCTAATACATTAAGCTAATTAATAAAATATCACACACAAACACACCCAAAGAGCAAGGAAATAAAGGGGTGAAGCAATCTTAAAGAGATCAGAGACAAGAAAGGGTGAAGCATTGATGAGGGGGTTATAGCTACCTTCCAAAGAGAAGAGTCCGCGGTGAAGAGAAGCAGACTGCTTGGCCAGCAAGCACATCTGAGAAGTCCCAAAAGAGATGGGAGATCCAGCCAGTACACATTCCAGGAGACTGAAACAAAGATGGCTGAGTTTGGAGCCCTGACGAAGGAAAATCGTGCCTTTGGGGCAATGGGCACAATATGAAATGGTCCGGGATAGGCCAGGCTGGCTGGTAATGGCTCAAAGGGAGTTTTGGACAAAAGAAGTCCAGGTTTGGGGAAGGGAAGCCTTTGTTAGCAAGGCATTGGGCAATTGCAGTGTCTTGGCTCCATTAATGGCTGGGCTATCAAGAGAACATAATGGCAATAGACTGTGGCTGGGGTGGTTCCAGGATTGAAAGGCAAAATCCGGAGGTGTGATTGTTAAATGTAGAACTGGAATGCAGGTCTGCTGACACCCTTTGGATGATGGAATTAAGACATTGCCCTTTCACGATAGCAGATACATGTCTGCTGTATCTGAAGTGATGGCTGAATGCATCAGAGAGAGACAGTCCCGAGCACATGGCTGGGGTAGTTGGCCCTGCACAAAGAAAGGACAGTATTTCCCCTAACCTGGTCGGGATACCATCCTTCACGTGGCAAGAGGGAGCTTGGGCTAACATATTAATCTTGTTACAAACATCATCTTGTTACAAACATCATCATCAGTTTGAAAGCACAACTGATAGCTAATTCACCATTTTCCGTATGTCTTCATTTAGTTCATTTGGGATTCCTATTTAATATTTCATTTTGGATTTCTGTTCTTATAATCATGATTGCCTCAATTTATCTGTTGTTTTTTTAAAATTATTCCATACACGAACAAAACAGAACTGGAAATAAATCCATTAATGGTTACCTCCAAGTCAGAAATCTTAATGACAGCATACTTGGTATTGTAAAATTTGACTGCTATGGTTTCTAGCAAGATAAATGCAGCTTTAATTAGATCATCATCACTGCTGCCTGAAGAAAATTAAAGTGCTTGACTGACATGTTATCCTTGGATAGGTGTTCTGAATGTAACAAACAGCCTGTCAAAGAGATATGATAGACTTATGTTTATAGTCTGGAAGATAGAAATGTAGTATGGCAGGCAGATCTTGACTAATAATGGGAGGTGATTACAAAGAAAGGGGCTATTTGGACACCAAATGTTATAATTTTAAAAAGTAGAGTTGAAACTACAGCTCATAAATTCATAAATTTGAAATTCAGTGTGAATGAGAAATTCAATATTTGAAATTCAGAACTGAATTTGAATGTGAAATTTTAGCTCATAATTTGTGCGCTCTAAGGTATTTGGTATGTCACAATTATTTTGATTTTGGCAAATATATAATCTTGAAAATAACATTTGATATCTGGCATACAAGCACTAAATATTACCTACTAATAGATTGGATTAACACATGGTTTGACATGCTATTATCGTAATTGCTCAGTTTGTGGATTTTCCTCTCTACACTAGAAAATCCAGGAGGTAAATTATTACTATAGCACAATATTCAATGGCATATTGATTCTGTTAAAGATCAAAATCAAATATAATCCCATGACAAAAATAGACGTCAAATACTCTAGTATTTGCCAAACATGGAATATTCAGTGACATCAGTGTCTGGCATATTTCACTGAGGAGAATTTTAAAGAAATTGGGAAGAGCTGCAGATTAATTGTTTACAGAGCTTGGCGAATCAGATTCTAATCAATTAACTATATTTTAATATAATACTAGGGGAATGGGCCCTGACCTGGATGATCCAGGCTAGCCAACTCTCATCAGCTATTGCAAGCTAAGCAGGATCCGGGTTTCTGGTTTTGGCTCCCTCAATGGTGGCCATGTTCTCCCGGAGCTCCAGGAGATGTGTGCTTTGAATCGGCAGATGGGAGGGGGTGCGATGGTATGCATCCCCCCCAGAGCCCTTGTGTTGGGCTCCTAGCCATGGGACGCTTGGACAGGCCATCTTCCAGCAACCAGCTGGCAAAAGGGTGCTGATCCCTGCCCCAACAGTTCCGCCACTGATTTTCAGGAATGGATGTGGGGACGCACACCAGGACAAACGGTGGCTGGGTGAGTTAAACATGAAAGGCGAGTTCTACACTGAAATGTGAGTGACTGTTAAGTGAAGATACCAAAAAGGAAGAAAAAAGCTGAACTGTGAAACGAAGTTATAAGGGGGGGGTTATATAATGGAACCATACTATAATAAGGAACTTTTGAGAACTTACCAAGCATTGGGTTTTTTTATTCAACTCTCCTAAAGAGGAGAGAATTTTATTGCTTTTAATATAAGAAAACGGAAGGTATATAGATGGATAAGAATAGTGGTGAGTGAAGATAAATTTAGTATATTAATCTTTTGTTAGTATAAGTAAGTTCTTAGGCTTCTTCTGCGTTTGACTGATCGTCCTTCATTATGCTGTAAAGAATGAACATGTTAGCTGTTTTAGTAATGTCCTTTTGGGTTATTATTAGTAAAGTCCGTTATTGCGCATTACGAACATATCTTCATGTTTTGGGTTGTCTCCTTTTTAAGTCTCTCAAGTTGTAAGATGGTCCTTCCGGTTCTTTATCTCCCCCTTCCAGGCCACTGTCGTTGTCGCTGCTTAAAATCAACCATTTGGCGAGTTCTGCTTCTTTCTCTGAGCTGGTGTGTCTCTTCAAAAAATCTTGAGCTTTAAAGATGGAGTCAATCTTCTCCCGCTTATCTTTAAATTTAAAGACAAGTCCTTCTGGGTTCAACCATCTGTAATTAGTTTGGTGGTTTTGCAAGAATATGGTCAATCCTTTGTAAGCCTTCCGTTTCATGCGAATTTCAAATGGCACATCTTTTAAAATCCTTATATTCTGTTCTCCGATCTTCAAGGGCTTTGATGACGTTGCTCTTAAGATTTGATCTCTAGTACTTTGCTTAGTAAACTTGACCACCACTTCCGCTGGCAAATTATTTTTCTTTGTAAAGTTGGAATAGGCTCTGTAGGCCAAATCCATCTCTTCGCTTAATTTTTCCGCTTCTTTGCCCGTCAGTGGTGCCAAAGCAATTGCCAAAATACTTCTGAGATCCTCTTTTTCTTCTTCCTTTAAACCCTGAAATCGGAGAGTTAAGTTTGATTTTTCCATCTGTAGCATCAATAATTTTTTATCTTGTGTTTCCTGATGTTTTTCCATTTTATTGACCTTCTTATTGATTCTTTGTGTGTCTTCTGTTGAAATCAGACATTTCTGTGCTATCTCCTCCATCTTCTTAGCTGTGTCTGACAGTTGTTTCTGCTGATTACTAAGAACACTTTCCATGCTAGACAGCGTTTGATTGATTTTCTGCATTTGATCCCACAGAGGGTGAAGCAGCTCATTTTCTTGTTGAGTGACAGCTGGCTCCAAAGGGCGGTAGGTAGAGCCGGAAGTTCCTCCCGGCTTCTTCATCAGCTTGTCTGGGAGCTTCTTTTGCCCCAACATCTTTCTTTTATTGTTTACTTTTTAAAAGTTCGTGCCGCGCAGCTAGGGAAAGGATCTTTCCTCTTCGCTATAAGCAAATCTCCAAAAGGTAACTTTACTTTGCTAAATTTTCACTCTCCCCGTCTTTTCTCTTTTAAAGCAGTCCCGTTCTCTTGGGGGGGGGATCTCCACCCTCCTCCCTTGCGCTTGTTCGATGGGGGGTAGGAGCCTTTAAGTCTTTTTCAAGTTTTGATCGTCAACTCACAGTTTGCTGCTGGATTGCTTCATTTTCATTTATTCATTCGCTTCTTCACTCGTGGAAGTCGGTGGCGTTGCTAAGTCCCATCAGGGCACATCATGGCAGGGCTGTTGGGGCATGGGGAAAGCCTCAATTTTCTGACTGTCAGGTTGGGAAAGAGGCTACTCCCCGGTGCACCCCCTGGTCTGGAGCCTTTAACTAAGGCTCACTAGGGTCTCTGCTTGTGTGGAGTCCCCCCCAACCGTGTGTGGGCTGATCACCTCTGGGAGAGTCCCTAGAGAGTGACCGCCATTCATGTCACTGAAACCGAAAACCAGAACTTACCAAGCATTTTAAAGGATCTTGAGACTTTGATAACTTTTTCTAATAAGTAAACAACTCTCAAACATGGTGCCTCCAAGGAGAGAGGAGAAGGACAAGCAATCAAAACTGAAGTTCCCTGCCGGAAATGCCAGCCCAGTGAGTTCTGTTCCTAGACAGAACACTACTACAGACTTGCAAAATATGCTGACTGAGGCTTTGCACCCTCTGCTGGAACAAATGACATTGCTCCATAAAAAGTTTGATGCCCAACAAAGCCAGCTGAATGAAACTACTAAAAAGACAGAGAAAAGGGAGCAAGAGCTTAAGGAAGTGGATGCAGACACACAGAAGCTTAAAAAAACAAATGCAGGTGATGGAAAAGAAGAGAGCAACTGATGAGGCTCAATTTTTACAGCTGCAAATGGAAAAGGCAAGCTATGTCTTAAGATTTCAGGGGGTCCCTGAAGCAAAAGAAGACTTGAAGCAAATTATGTGTGATGCATTGGGGCCGGTTGCAGATTTAAAAGCAGATTTCTTACAAAACGAATAGATACGATCTATAGGTCGCACTCTGACTATATAAGAAAGAATAATCTGCCCGGTGAGATTGTGGGGAGATTCTCAAGGAGACAAGTAAGAGACCCAGTACTGAAAGCAACAAGTGAAGCCATCCTGAAAATCAAAGACAAAGAAATAAGAGTTTTGAAGGATATTCCATTTGAAATAAGGAAAAAGAGAAAGAAATTCAGAGAGTTGGTGCTGTTCTTACAGAAAAACAATGTCCCCTACAGCTGGTGTGTTCCAGAAGGCATGATCTTCAGAGTTAAAGACAAGAAAGAAAAAATTGACTCTGTTATAAAGGCACACAAATTTTTACCTCAACATGCCAGTCCAGCAGGTGAAGAGGATAAAGATGAAGATGGCAGCAGCAATGGAAGTGAAGAAGAAGGAGCACTGGCACCTTCTGACAAGGACTCAGTTTCTGAACATGGGGACAGCTGCCCCTAAATTAAGCTATCGATTGAGAAACAAAAAGGAAAAAAATGAGTTGTGATTGTTCCTAGACTCTGTTTCAAATGAATTTAAATCATTTCTCTATAGAGCTCTTTCCATAGTCAGATCTGTTGGAGATTTTAGTACAAACAATAAGAAGTGTGTATTCAATTAATGTAGCAAAGTATAAGCTTATTTAACTAGAAGCTGATTTTGTAAGCATTGTGTATGACCACCATCTCTTGGGTTTTTAGTGGTTTTTCTTTACTTTTACCTGTAGTTTGTAGTTACCTTTCCTTGTTTCTTTGTAGTTTATAGAAAATGCAATAAAAAATCCCCTAAAAAAAAAGAGGAAGCTAAGCAGGGTCAGTCTTGGTTGGGAGACAGCCAAGGAAGTAAGGGATTGCTACACAGAGGTGGGTATTACTTCTAGGGAAACTGATCTTTATAATATGGAGATCAGTTCTAATTCTGAGAAACTCCTATCCCCCTTTTTGTGGTTGATAATCCTAATTTCACACAGTCAGGAAGATGATGCTGAAGCCCTATTGGGTTTTCGATAAATAACACATAAGGAGAAATTGTGTGTCTGACAACTCTAGGTCAGATTGAAATAGAATGATAAAAGAATGGATGATTAAAGCATAATGTTGTGCAGAAGCTCCCCCCAAAAAAGCTGAGAGAGAGAAAGAGAAACATTTGTGTTGAAGCAGCCTGTGGCTACTATATAACCTGGAAAGTTATTTCAACTTTGTACTGGAATGTTTATGAACTTGTATGCATACATGCATTTATTGAATGATAAGCTTGCTTTATGATAAGCTTGCTGCAAAAGTTTTTGCATTTTTACTTTAGAATAGTAGCCAGTTATCCAGATATTATTTTCATGAAGCCAAGCTTTCCATTTGATTTAATGTTTTATATGTACATATTCTCTTGATTTTTCTTATAAATGGACTTATATTATTTTATTTATTTATTATTATTATTTATTAATTCAGCTTATATACTGCTCAAGCCCCGAGGGGTCTCAGAGTGGTTTACACGGTATATGATCCTTCCCTAACTAGGGCCACAATCAATGGGGGAGGGACATCCTACCGGCACCCTGAGCAGGGCTTCCCGTTCTCTTCCGGTGGGGCTCCAGGTGTCCCGCTGCAGCCTCGGTGCACTTCGAGCCCCCGGCGAAGATCTTCCTTTCCTGGGCCAGGAGACTTCCACGGCAGGCCTCTTCCCGATGCACAGGCCCATGTCGGCCTCGGCTTCCGGTCTGCGTCCAACAGGCTCCACCATGCTGTGCCGTCACGCTGCCCACACATCGCAGCTCCGCCCACAGCTCCGCCCACTGCCAGGTTCGGCCATCTGCTTCGCCTGCCGACTTGTAACCATCATCAATGACCCATGAATTATATGCCTCTATTTGATGTATGTATGGCTGCCCTAACTTCACTGAACCATGACGTAATTGATGTCTCTTCAATCTATGGGCAGTCTTATTGTCATTATGGGTCTATGAATTCTCCATATATCTGCTTCATCCATGGTTGGTTGCACCTATCCCAGAAGGCTGAAAAGAAGTCTTTAGCTTTATATAAGACGCTAAAAGCATGGTGAGGATTCTTACTTTGAATAATTCAAGGCAGGCCTTTAAAATACAGATGGGGGGAAACCTTAAAACTGAAAAGAAAACAATGGGTCCCGTATTTGCATTCAGAATGAAGAGACGAGACAACAAATATATGGGTTAAACTAGGTTTTATTTTTGGATGATCTTCATACTGCTCACTGCTCACTAGAAAATTTTTGCCTCATCTCCTACACTAATGTCAGCATGTTAAGTCAGAACCAATGCAATGTAGAGAGTGCCCAGTAGTACCAATGCAATCAATGAGGGCCCAGCAGAACCCAGTGTCATTGTGTCAATGCCAACTCAACAGGTCTGATGTCTAGCACAGAAACACACCCCAAGCAAAAGGGTTTTTTTTGCAAGCCCAGCAGAACCGGTGCAATGTAGTAATGCCTGGCAGAACCCAGTGCCATTGTAGCAATGTCAGCTCAACAGGACTGATGCAAAGTACAGAATCACAATCCAAGTGCGGGGGGGGAGTTGCAAGTCCAGCATAACCAGTTCAGTGTACAGAATGTCCAGGAGAACCCAGTACCACTATGGCAATGCAAATAAAAGAAGACTAATGTAAAACCAGAGAATCCCTGCAGTACAAACAGGAGGGGGACATTTTTTTCAAGCCCAGCATAACCAGTTCAGTGTTCAAAATACCCAGCAGAACTGTGGCACTGCAAGCTTAAAAGGAGTGATCTCAAAGCAGAGTCACAAGAAATCCAAGCAAGGGTTTTTTGGATTTTTTTGCAAGCCCCACACAACCAGTTACAATGTGCAGAATGCCCAGCAGAACCCAGTGTCACCGGCATTGCAAGCTTAAAAAGAATGATCTCAAAGCACAGAGTCACAAATCCAAGCAAGGGGTGTGGGATTTGCAAGATCTGTGCAAGAAAATAGGAAGTGAACACAAAAGAATACTGGCAAAGGGAGTAGAACCCCTTTTGAAACTGACATGACTAATTTGAAATTGACAAGAGTGTTTCCAATGCTGGAGAATTCTGCTTCTCCCCCATTGTTTTGAAATTTAGTAAACATTTTGTTTGAGTGGAGACAGTCTGTCTGGAAATGTATCCATTCATAAACTGGCATGAACCTCCACAAATTGCTTGAAAGTCTTTGGAATGTTCATGCTGGTTGACCTGCCACAAACTTCAGCTCACAAACCACGAACTGGCCAAAATTCATCATAAATTTTAGTTTGTGAGCTGACACCCAGGGAATTACTACCAAGCAGAGTAGGCAGTACTGACCTTCATAGCATAGCAGTGTTCTGACTCAATATAAGACAGCTTCATCTGTTTATGTAACTATGGCTGAGGTCCGACTGGCAGTTTGAAGCGTGAGGGAGTCATGGCAAAAAGACCCGGAACAAAGTGTTCCGAGTTTTTCCAGTCACACTGCACTGACTGATGGGGGAACATACTGGGGAGGACACGCAAGGGAGTGTTCGCACTGTTGGCCCACCTATGGTGGAGGTGCAGCTGTAAGTGGGTTTTTTAGTAATTTGGTTATATGCACTTGTTCGTGTTCACATGTCCAGGAAGTGAGATAAACACGCTCTCCAGGGTTTGCTACCACTTTCACCTGGTATTTTTTAAACTCAGGAGGGAAGCACTATAAGACAGCTTGAGTGCGGCTGGGGAATGCCTGACAGGTGTGCCTGTGTGAATTGGCTGTCAGGGGGCAGCTATGACACTGGCACCCCTGACGGGGCTCCAAGGGGAAGGCAGGGTAAATGGTTACTCCAGTGATGGCAGGGACCCACTCAGTCGCCCAGCAGAAGGTGCTGAGGGGCAAGCCAGGAACCAGCCATGGGGTCCACTGAGACCACAGAGCCATGAGCCCCACAGCAAGGTCCAGGGTGGTGGGCTGAAATCATCTGAGGAGGGCCAGGGCAGGAATGAGCCCAACCACTGCGAGGTGACCCAGCAGTCAAAGGAGGGAGGACGGGGCAGCCTCGCAGAGCTGACCGGAGAGCCAAGGGCTGGACCATGGCCGGAGGCCGATTGGCAGGCTCTCTGGCCTGCTTGTTACAGGGTGGAGCAGCTGGTAGAAAGGAATAAAGAGGAGGGCATGATACACTGTCAAAGAGGATGTAGTTGAGACACAGGTGGAACAGGAAACAAACTGTGAGTCAGGAAGAGACGGGGATGAGCCTCCTGATGGAAGACAGGGAGCCGGCCTCTGACTTGCATCTCCAGTTTTTGCAACAACATATATGTACTCTGAGAGAAAAGCAGATTTTTACTCTTTTCTGTGATAGCTTAGTTCTCTCCCCCCCACCCTCTCTTTCTGAGAAAGAGCATTGAGGTACGTAACCTCCCACCTGCCTTTTGAAGTGGTACAGTCCCAGGAAGGATCATATGTGCATTCATGTGTTCATCATGCAGCAAATGTAAAGGCAAATGTAAAAACCTCCAACAATCAGACCGCTCATACAGATGTCATCACAAATACCTTTCAACCCTAGTGTTCAGTTAAATGGTAGAAAAGAGACTCAAAAATACAGTAACCCTCACTTTCCTAATCTGTCTTTCTGATAACAAACCTTGATATTCAGATAAGTGTCTACTCGGAGTGCACAGGCGTGGCGTGGCGAGACACATGCGCTTGAGTGCAGTGGCGGCTTTACGATCTTTAAAGGGGTCCTTTGATCATCAAAGGGACCCCCTGCTGTCCCGGGAAGGGACGGGCAATTGCAAGGGGCTTGATCCGAAACCCCGTGTGAGTTGCAACTCACGGGGTGGGCTGGATTGCCCCCGATGCGGGATCGAAGTCCAGGCTCAGTCTGAGCTGAGCAAAGCCAATGCTCCTGCACCGAAGGGGGGGAAGAGAAACCTTACCGACAGAGCGCTTCTGTGAGTATCCGTGAAATAAACTGTGCAGTTTGAAAAGGGCGATTTAATATAATTAGCCCTATAGAAGTAGCATAGTGGGGAGGGCTCTCCCCCTGAAGAAATTAAATGGCTAAAAAGTGAAAGTGAGCTTGGTGAAGTTGGCGTGGAGGGTGAGAGTGAGAGAGAACGCCATCCGAGAAGCACAGAGCGGTGGAGGCTGATAGTGCAGCGGGTTTGGCTATAAAACTGTTTGAAGTTTGGCTCCCAGAGGCTTTGGGAAAAGAGTCTTGGCTTCTCCTTGTCTTATGGACTCCTGGTAGTGAAAGCTGGAGGGGACCCGGCCAGGGTGTGAGCTGTTTGGTGATGGTGTAAAATCTTATGGGAAGGAGAAGGCTGGCGAGAGACCCCTCTGCAGCGCACTCAATTTTTAACCCTAAAAGGGGTAGGGTAGAAGATCGGAGAAGCGGAGGCCCATTTCAGCGCACGCTAATTTTTAACCCTCGGGGCCAGGGTGGAAGATTAAGGTGTTTACTACGTTCTCAATCTTTGCTGCAGTGTTTATTTTGATTCAGGTGGGAGTGAAAGACAGACTTGGCTGAAATAAAGTTGGAAAAACCTGGTTGAGAGAGCTGAGACTTTAATAAGGCATTTGAGTATTGACTATTGATTGACAGTGGGCTGTTTGGGGAGTTTCTTTAGTAATTGGGACTAGTGGTTCTGGTCATAAACGGAGAACAAAGGTGGGAGAAGGCGGGAAGGTGGCTAGTCTGGGAAAATTGCCAACGGAGGGGTTGTTTTGGTAAATAAAGGAGAGAATAGTGGAAACATTTTCTGGGGATTTTGCCAATGAATAAGATAGTCTAAACAGTGCTCATTGTGTTAATTTGGTGGAGATAAAAGGGTCCGGGAACGGGGCCAGAAGGTTGCGTTGATCTTAAACATTAGATAAGGGACAAGAATAAAAAATAAATAATAAAGTGTGAAGATCCTCTGGGCAAGTCAAGAGTGCAAATTTGAAATTAGACTTAAATTAAGAAATATGGCTAGCGGAGGAAGCAGAAAACCGTCCCTGGTCTCTCCTGGAGCTCCTGGCTCTGCAGCAGGAAAGTTAGGGGGCGCAGGCCAGAAAGAACCCCAAAAGGAAATGCAAGCTGTGGTTCAAGCCACTATTCTAAGCACAATTAATGACGTTATAGAGCTGATTAAAGTCAGCATGGAAGAAATTCGAAATTCCGTCCCACAAGCGATTGTTCCTGTTAATCAAGCTATTCAGGAGGTGAGGGATATGATCCCCCAAGTGGCAGTCCCAATACAGAATGCGATGAAGGACATCATGGAGCAGTTCAGTAAGAGTTTACAGTTGTTGCAAAAACAAATAGCAGATAACACGACAAAAATAGTGACGCTAAGTAATACGGTGGAGGAAGTGGAAATGAAGACAAAACTGGTGGAAAGGAAGGTCCAAGAAAATGAAGAGAAACAATCGCTATTGGAGCAAGACGTGATGAGACTTCAGGTGGAGAGAGTGGCATTTGTTCTGAGGTTCCAAAATATTCCAGAGGAAAAAGAAGAAGACCTGAACTCAAAGATGTCTGAACTTCTGGTGAATCACCTACATATTGAGGATGTAAGTGAAGTGGAAAAGGAAATCGATGTGGCTTTCAGAATGAATTCGGCCTATGCAAGGAGATTCAAGGTGCCTAGGGAGGTCCAGGTGCGGTTCCATAAGCGGGAGGTCAGGGATAAGATACTGAGAGAAGTGAGCGCGATACCGCTGAGGATGGGACAAGAAGAAATCAAGGTACTGAAAGAGATACCCTGGAGAGTGAGAGAGAAAAGAAGGGAGTATTCAGAATTAACAGCGTTAATGAGAGCTAACAACATTACTTACAGGTGGATTTTGCCAGAAGGGGTCTTCTTTAATTTTGAAGGAAAGAGATTCAGAATCACTTCAGTTTTTAAGGCCAAAGATTTTCTGGAGACTTATGGCGTGGAGATGTCGGATGATCAAGAAGAAAAAGAAGAGAGAGAAGAGGGAGAGGTGGAGAAGGAATCTGAACCCCAAGCCCAGGGGGCAACAGCATCCAATTCGTCTGCTAAACCTCAGACTAAGAAAATTTAGACTGAGATCTCTAATCATTACACGGCAAAAAGCAAAGGGTGAAAAGGAACACAGACAGACACAAAATTTGGATGGATAAAAAGAAAATAAAAATAATTTCGGTCAATGTGAATGGCTTAAACGGACCTCAGAAAAGAAGAAGGATATTTCATCAACTGAAGAAATGTAAAGCGGATATAACGTGTATCCAAGAAACTCACATTAGGAAACAGGATGAAAAACACTTGAACTATAAGGGATTAGGCAAAGTATTTGTAGCAACGGATAAAGAGAAGAAAAAACGTGGAGTGGCCACCTATATCAAAGAATATATGCAACCAGAACATATATTTGCTTCGGAAGATGGGAGAATACTTATGGTGGTAGCTCAGAGACAAAATAAAAAAGTTTTAATAGTGAACATATATGCCCCAAATCAAAATCAGGAGAAGTTTTATGGAAGGCTCTCGATGTTGTTAGCTAAACAAGATTTTCAGGAGCTTTGTCTGATTGGTGATTTTAATGCAGTTTTTGATAACAAAATGGACTGGAAGGTGGGTGCTCAGAGGAAGAAGCCAAAAGGTAATGAATTTACTAGTTCACTTTCACAGATGACAGAGGAATTGTGATTAGTGGATGCTTGGAGAATAAGAAATCCTAAAGCACAACAATATACGTTTTATTCGGCAAGACATGATTCCTGGTCTAGGATGGACATGTGTTGGATGTCGTCTTCAATGGTAAGGGATTTGCAGGAGGCTGAAATTGAAGCAGGTACATTCTCTGACCACAATCCGATAATGGTGGAGTTGCAAGGAATAAATCATAGAGACAGATGGATATTGAACTCTTTATTACTTAAGGATAGTAAGGTGGTGAGAAGCTTGCAAACGGAATTTACCTTCTTTTTTAAGGAAAATACCACACCAGGCATGCCGAAACGAATGGTCTGGGATGCGTTTAAGGCCCTCGCGAGAGGACTCTTAATGAAGGAAGCGGCAAAGAAAAATAGAAAAAGAAATGAGGAATACCTTAAGCTGAAAAAAGATATACTGGAACAGGAGAGGCAAGAAATGGAGATGGGAGGAGACCTCGACAGGAAGGCTAAATTAAGCTTCTCATGCACAGAATGAACTGCTTATTGACAGCAAAAATGGCAAAGAAACTAAATTATGCTAAACAAAACTATTTTGAGAATGCCAACAAACCAACTAGATGGTTGGCTTATCAAGTAAGAAAGCAATCTGAAAGAACTTCGATAAAATCATTGAGAGATAAAAAAGGGATGGAACAAAATGGAGCTCAAGAGCTGAAGAGGATTGTGGAAGATTTTTATAAGAAACTTTATGCAAGACAGGATAGAAGAGATATCCCAGTACTTGCAAGACCGGGTGTCACAGAAGTTCTCGGAGGAAGACCAGAAGATCCTGAATCAATCAATTACTATGATGGAGATGGTGGAGGCACTGAAAAGACAGAATAAAGGCAAGGGACGGATGGCCTGCCAGTGGAATTCTATATAACTTTTGAAGAAATATTGCTCCCACAGCTACATGAAGTTTATAAGAGAACATGGGAAGGAGAGGAAGTACCAGATACATGGAGGGAAGCCCTAATTTTGTTGATACACAAACAAGATACAGAAGGAAATGATATCAAGAATTATAGACCGATCTCCTTATTAAATGTAGACTATAAAATATTTGCCTCTATAATGGCTGATAGATTGAAGCGTGTTTTAGCAAAAATAATTCATAAAGACCAGTCAGGATTCTTACCGAAAAGACAGATAAAGCACAATATGAGGTTATTGAATGTGTTGGAGTATTATGAAGCTCATTCAGAAAAAGAAATGGCAATGATTTTTGTAGACGCAGAGAAGGCCTTCGATAACTTGAATTGGATGTTTATAATAGAGACACTTAAGAGAGCCAGAACGGGAGAACGATTTACTCAAGCAATTCAAGCAATCTATTCAAAACAGAGAGCATCAGTTATGGTAATGGAGAACGGACTGAGCAATTCCAGATACAGAAGGGCACGAGGCAGGGCTGCCCTCTCTCACCATTATTATATATCTTTGCTTTGGAAGTGTTAACAGAGGAGATAAGACAGAACCCAGGAGTGAAAGGTCTAAAGATCCATGGAGAACATTATAAGCTGTTAGCCTACGCAGATGATTTGGCATTTATATTGGAGGAACCAAGGTCTTCAATCATGGAATTGAATAAGCTTTTGAGAGAGTATGGGCAAGTGGCAGGCTTGAAGATCAATATGGTTAAAACAAAAATTTTAACAAAGAATATGACTCAGGAACAAAGAGAGAGCTTGCAAGAAGAGTCGGGATACAAGCTTTGTACGAAAGTGAAATATCTAGGAATTCAGCTAAAGAATAGGTGCAGCTCGTTGCAAGATAATTATAGAGAGCTGTTAAAGGCAACGAAGCAAGATTTGGAAAAATGGAAGAATTTGAAACTGTCTTTAATTGGAAGAATTGCGTTGATAAAGATGAATATTTTACCAAGATGGATCTTTTTGTTCCAAACAATTCCTGTGCTGAAAAACTTGGCAATATTGAAAGAGTTAGAGCAAGTTACAACTAAATTTGTGTGGCAGGGGAAAAGAGCACGAATTAGACTTAAAATGTTGCAAGATTCAAAAGAAAGAGGAGGCCTGGCTCTTCCAAGTTGGACATTATATTATAGAGCGGGAGCATTGGCATGGATTAAGGAATGGGTGACGTTGGAGGACAGAAGACTTTTAAAACTGGAAGGACATGTCCTTTTAGAAGGCTGGCACGCGTTCTTATGGGATGAGAAGGTGGCAGCACGTAAATACTTCAGACAACACTGGATACGGGACGCTCTTGTAAGAGTGTGGGAGACCATCCGGAGGAGGTGGTTTGTTAAAACCTCTAGGTTGGTGGCGCCAGTAGAAGCAGTGACTTTACCTAGGTTATACTCTGAAGACCCTCTGCAAAGATATTTGGATATGATAAATGCGAAGGGGGAGCTTGAGCTGGATGAGGACATTAGTTGGTGGCATAGAGTTCAGATTCAGTCAAGATATAAAAAAGATAAACAGAAAGGGTTTGAGAAGTCATTAACAGATATAGAGAAAGTATTATATGAGTCGGAAGAGAAGTTTATTAAAAAAATGTATGCATTGTTGTTAGCTGATTATATGATTGATGAAACAGTGAAAAATAATATGGTTCAATGGGCGATAAACTTTGGTTATAATATAGAGCTGGAACAGTGGGATCAAACATGGAAAACAAATGTGAAGATAACCAGGGCGGTTGCATATAGAGAAAATATGTATAAAATGTTTTACAGATGGTATATGACTCCGGATAGGCTATCAAAATATGATGGAAAATGTTCTAATAAGTGTTGGAAATGCAATGTTAAAGTGGGTTCTTTTTACCATATGTGGTGGACTTGTGAGAGGGCAAAAAAATACTGGATATGGGTGCATAGATTGATGCAGACCATTATAAAAAGTACTATTCTGTTTAAGCCAGAGGTGTTATTGTTGGGAATACTTCCTAAAGAGGTGCGGAGAGAAGAGAGATATTTGATTATATACATAGCAACAGCAGCTAGAATTTTATATGTGAAGTATTTGCGTTCTATGGTGGTACCAACTGAACAGGAGTTGATTGAGAAGATAATGGAAGCAGCAGAAATGGACAAACTGACTTTGATGTTGAAAGGATATGATGAATCAGCCTTTATAAACACTTGGCAACGCTTTTATGACTGGTATGACCAGAGAGAGAAGGATGGAGAAAAATAATGGTGAAGAAAGAGTGTAAACTTTATGATAAAGTAGAATTGAATAAGTTGGAAAGTTAGAATTAGTGGATACAGAAGTAATGATATAATACTTAGGTCGGTAAGATGGGAGGGACTATAAATGAATGTGATGTGATGAAATTTGTAGCCCCCCATTAATGTTCAATGTTAGTGGTTGTGTTTTGTTGTTATTTGTTTGTGTAGATTGTATTGTTATGTATTTGGTGTGTTGTGTAATGTGTAGTTATGTCCTTGTTGAAAAATAATAAAAATGCCTCTTTTTGGGGGGCGCTTTAAAAAAAAACACATAAGTGTCTACTCAAAGCCATATCCAAGAATGAAACCAGGTAGGTATCTGGTTCAAACATCATGATCTGATCATAGTTATCCATTGGGGCTGTGCCTTGGGATTACAGACTCTTTTCTCTCCTCAGGCACTCCAGTTTGTTCCTAACTTCCTGCTTCTGTGGGAAACAATAATGTGTTGTGACACAGGAAACAGTTGAACTGTGGTTTTCACTCTTCATTCTTTGCCTCTTAAATGAACCTGAAAACCCATTTGAAGCCACATTTTTAAATTATGGTTTGGAAGTAAACTGTTGTTTCTGGAAAACAGTTTGCTATGGTGTTTGATTGAGCTAAACTACATTTTCCAGAAACCACCATAGTTCAACCATTTTTATCACGACAGCAAACTATGGCTTCAATAAACTAAGAAGTTGAGGAAGAGACTGGAATGCATGAGAGGAGAAGGAAAGGGAAGCAGGTAAAGGTAGTGTATGAATCTGGGCAATAACTCCAACAGGTTTGGCCATGATATCTGAACCAGGATCCAGATCCTAGAGAACTTTACATTTGTTTCTCTTTTTTGGTAAAGCTATCCAGAAGAAGGCTGTAAAAAAGAAAAGCGATGGTTCCAATACAAAAGTATTTGAATTATTCCTTTTTATCTTTCCCCCAATACTTTATTATTGATGTGAATATTTTTGCAGGGTCTATTGAACTGGAAACACAATTACAATACATAACTGTTTTGGAGAGTGCTTTGTTCAGTTAAGCAGATTAGGTTTCAAAGAGGAATTTCGAACAATAGGATTTCATATTTTGAAATGACTGAGCAGTATAACCCTCTATCTGAAAAAAGAATAAAGGCACAGAATTCATCACAAAGTAACTAAAATTCTAGAAATCATTTTTTTTTAAGTATTAATTTTTTTAGTAGTCTTCCTCCCAGTATATTGCACAAGATCATCCAGGTTTGCCTTTGGGAGTGGTTCTGTCTCAACAATTGAGATGCCTAGGCTTGTGCAAAATTTATTGCGCCCTCTGGAAGAATTGTTTTAATCATGAAATCTTACATTAGGCATCCTACATCTTTATTATGAAGCAAGAGAGTTAAGAAAGTCTTATGAGGCATTTATTCAAGGTTAAATATAATTAGATTACTTTTGTTTCATTCTTGTTGGGCTGTTTTAACTCATTAAATTTCAAGGCAGATGTTGAAATGTTTTTAAAAATGTTGTAATGATTTTAATTTGTTCATTCTGTTTGAAAGAATAATCCTGAAGCATATCAGGCTTACAGCCTTTGTTTTATATTTCTTCTATGTTTATCTAAACAATCAGCTTTGTATATCATTATACACTAAAACAGATCAAATGAAATTATCTGAGCCTGAAGGTAAGATGAAAACTTGGCTCATACAATGAATGTAGGTCCCCAAGGTGAGCTTGAACAAGATTCAGTGCCTAACTGGTTAGGTAAACTTCATAAATAAAGCTGTTTTGACAGATACTTTCATGCCAATGCAATGATTCCATCTCAAAATGTCATCACATATAAGAATGGAACTGCAGCTAAAGGAGGAGACAGATATTTGCATGTATTTTTCAGGAAAATTAATTTACCATGTGACAGGCAACTTCCTTTTAGCAGCCGACAAGATTTCTCATTAATGTTTAGTGATCTATCAACATATTTCCTGTGTTTAGAAGCTGTTAAATATAATCCTGTGGGGAAATGTTATGAACTATGTGAGGCAGCTGAAGATTTACTTCAAAATGTATACATGTTTCTGTAGGGGAGATTTAAGTGAGGAAGAGGAGAGATTCACCTCAAGTTTCAAGGGCCTGATCTGGAAATATTCAACATTAAATGGCAAGAATTACCCAATGTCTTTTGGGAGCATTTTGGTGGTGACTTTTTATATCTCTTACAATGCAGTTATAAGATGAATACAGAAATGGCTTAAGATGATAACTAAGTCTCATGTAGCTGTAATATGGAGATATACCAGGAAAACAGGGAGATATGCTGGCATAGGGTTCCCAGACCCCCCAGTTCTGCGGGGAGTTCCCAATGGGGGGAGGCTCTTTCCCACTGCCAGCCAGCTGGCCAGCGTGGGGAAGCCCTGCCCCCAAGAGGGACAACTCAGCTTCCCCCCCTTCCCAGCAGCATTTAAAGCCCTTTAAACATTGCTAGGGATGGGCAGAGGCTGCACGACTGTGCTCCAAGCCCCGAATTTGGGGCTTGGAGCGCAGCAGGCTCACACAACCTCCCCCCCTCAGCAGCATTTAAAGAGACCTTTAAGCACTGCTGGGGGGAGGCGGGGACCACCACTCCCCAACATGATGACATCACTTCTGTGTGATGTCATGTAGTTGGGGGTGTCCCAGCCCTCCCCAAACACTCCCCCACTGGGGACTTTAAGGGACCTGGCAACCCTACTGTAAAGCTGGGTGCCAGCACAGGGTCTAGAAAGGACAGTGCTGGGGATGTGCTACTGAATAAGAGAATAACTTAGCATCTTAAGGCCCTTCAGTTCAAGTCCCTGGCACTGGTGTAGCATTATGCTGGCATAAGTGCAAACACTCCCACAGGGTAAGCATACTCAGTCAGAATGTGGAGCCCATTTGTAGAGATACGCTGGCAGAACTTCACCACAGTCTTGGTAGAATGTCATGCCAGTATAACCCCATGTACAAGCAGGGGAAACAGGGAATAGTACTACATGGCTGGCTGATTAACCACTTGAACTGTTGCTACTACTAGCCAAGCACTCCTGATGCCTTTTGCCTTGCAGAGTCAGAACCCAATCAAGTAGCCTAAGCATAAACTGCAAGGGATGGGTAAATATTTTCTTAAACCCTTCAGTGTTTGTGATTAGTTGCAACTTTGGTAAAATATAAGATTCAGCAGTTTGATGTACAAATTAAACATTGGCATAGTCTCATTTGTTAGCATTAGACATTGGGTGATGAGGTGTAGGAACTACTAATTAAATGTGCAGATTACACCAAATTGGGAGGAGTAGTGGACACCCTGGAAGATAAAGACAGAATTCAACAAGATCTGAACACACTGGAAAAGTGGGTGGAAGTGAACAAAATGCACAAGGATAAGTGCAAGATTCTAGATCTGGTAACAAAAATGAGAAGCACACCTACTGGATGGGGGATACACTTCTGGGTAGTAGTGTGTGTGAACAAGACCCTGGGTACAGGTGGATTGTAAACTAAATATGACCAGTCTGTGTGATGCAGCAGCACAAAAGTCTAATGCAGTCTTGGGGTGTATGAATAGAGGCATAACATCCAAACCACAAGATGTTGTAGTCCTGCTGTACACTGCATTGGTTGGGCCATACCTGGAGTACTGTGTGTAGTTCTGGAGGCCTGACTTCCAAAAGGATGTGGACAGAATGGAGCAGGTGCAGAGGAGAGTGATAAGGATGATCAGGAGCCTGTTGCTGAAGCCTTATGAGGAAAGGCTGAGGGACCTGGGAATGTTTAGTCTGGAGAAGAGGAGCTTGAGGGGGAACATGATTGCTCTCTTTGAATATTTGAAAGGCTGTCTCTTAGAGGAGGGCAGAGAGCTGTTCCTGTTGGTAGCAGAGGATAGGACTTGCAATAATGGATTTAAATTAAGGGCGAATATGTACTGGCTGGATATTGGGAACAAAATTTTTACAGTAAGAGTAGTTCAACAGTGGAATTGGCTGCCTAGGAAGGTGGTGAGCTCCCCTCGCTGGCAGTCTTCAAGCAGTTGGCTGGATGAATGCTTATCAAGGATGCTCTAGGCTAATCTTGCATTGAGCAGGGGGTTGGACTAGATAGCCTGTATGGCCCCTTCCAACTTTGTAATTCTATGATTCTATGACTTAATAACTAGGTAGGTAGAATCTACAGCCAAATTTGGTGAGCCCTTCTTTGAATGGCAAGTGTGATTATTCACAGCTGATAGATCCAGGTAGTCTGAAGCAGTCCACCAGGAAGAAAGGTTAAAGTGCTTGGGGCTCTTTAGCTTGGAGAAACGACGGCTGAGGGGTGACATGATCGAGGTTTATAAGATTATGAATGGGATTGAGCAGGTTGAGAAAGAAGTACTTTTCTCCCTTTCTCACAATACAAGAACTCGTGGGCACTCTATGAAATTGCTGAGCAGTCGGGTTAGAACAGATAAAAGGAAATACTTCTTCACCCAAAGAGTGATTAACATATGAAATTCACTGCCACAGGAGGTCGTGGCAGCTGCAAGCATGGACAGTTTCAAGAGGGAATTAGATAAACATATGGAGCAGAAGTCTGTATAGAATGGGAACTCTCAGTCTGGGGCAGGTGATGCACTCTATTCTTGGTGCTGGAGGGGGCAGCAGTGATACATCTAACAGTTAATCCAATTTTCCACCCTGCCATAGTTGATACTAATGCCTTTTACATGAGCTTCTCTACTTATACTTTATCTATCTTGCTAATTTTTAACATACATATTAATGGTTAATAGTAATTTTTACTTCTCTCCATCCTGCCCTTTCTGATTATACCAAACATAAAAACGTTGCCGCGTATTCTGAAAAGCTGAGTCATCACAGCCTTTCATCATCAAAGTTAATTTATCCATTTCTGTTGCTTCCATTATTTTCGCAATAAATTCTTGTTCAGTTGGTATCACTGTCGATCTCCAGTATTTTGCATATAAAATCCTGGCTGCTGTTGTTAAGTATATTATCAAGTACCGGTCTTCTCTCATTGTTTCTTTCGGGAGTGTGCCTAATAGTAGAGTTTCTGGTTTAAAAGGAACCGTACTTTTTATAACTTTCTATATCAGTCTATGTATCCATATCCAAAATCTCTTTGTTACATCGCACGTCCACCGCATGTGATACAATGAACCTATCTTATTATTACATTTCCAACTTTTATTAGAACATTTCTCGTCATACTTCGCCAATTTGTCAGGTGTAATATACCATCTATAAAACATTTTATACATATTTTCTCTGGATGACACCACTCTAGTTATTTTAATATTTGTTTTCCATATTTGATCCCACTGATCTAATTCAATACTATAACCAAAATTCTGTGCCCATTGAATCATATTATTTTTCACCATTTCAACTGCCATATAATCAGACAACAATAAGGAGTACATCTTTTTTATAAATGTCTCTTCTGGCGCATACAATATTTTTTCTAATTCCGATAACGTCTTCTCAAACCCTATTTTTTAATCTTTCGCATACATCGATTGGATTTGTACTTTCTGCCACCACGTAAGGTCAGTGTCCAATTCAAGTTCCCCCTTCACATTGATAATGTCCAAATATCTCTGTGGGGGATCCTCTTGATATAGTCTAGGTAGCGTCACCGCCTCTAAGGGAACAACCAATTTCGAGGCTTTAGTAAACCATCTCTTTCGAATAAAAGTACATCACGTATCCAGTGCTGTCTAAAATACTTAGGGGAGGTCGCTTTCACATCCCAGAGGAAAGTATGCCATCCCGTCAAAAGATCATGACCCTCCAGTTTTAGAAGTCTTCTGTCTTCCAGCATTATCCATTCCTTAATCCATGCTAATGCTCCAGCTCTGTAATATAAGATCCAATTGGGGAGACTGAGCCCGCCTCTTTCTTTCGAGTCCTGCAAAGCTTTCAGTCTAATTCTGGCTCTTTTCCCTTGCCATATAAACTTAGCTATGCTTTGGTCCAGCTCTTTAAACATTGTCATATTTTTCAGTATTGGAATTGTTTGAAATAGAAAGATCCATCTTGGTAAAATATTCATCTTTACCAGGGCTATTCTGCGCATCATCAAAAGATTTAGGTTCTTCCATTTTTCCAAGTCCTGTTTTGTTGCTTTTAGCAATTCATTGTAGTTATTTTCTTGTAAAGAGCTGCATCTATTTGTTAGCTTTATTCCTAGGTACTTTACCTTAGTACAGAGTTGGTAGCCAGATTCTTCTTGTAAACATTCTTTCTGTTCGTGGGTCATATTCTTAGTTAATATTTTAGTTTTACGCAGGTTAACTCTCAGTCCTGCTACCTGCCCATAATCTCTTAATATTGTATTCAGCTCCAAAGTTGAAGACCTAGGCTCCTCCAGTATAAATACGAGGTCATCCGCATAAGCCAGTAGTTTATATTCTTTCTCTTGTATTTTCAAGCCCGTCACCTTTGAACTTTGTCTTATCTCTTCTGTTAGTACCTCTAAAGCAAAGATGGCAAAGGACAACCTTGCCTTGTACCTTTCTGTATCTGAAATTGACTTGTTCATTCTCCATTAACCATAACCGCTGCTCTTTGCTTTGACTATATCGCTTGAACTATCCGGATGAATTCTTCCCCTGCTTCTACTTTCTTAAGTGCCTCTGTTATAAACATCCAGTTTAGATTATCAAATGCTTTTTCTGCATCTATAAATATCAATGCCATCTCCTTTTCTGGATGAGCCTCATAGTACTCCAACATGTCCAATGCTCTTCTCACGTTGTGTCTTATTTGCCTTTTAGGTAAAAATCCAGATTGATCTCTGTGTATCATTTTTGCTAGAATACATTTTTGTCTTTCAGCCAAAATAGAGGCAAAGATCTTGTAATCAACATTTAAAAGGGAGATCAGTCTATAATTCTTAATATCGTTTCCTTCCATGTCCTGCTTATGAATTAGTGATATTGAAGCTTCTCTCCACGTGTCAGGGACTTCTTCTCCCTCTATACAAATTTTTTACAGATTTCATGTAACTGTGGTATAAGTATTTCTTCAAAAGCTATGTAAAATTGCACTGGAAGGCCGTCTGTACCTGGTGTTTTACCTTTATTCTGTCTCTTCAGAGCTTCCACCATTTCCATCATGGTAATTGGTTGATTCAAAATCTTCTGTTGCTTCTCTGAGAGTTTTTGAATTTTGCACTCTTGCAAATATTGGATTATTTTCTCCCTATTTACGCCATCTCTCTCATATAATTCCTTATAAAAGTCCTCAACAATACTCTTTAGATCTTGAATTCTATTTCTTTCCTCTCCTTTCTTATTTTTCAATGTTTTTATATATGTCTTTTCAGATTGTTTTCTTATTTGATATGCCAACCATCTAGTCAGTTTGTTTGCATTCTCAAATAATTTTTGTTTAGCATAATTCAGTTTTCTTGCTATTTCTGCCGTCAACAAACAATTCATTTTATGCATAAGTAATCCAATCTCACTCCTTCTATCCTTATCTCTTCCAGCTTCCAGTTCTTCTTTCTCTTGCTGTAGTATCTTCTTCTTCAAATTAAAATATTCTTCATTTCTTATTCTGTTTTTCTTTGCCACTTCTTTTATTAAATATCCTCTGGCAAAAGCCTTAAAGGTGTCCCACACCAATCGTTTTGGCATGTCTGGTTTAGCATTTTCTTTTTTTTTAAAAAAAAGGTAAATTCTGTTTGCAATCATTTCACCACTTTACTATCTCTCAATAAATGGGGATTTAATGTCCATCTACTTCCCAGATTTACTCCCTGTAATTCAAAAGTTATCAGATTATGGTCAGCATATGTACTTGCCTCAATTTCTGCGTCCAATAATTCCCTTGCTAAAGAGGATGACATCCAATCTGGACCAAGAGTCATGCCTTGCCGAATAATAAGTATATTGTTGTTTATTCGGGTTTCTTATTCTCCATATATCTCCATATATCGACCAATTGCCACTCCTCTATAATCTGGAGAAGTGAGTTTGTAAATTCATTCCCTTTTGTCTTTTTCTTCTGATTATTTATTTTCCGATCTTGCTTGTTGTCGAAGACCGCATTAAAGTCTCCAATAATACAAATTTCCTGGAAATTCTGTTTTGCAATCAGATTTAAGAGTTTTTGGTAAAAAATTTCCTGGTTTTGATTTGGAGCATAAATATTTACAATCAACACCTGCTTATTTTGTCTCTGGATAGTCACCATCAATATTCTTCCATCCTTGGAGGCGAGTACAAATTCCGGTTGCAGATTTTCCTTTATCGTATTGTTCTAAACCAATCATCTTCAACCAAAAGGTTGGGACCGTCAGGTGTGTCATAAATAGGGTTGTTACCACTTGGCTGGCAACTAGTGGGAGGATCAGAAGGCAAAGAGACAAGGGGGAATTGAGTCCTGTGATACTGCAACATCATTTTCAGCCAAAAAATCGGAAGTGATGTCATCACATTGTGCAACATAATATTATTTATTTATTTATTTATTAGATTTCTACCCCACCCTCCCAGCAAGGCCAGCTCAGGGTGGCTTACACGACCAGTATAAAACACTGCAATGTAACAATAAAATATACAATATAAAACCATCAGTACATAGATTTAAAACTATAAATATTACAACATTGTTAAAGTGCTAGTATTAAGTCCACGGTGTACAGTTAGTTTCATGATGTTCCTCAGGTGTCTGGCAATTAGGTCAAGCTGTAATTGTGGGACCCAGATGGTTGGGCTTGCTCTGCATAAGCTGTCAGATAGCAATGGTGGTAGCAGTGTTAGTGGTGATGGCTCCAAAAGCCTGGTGGAAGAGCTCCATTTTACAGGCCCTGTGGAACTGTAACAGGTCCTGCAGGGCCCTGATTTCCTCTGGGAGCTCATTCCACCAGATTGGAGCTGCCACCAAGAAAGCCCTAGCCCTAGTTGTAGCTAGGCCTGGCCTCCTTGATGTTTGGGAGGACCAGCTGATTCTGGATCCCCAACTGCAGCGCTCTCTGGGGAACATATGGGGAAAAGGTGGTCCCTTAGGTAAGCAGGTCCCTGGCCATAAAGGGCTTTAAAGGTAATACCCAGCACCTTGAACTGGATCCAGTATGCTATAGGCAGCCAGTGCAGTGTTTTTAGGGTGTGCTGGGTGTGTTCCTGCACAGGAAGGCACAACAACAGCCTCGCCACTGCATTCTGCACTAGCTACAGCTTCTGGATCTGGGACAGGGGCAGCTCCATGTAGAGGGCATTACAGTAATACAGTCTCAAGGTGACCAATGCATGGATCACTGTTGCCAGGTCATTGCGTTTGAGGAAGGGAACCAACTGCCTGATCACCCTGAGGTGATAAAAGGCCAACTTGGCAGTGACTGCTACCTGGGCCTCCACTGTTAAGGAGACATCTAGGAGCACTCCCAGGCTCCTAACCTCTGACAATGGCACCAATGGTGCCCCATCAAAGTTTGAGAGTGGGATCCCTACCCCCGGACCGCTCCAACTCAGGCACAGAACCTCTGTCTTCATTGGATTCAATTTCAGCTGGCTCAGCCTAAGCTAACCACCCACAGCTTGCAATGCCTGGTCTAGGTCTTCTGGTCCAGAGTCGGATTGCCTGCCCAACAACAGATAGAGCTGGGTGTCATCTGCATACTGGTGACACCCCGGCCCATGCCTCTGGGCAGTCTGGGCAAGAGGGTGCATATAGATGTTAAAAAGCATCGGAGACAGCACTGCCCCTTGGGGCACACCACATTGCAGTGGGTGCCTTCGGGACAGCTGATCCCCTAGCACCACTCTTTGTCCCCGACCCTGGAGAAAGGAAACAAGCCGCTGCAAGGCCAGTCCTTGAACTCCAATGTCAGTGAGGCAGCAGGCCAGTAGCTGATAATCGACCATGTTGAACGCAGCCGACAGGCCTAATAGCAACAGCACTGCTGTTCCACCCCAATGCAGGGGTCTTCGGAGGTCAACTGTGAGGGTGACCAGAGCTGTCTCTGTCCTGTGACCCAAGTGGAAACCAGACTGGAGGGGATCTAGTATGGAAGCATCATCTAAAAAGCCCTGTAACTGGATTGCCACTGCCGTCTCTATTATCTTGCCCAGACAGGGCAAGTTGGAAACTGGACCAATAGTTGGCCAATTCAGTCAGATCCAATGATGGCTTTTTGAGGAGAGGACGCACCACTGCTTCCTTAAGTGCCTCTGGGAACAGCCCCTCAATGAGGGACTTGTTGATTATCTCCTGCAAGGCACCTCAAAACCCCTCATGGCTGGCTTTAATTAGCCATGAAGGGCATGGGTCAAGGGAGCACATGGTTGGGTGTACAGTTAAGAGCAATTTGTTGACTTCCTCAAGGCTGAGCAGGCTGAAATAATCCAGAATGTAACTAGAAGACATACATGGGGACTCAAGTTCATTCTCTGTATCAACTGTAGCAGGGAGGTCACGGTGAAGTGACAAGACTTTATCTGCAAAGTAGCTCACAAAAGCCTCACAGCCTATATCCAATTCTGGTCCTCCAGTTTCTGTCACATGACTTCCACCTGGTCACTTACCTGAATTAGTTCTTTGAAAGCAGTATCAGAAGACGGTGTTTCAAGTAGGGTTCTAGGTCAAAAAGGCTGAAAACATCTGTTGTAAATGCACTGATTTTTTTTTCTTTGTGATGCTTGTTTACTTAGAGGTTTAACAACCCTATGTTTAGCATGGTTTCAGTTTCGGCGATACGAATGGCGGTCACTCTCTAGGGACTCTCCTGGAGGTGACCAGCCCACACACAGTTGGGGGGGACTCCACACAAGCGGGGACCCTAGTGAGCCTTAGTTAAAGGCTCCAGACCAGGGGGCCCAACGGTCGGAAAATTTAGGGTTTCCCCATGCCCCAATGGCCCCGCCGTGATGTGCCCTGCTGGGACTTAGCGACGCCACCGACTTCCATGAGTGAAGAAGCGAATGAATAAATGAAAATGAAGCAATCTGGCAGCAAGCTGTGAGTTGATGATCAAAACTTGAAAAAGACTTAAGCGCTCCCACCCCCCATTGAATAAGCGCAAGGGAGGAGGGTGGAGATCCCCCCCCCAAGAGAACGGGACTGTTTTAAAAGAGAAAAGACGGGGAGAGTGAAAATTTAGCAAAGTAAAGTTACCTTTTGGAGATTTGCTTATAGTGAAGAGGAAAGATCCTTTCCCTAGCTGCGTGGCACAAACTTTTTAAAAGTAAACAATAAAAGAAAGATGTCGGGGCAAAAGAAGCTCCCAGACAAGCTGATGAAGAAGCCGGGAGGAACTTCCGGCTCTACCTACCACCCTTTGGAGCCAGCTGTCACTCAACAAGGAAATGAACTGCTTCACCCTCTGCGGGATCAAATGCAGAAAATCAATCAAACGCTGTCTAGCATGGAAAGTGTTCTCAGTAATCAACAGAAACAACTGTCAGACACAGCTAAGAAGATGGAGGAGATAGCACAGAAATGTCTGGTTTCAACAGAAGACACACAAAGAATCAATAAGAAGGTCAATAAAATGGAAAAACATCAGGAAACACTAGATAAAAAATTATTGATGCTACAGATGGAAAAATCAAACTTAACTCTCTGATTTCAGGGTTTAAAGGAAGAAGAAAAAGAGGATCTCAGAAGTATTTTGGCAATTGCTTTGGCACCACTGACGGGCAAAGAAGCGGAAAGATTAAGCGAAGAGATGGATTTGGCCTACAGAGCCTATTCCAACTTTACAAAGAAAAATAATTTGCCAGCGGAAGTGGTGGTCAAGTTTACTAAGCAAAATACTAGAGATCAAATCTTAAGAGCAACGTCATCAAAGCCCTTGAAGATCAGAGAACAGAATATAAGGATTTGAAATTCGCATGAAACGGAAGGCTTACAAAGGATTGACCATATTCTTGCAAAACCACCAAACTAATTACAGATGGTTGAACCCAGAAGGACTTGTCTTTAAATTTAAAGATAAGCGGGAGAAGATTGACTCCATCTTTAAAGCTCCAGACTTTTTGAAGAGACACGCCAGCTCAGAGGAAGAAGCAGAACTTGCCAAATGGTTGATTTTAAGCAGCGATGATGACAGTAGCCCGGAAGGAGGAGATAAAGAACTGGAAGATGGAGGAGCAGTTAAAGGACCATCTTACAACTTGAGAGACTTAAAAAGGAGACAACCCAAAACATGAAGATATGTTCGTAATGCACAATAACGGACTTTACTAACAATAAGCCAAAAGGACATTACTAAAACAGCCAACATGTCATTTTTTACAGCATAATGAAAGACGATCAGTCAAATGCAGAAGAAGCCTAAGAACTTACTTATACTAACAAAAGATTAATATACTAAATTTATTTTCACTCACCATTATTCTTATCCATCTATATACCTTCCCTTTTCTTATATTATAAGCAATAAAATTCTCTCCTCTTTAGGAAAGTTGGATTTAAAAAACAAACAAACAACCCTATGTTTAGCTGTAACACTTTTGAGTGATTTACCTGGGCCAAAAATTAGGCACAAAAGTCCAATGTGCTCCTCAGATACTTAATTTTTAATACTATTGACCCCTTATCCTCTGGTTTGAAAGCCTGGTTTTAATGATAAAATACATATTTTGCTAATATCTTCCCTAGTAGGTATGTTAACTTTTGAGTAAATATTTGTAACTTTCAATTAATTCTAAAACTTTATTGCTGGTCGCTTTTTAATTTATAATTTTTAGTAATTTTAACAATTCCAGTACTATACAATAGCATTGACATCTGATAAACATTCATAAAAATAACCAACCCTAACCAACACAGCTAAGTGTATGAGCAAATAATCAAGTTTTATGTTAGGAGAAGTTGAATGCAACTTACTGTTCTACGTATATAAAATAGGTAAAAAATAAGTGAGCATTAAAACCTAGTGTACGGTATCACATATAAGGGATGGGTTGAAAGGTAGAAGACTCCTTTGTGCCATATAATTTAAGAATGGGGACCACTGTTCTACAAATGTGAAACAGTAATTATCAAGTTAGATTCTAATAAAGCAATCTCAAATTTCATGTAGCCATAGTTTTTTTGTGGGGAATGTCCCTTCTTTCCATTTCAAAGCTATTGCTAGTTTGGCCACTGTAAGATCATTATCAAGTGTTTTCAAACCCATGGAATCCCCCCCGGGGGGGCATGGCACTGCTGTGGAATATGGCGGATCTCAGCCCTAACTTAACAAAATCGCCTTAAAAAATCGCTGGAGAATGGGCAAATTAGACAACCCAAAGCACAAACCTTCTGTACCAGCCGGCAAGTCAATTAGAGCAGCTTGAAAGCCTTGCAAATCGCCCCAAGACCCAGAAAACTGATTCCAAAATGGCGGCCACGCCAGAAACTACAACAAAAATGGCGGGCTCTCCTGCAGCAACAGAAATCCTGACACACCTCAAAGCCATGGAGGTAAGCCTCTTGAATAAAATGACGGGCCTTTCTACTCAATTTGAAGACCTAAAACTTGCTCTGACTGACACAACCCAGAAAGCATCCACAGCCCTGGAACTAGGATTTGTAAATCAGGCAGATATCAAAGCTCTGCAAGATGCTTCTGACACTCAGAGAGACTCTTTGATAACTCTGGAATCTGAAGTAAAGTCTGTGAATCTAAAATTTAGAGGCATATGGGAGGAGGCTGAAGAAAATAAAGACTTGATTACATTTATGACCCCTTTTATAGCTGCTGCATTGGCCCTAAAAGAGGGGGTGTTTCCCACTCAAGCATATTGGATGGGCCCTCCAGCATGCCGCCCTCTCCCAAGAGACATACTAATAAATGTTCCAGATGTGAGAGTCTGCCGCAGAATATTAGAGGCAGCTAAGAAGGCAGAAACCTTTCAATATGTGGGTTAACCTGTACAAGCATTCCCAGACATTCCTAAAGAGGCTATACTGATACGTCGCAAGCTGAAACCTGTCATAACTAAACTACAGAGCTTAAATAAAAAATATTGTTGGCTTCCTTCTGGAAAACTGTATGTTGCATACCAAGGTCAACAACTCTATGTGTGGGACGAAGACAGTGGAGCAGATCTACTTTCTATCCTCCAAGGTGTGACTCCCATGGAAACAGCAGAAAAGAGAGCCTCTAAACGTAAGAGACTGTTCGAGTCACCACAAAAGAGCAGCAAGATCCCAGTTCTTTCATTGCCATCTGGATCCTAGGTCTAAATCTTGTGGTTCCATAGTTGTATTAAGACTAGTACTAACTCATTGTAGGTATTACTGTTTACCATGAACATTTGATTTATCGAGTGTAATCTCAGCCGGGTATGGTTGTTGTAAACCTAATTACATCTATTGGGATGGGGAGGGGGGAGGGGCAGAGTCTGATCTGTTCCTTTGTTTACCCTCTCAATAGCCAGAGTCTTGCTCTGGTTCACCAGTGACATAACTGGTGGTGTTGGAGTTGGTGGATAATGTGGATGAGACCATTTTCTGATTTTCTCATCCAATTTGTTTTTCTTTTCCCTCTATTTTCTTCCTTTTCTTCTTTTGTATCTCTCCTTCTATGTCTCACCTAATTCATCTTTGTTGGCAGACTAGGTGTTTTGTTTTAGTGGGGGGTGGGGGGTAATACTTACTGGTTATAAGAATAGTTTAGCACATTCTGGTTATTTAATAAGTTGTTCTTTAGAAAAGTAAGTAAACAGCTTTTTAATAAGCTTATTCAGAAACCACATTTGCTATAATGAGTAACGAGAGATGCCTAGGATCCATTATAAACATAGCAGCATATTTTTGAGCCTGAATGTTAGTTGAGATCAGTGTCCTATCTTAATATAATATTTCTTAAGACTTGTTGTCTAGTACTCATGAAGCAGAGAGCTTTTGCACCTGTATAAAATCTCCTGAAGAAGATCCATTATTGAAATGTTGTTATGTAATCCAGAGATGACGTTGATTATGTACCTTTGTTTAAGGCTTTTCTTATGTTTATGATGTTGTAGTGCTTTAGATTAGAATACACTGTATTTTCTTTGCAAGTTTTGGTGACTGTTTGAATTGTGGGTCAGACTCTCACGACTGTTGGCTTTATACTTGTTTTGTGATTAGGTCGTGTTTGTCCAGATTTATCCTATAATGAGTAATGACATCTTATTTCGTATGATTAATGTGTGGGGGCTGAACAACCCCATTAAGGCTAAGAGGATGACCTCCTTTATTTTAAAAAGCAAACCCAATGTACTCTTTCTCCAAGAGACGCACCTGCGAGCCACTGCAGCGAAGGTTCTTAAAACATCATGGTATGATCAGCAATACCATGCAGGAGGCTCCTCTAAGTCACAAGGAGTGGCTATCTTGATTTCTAAAATGGTAAACTTTCATTACAAAGATAGCATGTCAGACCCTAAGGGCAGGTACATATTTTTGAAGGGCACACTAAATCAGCAGGAAACTACATAAGCCTCAATTTACACCCCTAATGACGGGCAGGGACAATTTTTGGAAGATGTTCTGCTGAAACTACAGGCCTTGAAAGAAGGCCAAATGATCGTAGGAGGAGATCTTAATTTAATTGTGAGCTACCAGATGGACAGGTCAGGAAATAAGGTTAAACAAAAATGGGAAGGTAAAACATCAACAAAACTGGCAGACTTACTTAAACAATACCAACTAAAAGATACCTGGCAAGAACTACATGCTGGAGAATGGGATTACACATATTATTCCCCTAGATTTTGCTCATACTCCCACATAGACTATATAATAACTACCAATTGGGGGAGGACCCCGTAGTGCCAGCACCGCATTGGGCAGTAGAGCGGAGCATGGCCAACCATATCGCTGCTGCCTTCTGCCCAACACAGGTTGCTCCCGGCTTTTCAGCTGCACGTTCAGACTTCCCGAAAGCGGAGAAACGCGTGACACACGTGGGCTTTCAGATTTGCTACCAGTTTTATGAGGTATCTTTTTAATCCGGTGGTGAAGCACAACAGCACGGGTTTGCTACGGGTGGGGGACGCCAGGCAGATGTGCCTGTGTGAATGCCCAATTTACTCCGGAATTGAATCGTCGCTGGCCGGGGTCCCTACCAGGACAAATTGCCAGTCTGAACTCAGCCAGAGATGAGATAAAACAAGTGATGGAGCAGTACTTAAAGGAAAACAAAACAGGAGAAGTAGAAACTCATATCGTCTGGGACGCTTTCAAGGTGGTTGTGCGGGGGAAACTCATTGCTCTAGTGATGCATCTAAAAAAAGGCAAGGAACAAAAGATTAAGACATTTATGATAAATATACAAGACTTAGAAAAACTTCACAAAAGAACAAGAAACAGAGCTACATACAAAGAACTACAAGCTGAACGCAGAGTCTTAGAACATCTACAAAACCCAAGAAATTCAGACACGGATTCTCCACCTAAAACAGCAATTTTGGCAAACAAACTCAAAAAACCTCAAATTCTTGACATGGCATTGTAAACAGCAACAGGCAAAGAAGAAGATATGCTCCATAAAGACAAAATACAACAAAAACACCATAGACTCAGTGGAAATTGCAGAATCCTTTGCTGACTTCTACAAACATCTATACACATCTTCGACCCCAAACTCTGAAGGAGTAAAGACCTTTCTACACAAACATGACATATCCTTAAAAATATCAGAACACAGCACCTTTCTAGACAGTCCAATTTCTTTAAAGGGAATCTATTCTGCTATCAAACAGACTAAACCAAACACTGCCCCAGGCAATGATGACCTTGGACCTGAATTCTATAAGACCTTCAAGAACACACTAGGGGAACACCTGGCTCGAACTTGCAATTATCTACTGGAACATGGCAAAATGCCCTCATCATGGAAGGACTCCTACATTGTTCCGATCCCCAAGGAAAACAAAGAACAGGAGGACCCAAAGCCTACTGGCCAATTGCATTTCTAAAATACTTGTAAATCAGCTCCAAGCAATAATCTCAGACTACATATTACCTGATCAAAAGGAATTCAAACCCAACCGAGCCTTAACAGACAACATTTGTTGTCTCCTAAACCTGGTCCTATACAGTAAACAGCAAGACCAAGAAATCCTGGTGCTTATGGTGGACCTTGAGAAGGCCTTTGATAGTATAGAAGCCAGCTACATGAAACAATTGTTGCTGTTCATGAATTTTGGGGAAAGATGTCAGGTGGCTATATCAACCCTATATGCAAATCCTACAGCCAAAATTCTAACTAACAACATCTTAAGCAGACCCATCCCTCACTCCAGTGGAACCAGGCAGGGGTGTCCCTTATCCCCTCTCCTGTTTGCCTTGGCAGTTGAATCATTGGCTTCAGCCATAAGAAATAATACAAAGGTCCAAGGCATAAAAATTGGCAAAGAAGTACATAAAGTAAGTCTATATGCAGACGATTTTACAGTCTTCATCTTAGCACCAGATGCATCTCTCTTAGAATTCCATCAGATCTTTGTATACAAGCTAGACAAATCTAGACGAATCACAAATCGTCCCATTATGAGTCACTCAGACAAATGAAGAAAGACTCAAAAAAAGTTTACTATACAAATGGATGTACAAGCTGTGGAGATGCTTAGGTGTTTGGATTCCCCTGAACTTAGAACATTTGATCAAGTGTAACTTCAAAAAGACTTTCCAGGAAGCTAAAAATAAAATACAGTGTTGGAGCCATATGAACCTGACTTGGGCAGACAAGATCATTATGATAAAGAGTTTCATTCTGCCAAAGTTTCTGTTTTTATTCAGAGCTATACCGATTTTAATTCCAACAAAGGACTTAAATAAGTTTTCCTTATTAAAAGGTCACTCCACTGACAGAGGCTTGGGTATCCCAGATTTGATGGTTTATCATAAAGCAGGCAATTTGGCTACAGAACTGAGAATTTTAAACAGTGTGACTCCACCTAATTGGCAACAAATGGAGGAATGGATGGCCAGTTCTATCCTGCTATCAGATATTTTCTGGAATCTACCAAAGGACAGAACCAAACTGGTCATCAGCAACCCATTTCTCAGTGCCTCTTTGGCAATATGGGATAGATCCCGGAAGAGATTCCTGCTGGAAAAGTCTAAATTTTCCTCTTTTTAAAACCAAAGTTGGTTCCTACTGGGAAAAGAGCGGATGACTTTTGAGCCTTGGAGACGAACTGGAGTCACAAGACTAGTAGGTCTGAGTAACAAAGGGAGACCTTATACAAAACTGGAACTGAAAAACATACTATCTAAAAAAATACCTTGGTTTCAATACTTACAGCTTTCCCACATGCTTCAAGACTCTTCCAAGACTGAGGAACTGGCTAAAACCAAATCAAAGTTTGAGGATCTCGTAGGTCACCGATTTAGTAAAGCTAAAGGCCTGATTTCAAAGCTATATAGAATTATACTCACACCCCCTAATCCAGATCGTCTGAGGTCCCATACGTTATGGCAAATGGATTGCCAAGGCCGCCTAATGAAACAAGACTGGGAAAATATTCCCAGTTCAAGCCAGGTGTTCCCCCCAGAATAAAATAAAAATCCCCTAACATACACTCAAATTTTTTAAATATTAAATTCAACTCCTTTAAGATTCTGAATCGATGGTATTTACATCCAGCCAGGTTGCATAGAATCAACCCAAAGATACAGAATTTTTGCTGGAAACAATGTGGGTCAGTCATAGATTACATCCGCTGCTGGTGGCATTGCCCGGTAATTAACACTTTTTGGCATAATGTTTATATGCAGATAAAAGATATCTCTGGAATTACCTTACTGTTTTGACCGGAAATAGCATTGCTGGATGCTTGGCCAGGCATACCTGGAAACAAAACAAAACACATTTTAGTGTCAACCTTACTTGCACTGGGGAGACGCATTAGGTCCCATCATTCAACAATGGCAAAATAAATTGTGGGAACATTTTGTTTGTGGTAACCCCTCACACACAAGGGGGTACTTATGTAGAAAAACACCAAAAACTATTTCAAGCAGTTTGGTTCCCAATAGTTGAATACCTCACTGAGAGGGGAGTTATCCCCAAAAAAACCACATATTACCAAAGTTTGTTATGTTTCTGATTCAAGGTTTCTGAACAAATAATACAACACTGCATCTAAATTCTTGATTGCTTACCTGTAAAGTGTACGTTCCTTTACCCATGACTATTCCTAAAGTTGTACGATTTATTTGTTGTTGCTTTTCATTTTTACCTTTGAAAATAAAAAATTATATGTATAAAAAAGAATCTCCCCCCCACCCCCGATTTGGGAATATTCGCTCAGGAGTCATTGTGATTGAATATCCTGTGATTGAGTGAATTGTATGCCTAACCATACACCAGAATATAGCAGTGTGGATACAAGCCCACCAGCCTATGCAAGTAAGAACCCATACATCCACACTGCTTCCAACACAGTGAGGTTTGGAAGTATCTATATGATTCAGTTGGACCAAGGTAAGATAGCAGCGCATGATGAGTTTTGTTAATATAGCATTATTTGCTGTCAGTGTTGCAAAAGAAGTGAACCATATAGAATCCCATTGGTTGTTAGTTACCTGTAAAGAACAAATATCTTTTGGTATTGTAGGGGGGTTGGAATTTCCAACGTGATAGTATGAGATATATTCTGGAGAGTAGGCCTCACTGTGATTCTATTGGGTTTTTCAAAAGAGTTTTGAAGTTTCTGAGGCATCTAAGATGAGATTTCTGGTTGGTCGCCCATTTAATCATATTGCGAATTTGAAAGCAGATTTTAATGGCTAAGTAAATTGCTCAAGTCTTTTGGTATATTTATTCCAAAGTATCACTAAGTCTTATTTATCCACTTGTAGACAATTTTTTTAAAGTCAGACAGTCATATCATGTGATAGATTAATTGGGTAGAGTTCAGTTTTTAATTGATTTTGGGATGCAGTACCAGGAAAAAAGTGTTTCAAGTAAAAGTTTCCTTTTTATTTCTGTCCTCTAACATCACTCTCACTTCTCTCCTACTTTGGTCAACTGTGCCTTTGGGATGACAGCCACATTTTACTTCTGGATCAAACAAATTAGTGCCTTACTTCCATTTTGTACAGACAATGAATATAGAAGAGCAAATCAGAATAAAATGGCACCTGGCAGCCCCATTCCTTTTGGGAACATTGGGTGGGCAAGGTAGGAGTGGTTGTTGCTGCTGAGCAGCCAGCTGACCAGCACATGTGTGCAGAGCACTGAGATGCTGTCACCGTCTAGGCCACACACTCAATGTGACGGGAGGGAGTTGCTGAGTGCCTGTTGCTGCTGCCAGAAGGTAGGAGGATTCCTGTGGCCATCGGGCAGGTTGGTGGGATGTGGGTTCACCTACCCCAGGCCCAGGGCCATGGGGAGGTCCTAGGAGGTGTGGAGGGGGGGGCTGGCTGTGCTGGCCCATGTGCATCCTTTTACCACTCGCTACTGCTGTGGGGGGAGTATCGTGTGTGTGTGAGAGCTGGTGGGAGGAGGCTGAGTTGAGTGCCTCCTTTACAATGTCCCCCTCTGCTGTAATGTGTGTTTGTGAGAAAGAGAGAGAGCCATGGGGGGGGGCAGGCCTTGCCAACAGCATCACCATCCTTCTTCTCCCTGGCCCCTTGGTTGCCTGGACCAGAGCACTGCCACTGTTGGGGTTGGTGTGTGTGTGTGTGTGAGAGAGAGAGAGAGACAGACAGACAGACAGAGACAGAGAGAGAGAGTGACAGACAGAGATAGAGAGAGACTGGGGAGGCTGCACCATACATGTGGTTCTCCCCAACCCCATAGCTGCTGCAGCTAGAGTATTGCCCCTGTCAGGAACTGGGGCGCATATGTGTGTTGCATGTGTGTGTTTGTGTGTGTGTGTGAGAGAGAGAGATTGGAGGGAGGCTGCATCGTGCACATGGTTCTCCCCAGCTGCCACAATCAGAATGCTGCCCCTGTCAGTAACCAGGGTGCATGCGTGTTTGTGTGCGAGAGAGATGGGAGGGGCTGCACAGTGCACACGGATCTCCCCAATGCATCAGCACTGCCCCTGCCAGGGGTGAGTGTGTGGTTGTGTGAGAGAGATGGTAAGAGAAGGATTAAGTCTCCCTCTCCAAGGCTGCTTTAATCAAAATGAGAGTCCCCAACAGCTGTTTTAAAATTAGAATGAATACATCGGGAGATCTGATCTCCATCCCATGTAATTTTGTACCTCAGGAAATACATTGTGTAGAAGAATATTAGAGGTAACTGAACTAAGTCTATATACGTGGCCAGTTCGTCCTGATACAGCGCAGTTTCCATTCACAATTATTCTCATTTGGGCTTCATCTAAAGATTTTTCACATTTTTCACAGCCATTGGGAATCTGGTGCCTGTTTCATTAAAGAGTAAAATGTATGATGGAAATGCTCCCCCTTTTTTAAAAAAGTGAACAAATTGTCTAAAAGATATATTTGCTATCATTTATTTGGATGAATTTATATGGTAAAGACTGCTCAGTGTATCCTTCTTTCCAGGCATCTTTTGTAAGATGTGCAATATGATTGTTATTGCATCTTCCTTGTGTATTTGCTTAAGAGTCCTGAAAAATAGGTTACTTTCAGCCATCTCTCTGCACAACACAGTTCCCCCCCCCCCACACCATCAAATGATGCTTCAACTTTCCATACAGGTGTAGCAAACTTTCCTGAAGTCTCTTTCAGGATTTTTCCCCTTTCAGATTCTCAGTCCGTGGCCAGGTAATCACAATGGACTTGCTTTCTGAAGTGTTTGCATCAATAACAGCTACTGGCAAGCTGCCCAAGCAATGATGAATGTTGCCAAATGCACAGATAGAAATTCACCCAAAATGCCTGACAAACAAATTGTCAAGATGAGCATAGAGTGCTCAATACAAGAGAAAGGACGAAGAGCAAGCAAGACAAATATGATTTTTGAGCATGATATTTGTGAAGACTATAGCATTATGGGCCATTGCAGTGGATTCTTTTCAGGGTCTTTAATTACACTGTTCAGAAAATGTTGGAGGCTTCAGCCTAGCTCCCCTAGTTCTGCCTTTCCCTCCTATATGGTTTCATTGAAAAATGGAAGTGGAAAGGCTTCCACTGAAAGCTATTACAATGATGCACAGAAACAAAGATGGAGGAAACTCGACAATGTATTCTTTAAAAGTGTCTCACACTTTCATAACCCGGGGAGGGGAGTGATTTTCCTCTAATGCACAGGTGCATAAACAGCTGCTTGCTGAAAAACATAAGCAAGAAACAGATGCCTGCCATGCACCCTCAAAGTTAATTGGCTCAGTAATGGGCAGCAAACTGTGATATCAGGATGAGCCAATCTGCAATTCAGCTCATGGGCAAGTTGTGGCATCTGAACAGGATTAATTTGTCTGGAAATATACCTAACAAGAACTAGTCATACATTTGCCCTAGATTTCTAGAATGAAGTCACTTAGTAATTGGGGGCTGAATTTTATTTATTATTTATTTATTATTTTCAATTTATATCCCACCTTGCCAGGAACCAGATCAAGTCAGCGAACAACATTAAAAAAATAAAAAATCAATGCAATCAAATACAGTAAAATATGGATAAACAGATCCCTAACAACATAAAAATCTAACAAAGCAGTGCAAATGATAGCAGCATCAGTATACAATCCCCTCACAAGAAGCAGTATCCAACTGATATTTATGTAGGCCACAGCATGTTCCGGTGGCACATTGGTTAGTGGCAGCTCCTAGTCGAAAGCCTGGTGGAAGAGCTCCATTTTACAGGCCCTAAGAACTGTAAAAGGCCCTGCAGGGCCCTGATGTTATCCGGGAGCTCCTTCCACCAGTATGGAGCCACCACTGAAAAGGCCCTGGCTCTAGTAGCAGCCAACCTGGCATCTCTCGGGCCAGGGAGAGCCAGGCGACTCTGAGTCCCTGAACTCAGGGCTCTCTGGGGCACATATGGGGAAAGGTGATCCCTCAAGTAGGCAGGACCCGGACCATATAGGGCGTTAAAGGTCAAAAACAGCACCTTGAAACAAATCTGGTAAGCTATTGGTAGCCAGTACAGTGCTTTCAGCACAGGCTGGATGTGGTCTTGTATAGAGAGACCCATCAACAGCCCGGTCGCCGCATTCTGCACTAGCTGCAGCCTCCAGATCTGAGACAAGAGCAGCCCCATGTAGAGAGTGTTGCAGTAGTCTAATCTCGAGGTGACCATAGAATGAATCACTGTTGCCAGGGCATTGCGTTCAAGGAAGGGAACCAACTGCCTAATCAGTCACAGGTGGTAAAAGGCCACCTTGGCAGTGGCTGCTACCTGGGCCTCCATTGTTAAGGCGGCATCCAGGAGCTCTCCCAAGCTCTTAACCCTCAGCGCTGGCACCAATGGTGCCCAATCGAAGGTTGGGAGTGGGATCCCTACCCCCAATCCGCTCTGACTCAGGCACAGGACCTCTATCTTTGTTGGATTCAATTTCAATCGGCTCAGCCTAAGCCAACTCGCCACATTGCAAAGCGCCTGCTCCATGTCATCTGGGGTAGAGTCGGACTGGCTGCCCAACAACAGATATAGCTGGGTGTCATCTCCATATTGATGGCAGCCTAGCCTGTGCCTCCAGGCAATCTGGGCGAGGGGGTGCATGTAGATGTTAAATAACATCGGGGACAGTACCGCCCCTTGAGGAACCCCACAGACCAGTGGGTACCTCTGGGATGTCTGTTCCCCTAACGCCACCCTCTGTCCCTGATCTTGGAGAAAGGAGACAAGCCATTGCAAGGCAAGCCCCTGAATCCCAGTGTCGGCGAGGTGGTGGATCAGTAACTGATGGTTGATGGTATCAAACACCACTGACAGATCTAACAACAGTACTGCCATGCCGCCTCGATCCAGATGCCTCCGGAGGTCATCTGTGAGGGCGACTCAGTCCCATGACCCAGTTGGAAGCCGGACTGAAATGAGTCAAGTATGGATGTGTCATCCATAAAACTCTGCAACTGAATCACTGCCACTCTCCCAAGAAATTTGCCTAAATAGGGCAAATTAGAGACTGTCTGGTAGTTAGCCAATTCAGCTGGGTGCAAAGATGGTTTTTTCAAGAGGGGGTGGACCATCGCTTCCTTGAGTGCCCCCGGGAACAGTCCCTCAATGAAGGAGCCCCTTATGGCCAGCTTTTATGAGCCATGAAGGGCATGGATCAAGGCTGTACATGGTTGGGCGTACCGTTGAAAGCAATTTGTCAATCTCTTTAAGGCTGAGTGGCCTGAAATAATCCAGAATAGAATGAGAAGACGTGCATGAAGCCTTGAGTTCACTCACTGTCTCAACTGTGGCAGGAAGATCGCGGCAGAGCAGCAAGACTTTATCTGCAAAATAGCTTGCAAAAGCCTCACAGCCAATATCCAATTCTCTAGCATTTGTTTTGTTTTGTTTTAAAACAACTTTTTATTAGGATACATGTTTCACAACTTGTTACACATCATAAATCTCATATCCTTTTTCTCAAAAGCTCCTCTTCCCCCCCTAATGACTCCCAGCATTGCTTCCACCATTCAAACATCATATGATACCATTTTAATCCTTGTTAACATACTAAGTCTACAGGTAACACCCACATAGATATTAGTAACTACTATAAATGCTCATTAACTGTAACAATTGTTACACCATTAGTAGTTACCCAAACTGAAAACACTGTCCTTCATTTCCCAATACTTCTGTATATATTCTCTGAAATCGCTCCAGTCTGCCAAAAAAGTTTCTTCATCTATGAAGTTTTCTTGTCCATTTGTCCATTTTGCCATAAATAGCAATTTTCTCAGCCAATCCCATAAGTCAGGAATCTTTTCATTTTTCCAATTTTGAGCATAAATCATTCTAGCAGTCGTTACCATATACCATATCAATGTTCTTTTACTCGTATTTATTTCTTCTAACTTGAGACCTAAAAGAAACAGTTCAGGTTCTTTCTTCAAAGTACATTTCATTTTTTTTCCCATCTCTGTATGTATTACAGTCCAGAATATTTTTGCTTTTTCACAAGTCCACCACATATGGTAAAAGGAACCTTCAGCATGTTTACATTTCCAACATTTGTTAGATAGATTTTTACCTATATTAGCTATCTTTTTTGGTGTCATATACCACCTATACATCATTTTATAACAGTTTTCTTTAAGATTGGTACAGGTAGATATTTTCAATGCACTTTTCCATAGAAATTCCCAAGATGACATTGGTATTTCCTTGTTCATGTTAATTGCCCATTTTATCATTTGCTCTTTAACCACCTCATCTTCAGCATCTTCAGCATACCATTTTAACAAAATTTTATACATTTTCAATATCATTTTCTGCCCTCCCTCCAGCCATACCTTTTCTATTTCAGTATAGTCTCCCCTAAAACCAACCATTTTTTATCAGACTTATATAGATCCAATATCTGTCTATACAGCAACCAATCATATTTAAAGTCAAGATCACTTTCTGGCTTTAACACAAATAGCTTCCCTTCATGTCTCAACAGATCCCTATATTTCAACCAATCTTGTCCTTTATACTCCGAAAATGATTTTATCACTTCGGCAGGTACTATCCACATTGACTTTTCTTCAGGAAAAAAGTTTTTATACTTAATCCATGTGTCAAAAATGATGTTTAAAAAAATTGTCCATTTTTGACTTGCCATAGTAAAGATATGCATGCCAACCAAACCTACAATCATGTCCTTCCAATGCCAACAGTTTCCTGTTTTCCAAAGTAACCCATTGTTCTAACCAGATCAAACAGACCGCATCATGATAGAGTCTAAAGTTTGGTAACTGAAAACCTCCTCTTTCCTTTGCATCACATAAAATTTTCATTTTAATTCTTGGGTTTTTCCCTGCCCACACAAATTTAGAGATATCCTTTTGCCAACAATTAAATACCTTCACATCTTTTACAATAGAAATCGTCTGAAATAAAAATATGAGACGTGGCAGGATGTTCATTTTAACCACCGAAATTCTGCCCAGCAAGGTTAAATTGAGTCTATCCCATTTTTCCATATCTTTTAACACGTGGGCCCACAGTCTCTCATAGTTATTTTTAAAGAGATTAATGTTCTTCATTGTCAACTCTATGCCTAGGTATTTAGTTTTTCTCACTACTTCACAGCCTGTAAGTCTCTGCAATTCCATTTGTTTAGGGCTCATTATGTTTTTACACATTACTTTGGATTTCTGTTTATTTACATAAAAACCTGCTAGGTCTCCAAATTCTTTTATTTTCTGTAGTAAAAGCGGTATGGTTTTCAGTGGTTCCTCTGCTATAAACATAACATCATCTGCAAAGGCTCTATACTTGTATGTAAATCCTTTTGTAGTCAGGCCTTTAATTTCTTTATCTTCATTAATATTCCGAAGCAGAACCCCTAGAATCCATATAAACAATAATGGAGAAAGTGGGCAACCTTGCCTTGTTCCTTTTTGCACTTTAAAAAAATCCGTTGTTTCATTGTTGACCACTATCTTTGCTTTTTGTTCAGAATATATTGCCTTGATTATCTTCAAGAAAGGCTCACCGATCTTCATTTTTTCCATAACTTTAAACATGAAATCCCAGTTCAAATTATCAAACACGTCCACAAAGAAAAAACCAACCTCCTTTTATGGATGTTTATCGTAGTATTCAATCGCATCTACAACCAACCTGATGTTATCCCTTATTTGTCTATCAGGTAGAAATCCAGCTTGTTCTCCTGCAATTAAGTCTCTCAAATATGTTTTTAGTCTCTCAGCTATGATTTTGGCAAATAACTTATAATCATTGTTCAGTAACGAAATTGGTCTATAGTTCTTCACATTTGTTAAATCTTGTGCTTCTTTTGGAATCAGAGAGATGGTTGCTTCCTTCCACGAATCTGGTATTTTTCCCGTATCTCTGATTTCATTTGACAAAGTTTGAAAAACAGGGGCTATCTCCTCTTTTAATTTTTTGCAAAATTTGGCTGAAAAGCCATCCGGGCCTGGAGCTTTCCCCAATTTGACATCTTCAATCGCTTTATAAATTTCTTCTGTACTAATGGGGTTGTTAAGCATTTCTTTCATTTCTCCAACAGGGCCAGCCATTTTTAAATTCTGCAAGTATTCCTGGACTTTCACTTGATCTGTCGGATTTGCATGGAAGAGTTTTGCATAATATTTTAAAAATTCTCTCTTTATCCCTTTGCAGTCCACTATTTCTTTATCTCCTGTCACAAGTTTGCTTATGATCTTTCTTTCTTTTCTTCTCTTAAGTTGCCAAGCTAAATATCTTCCTGGTTTATTGGCTCCTTCAAAAGATTTTTGTTGAGGTTTCTTTAAATTCCAGTAAACTTCTTGATTCAATATAACATTTAATTGGTCTTGTAAAATTTGTATCTCTCTCAATATTTTCTTTTTCCTGGTCTTTTCTTTAATTCATTATTTTTCATTTTAATCTGTTCCACAAGGTATCTCTGTTGTGCTCTCTTTTCTTTTATCTCTTTGGCATTCCACGCAATTAGTATTCCCCTCGACACAGCTTTATATGCATCCCACACCATTTGGATATGGGAATCTTGGTTTAAATTTGTCTGAAAAAAATATTTTGTCTCTTTACGTAAATTTTCAATTATGTTCTGTTTGTCCAATAAGTCTTCATTCAGCCTCCATCTAAATTGTTTTTCTCTTTGATTGGATATCCATAATAGTGGATTATGGTCTGAATTAATCCTTGGCATTATTTCAACTTTACGTGTTTTAAATGCAAGTTCTCCTGACATCCATATCATATCTATCCTGGAGAAGGAGTCATGTCTGCTAGAGTAAAAAGTATAATCTTTACCTTTAGGATTCCATTTTCTCCATACGTCTTTCAAATTTTCTTGTTCCACTAATTTGAAAAAGACCTTCAGGAGTTTCCCCAGTTTTTCATTTGGTCTTTTTGTTTTCCAGTCTAATTTGTTACTGATTGTCCTGTTAAAATCTCCCATCAAAATAATTCGGTCATAAGTCACTTGGTCCAGTTCCAGCATCAAGTCTCTGAAAAATTTATCTTTTGATCCATTTGGTGCATATATGTTAACCACCAATGTTTTTTGTCATGTAAAACAACTTCCACAGCTATATATCTTCCCTCATTGTCCTTAAAAATTTCTTTGGGTTCCAGCTCTTTCTTAATATACAATACCACTCCTTTCTTTTTCTTCGTTGCCAATGAAGCAAATTCTTCACCCAACTTCTTGTTAATTAAAAATTTATAATCCTGTTTCTTGATATGAACTTCCTGGAGGCCAATTAAATTACACTTTTGTTTTTCCAGCCAATGCCTAATTATCTTTCTCTTATTGGGTGAATTTAGTCCATTTACATTCCAAGAAATAAATTTGTAATCCATGTTGGTATACTTTTTTATCTTATCCCCAAACTCTTTTACATTGTCCACTATAAATTTCACCATCTGGTCATGATCCTTAATCGTGTACCTCATTCCTTGGAAGCTGAAACTCAGTCCTTGTGGAATCTCCCATCTGAACCTCATATTCTTTTGTTTCAGCTTGTCTGTCAGCTGCTTGAATTTCTTTCTTTCTTGGATAATTGCCTTTGGCAGCTCTTTCAAAATTCTTATCTGTTTCCCGTCAACTTCTAATGGATCTTGAAATTGTTTTCTGAAGATCTCCTCTTTCATTCTCTTGGTTACAAACTGAACTATTATGTCTCTTGGTAAATTTTTCTTCTGGGCATATAGTGAATTCACTCTGTAGATCAAATCAATATTGTACTTCACTTCTTCCTCAATTTTTAAATAATCTGACAAAGCTTCAGTAATTATCTTGTAGATATCCTCATTCAAGCTTTCTTCAATACCTCTCAACCTGAGGTGTGTCTCCATTCCTCTGTATTCCATTATTATATCAATTCTATATGTCTCTTTTGTCACTGTCTGAACGTTCTTTTCCATCACTTGCATCTTGTTCTCTATATCAGTAGATTTTTGTGCAAGACTCTGTAACTCCTTGGTAATACCTGCAATCTCATTTTTAAAATCATTCTTAAGCTCAGTAACTCCTTTGTCTAAGTTTGTCTCCATTTGTTTCCCTAATCCCTGTATCGCCTCCATCATCCTTTTCTCCATTGCCTCCATAGCCAATTGCCAGTCCTTATCTTTTTTCGTTGACATTCTCGGTGAGGACCACGAGTCCACTCTTTGTCTTGACCTTAGATCTGTTTTTAAAGACTCAGTCCACCAAACTAGACAGCCCAATACAGTCCCGTTAGCAAGTAACAAAACTTGTAGCAAATAGGATCCAATAACCTTAATCTTCTGTGCTTCAAATGCCTAACCGAATCGCCTTATTTTCGCTTCACCAATTTGGCTAGTAACTTGGCAATTTCAGTTTAAAGTTTTTAAACAGACTAGTCCTCCTCAAAATGGCGGGCGTCTTTTCTCTATGGTAAAAGGTCAAAATCAACTACTTCCTGGTGTTTCTTCTGGTCCATCTACTTCTCTTGTCCTCCAGTGGTTCCGGTCCATCTGCTACTCTTGTCCCCCAGTGTTTCCGGAATGTCACTTCCTTTTTAGAGACAAGTCCTCCTCAGGCCCGTCCGCTAGAGTCCTCTTGTCTCCTCTAATTTCGGTCATGCACTTTGTCGATCAGAACTTCCCAGCTGGCAAGTCTCGCGGTAACAAGCACAGTTCCCAGCTCCTTATCTCTCTGCAAGCCACAGGAATGGTAAACAAACTTTTCTTTTAGTGTTTTTAGCTTTAATAAGTGACTTTTCTTAATAGGAAAATACACAGTCAGTATTCTTTTGCTCTAAGTGCTTCTCCGGTTGTTTTAAAAAGTCGCTCCTTACTAGTCCCAGTAAGCAAAACGGTTTCTAGTTACCTTCTTTGTTTCCTCTAGGTGTACACAATGCTTCTTCCTTTATACTTTTTCCTTCTTGTCTTAAGAGATCAGGGGGTGGCAGTTTTAAGCTGGAATTCCAGCCCGGCTCGTACCTGTAGAGATGATTGCAATGCCCGCTCCTGAGAGGATATCAAAGCGAGGAACAAGCCCCCTCCGGGGCTTATCTCTCACCAATCTCAACTCTCTCTTGGGTCTTCAGTGCTTGCTCATCTTACCCCTGCCTGGGGTAAGCTGTGTTGGGCACGGAAACTGCCCAAACTGTCAAAAAGGATGGCCGTCCACCCTGAGTGATTACAGGGTGCTTCAAATCACCATCTTTCCCTGATCGGAAGTCGGTCAATTCTCTAGCATTTGGTCTGCCCTGGGGCAGCTCTGTTAACGACCAAATGGTTCTAAACAATTATGCTGGGCATGAGCTAGCAGACGCAACTGCAGCTGCATGGAATTGTCTCTTTGCGGCTTTAATTGCCATCTCATAGGATCTCATAAACATCCTATAAGATGCTCTTGTTGCTTCATCGCAGGCATGCCGCCACCATCTCTCTAGCCATCTAAGCCCTCATTTCATCAGCCGCAGCTCCTCAGTAAATCAAGGAGCCCACTTAGAGCGGGGGCGCAGAGGGCATTGGGGTACAATCTCTTCAATGGCTGCCGAAAGCCAGCTGTGCCAGTCCTCCACAAGCTCATCTAACAAGCCACCAGGGGGCATAGGATCCCACAGAGCCATCTGAAGCCGCTGAGGGTCCATTTGGCTCCATGGGTGAGCCAAAACATGCTCACCGCCTAAACAGGGTCTGGGCGACACATTCAGATGGGCCTTCAGGGCATGGTGGTCTGACCATGGCACTGCCTGAGCAGTGATCCAGTCCACACTAACCCCTGCTGTAAAGATCAGGTCGAGCGTATGCCCAGCCTGATGTGTGGGGGCTGTTATACATTAGGTGAGTCCTAGCGCCACCATGGATGACACCAGGTCCATCACCAGTATAGAGGCCACATAGTCAGCATGGACATTGAAGTCACCCAAGACTATCAGCCTAGGATACTCCAATGCCCAGCACGACACAGCCTCGACCAGAGATGGCAGGCTGTTGGTTGGTGCGTTAGGTGGACAGTACACCAGCCAGATAGCCAAACTCTCCCTGGCTTCCCACACTAGGCCTGAGCACTCAATACCTGCAAGCTTCAGCGGTGGGAGCACCCTGAAGGAGCAAGCCTCCTGAATGAATAGCGCCACTCCTCCCCCCACCCCACTGTCCATGATTGGTGAAGGACTGAGAACCCAGGTGGAGCCAACTGGGAGAGAGCTACTGACTCCCCATTCTTGCACCCAAGTCTCGGTCACACACACCAGGTCTGCTTCCTGTGAGCAGGAAATCCTGAAGGGTTGAGGTCTTATTATTTATGGACCTGGCATTGCACAACACCATTGTCGGAGGGGGGTCCTGATTCCCAGCCCCTCTGCCTGTCACTCTTGGGATGGGACACAGGCTGGAAGGGGATCAAGCTTGCTTATTTCCCCACCTCCTTCCCTTAGCTTCCTGCCTGTTCCCACTATTGTACTTTCCCCTCCCCAGGAGCATTGGTATCCTTAGCCCTGTTGCCGCCATTGCAGGTGGCCTTCGCAATGCCTTTGCAATGCTTCAGGCCAACCATGAGGTTGGCTTACAAGCAGAGGCCACTGTTGAAATACCACTAAAATCTCAAGTTCTCCTCAACAATAAATTACCTCATCCAATCAAGCCAAATTTACGATTTACAGTAACTAAGATCCCTAGCTCCACAAATATAATTAGACTTCGCCCACCCTGACCTCCTTTCTTGCTACTCTATCAGGTTGCAAAATTAAACTAACCAACTCAACTACACTATGAAGGGTGGGAAGCCAACTTTATGATCTATAATAACAAAAATCCCTAGTTCAACTAATATAATTAGACCTCACCAACCCTAATCTCCTATCTTGCTACCCTACCAGGTTACAAGACTTGGAGATTTTGAATTATTGACCCAGATAGGTTAATTCAATAAAGGAAGCCATGACCTTCAGTTTGCAAGATCTGGACATTTTGAAGGTCACTAATTTGAAAGTCTTCAGAAGTCAGAACACCCCTTCCCTGACACAGACAACTAAGTGACGGTACATTTTCTACCAAGGTTAGAATAGAAACCAAAAAATTCTTACCAGGCCCAACTGGTTGTTTGTGGGGTGGGAAGTAATATACAACAGAGTATTTAAATTTTAAACTGAATATTGGGGGAAAGCCGATGGGAGATGAAAAGTCTCTGGTTCAGGATGGCTCATCTTGGGGAGATGAGGGGGTAGCTGTTGTTTTTCTACAGGGAGGTGGATTGGAATTGTCCACTGAGACTGTGGCTAGTGATATGGACTGTCAGACAAGGTCTCGAGGGAGCAAGAGGAAGATTGAAGGCTTAACATGTACGGGAAGTTATAGGTGTTTCTATACAAATGCTAGAAGTGTCCGAGGTAAAATGGGGGAGTTGGAGTGCTTGGTGTGTCAGGTTCAAAAGCAAGTAGATCCAAGCATTCTTAGGAGTAAGAAGGGCTTTATTGGAATACAGTGCTAAAACCCACAGTGTAAAGGCTATTGTCAGGAATGGCGGGACAAGCTGCTCAAGCATGGTTATAGTGTGATGCAAAAGGCGACTAGCAAATGATCTGCAAGCGCGCGCACAGGAAACTCCCGGTGGGAGAGTTACTTAATGGGCGGGAGACGACTCCCTCCTCCCCTCGGCTTCACAGGAATGGAAAATTCTCATAGACTTAAGAATAGCCCCAAAGCCTGCATTCAAGGCCACCGTGATAACACCGAGCAGCAGAGAAGAAGCTCCCATGTTACAGCTAGCATATCTACACAAGAGCAGAAGCAGGGACGAGATAGGGAACACAGAACAATGGACACAGTGTGAAACATTAAACAACCATTACTGACACTCTGCCCTCCCCAAAATACCTCCTGCCCACTTAGGAAGGAGAAAACATCAGGCCTCCCGGTTTCACCGGGAATTGGGCGTGAAAGTCCTTGATTTGCTCAGGTGCATGCATATCTGTGACTTTCACCCATTCTTGATGTTGGGGCCCAAAGTGGACCCATTCAACAAGGTAGTACAGTTGGCCTCGCAGTATTTTAGAGTCCAGGATGTCAGCTAGTTCATAATGTTCCTCACCATCCACCATCGGGGGGGGGTGCGGGATGCTCCAGGCGCCACTTATTTGGAGGGTACACCAGTTTGAGAAGGCTGAAATGGAAGATGGGGTGAATGTTTTTAAGCGTTTTTGGCAATTCCAGTTGCACAGTGACTTTATTTAAACGACACAGGATTTTGAAGGGGCCAATGTATTTCCACGTTAGTTTTTTTGAGGCTTGGGGCAGGCGCAAGTTTTTCATAGACAGGTACACAGAGCCACCAGGCTGAAGGTCCCAACCCACCACCCTTTTCTTATCAGCCTGTTTCTTGTATTGAGCTTTGGCGGCATCCAAAGCTTCAGAAATTATTGGCCAAGAATAGCGAAAAGTCTTACACCAGTCTGTGGCTTTTCCCCCTGTTTCCTCACGTTTTAGGAAAGGCAGAGGGGGCTATCATAGCCCAGTGCTGCTTTAAATGGAGACATCCCTGTCGAAGCATGCCATGAGTTATTGTATGCAAACTCTGCCAAGGGTAGCAAATCAACCCGATTGTCTTGTTGATAGTTAGTGAAACAACGTAAGTATTGTTCCAGGGTTTGATTAACTCGTTCTGTTTGACCATCAGTCTCTGGGTGGTATGCACTGCTTAAGGCTCGTTCTATATCCATGAGAGCCATCAATTCAGTCCATAATTTGGAAACAAATTGAGCGCCGCGGTAGAATACTATCTTGATTGGCAAAGCATGGAGCCTAACAATGTGTTGTAGGAAGGCTCTTGCCAACACCTTGGCTGTTGGTAAGCCAGGGAAAGGAATGAAGTGGGCTTGCTTGGAAAACAGGTCAACTACCACCCATATGACTGTCATGTGTTTGCTGGGGGGTAGATCTGTAATAAAGTCCATGGAAATAACTTCCCAGGGGCGACCTGGCGTTGACAATGGCTGTAATAGTCCTGGTGGCTTTCCCGCTCTGGCTTTGCACCGGTTACAAACCAGGCAGGATTGTATGTACATTGACAAGTCCTTTTTCAAGCGAGGCCACCAAAAACTGCGCTGTAATAGGTGCAATGATTTCACATACCCGAAATGCCTGGCTGGCTTTAGGTCATGGGCTGATTGCAATTCTTCCAGCCAAATACTTTCGGGCACAAAAAGTTTGTTTCCTTTGTACCAACAATCATTAGATTTATGCAACAGATCTCCCTGGGCTTGTAGCATTTCCTTTTCTTGGTCAGTGATAGCTTTGGCAAAGCATTCCTCCCAGGGCGCACTGGAGGACTGGGGAACCAGTGTCTGTTGACTTTGTTTGCGAGTCACCACAACCCCGGTTAGTTGGGTTGGGGTGAAAAACGATTCTCGCACTTCCAGTTTATTACTAGCATGTTGGGGTAGGCGAGAGAGAGCATCCGCTAGGTGGTTAGATTTACCTGGGAAGTGATGAAGGGTAAACTGGAATTTAGAGAAAAATTCAGCCCATCGGAACTGTTTGGCATTGAGGACCCTTAGTACCTCAAGATTTTTATGGTCAGTCCAAATTTCAAAAGGAACTCAGGCTCCCTCAAGCCAATGGCGCCAAGTGGCGAGTGCCAATCGGATGGAGGCTGCCTCCTTGTCCCAAATGGGCCAGAATCTCTCAGTATCGTTAAACTTTTGAGATACATAGGCCAGTGGGTGAAGGTGCCCTTGTGCATCCTCTTGGAGGATCGCCCCCCCCCCATTGCGGTGTCCGATGTGTCTACTTGTACAATAAATTTCTTTGTCTCATCAGGGTGCCAAGTACAGGTTCAGTCGTGAATAATTGCTTGAGTTGGTCAAAGGCCTGCTGACAGTGAGGGGTCCAATCTAAGTGAGCTCCTGGCTGGGAAGCCTTGACCCCTCTCCCCTTGGTCTTAAGGAGGTCTGTGAGTGGGAGCGAGACCTGAGCAAAATGGGGTAGGAATTGGCGGTAAAAATTGGCGAAGCCGAGAAAACTCTGGAGTTGTCGTCTGGTTTTGGGGGGTTCCCATGTTAATACATCCTGGACCTTCTTAGGGTCCATTTCAAGACTGTCAGGGGATATGCGGTAGCCCAAAAAATCAATGCGCGTCTGGTGAAATTCACATTTAGAGAGCTTGACAAACAGTTTGTGCTCCAACAACCTTGCAAGGATCTCTCGGAGCAGTGCAATGTGTGTTTTCAGATCTGGGGAGTACACCAAGATATCATCCAAGTAAACAACCACCCCTTAAACAAATAGGGGTGCAGTACCTCATTAATTAAGTTCATGAATACCCCCGGGGCCCCCTGGAGCCCGAAGGGCATAACTCGGTACTCAAATTGCCCCAGTAGTGTATTAAAGGCAGTCTTATGTTCATCACCTTGCCTAATGCATACTCTGAAGTAGGCATCTTGCAGGTCCAACTTAGAAAAAACCTTCCCCTTAGCCACCTCCGCTAGCAAATCCTTGATGAGGGGCATGGGATAGGCATTGGTAGCAGAGACCGCATTAAGTCCCCGATAATCCGTGCATAGTCTTAGTCCCCCATCCTTTTTTTTACAAAACAACACTGGGGCTGCAAAGGGGGACGAAGCCGGTCGAATAAATCCACGTGCCAGGTTTTTATCAATGAACCTACGCAACTCCTCTTTCTCCATGGGACTCATGGCGTATATTTTGCCCCTTGGCAATTTTTTCCCTGGGAGAATTTCTATAGCGCAGTCTGAGTTGCGATGAGGGGGCAGTTCATCAGCCTCCTCCTCCTAAAAAACATGAACCAAGTCCCGGTACTCTGTGGGGATACAGTTAATCTCTTCTGTGGCTAGGCAAGCCCGTGGGGGATCATTATCAGGAGGGGTTCCCCAGTCCGAGTCCCACTTGTGTTCCGCGCACTTTGGGGAAATGAAATGCACTATTCCTTCCTCCCATAAAATGTACAGATCATGTCCATGTAACCACGGGCTGCCCAGGACCAACGGGAACTTGGCTTGTGGGGCTATTACAAACGAGTGGAGCTCCCAGTGCTCCCCTGCCCCCACATGTAAGGGGACGGTCTCGAACCGACAGGGCTCCTTCATTGGTGACCCATCCATTTGGGTAAACATGATGGGTTCTTTCTATCTGGTAACCGCGGCCTCTAACCCCGTAACTAGAGAGGGGTTTATCAGGTCCCTCCCACACCCAGAGTCAATAAGGCTCGGACCCTAATGTGGGTCATCATGGCCAGGTTCATTATGATCACAGTCACAAAGAAGTGAGAGGGGTAATTGCTCACCATTTTTGGCACTTCGGGGATAGGGTCCTGCTGAGCTGCACCATTTACAACAGGACCTGCTCATTTCCCTGCATCTCAGTCTCTTCTTCTTCCAGGAATGCTGGATCCATGATCTCTTGGTTGGCAAAGAGAGCCCGGAGATTACGCGGCTTGGCAGTGCCCTTCCTCGGTGGGGGTACCGGACGTCGTCTCTCCTCCTCTCGTGGTGGTGCCCATCCAGGGTCTTCCTTAGGGCAGGAGGTGGCAAAGTGTCCTTTCTCCCCACATTTTAGGCACAACCCTTGTCTCATGCACTGATCTTGGATCCCGCTCTGGGTAGGGGTTGGTTTTCCCCTAGTCTGGGTTGTGGAAGTGGTAGGGCGGTTATTCCCAAGAGACATATCCAGCTTCATGATGCGAAGTCTGCTTTCAGCCTACTCCACCTCTTCCATCCAACCTTGGAGGGTGCGTGGTTCCTTCAAACTGAGGACATTATTGCGAACATCCATTGCTAGTCCCATTTGATACTGCTGGGCCAAGACCGGGTCTGTCCAATCTCTGATCTTTGCAGCATGCTTTTGGAACTCTCTAGAGTACTCCCTCACGGTAAGCCTCCCTTGCTTGAAGGTGCGGAGAAAGGCTTCCACCTTTGGGGCAGCTGCCGGATCTTCAAAGCGGTTTCTCAAGACCCACATGAAGTCATCCACATTCCCTAGTTCCACTGCCTCTAGATCATGCAAGGCCACATACCAGCTGGTAGCAATTCCCCAGAACCGAGATGCAATAAACTCCACCTGCTGTTCTTCATCGGGGAACATGTGGCCCCACCGCTGCACAAATTTCCCGACTTGCAGAATGAAGAAGGAAATGCTCTCAGGGTCTCCATCAAATGTGATCTCCAGCATGTCCCTGGGTCGTATCATTGGCGGGAGGGGCACCATCCCCGGTCCCGGGGCAGGTGCAGGTGCTGGCAGTGGCTGGGGTGCTGGCGCTGGGACTGGAGCCAGGGGAGCCAGCGGAGGCTGGCCCAGGGCCGGCTGCCCAGGGATTGGCCTTCCTGGTAAGGGTCCACCCGGGACCAGCTGTCCGGGAACCGGTTGACCTGGAGCTGGTTGCCCTGGAATGGGTCCTCCCGGCACTGGCTGTCCAGGAATTGGTTGACTGGGAGGAGGGCGTCCTGGTGGTAGTTGTTGTCCAGGGCCAGGGGCAGGTCCGGGCTGGGCTAGCAGGTGCGTGTGAATTGCTTGGTCCATCATCCCCGGAAGGGGTTGCATCAGCTTGCCCATGTCCCGCATCAATCTTCGGGTGTCATCCTCGATAGTGTCCATCCGTGAATCTACGTCCTTGCTGGGGCTGGGCCTCACTGGCCCACGGGGAGTACGTCCATGGGGTAGGTCAAAGCTTCCACAGGGATCCATTAGGCTGTCCTGGCTTTGGCTCCCTGGTAAAGACCATGTTGTCTGGGTAGTGTCCAATAAATTCCTGGTCCAGTCTCCTTGCTTCTGTTGGGTGACCCACTTGTCCCACGGGATTGGGGCACTCTGGTAGTAGGTCCGGGGTATCACCCCTCCATGGCTTTGGATCAATCCTGCCGGGCTGTAGATTGGGAGGGTGTACGAAGCTTCCAAGGTACTGGTCACTGGAGGGGTGATCGGTCCCGCCTGGCAGTATAGGACCAATGCTGTAGTCACAGGAACCGTCGTTACCAGTAGGACCATCACCGGCATGGTGGTAACAGGAACAGTAGTCACTGGGACTGTAGTAACTGGCGTGGTGGTCACTGGGACTGTCACCGGTGTTCCTCCGGCACCGCTCATCCTGGCAAGGAGAGGCGTAGGCCGGCGGGAACACGATAGTGGATTCCTGACAATTTCTGTCAGGTTCAAAAGCAAGTAGATCCAAGCATTCTTAGGAGTAAGAAGGGCTTTATTGGAATACAGTGCTAAAACCCACAGTGTAAAGGCTATTGTCAGGAATGGCGGGACAAGCTGCTCAAGCATGGTTATAGTGTGATGCAAAAGGCGACTAGCAAATGATCTGCAAGCACGCGTGCGGGAAACTCCCGGTGGGAGAGTTACTTAATGGGCGGGAGATGACTCCCTCCTCCCCTCAGCTTCACAGGAATGGAAAATTCTCATAGACTTAAGAATAGTCCCAAAGCCTGCATTCAAGGCCACCGTGATAACACCGAGCAGCAGAGAAGAAGCTCCCACGTTACAGCTAGCATACCTACGCAAACGCAGAAGCAGGGACGAGATAGGGAACACAGAACAATGGACACAGTGTGAAACATTAAACAACCATTACTGACAGGTGTTGGGGGGGAAAATAGGCATTGTGGGTATTTCAGAAACTTGGTAGGATGAGGAGAATCAATGGGATATGGTGATTCCTGGTTATAATATTGTAAGGATAGGGGAGGAAGGGTTGGAAGTGGGGTGGCTCTCTATGTCAGAGAGGGTATAAGTCCAGTAAGATTGAGAGGGTAAGAGAATTAGATTCGCTTCTGGAAATGCTATGGGTTGAAATAGTGGGCCCAAAAGGAAACTTAACACTGGGAGTTTGTTATTGCCCACCAGATCAAAAGACTGAGGAGGATTATAAAATGATGAATGAATTAAAGATAGCAGCTAGACAAAAAAACCTGTGTCATAAAAGGTGATTGGGTCAATATATGTTCTAGTTGAGAAAAAGAGATTGAGTTTCTAGACACTCTCAATGACTGTGCTATGGAGCAGATGGTCACGGAACCTACCAGGGGAGAGGCGATCCTGGATTTGGTCCTAAGTAGTGCCCAAGACCTGGTGAGAGAAGTAAAGGTTATTACACCACTTGGGAACAGTGAACATAATGCTATTGAGTTCAACATTTGTATAAATAGGGAATTGGCCAAAAAGACTGACACAACCCCTTTTAACTTTAACTTTAAAAGGGGTAACTTCACTGATATTGGGGGGACATGTGAGGAGGAAACTGAAACGAAAAGTAGAAAGGGTCAAAACCATTGGGGAAGCTTGGAGACTATTTAAAACTACAATCCTAGAAGGTCAGAAAAAATATTTACTGCAGGTTAGGAAAGGCACAAATAGGTATAGAAAAAAGCCTGCATGGTTAACAAACAAAGTAATGGAAGCTGTAAAATGTAAGAAGGATTCCTTTAAGTGGTGGAAAGCTAGTCTCAGTGAGGTTGATAAAAAGGAACACAGGCTATGGCAAATAAAATGCAAGTCTGTGATCAGGCAGGCAAAAAGGGAATATGATGAGCATATCGCAAAAAATGTAAAGACCAACAATAAAACTTTATTAAAATACATTAGAAGCAGGAAACCAGCCAGAGAGGCAGTGGGGCCCTTGGATGACCAAGGGGTAAAGGGAGTAGTGAAGGATGATAGAGAAATGGCTGAGAAGCTGAATGCATTTTTTGCCTCTGTCTTCCCTGTGGAATATGAGAAGTGCTTGCCCACTCCAGAACCGCTGATTTCGGGAGGAGTGTTGAAAGACCTGAGTCAGACTGAGGTGATGAGAGAGGAGGTCCTACGACTGATAGACAACATAAATCTGATAAATCACCAGGCCCAGATGGCATACATCCGAGAGTGCAAAAGGAACTTGTAATGTATCCACTTGAGGCCATGGGCTCAGGGCACCATGTGCTTGGACTGGTTCTAACCGGTCCACCATGTGGCCAGGCGAAGGGCCTGAGCTTTGCTCTGAAATACAATGGACTAGAGGATCCTAGCTCCCTTCCAACTGAGGAGCAGGAGATAATTCAATCAATGTAAATAGCGAATCACTGGGTGTTGTGTGTTTGGGGTGTGGGTTCACTTGGGAATAAAAGCCGGCCTGCGAGCCAGCTTAGGTTGTCTTGTTCTTCAACTAATAAATTATGTGAGAGCTGAAATCACTCGTCAGTCTCAGTACTTTTCACTGACGACGAGGATGGGATGCCAACTCCCTCCCTGAACAATGACCACGACGAAGAGCATCACATCGAGCCCAGCCGCTCATCGCACTGCTCCCGAGCATCGCACCACTGACCCCAAGAGCAGCAATGCACCGCTCACTGCAACCGAAGCTGCCAACGCTCCTGAGCATCGCACCGCTGACCCCGAGAGCAGCACCGTACCGCACCGCTCACCCGCTCACCACAACCACTCCAGAGCATCACATCGCTGACCCTGAGAGCAGCACCGCACCGCTCACTGCCATTGCAGCCATTTCTTCCAAGCAGTGCCGCGATCACCACACGCCACCCAGCCTTGTGCCACATCTCCAGCCACTCACCGCACAGCCCCACTACGCACTGCATCCCCAAGGGCCACCCACCTTGCACTGCGCATCGCCTCGCTGACTCCGAGTGCAGCACCGCCACACGCCACACTCATCTGCCGCCACCGCTCCGTGTTTCGATTTCCCGTGCCTCGCAATGGCAGCCGCCCCTCGAAAGCAGCCCTCTTCGCAAGCATCGATCTCCGTAAGCAACATGCCTCGCCAGCATCGTGCCACTTCACCAGCCCCTTGTGCTAGCTGTGGTGACCCACATGATCGATGGTCATGCCACTTCAGGACTGCCATCTGCTGAGTTTGCAAAAAGACGGGCCACATCGCCCGGGCCTGCCACTCCCGGGGTAAGCGCCTGAGGTCTTCTCCACTCCACCTGACCGAAACGGTTCGACCATCAAGCCTCCACACCCTCGCATCCACCCAGCAGCCGCACCTGGTATGTAACTTGCCCCCGGACGGCCCCAACAAATTACATGTGACAGTTCTTATTGAGGGGTTCCCCTGTTCAATGGAGATGGATACGGGTTCGTCATTCTCCATAATTTCCGCAGACACACTCTGCAAGATTTGACCGCAGAGGGCCCCCCCCCTGCAAAAGCCATGGGGTTTGACCTTACGGGACTTTAACAAGAACCCCATGGTGGTCCGGGGCTGGGGCAAGTTCCGGGTACAGTTTAAGGACTTTGACGGAATCCTGGATCTACTGGTGGTGGAGGGACATCTTTTGAGTCTGCTGGGACTTTCATGGTTCAGGCCCCTAGGACTCACGGTTACAGGGGTGAATCACGTGCGGGCGCTGGACTTTGCTAAGGTCTGTGATGAATTTCCCTGGGTTTTTGACGGCACACTGGGGTGGTACACTGGGGACCCCATTTCACTGGATCTCGACCCCAGCGTCCAGCCCATACGCATCAAGGCCTGCCACCCCCCAATTGCGATGAAGCCTAAGATTGAGGCTAAGGTCGACCGCCTTGTGGAACAGGGGGTGCTGGAACCGGTTGCTTCAGCACGCTGGGAAACCCCCATAGTCACCCCCGTAAAGCCAAACGGTGACATTTGCATTTGTGCAGACTACAAATGCACTTTAAATAAAGCCCTCCAGGACCATGCGTACCCAGTACCCGTGGTCGGCCATGTTTTGGCGGCACTAGCAGGGGCCCAGGTCTTCGGCAAACTAGACCTCGCCCAGACGTATCAACAGCTACCCGTTGATGCTGCCACCGCTGAAGGCCAAACGATAGCCACTCATAAAGGAGCTTTTAAAGTCCACCTGCTCCAATTCGGGGTGTCTGTCGCGTCGGGGATTTTTCAGTCCTTCATGGACTCCCTCCTGAAAGGGATCCCCGAGGTCCAACCATTCCTGGCCGATGTGATCATTGCGGCCCCAGACACATCCTCCTTCGCAGACCGACTCTGGGCAGTGCTGCGAAGATTTGACGCGGCAGGGCTCAAGGTGAAGAGGGAGAAATGCCTCCTAGGAGTGCCGTGCATAGAATTTCTGGGCTTCGTAGTCGACGCACATGGCCTCCATCCCACGGAGGACAAAGTCAAGGCAATCACACAAGCCCCCCCGCCCTCATCCAAACAGGAGCTACAGGCCTTCTTGGGCCTCCTGAACTTTTATCATTCCTTTCTCCCTCTCAAGGCGGCGGTGGTGGAGTCGCTCCACTGCCTGCTTGACAAGAAGGCTCCTTGGGTCTGGGGGCCGACACACGGCGCAGCTTTCCAAGCAGTCAAGGACTTGTTAACCTCCAACACGGTGCTCTCGCATTTTAATGAACAGCTTCCCGTGGTACTGGCATGCGACGCCTCACCATATGGGGTCAGGGCAGTTCTTGGCCACCAGCTGCCAGACGGTTGTGAGGTCCCGGTGGCTTATTACTCCAGGACCTTGTCGCCGGCGGAGCGAAACTATTCGCAAATTGACAAGGAGGTGCTCACGATAGTGGCCGGGGTGAAAAAGTTTCACCATTACTTTTATGGCCGGCCTTTCATGATCCTGACCAACCATAAGCCTCTTCTCGGTCTCCTGGCCCCGGACCGCCAGACCCCCCAAATGACGTCTCCACGAGTCATCCGGTGGTCTGTGTTTTTGTCTGGTTATTCATACTCCCTCGTTCACCAGCCAGGCAAGGCGATGGGTCATGCGGATGCCCTGAGCCGCCTTCCACTGCCTGCCACAGACCCTGACCCAGCCCCGGCCTACCAAGTCGCCCTCCTGGAGGTGCTCCCGGACCAGCCAGTGCACGTCGAAGAGGTGGCACGCCTCACCGCGAAGGACAAGGTCCTCAGCCGCATTCTCGACTGGGTGGTAAGGGGGTGGCCCGCAGGCCAGGCAGGCCCAGACTTCACAGCTTTCACCTCCAGGAAGGAAGAGTTGTCCATTCACAAAGGCTGTGTGATGTGGGGGAGCCGGGTGGTCATTCCTGCGCCACTGAGGGAACGGGTCCTCACCGCCCTCCACGAGGCACACCCAGGGGTGGTTCAGATGAAAGCCTTGGCTAGGAGTTATGTATGGTGGCCGGGGCTTGACAAAGACATCGAAGACATGGTCCGGAGGTGCCAACCATGCCAGTCATCCCACCTGGAACCACCCAGGGCCCCTGAGCGTGCCTGGGAATCCTCACACCGCCCCTGGTCCCAGCTGCACTTGGACTTTGCGGGCCCATTCCAGGGACAGCTGTTCTTCATCCTAGTGGATGCATACAGCAAGTGGTTAGAGGTGGTCCCAGTACCATCCACCTCTTCCAAATCTGCTATCCGAGCAATGTGGCAGATATTCAGTGCCCAGGGCATCCCCAACACCCTGGTCACAGACAACGGGACGGCCTTTACATCCAGCGAATTCATGGACTTCACCCATTACTACGGAATACGCCATGTCCAGCCCGCCCCTTTCCACCCCGCGACCAACGGCCAAGTGGAACGAATGGTCAGGATGACCAAAGGTGCACTCCATTGCTTGGACTCAAAGGACTGGGACTACAAGCTGGCTGCATTCCTCTTTGGCCAGTGGATCACTCCCCACACCACAACAGGGCATAGTCCGGCCGAACTCCTCCTAGGCCGTTGCCTGATGACCCGGCTTGACCGTCTCCATCCCGATCGCGCTGCAGAAAAGGCACCGGTCACCGAGTCCCATGAAGCGGCTAGGAGGTTCTTCCCAGAGGACCCGGTGTATGCCCAAAACTACACAAAGGGTCCACCCTGGGTTCCGGCATGGGTGGTCCGGGTCCGGGGGCCCCGTTTGTAAGAGGTCTCCTGCGAAGATGGTACCATGCTCCACCGCCACATCGACCAACTCCACCACAGGGTGGTGCCATGAGAGCCAGACGACTTCGAGGACCCCGAACTTCAGGAGGCAGAGGAGCCACGATCTTCTCCGCAGGAACACAGCCTGGTGGAGAGCACAGCCATGACCCCCCTCACCCTGTCTACTGAAGCCTCGACCGCAGCTGACGACGCCTCAGCGGCCACATCCCCTCCGCCGGCACCGGTAGGCTCCCCGGCCAGGACACAGGCACCTGCATCTCCTCCAGTCCTGGCCCCCGGCGCTCGACCCGGGAACGAAAGCCTCTGGCTTATTTGAAGGACTTTGTGTGCAGGCGTATCTCTGACCAAGGGGGAGGGGTGTAATGTATCCACTTGAGGACATGGGCTCAGGGCAGCCATGTGCTTGGACTGGTTCTAACCGGTCCACCATGTCGCCAAGTGAAGGGCCTGAGCTTCGCTCCAAAAGACAATGGACTAGAGGATCCTAGCTCCCTTCCAATTGAGGAGCAGGAGATAATTCAATCAATGTAAATAGCGAATCACCGGGTGTTGTGTGTTTGGGGTGTGGGTTCACTTGGGAATAAAAGCCGGCCTGCGAGCCAGCTTAGGTTGTCTTGTTCTTCAACTAATAAAGTATGTGAGAGCTGAAATCACTCGTCAGTCTTAGTACTTTTCAGAACTCAAATGTGAACTTGTGGATCTCCTCACAAAAATATGTAATCTTTCATTAAAATCTGCCTCCATTCCTGAGGATTGGAAGGTAGCTAATGTCACTCCCATCTTTAAAAAGAGTTCCAGAGGAGATCCAGGAGATTACAGGCCAGTCAGTCTGACATCGATACCGGGTAAATTGGTGGAAACTGTTATTAAGGAAAGAATTAGTAAGCACATAGATGAACAAAAACTATTGAGGTTGACTCAGCATGGGTTCTGTAAGGGAAGATCTTGTCTCAGTAACCTGTTAGTGTTCTTTAAGGGGGTGAACAAACATGTGGACAAGGGGGACCCAACAGATATTGTTCACCTTGACTTCCAGAAAGCTTTTGATAAAGTTCCTCATCAAAGACTTCTAAGTAAGCTCAAAAATCATGGGATAAAAGGAGAAGTCCTTTTGTGGATCAAAAACTAGCTAATTAATAGGAAACAGAGAGTGAGTATAAATGGGCAATTTTCTCAGTGGAGGATGGTAAGCAATGGGGTACCGCAGGGATCAGTACTCGGTCCGATGCTTTTTAACTTGTTCATTAATGACTTGGAGTTGGGAGTAAGCAGTGAAGTGGCTAAATTGGCAGATGATACAAAGTTGTTCAGGGTGGTGAAAACCAGGGAGGATTGTGAGCAGAGCCGACTCAAGGTGTTTCTGTGCCCTAGGCGGGTGCAGATGCCGACCTCCCGGTTGGGCCTGGAGATGCCACCATGCCGCCCCCACCTCCTCCCCCCCAAGGGGGAGAGGGGGAGGGCAGGTGAGCTGTGCCGCAACCTCCTGCACCCCGGCCAGGTGCTCTGCACTGGTGGCAGCGGTGGGAAGTCCCCACTGGCCACTGCCATGCCACCCCCACCTCCTCCCCCCAAGGGGGGATGCAGGAATGTGAGCTGCATCTCTGCCTCCTGCGCTGAGGGTGCTCTGCACTGGCAGCAGTGGCAGAGAGTTCCCGCTGGCCACTGATATGCCACCCCACCTCCTCCCCCCTCAGGGGGAGGGGAGGGTGGGTGGGGGAGCTGCGCCACCTTATCCTGTGCCCTGGTGGGGTGCTCTGCACTGGCGGTGGCAGCGGGGAGTCCTTGCTGGCTGCCATCATGCTGCCCCTGCCTCCTGCCCCTGAGGGGGTGGGTGGGAGAGCTATACTGCCACCTTCTGTTCCCTTGCCAGGTGCTCTGCACTTGTAGTGGTGGCAGGGAGTCCCTGCTGGCCACCACCATGCCACCCCCACCTCCTCCCCCGAGGGGGAGGGGAGGGCGGGCAGATGAGCTGTGCTACCACCTCCTGCACCCCAGCTGGGCACTCTGTATTGGCGGCCGTGGGGCAGCAGCAGCGGGTGCCCAGTTAGGGCAGTGGGGGGGCTTTTCAGGGGGTGGGGCACCCTAGGTGAGCGCCAAGTTCACCTAGCAGGCAAGCCAGTGCTGATTGTGAGGCACTCCAAAGGGATTTGTCGAGGATGGGTGAGTGGGCGTCAACATGACAAATGGGGTTCAATGTGGCCAAGTGCAAGGTGATGCACATTGGAGCCAAAAGTCCTAAATATAAATACACGTTGATGGAGTCCAAACTGGCAGAGACTGACCAAGAGAGAGATCTTGGAGTCATAGTAGATAACTCACTGAAAATGTCGAGACAGTGTGTGACTGCAATAAAAAAGGCGAAATGCCATGCTGGGGATTATTAGGAAGGGTATTGAAAACAGATCAGCCAATATCATAACGCCCGTATATAAATCAATGGTGCGACTTCATTTGGAATACCGTGTACATTTCTGGTCACCACACCTTAAAAAAGATATGATAGGTTTGGAAAAAGTGCAAAAAATGCAACTAGAATGATAAAAGGGTTGGAACCTATGAAGAAAGGTTAAAGCGCTTGGGGCTCTTTAGCTTGGAGAAATGACGGCTGAGGGGTGACATGATCAAAGTTTATAAGATAATGCATGGGATCGAGCAGGTAGAGAAAGAGGTACTTTTCTCCCTTTCTCACAATACAAGAACTCGTGGACACTCAATGAAGTTGCTGAGCAGTTGGGTTAGAACAGATAAAAGAAAGTACTTCTTCACCCAAAGAGTGATTAACATATGGAATTCACTGCCACAGGAAGTGGCAAGCATGAACAGCTTCAAGAGGGAATTAGATAAGCATATGGAGCAGAGGTCCATCTGTGGCTATTAGCCACAAGGACTCTGGGGCAAGTGATGCTCTGTATTCTTGGTGCTTTGGGGGGGTCAACTTTGGGAGGACTTCTAGTGTCCTGGCCCCACTGGTGGACTTTCTGATATCACCTGGTATTTTTGGCCATTGTGTGACACAGAGTGTTGGACTGGATGGGCCATTGGCCTGATCCAACACTAGTTTCTCTCATGAGTTTTGAAAAAAAAGGAAGTTACTTCAGAGGAAGAGGGGGTTTGGGGGGTCTGCCAGGAAAGTGAGGTCACCGGTTTTGGTACAGTGTGCTAGAAGTGACATCATCAGGAGGGGTAGAGCTTGGGAAGTGACGGCACTTGACCTTTGACCTGGAAGTGATTGTGGCAGAATTTGGGGTTCAATGAGCCCGGGCCTTTCTGTCCCTCTATGCTATGTAGGTTTCGCTATAACTGATTTTGGGTTCTTAGTTCTCAGATCCTATAAGCCTTTGCTTTTTTTGCTGGGAACCTAGGCATAAAAACTAAAGCCTTGCCCTGTAGATGTACCTTTGCCTGAATTCACACTTCATGGCCTTCAAAGCCTAGATATTTCTGTCTAGGTCTTTTTGACATCGTAGTTAATAAAATATAACTAGGCAAAGGTTCATACTAACAAAAGTTCATCTTATCAATTTAAGATGGGCTGGTATTTGGCAAGTTTGGTATATTTTAATTAACTCCTCCCTTGATTCCTATCGGCTGAAAGGAGTTTAAAAAGGATGCTTTGGGCTTTGTTCAAGGCTATTTGGCCAGCACCCCACCTAGGCCTGAGTGAGGTCTTGGTCCACAGTCCAGGAATTCCTTGTTCTTTCTGAAGTATATACCAGGAGTGTCAATCATAAGGACTGGGGGTCAGAACCAGCCCACCCAGGGCTCTTATGTGGCCCATGAGCAACTAGTACAAGGGGGGAATAGGAGACTGCTCAAGGGGGAGTGGGAGGAGCCACTCCGATTGTGGCTTCAGCATGACAGAACAACCTTGTCTGCAGCGGTCAAGCAGTGTGGGAGTGTCTGCCCAGTGCTGCACCGCTGGCTCTCCAGTCTGCCCAAATGGGTTTTCCTTTGCAACCCCCCCCCGGCCCATGAGGCCTTGCAGTGAGGGTACAGCAACCTGGAACTTACCAACTGCTGTCCTTTATGCAGCTTATATCTTTGGTACATGGCAATATGTTTTATGGCACACATGGCCCAGCCCCAAAAAGTGACATTTATGTTAGATCCAACCCTCATGACAAATGAGTTTGACACCTCTGGTGTACATTATATCAGGTATTGGGATTTTTCTATATACAGTTGGGTATTGATATTGAATATATGCTATTGTTTTACTAGTGTATGGTTTTAGAGAATAAATACTTTTAGTTTAAGGCAACTCTTCTTGCTGTGTTTTTCTCCCTCTAGAGGTCTGCGTTCCCTAGCCAGACTCCACCCACCCATAGAAAAGAACCCTAATGGGATTGGGGGTACCTGGAAGAGGCCTGGACCCCTAAAATTCCCCTAAAGTGACATTACAAGACATATCACAAAAGTCTCCTGATACCATCCCCAAAGTCCTCAGATATTTCCAGAGTAAGATCTGGCAACCCTATACATTCTGTACTTTTTTACAGTATTAAGAGTGATCAAGGCAGGTTTTTGTGATCAGTTCAGAGGTCAACAATGTCAGCTTGGCAAAAGGAAACCTCATTCCTACCCTCTGTCAGCATTTGGAAGGGACAAGCTGGAACAGCCGCAATATCTGCAGTAGCTGGATGTCAGGAGGCGGGCAGTCCCCAGCCCCTCCTGCCTCCTTCCCCTTTGGCCCAGAGAGGCAAACTCCTGAGTACCAACATGCAACAGGAAGCAGGGGCCCTCCTCACCCCTCAAGAATCCCTATCAGAGGCATGAGCCCGGGGTCTGCACTAGGGACAGGAACACAGGGGGTTCCCATGTTCAGGAGGGTACCTGAAGACAAGCCCCTTAGAGGGTTCCCTGGGGCCCCCAGTCTCTTACCTCCCAGACTGCCCCGTAAAACACCAACCGCCAAGGGGGGATTGGGTGGGGGACCCAGAAAGCACCCTCAACGACGATGGCCCAATAGGGAAGAAGCTGGGTGGGTGCATACAGATGGGATTGAAGAGCAAACCAATCCCATGGCTGAACTCCTCTGAAGTTGGGAGGATGGGGCAGAGACAGGCAAAGGGAGGGTTAATAAGAGGAGAAGAAATGCTGGCCGAGGAGGATGACACCTGGAGTTTATGGAATGTGAGATAGTGAAGATGGGGGGAAAGTAAGGGGAGGTCTGAGAGAGAGAGAGAGAGAGAGAGAGAGAGAGAGACAGGGGTCCGCCAAACCTACCTCAACTGTAGACTTGGTAATAAGCACCAGGTAGACAGGGGTCGGTGAGGTAACCGGCCTACCCCAGGTGTCTGAGGTTCAGCAGAAGTGTCTCACCAGCCTTCTGACCCTGGAATCCTCCTCTCCTCCCAGCACCTCACGAACCCTGGGCGACCCTCACACTGGATCAGGAAGATGTTTGGAGACAGGACTGGGAATGAAATGCTTCAGGCACCATCCTTTGGTCATGCTCATCAGCCACTGAAGAATGCCTGTCTCCAGGGTCAACAAGGAGTCTCCTCTCCAAAAACAAAACTGCTATCCCATTTCCACAGAGCTTTGCACGTTGATTCAATGGATGGTTTTTACTTAGAAATGGCTTTGGGAATCAATCTGGCTGAAAAACAGGCTCTTGTTCTTATAATGAATGAATGAATGAATGAATGAATGAATGAATGAATGAATGAATGAATGTGAAAAAAATCTCAAACTAACCCTCATCATATATCTTTTATACTAGGTATACTTGAGCAAATTGGATCCAATTACTCACTCAAGCAACAAGAGCATCCATTTCCCTTTTCCAGCCAGCATGTTTGTACTTTGTGGATTGGATGAAGGGTCTCCTTCTGCTTTCTCTTTACTGAAGAGTCAAGGGCAATCTCTAGGTGTTCCTGGAGAAAAGCACCTACAATGGTATCTCTGCCAATCAAAAAGCTGACCTTCAGCCAATGCGTGTTGCTTCAGTTGTGTGTGTTGTCAGTTTCACACCTCATAATCCACCCTTTCTGTTGATCTCTTGGGTGCCAGATGAGGAGGATTATTGAACATGCCAGTTCCAGGTTTCTGCAAGTGCCTTGCCTATTAAACATCATAGCAGGTGGTGACATTGGCTGTAGGTAAGCCTCAAGGACCAAACATGAAGAGTTTCTTTCGTGTTCGGCAGAAGCAGGTCTCTGAGGAGCAGGCATTGCTGAAGATGGGCCTAATTGCTCCAAGACATTTCAATTCCCCTCAGGATTCATAGCTTAGAAAACTCAGCATCATTTGGGAAAGAATAAGTCAGTCACAGAAGATGCAAGCATTCTTCAGATGACAGGCATATTTGAAAGCACTTTGGGTTTTGCTTGTACCAAATGATGTTTTACAAATGTTATTTTTCTTCATTGTATTGTTGTTAACATAGAAAACTGTGTTGGAGTCAGTGTTTTGACTAAAGAAGGCAATCAGTCAGTAATTCAAAGAAACCCATATATAACTGGTACTCAAGGTATGGAAACAAGAGTGTAAAACAGTAGAGGATTTTGAACTGGGTGAGGTGAGGACACAGAAGGTAATAGGAGGAGGAAATAACAAGCAAAGTGTAGGTAGGGTTGTAACTGTGTCTCCTCTTGAGGTCCATGGATTTAATTTTTTTATTTATTGCTGAAAGAAAGAAACCAGTGAAAGAGATGAAAGTTGGGCCAGAGTGCCAAAAGCCAGAGGACAGAGTATTTTAATATCAAAAGAATAATTTAAAAGGGAAAAAATCCCTTTCTTGACTGCCATAAGAATAGGTAGAGTGAATGTTTAGCATTCTGGGCAAAGAGAAGTACACAAGCATTTGGCTGTTACTTGTTACAAAGAGAACTCACCACTTGGACATGTGGAAGCACATAGGATACACCACCACATTTGAAGCAGTTATGCATCTGCCTCATTACATATGCATAGTAGAAAGCTGCAGTTGCTTCCTTGCTGCATATTAAACTTGTATAGACATAGTTGAATGAATGCATGTGGCTGCTCCATAGTACACAGTGCTTGCATGTATCTGTACACTTTCAAACTATAATGGGCATAGCAACCATAAGGACTCTGAAAATGTGCTGGGAAAAGGCACCCATTGCTTAGTGTGCTTTCAGCAGGACTTATCAGACCAGGACAGACAAGAAGAAAGAAATCTTCCCTTTGAACTGTCTTAACAAAGGGGTTGCAGCAAAACAAAGTCACAAAATATCAGCGAGAGACTAGATCTCACCCTAGTCTTGGTAGGTGCCACCAGTCCTTTCAGTCTATCCCAATAGCCCAAGAGGGAAAGGACAAGTCTCCCAGCTTCTCAGGGAATTACAAGAAAAGTCAGCCCTACAGAGTGGGACTGCAGACTGAGTTTCCAAACACAAAGCAGTTAGCTGGTAAGTGGTCAAAGGCCAAGGCTCTGGAAAAAGGCTTTCAGGGCAATGAAGGCAAAACCCACAACAGAATAAAAATATAATTATTTATTTAAAGTGCCAAAATATTCAAAAATGACAAGACTGTGAAAGAGTAAAATAATTAAATCTAAGCTTCTCCAGCATCGCTAAAACATAGAATCAAGCTTCCAGTTATCATTATGGTTCAGCACAGGCAGTTATTTCCACCAAATCAAGATGGTCAGGGCATAGCCCTTCCAAATAGCAATCAAGTGGGATGCCAATATGGAGCTGTATGGCCACTGACATGCTTCAGTGCCAAGTGGTCACTCAGCTCTACATGCATAGCCAAAGTGCAAAGACTAACTAGATTTATGGAGAGGGTCTCTGATTGACCTCAGGCCTGTTAGACCAATCAGAAACCAGAACGCTGATGTAACTCTCTATAGATTGCTAGGCACATGATGTCCAAGGATGGACTAGAGGGGGAGAGAAATGAAACCATACTGCATAGGTCCCACCTGTTCCCACACAGGTTTCCATAACTTCAGTTGCCTGGACTGTGATAATTGGAAGGACCAGGGGAAGATGGTACTCTCTAGCACTTCAGCTGCAATAAATTTAGCTGGCAAGGTCACTGTGTTCCAACTATCTCTAACTGAACATGCTAACTGTCTCTGGGAAGATTCCTGTAGGCCCCTCTGCAGCTTGAACCAAAGATTTTATTTCTTGGAACAAAGCATAGAACCATGTTTCTTTATGGTCCTGCACCCAGTCCAGCCAGGCACCAATCAGTTTGGCTTTAGGGGTAAAGCCATAAATAGCAGCACAGACCCCCATTGGCAGAATTCACACAGGGCACCATCATTCACTCTCTTTACTCCCACCTTTGTGACATAACAGGTATTCCCACACATACTCTATTGAATATCTCTACTGAACTCTGCAGGTTCTTGGTAATTTCTTTGAATTTCCATGGGGGGGGAGAGCGGAATGTTTCTTGGTAATTTCTTTAAATTTCCATGGGGGGGAAAGCGGAATGTATCATGTCTAGAGTATTTAAGGTATAGGGCCAAAAAAATAAATAACTGTTTTTTCTAGACTTTATATAATTGCATGATGCTTATTTTAAGTTGAAGTTTTTTATTTTAAAATTACTAAAAGTGTTTGATGTTCTATCATTGGCTATTTTTCCCCAAAAGGTGTGATTTGTAGGAGACCAAATTCTATAGCTGCTGCTGTGAATATAACAGGGTTTCAGTCAGGTAGTAGGAAAGCTTTCCCTGTGCACTGAGTGAAAATATAGGTACACATCTGGAATTGACAGAAATGTTCCCAAAAACACAATACTGCAAAATTCTCACAATAACATTGTAAAGGCAGCTGTGGAGACTAAATACGCTGCTGCATGGTCTCCAACCTTCTGGAATTCTAGGAAAGCATATTGGGTACCACCACAAAATGGCTGTCATTGTAGGTTGAATCAGTCACAAAGACGTACCATTGAGGAACAGTTATAAAAGACTGGAAGGTCTCAAAATGTCCTCCTATCATAGAGGCTCTATGAATGGAGCTATTTTGCCCATTTCTACAAGCCCCGCAAGAAACTTGTGGGTTGGTTATCCCGTTCCTCACACCTTTGCTTCCTCCCCTCTCCCCCTACCTCTCTCACACTTTCTCCCTTCTGCCCCTCCTTTCTTAATCCCTCTCTCTCCCCTCCATGTATGTTACTTCCTCTTTCTTTCTGACCCGTTGTTTTTCTGCTTCCCCACCTCATCATGCTTTCTCTTTCTGCCCCCCTAACAGTCTCTCTTTCTGCCCCCATCACTCTCCCATCCTCCTGCCTGCTTCCTCTCCCCCACCCCTCAGCAGCAGTGGCAGCTCTCTGGGAATCACAATGGATCTCCCAGCTACACTGATCAATTCGCCTTAGGGCTGCCAGCTCCAAGTTGGGAAATTCCTGGAGATTTGGAAGGTGGAGCCTTTGACAGTGAGAACTGGGGAGGGAAGCTGCATCAGCAGGGTATAATGCCACAGACTCAACCCTCCAAAGCAGCCATTTTATCCAGGGAAACTGATCTCTGTCACCTGGACAACAGTTGTAATTCTGGGTGATCTCCAGCCCTTGCTTGGAGGCTGGCAATGGTAGTTCTTGTGGAGAAAATGGCTGGTTTGGAGGGTGGAGCCTATGGCATCATACAGGTCTGTATTTCCTTCCCTCCTCAAATCCCACCCTCCCCAAGATCCACCCCTCAAATGTCCAGGAATTTCCCAGCCTGGAGTTGGCAACACAATTTCCTTCCCACACAACAGCCAACCTACCTTTATCTACCTCTCTGTTTTCAGCTGTTCATCTCCACACTCCTCCCCCACAGCCTCTACCTAGGAAAATTACAGTCTTTCTCTCTTTTGGGGACCAAAGCAGCTTACATTATTCTGATCTCCTTTTTATCTGCACAACAACCCTGTGAGGTTGGTTAGGTTGAAAGTATATGACTGGTCCAAAATCACCCAGTCAGCTTCCACTGCAAAATGGGGATCTGAACCTGGGTCTTGCAGACACTACTTTGAAGCTCTAACTGCTGCACCTCACTGGCTTTCATAGGGTGGCTGCTGATGAACAGTAGCAAGCAGCCAGACCTAGTTGAGTCATGCAAATCAGGGGGCACCTGGCAACCGTAAACTACTGCCAGGCCTAGGGTTGCCAACCTCCAAGTGGGACCTGAAGACCCCCCAGAATTACAACTGGACTCTAGACAGCAGAGGTCAGTCTCCCTGGAGAAAATGTCTGCTTTGGAAGGTGGACTCTGTGGCATTATACCCAGCTGAGGGTTCTCCCTTCTCCAAACCCAGCCTACTTTAAATCTTCTAGGAATTCTCCAGCCTGGCACTGGCTCCCTCCCTGAAAGGCCAAAATAGAACTGGAAAGGGGCCCTCCCCCTCCCCCTTCTTTTACTGACAGAAACAGTAGAATCCCTCCCCCCCGTGTTCTAATTTCTCACCATTGATGTCTGGAGTTAGATCCCTGCAGTGGCAATTTCAAAAGGTATTTGGAGGGAATTAACCCTCCCTGAAGGGATTTTTTTACTTTTTGGATTTTTCCGCAGACTTAGGAATGCCCATTACTATATAGGAAAAGCTGTTGGAGGACAGTGAGCCCTCTATTGGCAGAAATAAGTATCCGCACAGAGGGGGCCTCTTGGTTAATAGAATGTTATGTCCTGAGCTTGACTTTCATTCCCATTGACATGCTGGTATCCTAAATGGCAATGCCTGATTGGCTACTCTGTGTAGCAGGCCAATCAGGAGACAAGGATTGTGCTGTAGGGAAGCAAACTGATTGGATGTTATCTCTGTAATACTATTGGTTGTTAACAGGAATATGGGCGTGGCTATGCTAGCCCGCACTGTTTAAATAAGAGCCTGTTGCTCTATGTTGTTGTCTGTTCTGAGCTGTTCTGAGCTGTTGAATCACTTCATTAAAGCTGAATCACTTTTGTTGATAGCTGCCTTAAGTGTCATACTTATCAATGGTGATGAGGATGGGATATAGTGGGTAGGCAGCCCGCTGAATACCGACACAACAGCAGATGAAGCGGAACCAATCGAGGCTTTACCACCAGCAGAACAGCACCCTACCGACCCGCCAGCAGAACTGGCAAGAGAGATGGCAGCCAGCGGCAAGTTCGAGGCATTCAAACCAGGCCTGGAAGACTGGGAATCATACATAACACGGTTCGAGTGTCACATAAGGGCACACCAAATCAAGGAAGAAGCCACAAAATCAGCGGTCTTGCTGAGTTCCTGTTGCCAAGCTGTGTTTGATGTGGTAAGGTCCCTGTTCGCATTGACCGACATCCTGACGGTGTCATTGGCAGACCTAAAAACAAAGCTGAAAAATCACGATGCGCCTAGTCCATCTGAAATTGCGTGCCATCACGCATTCTATAAAAGGGACCAGAAGGTCAGGGAATCGATAGCGGAATTCGTCACTGAGCTGAGGAAAGCTGCCCGCACGTGTGGAGTCTCTGACCTGGAGACGGCTTTGAGGGACCGGTTGGTGTGTGGCCTACGAGACGAGCGCTTACAGCAGCGACTGTTCACCAAAGCTGAACTCATCTACACTACGGCCTATGCAGAGGCTATAGCCGCAGAAGCCACCGAGTGGTCCACCTGGGAGGTCCGGCAAGCCACTGGACCATTACAACCATGGGTTGAGAAGGTGGTTCATCATGAGTCGACCACTGATTCCAAGGTCGATGGCAAGGACGTCCATCAGATGCGGAGAGCGAAGCCACAGTGGACCACAAGGAAAGCAACACCTAGGCAGTCATGCGCAGGTTGTGGCGGCAATCACAAGCGGGACCTAAGGTGCCAGAACTGCCAAAAGTGGGGCCATCTGGCCAGAGTCTGCAAGGCAAGAGGGCCAAAGAAGTCACCTCAGTTGTCACCAGGAATGTCGAGGAAGGAGCAAGACGCCAGAGCACGGAGGCAAGTGGAATGCAACGTGACAACCAGCCGTTCCTGACCAATGACCATCCTGAGCATCAAAAATCACTCTAAGAAGAAGATCCACATCACCGTGCTGTTAGACTAAGAGCCGTGTGAGATGGAGACCAACTCGGGATCGGCATTGACCATCATCTCTACAGAGACATTCCAGCGTTTGTTCCCTTACAGGAACTGCTGCCGGTTAGCAGCCAGTGGGATGCATCCCTCAGATTTCAAAGGGGGGTGCATACCAGTGGCTGGGGAAGCCATTTTTGAGGTACAATTTAAAGGGTTTAAGGGGACCCTAGATCTCCAGGTGGCTGAGGGGCGGAGGGCCAGTCTGCTTGGGTTAGATTGATTTGAGGCCCTGGGAATTGCTGTGCCTGGGATTGACCACATTGGTGGGAATAAACTGAGTTCTTTGTTTGCTGAGTTCCCCGAAGTGTTTGACGGAACCCTGGGAAAGTATACAGGTCCGCCAGTCACATTTGAATTAGACCCCTCCGTAGCACCCTTCAGGTTGCAGTACAGAACTGTACCGCTTGCCCTCAAACCAAAAATTGAGGCGGAACTCGACAAGTTGGTGACTCAGGGGTTTTAGAGCCTGTGCCTTATGCTAAGTGGGAAACACCCATTGTAACGCCCATCAAACAAGATGGTTCAGTCAAGATCTGTGCTGACTATAAATGTACTTTGAACAAAGCTTTACAACAGCACTCTTACCCCGTTCCTATTATAAGCCACGTATTGGCTTTGCTGAAGGGGGGGGGTGACTGTTTGCAAAGCTCGACCTGGCACAAGAGTACTAGCAGTTGCCCGTGGGCCCCAGAGCAGCAGAGGCACAGATGATAGTGACCCATCAAGGAGCGTTTAGGGTCAATTGCTTACAATTTGGAGTCAATGTGGCTCCTGGTATTTTCCAGAGTTTGATGGAGGGATTGCCCAGGGATCTACCAGGGGTAGTACCTTATTTTGATGATATGCTGGTTGCTGGCACCAATGAGGAAGAACTGGCAGAGCGTCTTAGGGGTGTGCTGGGCCAATTCCAAGCGGCCGGATTAAAGGTCAAAAAGCAAAAATGCCAGTTTGGGGTTTCACAGATTGAATTCCCTGTTTTTTTGGTTGATGAACAAGGTGTCCACCCCATAAAGAGCAAGATTGCTGCCATCCAATGAGCCCCAAAACCCAGAAATAAAAAAGAGCTGCAATCACTCCTGGGAATTTTAAATTTCTATCATGCCCTCTTGCCTCACAAGGCATCGGTGGCAGAACCTTTACACAAACTTCTTGAAAAAGGGGCACGGTGGATCTGGCATTTAAGGGAATAAAAGACTTGCTGGTGTCCAATTCAGTGTTGACGCACTATGATGAGGGGAAACCACTAATACTTGCCACAGATGCCTCCCCGTTTGGAATTGGCACCGTCCTCAGCCACAAAATGGTGGATCAGCGGGAAGTGCCAATAGCTTATTATTCAAGAACACTGACAGGGGCTGAGAGGAATTATGCACAAATTGATAAGGAGGGACTTGTGTTAGTTGCCGGTGTTAAAAAAATTCATCATTTTTTGTACAGTTGGAAGTTTGTTATGGTCACCGACCATAAGCCCTTGCTGGGCCTCTTTGCACCGGGACGCCAAACACCTCCAGTCCTCTCACCCCGTATGCTGCCCTGGACAGTTTTTCTGGCTGCTTATGATTTTGAACTGGAACATTGCCCCGACAAGGCAATGGGACATGCGGATGCCTTAAGCCAGTGTCCCATTCTGGGACCTGCCCTGGACCCTACTCCCGGCTATGAGCTAATGGCCCTGGAAGAACTGTCGCAGCTGCCAATCCATGCCTCAGACATTGCCGCTAAATCGGTGAAGGACTCCACGATCACCCAGGTGCTTAACTGGGTGTGGAGGGGGTGGCTAATGGGTCGTTTGCCACCAGAATTTCAAGCTTATTGTACATGCCAAAAAGAGCTGTCTGTACATAAAGGCAGTCTATTGTGGGGGGAACAGGGTGGTAGTGCCTCCTCCCTTATGGGAACAGGTCTTGGAGGTGCTGCACAAGGATCATCTGGGCATAGTAAAAATGAAAGCTCTGTTTGGCGTCCTGGAGCTATGTCTGGTAGCACAGAATTGACCACAACATTGAGGAGCGGGTAAAGGTCTGCAACGAGTATCAACTGCCCAGACCTGATCCCCCCTACGCTCCTCTGTATTCTTGAGAAAGCCCACACAGACCCTGAATCAGATTGAGGTGACAAGAGAGGAAGTCCTACAACTGATGGACAATTTAAAGACTAATAAATCACCAGGCCTGGATGGCATTCATCCGAAAGTTCTGAATGTGAACTAGTGGATCTCCTTACAAAAATATGTAATCTTTCTTTAAAATCTGCCTCCATTCCTGAGGACTGGAAGGTAGCTAATGTCACTCCCATCTTTAAAAAGGGCTCCAAGGGAGATCCAGGAAATTACAGGCCAGTCAATCTGACACTGATACTGGGTAAGCTGGTGGAAACTGTTATTAAGAAAAGAATTAGTAGGCACACTGATGAACAAAAATTATTGAGGCAAACTCAGCATGGGTTCTATAAGGGAAGATCTTGTCTGACTAATCTGTTAGTGTTTTTTGGTGGTGTGAATAAACATATGGACAAGGGGGACCCAATAGATGTTGTTTACCTTGACTTCCAGAAAGCTTTTGATACAGTTCCTCATCAAAGGCTCCTAAGTAAGCTCAATAGTCATGGGATAAAAGAACAAGTCCTCTTGTGGATCAAAAACTGGCTTATAATAGGAAACAGAGAGTGAATATAAATGGGAAACTTTCTCAGTGGAGGGTGGTAAGCAGTGGGGTACTACAGGGATCAGTACTCGGTCTGATGCTTTTTAACTTGTTTATTAATGATTTGGAATTGGGAATAAGCAGTGAAGTGGCTAAATTTGCAGATGACATGAAGTTGTTCAGGGTGGTGAAAGCCAGGGAGGATTATGAGGCACTCCAAAGGGATCTGTCGAGGATGGGTGAATGGGCATCAACGTGGCAAATGGTGTTCAGTGTGGCCAAGTGCAAAGTGATGCACATTGGAGCCAAAAATCCTAAATATAAATACACATTGATTGGGTCTGAACTGGCAGAGACTGACCAAGAGAGAAATCTTGGAGTCATAGTAGATAACTCAATGAAAATGTCGAGCAGTGTGTGACTGCAATAAAGAAGGCCAATGCTATTCTGGGGATTATTAGGAAGGGTATTGAAAACAAATCAGCCAGTATCATAATACCCTTGTATAAATCATTGGTACGACCTCATTTGGAATACTGTGTACAGTTCTGGTTGCCATATCTCAAAAAGGATATTATGGCATTGGAAAAAGTGCAGAGAAGGGCAACTAGAATGATAAAAGGATTGGAACACCTTCCCTGTGGAGAAAGGTTAAAGTGCTTGGGGCTCTTTAGCTTGGAGAAACAATGGCTGAGGGGTGACATGATCGAGGTTTATAAGATTATGCATGGGATAGAGCAGGTTGAGAAAGAAGTACTTTTCTCCCTTTCTCACAATACAAGAACTCATGGACACTCAATGAAATTTCTGAGCAGTCAGGTTAGAACAGATAAAAGGAAGTACTTCTTCACCCAAATAATGATTAACACATGGAATTCACTGCCACAGGAGGTGGTGGCAGCTACAAGCATGGACAGTTTCAAGAAGGAATTAGATAAACATATGGAGCAGAAGTCTTGGAAGGGAAAAGATTCAGAATAACTTCGGTCTTTAAGGCATTGAATTTTCTGAGAACATATGGAGAAGAACTATCAGATGACCAGGACGACCGTGAAGAAAGAGAAGGAGAAGTGGAAAAAGAAACGGAATCTGAACTTCAGGGAGCAATGGCACCATCAACACCTTTAAGACTCCCTAGACCACCAAGACAGAAAAGATTCAGATTCAAGAGATCCCCAATTGCTACAAGTCAAAGGGCAAAAGACGAAAGGGAACAACAACAGAAACAAAATCTAGGTGGATAGAAGAAAACTGAAGACAATATTGGTAAATGTTAACGGCTGAAATGGACCACAGAAAAGAAGGAAAGTTTTTCATCAACTCAAAAAATATAATGCTGATATAACATGCTTGCAAGAGAATCATATAAGAAGAGATGAAAAATACTTGAATATCAAAGGTTTGGGGAAAAATTTGTAGCTACAGATGAAGAAAAGAAGAAAAAGATGAGTAGCTACATATGTTAAAGACTATTTACAACCAAAATTAGTATTTGCTTCTAAGGACGGAAGAACTTTAATGGTGGCCATACGGAGACAAGCTAAATGGACATTGATAGTGAACATTTATGCTCCAAATCAAAACCAGGAAAAATACTATTGAAAACTCCAAAAAGTTATTATAAAACAGGAGTTTCCAGAACTGTGTATTGTTGGAGATTTCAATGCAGTTTTTGATAATAGACAAGATAGAAAAGCAAATGTGGCGGGAAAGAAAACAAAAGGTATTGAATTTCCCGATTCACTTTGTCAGATAATAGAAGAATGGCAATTAACAGATGCATGGAGAGTAAGGAACCCCAGAAAACAACAGTATACATTTTACTCAGCAAGACATGATTCATGGTCAAAATTGGATATGTGTTGGTTGTCACCTACAATGATAAAAGAATTAATGGACTCGGAAATTGAGGCAGGTACCTTTGCAGACCACAGTCCTGTGACTTTTGAATTACAGGGGACAAATCATAGAAATAGATGAACATTAAACCTTTCAATACTGAAGGATACTAAATTGGTGACACGTTTAAAGGAAGAATTTACCTTCTTCTTTAAAAAGAATGTTAAACCGGATATGCCAAGGAGAATCATATGGGACGCTTTTAAGGCCTTTGCCAGAGGTCACTTAATAAAGGAAGTGGCAAGAATAAATAGAAAAAGAAATGAAGAATACTCCAATTTGAAAAAGGAAATTCAGGAACAAGAGAAAAAAGTAATGGAAAAAGGAGAAGAGAAAGGAAATAGCAGTACGATTAAGTTGCTTATGTATAAAATGAACTGTCTATTGTTGTTGGAAATAGCAAAGAAATTGACCTTTGCTAAACAAAATTATTTTGAAAAGGCAAATAAACCGACTAGATGGCTCGCCTACCAAGTTAGAAAACAATCAGAAAAGGCCTATATAAAGATATTAAGAAAAAAGACTAGGGAAGAAACAAATAGAATACAGGATTTAAAGAGCATTGTGGAAGACTTCTACAAAGAACTGTACAGAAAGAATGATACCAGAGCTGAACAAATAATCCAATATTTGGAAGAACATAATGTTCAAAAATTCACAGAAGATCACAGAAAGATACTTAACCAATTGTGATGATGGAAATGGTGGAAGCTCTAAAAAGACAAAATAAGGGTAAGGCACCAGGTATGGATGGACTTCCAGTAGAATTTTATGAAATATTTGAAGAAACGCTTCTCCCGCAATTGCAAGAAGTTTGTAAAAAAATTATGGAGGGGGAAGAGGTTCCAGATACTTGGAGAGAAGCCACAATTTCATTAATATATAAACCAAACACAGATGGAAAAGAAATTAAGAACTATAGACCAATTTTCCTCCTAAATACATACTATAAGATTTTTGCTTCCATTATTGCTGAAAGATTGAAATGTATATTGGTAAGAACGATACATAGAGACCAAGCTGGATTTTTACCTAAAAGACAAATAAAAAATAATCTGAGGTGTATTTTGAATGTACTTGAGTATTATGAAGTCCATCCAGAAAAGGAAATGGCACTGATTTTTCTGGATGCAGAAAAAGCATTTGATAATTTGAGTTGGTCTTTTATATTAGAAACATTAAAGAAGGCTGAGGCTGGAAAGGAATTTATTCAGATGATACAAGCAATATACTCAAATCAAAGGGCAACAGTTATGATTAATGGTGAGAGGACGGAACAGTTCCAGATACAGAAAGGCACAAGGCAGGGTTGTCCCCTATCACCACTATTATATATCTTTGCACTGGAGATACTGACAGAAGAGATAAGGAAAAATTTAAAGGTGAAGGGACTGAAAATACAAGATGAAGAATTTAAACTATTGGCCTTCTCAGATGACTTGGTATTCATTTTGGAGGACCCTCTGTATTCAATTGGAGAGTTAAATAAAATTTTAAAAGACTATGGCCAAGTGGCAGGATTAAGAATTAATATCAACAAGACCAAAATACTGACTAAGAACATGAAGGCTGTACAAAAAGAGCTTCTACAAAAAAATCCCGGATATCAACTTTGTGACAGGATTAAGTATCTGGGGATAAACCTGACAAACAAATGCAGTTCCTTACAAGAAAATAACTACAAAGAATTATTGAAAATGACAAAACAAGATCTAAATAAATGGAAGAACTTAAAAATTTCACTGATGGGGCGAATTGCTTTGTTTAAAATGAACATCTTACCAAGGTGGATCTTTCTTTTTCAGATGATTCCAGTATTGAAAAAGTATGGAATTCTTAAAGAATTAGAGCAAATAACAACTAAATTTGTATGGCAAGGGAAAAGGTCTAGAATTAGGCTGAAAGCCCTACAAGATTCGAAAGAAAGAGGAGGGCATGGTCTTCCCAATTGGACTCTATACTACAGAGCCGGAGAATTGGCATGGATTAAAGAGTGGATTATGTTAGAAGACAGAAGAACATTATGCTTGGAAGGACACAATCTCTTGGTTGGGTGGCATTCATTTCTATGGTACAGAAAAGCATCAATACACAAGTATCGTAAACAGCATTGGGTACGAGATGCATTAATAAGTGTATGGAAGGTAGTCCATAAGAGATGGTTTATTAAAACCTCAAAACTGGTAGTCCCATTAGAGGCGATGACCCTTCCAAGAGTATATGGCGAAAATCCCCCCAAAAGGTATATGGACATTATAAATTTGAAGGGGGAGCTTGAAATTGACATGGATGTTATATGGTGGCAGAGAGCACAAATTAGATCGAGATTTGTGAAAGTTAAGAAGATAGGTTCTGATAAAAATCTATCAGATATGGAAAAAATATTATATGCTCCAGAGGATAAATTTATTTAAAAAATGTATAGTTTATTATTGAAAGACTTTATGGCAGATGAAATGGTCAAAAATAACATGGTTCAATGGGCGCAGAACTTGGGCTATAATATTGGAACAGTGGGATCAAATATGGAATAAAAATGTCAAACTAACCAGAGTGGTGTCTTACAGAGAAAATATGTATAAAATGTTTTATAGGTGGTATATCACTCCAGATAGAATTGCAAAATATGATGAAAAATGTTCTAATAAGTGTTGGAAATGTGGAAATAAGGTGGGCACTTTCTACCATATGTGGTGGACACGTGATATTGTGAAAAAGCTTTGGGTATGGGTCCACAGGATGATGCAGAAAATTACAGGGCAAGCTATACCTTTTAAACCTGAGGCTCTGTTATTAGGAAAACTGCCTAAAGGGACAGGTAGAGATGATCATTATCTGATAAACTATTTGATAACAGCGGCTAGGATCCTCTAGGCACAATACTGGTGGACAACCCTGATACCATCAGAACAAGAATACACTACGAAGATATTGGAGGCGGCAGAAATGGATACACTGACTCTGACTATGAAAGGCTATGAAGATTCTGCTTTTCAGAATACATGGCATCGTTTTTATGAATGGTATAACTCAGAAAGACAAGAGGGGTGTAATTGATATTGGCTGGAATATAGGAGTAGACTAACCTTATCTTAAGCAATGGTAATTTAGGTAGAGAGTAGAGACATTCATGTAAAAGATTATTAGAGGCAAAGTAGAAAACATGGATTATAGATAAAATAGGCTTGTATCCCGCCATAAATGTTATATGTTGTTGTTGTTGTTGTTTTGTGATTTGTTCTATGTGTATAGATGTGTTGTTATGTATTGTAATGTGATTAAAATAAAATAAAATAAAATAAAATAAAATGCCCTTTGGGACACTTAAAAAACAAACAAAAACAAACATATGGAGCAGAAGTCCATCAGTGGCTATTAGCCACAAGGTATAGATAGGAACTCTCAGTCTGGGGCAGGTGATGCACTCTATTCTTGGTGCTGGGGGAGGCAGCAGTGGAAGGGCTTCTAGTGTCCTGGCCCCACTGCTGGACCTCCTGATGGCACCTGGCATTTTTGGCCACTGTGTGACAGAGTGTTGGACTAGATGGGCCATTGGCCTGATTCAACATTGGTTTCTCTTATGTTCTTATGTAATCCATGTGGATTTTGCTGGCCCATTTCACAGGCAGGTTTTCTTAATTGTGGTTGATGCTTATTCCAAATGGCTCAAGGTGTTACTCATGAGTAAAATGACGACCGCGGCAGTTGTAAAAGAACTGTGAAAGCTTTTTGCAACACATGGGTTGCCAGACACACTGGTCTCTGATAACGGGCCTCAATTTGTGTTATCTTGGTTTCCAAGATTCATGCAGGACAATGTAATACGGCACATTACATTTGCGCCATTCCATCCTGCAACAAACAGGCAGGCAACGAGAATGGTTTGAACAACAAAGGAGACTCTGGGGAGAATGACTCAAGGGGACTGGAGTCAAAAGGTGGCATCATTTCTCCTCTACCAACACCACACTCTGCTACAGGGAGGGGTCCTGCAGAGTTATTAATGGGTCACCGCCTCACCACCCTCCTTGACAGACTCCACCCCGATCTCACCACTGATTGACTACCCCAGGGGGAGGACAGGGAAACTCCCCAATCCTTTAAAACAGGGGACTTAGTGTTCGCCTGGAACTATGGGGAGGGACGCCTCTGGCTTCCAGGTGTTATGATTGAAGTGGCTGTGTTGCTATCGTATGTGGTGCAGACAGACGATGACCGACAACTTAGGTGCCACATCGACCAGCTATGACAGCGATGGTCCACCTCAGACCGAGAAACAGAGAGCCCAACTGCCAGACCAGTGCCTCTGGAGGTAGTGGTAGAGGTGGGTGAAACTCCTCAGGTTGCTGAAGCTAGGGAGGTAACTCTGACCAGACAAGGGACAGAATGCCAGGGGCCTGAACAGGCAAGTAGTAGTCCACGGACTACTAGTGAGGAGCAGACACCCCCGACAGAGACCCTGCGTCGGTCTCAATGGTCTAGGCAAAGGCTGGCTTATCTGAAGGACTACATCTGTTCAGAGGTAGTCCATTCATAGGGTAGAGGGATGTTATGTCCTGAGCTTGACTTTCATTCCCATTGACATGCTGGTATCCTAAATGGCAATGCCTGATTGGCTACTCTGTGTAGCAGGCCAATCAGGAGACAAGGATTGTGCTGTAGGGAAGCAAACTGATTGGATGTTATCTCTGTAATACTATTGGTTGTTAACAGGAATATGGGCGTGGCTATGCTAGCCCGCACTGTTTAAATAAGAGCCTGTTGCTCTATGTTGTTGTCTGTTCTGAGCTGTTCTGAGTTGTTGAATCACTTTGTTAAAGCTGAATCATTTTTGTTGAGAGCTGCCTTAAGTGTCATACTTATCATAGAATATAGACAAGTCTAGGAAAATAAAAAGTCTTTGTCTGGCTCTTAAACAGTAGCAGACTAGGCATCAGTAAAGATGGCTTTAAAGGGTATTAGACCTGCACAAGGGGAGACCCACAAGAAACTTGCATGGAGAGGGCATTTCCCCCATCTTTGCTTCCCTCTCCACCCTCCTCTGTCAAAGTTCTCTCCTGTCATTCTGCACCCACCCCTTATCTATCAATCTACAACATCCTTGTATTCCAATAAAGCATTACTCTTTGTAGAAGAATGCCTGGGCTTACTTGCTATTGTGCCTGACAGAAATTGTCAGGAATCACTATAGCTCCTACCAGTTACATCTCTCCTGACCAAGATGAGTGGCCCCAGAGGAGTAACGGTCCCGGTCACCACGGTTCCCGTTACCACGGATCCTGTTACAACGGTTCCTGTAACCACGGTACCCGTTACCACGACTCTGGCCACCACAGTTCCTGCTACGACGGCGCCTGTCACGACGGTGACCACAGTGGGACCGCTAACCCCGCCGTCCATGATTGTAGGGGCTCCAGCATCGACTGCTTCCCTACCCGTCTACAGCCCAGCGGGGACCACGCCGAGGGATTGCAGCGTGATCCCACGTACCCAGTATTCCTTCTTCCCCTCCCAGTGGGACAGATGGGTCACCCAGCGGAAGCCGCGAGACTGGACCAAAAACCTGAGGGACTCGACCCAGACCACTTGGATGTTGCCGGGGAATCAGAGTCGGGATAGCCTGCTCGATCCCCGCCCGAGCTTTGGAATAATGCCGGGCTGGACCCCCCGGAGGCCTGTGCGACCGTGCCCTAGCAAGGACACAGATACTCGAATTGACACATTGGAGGAGGATTGCCGCAGGATTATGTGGGACATGGGACATTTGTTGCAGAATCTACCGAACATGATGGATCAGGCAATCTAGACCCACATGGCAGGACAGCCCACGCCCCCGGCATAGGTGCCCATACCAGCCCCAGTGCCTGTCCCAGTGCCAACGCGGACCCGGCCCAATCCTGCCTCCAGGCCAGCCGGTGCTGGGCCAGCCGCTCCTGGGCCAACCCCCCCCCCCCGGACAGCCGGTGCCAGGCCAGCCGCCCCTGGGTCAGCCGCCACCAGGGGTACCCCTGCCAGGTGCGCCAACAGTATTACCAGCTCCCTTACCTCCGCCGCCCCTTCCGGGGCCGGGGCCCCTATTGATTCCAGGGCCAGCTCCGCCACCTGTGCCGCTGGCTCCCCAGATAATGCCCCAGCCGAAAGATCTATTGGATATAACTTTTGATGGAGATCCTGAGAATCTCTCCTTTTTTATCCTGCAAGTTGGAAAGTTCATCCAGCGCTGGGGTCATCTCTTCCAGGATGAAGAGCAGCAGGTGGACTTTATCGTTTCCTGACTGTGGGGAGTAGCTACTAGCTGGTACGTGTCATTACATGACCTAGAGGCTGTGGAATTAGGGAGTGTGGATGCCTTCATGTGGGCCCTGAGAACCCATTTTGAAGACTCGACTGCTGCACAGAAGGCCGAGGCTTTCCTTTGTACCTTCAAACAAGGTCGGTTTACAGTTAGAGAGTATTCTACAGAATTCCAAAGGCACGCAGCCAAGATCCGAGATTGGACTGACCCTGTTATAGCGCAACAATAAAGGCTGGAACTCTCCTCCCAGCCACCGGGCCCGCTGATTCCCCCCTGCTGATCTCCCCTCCCCCCAGGCACCAGCAGTGACACCTGAGTGCCTCCCAGCTGCAGGGCCCACTGCAGAGTTCCCAGAGCATTCTCTGTGCACGCACAGGTAATGCTCTTTTACTTTGGGGGGGATTTAAATATCCCTGTACAGTTTTTAAAACTTTTCAGATTTTTCTGGACATCTGGGGACTCCCCCTAAGTGTGCAGGAAAATCTTTCTGCCCCCCCAAGTGCCCCCGCTGTGTGAATTTAGATATCCACATGGAGGGGCAACTTGGCTATTAGTGTATAGATTTTGTAATAGATGCTCCCTGCACATTACATTCAAAGGTGATCCTCCAGGATATTTTTTTTTAATGCCCCTAAAAGAGGCATTTTTATTATTTTTAAGACAATGACATAACAACAAAACAAAACAAAACACAAAATACAATCACAGACAATACAATACAATACACAATACAAACCCTAACACTACACAACACCCACAAAATACAACATTCAACATTCACGGGGGGTAAACTTCCCAAAGCAAATCACCAAGTTAAATTCCCTCCCCCTTACCGACCTAAGTGTTACCTTCTTTTACTTCGGTATTCACCAATTCTATCATTCTATCTTATCCACTTCTAATTTAACACAAAACTAATAATATTCAATATTCAAACCATTATTATTTCTCTCCATCCTTCTCTCTCTGGTCATACCAGTTATAGAAGCGTTGCCACATGTTTATAAAGGCTGATTCATCATGCCCTTTCAACATCAAAGTCAGTTTGTCCATTTCTGCTGCTTCCATAATCTTCTCAATCAGTTCTTGTTTTGTTGGAACCACCGTAGACCACCAATACTTCGCATACAGAATCCTAGCCGCAGTTGCAATATATATTAACAAATATCTCTCCTCTCTCTGCACCTCCTTTGGCAGTATACACAGCAATAACACCTCTGGCTTAAACACAAGAGTACCTTTTATAATTCTCTGCATCATACCATGCACCCATATCCAATATTTTTTAGTAACTTCACATGTCCACCACATATGATAAAAGGACCCAACTTTAGCATTGCATTCCCAACACTTATTAGAACATCATACTTCGCCAGCTTATCTGGTGTAATATACCACCTGTACAGCATTTTATACATATTTTCTCTATATGGGACCGCCCTGGTTATTTTTACATTTATTTTCCATATTTGGTCCCATTGTTCCAGCTCAATATTATAACCAAAGTTCATTGCCCATTGAATCATGTTATTTTTCACCATTTCATCTGCCATATAATCAGCCAACAACAGTGCATACGTTTTTTAAATAAATTTATCTTCTGGTTCATACAAAATTTTCTCCATATCTGTTAAAGATTTCTCAAACCCTACTTTTTTATCTTTTTTATATCTTGACTGGATCTGCACTCTGTGCCACCAACTGATATCATCATCCAATTCCAACTCCTCCTTCGCATTAATAATGTCCAAATACCTTTGTGGGGGGTCTTCACAGTATAGCCTAGGCAAAGTCACCGCTTCTACTGGAGCCACCAACCTTGAAGTTTTGGAAAACCACCTCCTTCGGATGGTCTCCCATACTCTTCCAAGTGCATCTCATATCCAGTGCTGTTTAAAGCTTTTGTGTGCTGCCACTTTCTCGTCCCACAGAAAAGCGTGCCAACCTTCCAGAAGATCGTGGCCTTCCAGTTTCAGTAATCTTCTGTCTTCCAACATCACCCATTCCTTAATCCAGGCCAACGCCCCAGCTCTATAATACAATTCCAATTAGGTAGGGCAAGTCCACCTCTTCCTTTTGAATCTTGTAATACTTTAAGCCTAATTCTTGCTCTCTTCCCTTGCCACACAAACTTGGTAGTAATTTGTTCCAACTCCTTCAATATTGCCAGGTTTTTCAGCACAGGAATCGTTTGAAACAAGAAGATCCATCCTGGTAAAATGTTCATCTTTATCAGAGCAATTCTTCCCATTAGGGATAGCTTTAAATTCTTCCATTTTTCCAAGTCTTGCTTCATTGCCCTTAATAATTCCCTATAATTATCTTCTTGCAGCGAACTGCATCTGCTCTTCAGTTGGATTCCTAAATATTTTGCCTTCACACAGAGTTTATATCCCGATTCTTCTTGCAAACACTCTCTTTGCTCTAATGTCATATTTTTAGTTAAGATTTTGGTTTTAGCTAAGTTAATTTTCAAACCTGCCACTTGCCCATAGTTTTTCAAAAACTTATTTAGCTCCACAATTGAAGATCTGGGTTCCTCCAAAATAAATGCCAGGTTGTCCGCATAAGCCAATAATTTAAATTGTTCTCCGTACACCTTTAGACCCTTTACTTCTGGATTTTGTCTTATCTCCTCTGTCACTATTTCCAAAGCAAATATGTAAAGCAATGGTGAGAGAGGGCAGCCCTGCCTCATGTCCTTTTGTACCTGAAATTGTTCAGTCCGTCCCCCATTTACCATAACAGCTGCTTTTTGCTTTGAATAAATTGCTTGAATCGCTTGAGTGAATCATTCTCCCGCTCTGGCCTTTTTAAGTGTCTCTGTTATAAATGTCCAATCCAAGTTGTCAAAGGCCTTCTCCGTGTCTACAAAAATCACCGCCATCTCTTTTTCTGGATGAGCTTCATAATATTCCAACACGTTTAGTTGCCGCCTTACATTGTGTTTTATCTGTCTTTTCGGCAGGAATCCAGACTGATCTTTATGAATTACTTTTGCCAAAACACGCTTCAATCTATCTGCCATGTTAGAAGCAAATATTTTATAATCCACATTTAACAAGGAGATCGGTCTATAGTTTTTAACATTGTTCCCTTCTGTATCTTGTTTGTGTATCAGAGAGATTAGTGCTTCCCTCCACGTGTCTGGGACTTCCTCTCCTTCCCAAGTTTTCTTATAGACTTCATGCAGCTGTGGAAGCAGTATTTCTTCAAAGATTATGTAAAACTCCACTGGAAGACTACCTGTCCCTGGTGATTTCCCTTTATTCTGCCTTTTCAGGGCCTCCACCATTTCCATCATAGTAATAGATTGATTTAAAATCTTCTGGTCTCCCTCCGAAAACCTTTGCATCGTACGCTCTTGCAAATACAGGGATATTTTTTTCTCTAGTTATTTTCTCACTTGCATAAAGTTTCTTATAAAAATCTTCCACAATCTTTTTTATATCTTTGATTCCATTTTATTCCACCCCGTTTTTGTCTCTCAATGATTTTATCAGTGCCCTTTCCGACTCCTTTCTCACTTGATAGGCCAGCCATCTAGTAGGTTTATTAGCATTCTCAAAATAATTTTGTTTAGTGTATCTTACCTTCTTTGCCAGTTCTGCTGTCAATAAGCAATTCATCCTGTGCGTGAGAAGCTTAATTTTCGCTTTCCTGTCCAAATCTCCTCCACTCTCCATTTCCTGCTTCTCTTGTTCCAATATTTCTCTCTTCAGGTTAAAATATTCTTCATTTCTTTCCCTGTTCTTCCTTGCCGCTTCCTTCATTAAAAGTCCTCTGGCAAAGGCCTTAAATGCATCCCATACCGTCTGCCTCACAATTCCTGGGGTGATATTCTCCTCAAAGAAGAACATGAATTCTGTTTGCAAACTTCTTACCACCTTGCTATCCTTAAGTAAGAAGGGATTCAATGTCCATCTACTTCTGCAATTTATTCCCTGTAGTTCCCCCGTTATCGGATTATGATCAGCAAACATGCCTGCTTCAATTTCCGCCTCCTGTAAATCCCTCGCCATTGAGGATGACATCCAACACATATCCAATCTAGACCAGGAATCATGCCTTGCCGAATAGAACGTGTATTGCTGCTTTTTAGGATTTCTTATTCTCCAGACATCCACTAAACGCCACTCCTCTATAATCTGCAAAAGTGAATTAGTAAATTCATTACCTTTTAGCTTTTTCTTCTGGCTATTCACCTTCCGATCCCATTTGTTATCAAAAACCGCATTAAAATCGCCAATCAAACAAAACTCTTGAAAGTCCTGTTTAGCTATCAAAGTCAAAAGCTTACCGTAGAATTTTTCCTGATTTTGATTCGGGGCATAAATATTCACAATTAAAACCTTTTTATTTTGTCTTTGAACTGCCACCATCACTATTCTCCCATCCTCTGAAGCGAATATTAACTCTGGTTGTAAGTGCTCCTTAATGTAGGTGGCCACTCCACGTTTCTTCTTTTCTTTATCCGTTGCCACAAATACTTTGCCTAGCCCTTTATAATTCAGATGTTTTTCATCATTCCTCTTAATATGGGTTTCTTGAATACATGTTATATCCGCTTTATGTTTCTTCAATTGATGAAATATCCTTCTTCTTTTCTGGGGTCCATTTAAGCCATTGACGTTCACCGAAATTATTTTCAACTTCTTTTTATCCATCTAGGTTCTGTGTCTGTCTGTGTTCCTTTTCACCTTTTGTTTTTTGCCTTGTCACAATTGGAGATCTCAGTCTAAATCTTCTTGGTCTTTGAGGTTTGGCAGAGGGAGCTGATGCTGTTGCTCCCTGGGGTTGGGATTCCCCTTCCCTTTCCACCTCTCCCTCTTCTCTCTCCTCTTTTTCTTCTTGGTCATCCGACATCTCCACGCCATACGTCTCTAAGAAATCTTTAGCCTTAAAAACAGAGGTGATTCTGAATCTCTTTCCCTCAAAGTTAAAGAAGACCCCCTCTGGCAAAATCCACCTGTAGGTGATGTTATTGGCTCTCAACAGTGCCATTAAGTCTGAGTACGCCCTTCTCTTCTCCCTCACTCTCCAGAGTATCTCTTTTAAAACTTTAATTTCTTCTTGTCCCATCCTCAATGGTACAGCGTTTACTTCTTTCAGTATCTTATCTCTGACAGCCCATTTGTGGAACCGCACCTGTACCTTCCTGGGCACTTTAAATCTTCTTGTATAGGCCGAATTCATTCTGAAAGCCACATCAATCTCTTTTGCTACTTCATTTATATCCTCGAACTGTAAATGATTTGCCAGAAGTTCTGACATCTTCAAATTCAGGTCTTCCTCTTTTTCCTCCGGAATGTTTTGAAACCTCAGAACAAACGCCGCCCTCTCCACCTGTAGTCTCATCACATCTTGCTCCAATAACGATTGTTTTTCTTCATTTTCTTGAACCTTCCTTTCCACTTGTTTCGTTTTTGTCTCCACTTCCTCCACTGTATTACTTAGTGTCACAATTTTTGTAGTATTATTGGCTATTTGTTTCTGCAACAGCTGTAGACTCTTGGTAAACTGCTCTGTAATGTCCTTCATCGCATTCTGGATCGGGACCGCCGCTTGGGGGATCATATCTCTTACTTCCTGAATAGCTTGTGGGACAGAGTTCCAGATTTCTTCCATGCTGACCTTGATTGGTTCTATGACATCATTAATTGTGCTCAGGATAGTGGCTTGCACCACCGCTTGCATTTCTTTTGGGGGCTCTTTCTGGCCTGCGCCCCCCAACTTCGCTGTAGCAGAGCTAGTAGCCCCTGGAGAAACCAGAGACTGTTTCCTTGGTCCTCCACTGGCCATATTTGTCTATTTTTCACCACTTCCAAATCCCACTCTTAACGTGCACAGAGAATATTCAGATTTTTTTATTTACTCTTTACCCTTATCCAATGTTTGGGAACAGCACAGGCCTTCTGGCCCCATTCCCAGAACTTCTATCTCAGAGAAAATTAAAACAGGTACCAATGTTTAGGCTATCTTATTTGTTGGCAAAGTCCCCAATAGTTATTTTCACTATCCTCCCGTCTATTTACCAAAACAGACCTCCTGTTGGCAATTTTCCCAGGAAGACTGTCTTGCCCGCCTTCCCCTTCCTTTATTCTCCCCCTATAGCCCACTAAAGCCAAATGAAGTGACCAGCCGACACACTGTCAATCAACATTCAAATTCCTTATTGTCAAACCAAGCTCTTTCATCCAGTGGTCTTTAAGCAGAGTCCATACTTCTCTCACACCTCATTTACCAATAACAATCGCAGCAAAAATTGAGGACGTAGCAAACACTCTCTCTTCCCTCACTCTCTTACTCTCTTACTCTTCCACCCTGGCCCTCAAGGGTTAAAAATTAGCATGCGATGGAGCGGGCCTCCTCTTCTCTGTTTCTCCAATTCTTCTACCCTACCCCTATTAGGGTTAAAATTTGAGCACGCTGCAAAGGGGTCTCCCGCCAGCCGTCTTCACCTTAAAGCTTCTTATTTTCACCAAGCCTCTCTCTCACCGGACTAATTCCCCTCCAGTTCTCACTGTCCACAAACTGCTTCCCATCCCGATTTTCAGTTTTTAAAAGAGGCTTAAAGGAAGACCCAAGTTCCTTCTCAAAACCCACTGAGAGCCAGGTTAAACCGTTCGAAAGCCCAATTGCTTCCCTCTCAGCCTCTTCAGCTCTGTAGTTTTTGGATGACGTTCTCTTTCCCTCTCGCCCTTTCCAGTCCAACCTCGCCACACTCCCTTTCAGTTTCTAGCCATTTGTTCTTCAGGGGGAGAGCCCTCCCCACTATGCTACTTCTTAGGGCTAATTATTTTAAATCACCCTTTCAAACCGTGCAGTTTCTGTCATGGATACTCACAGAAGCGCTCTGTCGGTAAGGTTTCTCTTCCCCCCCATCCGGTGCAGGAGCATTGGCTTTGCTCAGATGAACTGAGCCTGAACTTTGATCCCGCATCGGGGGTGATCCAGCCCACCCCGTGACTTGCAACTCACACAGGGTTTCAGATCAAAGCCCCTTGCAGCTGCTAGTCCCTTCCTGGGACAGCAGGGGGTCCTTTTGATGATCAAAGGACCCCTTTAAAGATCAGAAGATTGCCACACGCTCAAGTGCGTGTGTCTTGCCACGCCGTCAGCCTGCAACTCCCTCCCTCCAGGATATTCTGAAGTACCTCTTGCACCACTGAGGTGACAGAAAGCCCGAACATGGGAAGAAGCAAGTGTGTACCAGGAATATCATTGGATTCCATGGTGCTGATATGCACCATGTGGGGGATCAGTGGCCTGCTATGTTTGTGCTGTCATCACCAGCAGCTGCGCATGGCTCATCAATGTAATCTGACTATTCAGAGAATTCAACATATATGTGACCTGTTGGAAGAAGTGCATCAAAATGGATGAATGCATCAGGATCCTGAATTAAGCATGTCATGCCCATAAGGCAACTCTCAGCACACAAAGATGGCCTGTTTCCACATTGTATATTACCATGATGTGCATGTAACTATGAGGTAAACTCATTCTATTTCATCCTGCCAAAAGCTGAGAAAACCTTTCTTACTCATCAGAGATGTAAATGTTGCAATTAACCAGTTACCGATGTCAATTGAATTGACTGACAAACAGAGAAAATCTGGGAATGGAATCTGTTCTTTTCAGGCCCATCTCTTTGTACTGCTTTATTGCTCAGTTTTTATATGTTGTTAATTATTTATCTCAGGCATCTCCCCTTTCTGCCATGCATAATGCACAATGTTTGCATCTTTAATGCCTTGTATAGTATTTCCAAGAGTTAACCAAAACTCTTACAAGGCATTTTGAAACATGCTGAAAACCCACTCAGTTGTAATGATTTCTGCTTTTGACCATTTGTTTCTTTCAAGTATTTTTGTAGTCTTGTTTTTTAAAATAGGTGACTACTAAGGCCCTTCTCAATGACAAGCAAAGTGATGTGTGTTTTATATGCAGGAGAGAGTATAAACACATCATTACAAGTAGCTATAATTTCAGCACCAAACAGGCATTTGGGTTAAGAGGCACACAGCAGCAAGGATCCACAAGTACTTTCTGCAGATGGAAGGGATTTCCTTTTGCTGATTGCAGCTTCCTCGACTTTGCACTCCTGCTGTAGCCCAAGAATTTCTCCTGAAATGCTGCTCCTGGGGGAATGGGTACAGCAAAAGAGTAGAGTTGACAATATCCAGGTAGAACCTGGAGATCTCCTGAAGTACAACAGTTCTCCAGACAATAGAGATTAGTCCCCTTGGAGAAAATGTCTACTTTGGAGGGTGATCTCACTGAGGTCTCTACCCTCCCTAAAACCCACTCTCTCCAGGCTCCACTCCAGATCTCCAGGAATTTCCCAACCTGGAGTTGGCAACCCTAAAAGGAGAAGTTGGATGTCTGCTGTGAAAAATTGCCCCCTTCCATCCATGGAAATCATTGGGCAGATCCAAGCCAATATGTGAAATACCAAAAGACTTAACTCATTTTTCCCTTAGTTCCAGAAATTCTATAAGTACATTCAGAAACTGTCTTCATGAATGAACCATTTAGCCCACCAGTAGCTCTAATAAAAACTGCTTCAGTATAGAATTGTGTATGATCTTCAACAGAATACCAAAGGGGTTGTAAATGAAGGGGAAGTGTTTCTATGAATAAGCAGCAGACCATTATCATCAAGTGAATCAACTTTGATGTTTTATTTTTCAAAGCTGTTCAGCATAGACTTGCCATGGTGGGTCCAGAGGGTCCAGTGGAAGGAAGCATAGCCATTGACTGTTCGTTCATTTCATTCAACACCTTTCACATAGCATAGTCATTTGTTAAATCCTCATGGTGATCCCCAACAAACACGTTCTACTACATTTGTAATTCAAATGTATTGTGCATTTTAGTGATGACAAAGAATGTACATTATATGGTGTTGCTGCCTAGCAGAACTAAGCTTCCAACTGTTGGTGTCCCCAGAGCTAACCGTAGGCTGCTGTCTGGATGAACACACTGAACACGGTTAGTTTAATTAAACTATGGTTTCAGATCACAAAGCCCTTCTAGGATATTCAGCCTGGATTTCTGTTTTACAATAAAATGCAAGGAGAGCAAGCAGATGGGGAAAGCAGTCTTGACTTTTCCACTTTAAAGTCCAGCAATGAAGTTTGTTTAAAATTATATATTGCTTTTTTGCATGTGCTGTTTTTAGATGAAATGTTGTGCATGACATTGGACAGCAATATCTGTTCTTGCCCTAACTTGTCTGGTATACAAAGTAGATTAATCTTCATTAACATCTGCATCCTATAGAGTTCCATAGAATTCTTTGCATCTGCTTGATTATTTCTCCCTATTTCTTTGTCTGTGGAGAGAGAATGCCTGATGTTGCAAGCTATTAGTGTGCCAGAGGAAATTTGTGTTCTTAGTCCATCATGCCCAGTGAAGGTTAATTGTAGTGGATTAAGATTTCATCTCTTGGATCCCATTGCATCCAAACATTTTCCAGGCACAGGATGACTCTGCATTGGTAAGAAAATATGGCCTATCATGGCTTGTAGACACCTCTACAGACTGTGTTATTCCAGTAACAGCACACTGGATCTTTTTTGGTGGTGGTACCTCACCTTTGGAAAGCCCTCATGAGGCTTGCCTGGCACCTACCATAACTCCTGTTTTGATACCAGGCCAAAATATTTTTCTTTAACCAGGCTTTGAAGTAAGAGGTTCAGCGTGTTTTTTAGCTATGACTAGATTCTAGACTGTGGACTGTTGCATCAATATCATTTTAGACTGCTCTGTTTTATAAGGATAGAAACTCATTACCAATCAAAATTTCCATAATATGCTATGTGGAAAGCATTTCCCACAAGACTGGACATTCTGGCCTCAGTTTCACTACCTTTTTTCCCTATGTCTTACTAACATAAAATTGGATGGAACAATACCACAGAGATCTGCTGGAGAGAGAAATGAACATCAGGTTTAATTTAACTATTATGCAAATGAATAACTGGCCCTCTGCTCTCTCTTTTCAGGTTGTTCTTTCTTTGCTCTGTTGCTGACAAAGGAACCCCCTTTCTCTGCTAGGCAGGATTATTATATTCCAGCAGTATGTAGGCTTCATTGACAAAGCCCATTCCTCTTACATAACCAGTCACCCTGAGCCCATGCATTTGTAACTTTTTTATTTGATGGTCATATCCTCTAACAGGAGGATAGAGAGCCTTGTGGATAAATGGAGAGCAACAGGAGACATTGCTATGAGCTGTACTAAATCCGTATAATGTTACAGCACTAGGGGGGAAATATCAGATACCTCACCATTGCAATAAAAATGACTCAGTTCTTTAGCTAACTGGCTTATACTGAGTCACAAAAATAAATGTGCTCCTAGCGCAGAGCTGGAGCAGGTTGCTGTCAAATTAATGGAAGCACACAGGTAGCTGTTAAATTGCAGCAACTGTCTCAGCACTTCTATAGCTGAGGCATTCACTTTGTATGCAAGAAAACAAGGCGAAGCATCCATATATATATGAATTGCACACTTCAACATGCTATGGGACCAAACTCCTTTTCACGGTGACAGGAAGCTTCTAGGACAGTCCAAAGCAGAGTTACTCCCTTCAAAATCCACAGGAATCAAAATCCACAAAATCCATTATGCTGTTAGTTAGCACAAAAACAAATGGCTCCATGAGACCATTGTCCTTCCAGGTTATTGCCTTTTCTCCTTCTCCCCCACCTCCCAATACAAAAGGAGCTTCTGCTGTTACTGAAATTTCTAAAATGGGGTTTCTATTCTAGTTCTGTCTTCAAGGACTGGTGGGTTTTCTTTTTCCAACAATCCTCCATTTGCAATAATCTTTTCATGTATGGCCTGTAACTTAAATGTAGGTGACTTCTGCCTGCTGGAAAGTCCTGTATAATCAGAAAGTTAGCACAGTCTATCGACAGAGCCTGATCACAGGGAAAACAATCACTGTACATATTCTATGTATTTCTTAGTGGCACCAATGTGGTATGGAAGAATTGGGTTTATCTTATTCTTATGTAGAACAGCAGGCCTGAAAAGTGACCAGAAGGTTGTGAGACCTAAAATGCTTGCCCTTTGGGAAAAATCTTTCCTGCATTACCTCCTACAGATTAATTCAATTTTATCTGTTCCATGTAGCTGAGCCAGCTAGGAAACACGTGATACCTTTGTGCAGTGAAACAGTGAATATGTATGCACAGATTTTGGGGATTAGGCATGCTGAATATTAATCATGCCTCTGGAATTCTTCAGGGCATTGTTTAGATGCTGCACACAATCATAAATATTATGTTTGCTCCAGCCCAGGAGACCTCCATGCCACAGAGTCCTGAAAGATCCCCTCTCCAGTGGGCAACTTTAAATTATGATCGATCTTCCTAGTAATGCTAAAATATCCCCAGCTGTCAGACTCGGGCATTTGACCAGCTGTACCAGTTGTATTTCTATCTACTGCATTTCAACTATATTTTAAGAATAATTTAAGCATAATAAGAGAAAATAGAATCAAGTCAAATTTCCTTACACAAAATGTAGTCCTCTACAGGGGTAGACCCGGCCATCGGAGAAGAGGTCTACCTGCCCCTTTCCACTATATGGGTAGAGCTGGCCTCTGGAGAACAGGTCCACCCAACCCAGTCCACTGTACTGGTAAACCTGTTCCCTGGAGGACAGGTCTACCCACCAGTCTACAGTATTGATAGACCTGACCTCTGGAGAACAGATCTAACCACCCCAGTTCACATTTGTAGACCTGGCCTTGGACTGTCGTTCTGCACTGACCCTTAGAAAACATGCTAGCACTTGAGGGGAGGAACTCTTGCAGTTTACTTTGGGGGGGGGGGTTAGTGAAATATGAGAACCAGCATTACAGGTCAGGTACAACAGAGATAGAACAATCACTGTCAGAACCCTGCCTAGCCTAACAAACAGGAAGTTGCTTAAATGTTATCAACCTGCCCACACTACTTATTTATTCAAATATTTATATCCCACTTTTCCCTGTGACTCAAGGTAGCTTACAAATCATACTGAAAAGCATAATATGGCTGTGCAAAAAAAATTCTTTTTTTCTGGCTCAATTATAGACTATGGGAACCATTATAGTCAATAAGCCCCATAGGTATTAATGGAGAATTGATCCAAGGAATTCTGGGGCTGGGGGGACTGGTTTTTTTGAGGTAGAATCACCATATTTCTCAACCCCCACCCCACCTCCCAGTTTCAAAAAGATTGGACAGGGGGTCCAAGTCTATGGGCCCCAGAAGGAGGTGCCCCCATCCTCTGTTGTTTGTGAGCTGAAGCAGAAATCCTTTGAGCTGGCCTCTGAAGTGTTGTGCACCAGAACTCCCTAGTGCAACTTAAAGGGAACTGTGGAGGCAATACCTTGCCCAGAAACTAATTACCAGATTCCTCCAATAATAACAATATTGTGCTTTTAGCCAGACTAGACTCTTCCTTACCACTGTTATCATGTCCTGTATCATATCCATATACAACTCTTGACTTTGTCAAGTCACAGCTAAGAATTTTTTTCTTCTTTTTTTGCACCCCACCTGCTTGGGGAAGAATTCTTCCCCAAAATGTATGTGCCATTTTTTTATGGTCCTAACCCCTTTGTTGGATCTCAGTGATTGTAGGTAAGATTCTCAGTGATTGTAAATTCAGAACAGATAAAAGTACTTATTTCTCTCAAGGGGTAATTGACTTGTGGAATTCACAGCCAATGGGATGTACATACATATATAGTGGGATGTAGTGATGGCCACTAGCATAGATGGCTTTAAAGGGAGATTAGACATATTGTTACAGAATACATCCATCAATAGCTTTTCTCCATGTTCAGAGACACTAAGGCTGAGTTCAGACTGGCAGTTTGCAGCAGGAGCCAGTCGTGGCAAAAAAGCCCCAGAATAAACTGTTCCAGGTTTTCCTGATCACACGGGGCCAACAGATGTGGGAGCATACCAGGAGGAGGCACATGGGAGCGTTCAGACTGCTGGCCTGGAGGCGCAGCTGTAAATGGCTTTTTCCTCTATGTGTGTATGGGCGCATGGGCGCATATGCGCCCATGTGCATACACGCATCTGGCCGATTTGGGGTGGACCATGTTGTGCCGGCATCGCATTAGGTGTTAGAGCGGAGCACAGCCAATCCAATCGCTGCTGCCTTATGCATGGAAACACCAGGTGCACACTATAGAAGCGGGTTGCTTCCGGCTTTTTGGCTTCGTGTTCACACTTCCAGGAAGTGGAATAGTGCGGGATAAAGGCGCTCTCCAGAATTTGCTACCACTTTTGTGAGGTATCTTTTTAATGTGGGAGCGAAGCAGAATAACACGGGTTGCCTATGGGTGGGGAACACCAGGCAGATGTTCCTGTGTGAATGCCCCCTTTAATCTGCTTAGGAAACACAGCTGAAAAGTGGCTATAGCAGGGCAAATTGCCAGTCTGAACTCAGCCTAAAATCTACATACCAGTGCTACAAAGTAACATGGGGGGAGGCAAATATGCTCTGTTTTGTTAGCCCTTAAAGGTATCTCAGTGGCCACTGCGTGAAACTGGATGCTCAATTAGTTCTGATGCAGCAGGGCTCTTTTTATGTTCTCTCCATTCCTCACATTTCATGGCACTTCAGAAAGCCTGCCACAGGAAGCTTTCTCTCTATCCTCCCCTCCTGCCTTCTCTCTCTAACTTCCCTTCTCTCCAGCTGAGGGGAATAACTTACTCACACTTGTCTACATTGGACAATTCCTTCACCTTTATCCTGTCCTATTATATGAAAGGGTAGTGGTCTGGCAACATTCTATGCTTGGCAAAATCAGTTCGCTCCCTGGTATGTCGCTCAGAATCTGTCCCTATCCACTAGCTGTGTTGCCCGAGTTCTCTCCCACCCACTGCAGCCTAGGTCACTCTTCTCTGATTGGGACAGCATTTCAAGCTCATTTGCATATGGAAGCTGATTGGACTTCACTCTATTTCGCACCTCAAACTCCACCCCCCACAAGACAGTTGGAATTGTCAGTTGTTTATGCAACCTGTTGTATTCTGAGGTGAAATATGTCCTCACTCACAACACTTCCCCTTCAAAAGAAACAAACCCAATAACACAACCATGCCACACCACAAAAAAGACAGGTCACACCACAAGCAGAATACCACAAGGCAAAAAAAGCTCTGGTACTAATTCTGGCAGGGGATGCTGTGAGTGTAGAAAATGATTTATCGACACAGTGGAAAATCTTTAGGGATTGTTTGGTGCATTTACCATGGGGCACACACCCAGAGCCTCTGGCATTTTCTCACTCTGCTGGCATCAAAACCAATTGAAGGCAAAATAGAGATATGGAGACGTTTCCATCCTCCTTTGCATGAATTTGTCTTAGTTGGCAATGGCAACCCTAGGCCTGGCTGCTTGCTCCTGTTCAGCAGGAGCATCCCTATGGAAACTGCCTGGGTGATTTTGGACCAGCCGGAGACTTTCTGCCTAACCTGCCTTACAGGGTAGCTGTACAGATCACAAAGCCAAAAAGAATGAAGTAAACTGCTTTGCTCCCCGCTAGTGAGAAAAACAGAATTTTGCCTAGGAAGAGGCTGCTGAGAGGGGATGAGATAAAGTTGCCAACTATAAGTATGGAAATTCCTGGAGATTTGAGGGGTGGAGCCCACAGAGGGTGAGGTTTGAGGAGGGGTGGGACCCCCATAGACTCCACCCTCCAAACCAGCCATTTTCTCCTGGGGAACTATTGTTGCCAATCTTGGCCCAGTGGCCATCAAACCATTCTCTTCCACCCCCTGCTGTGCAACTGTCTTTCCCCTAGGGTTGCCAATCTCCAGTGGGACCTGGAGATCTCCTGCTGTTACAATTGATCTCCAGATGACTGAGATCAGTTCCCCTGAAGAAAATGGCTGCTTTGGAGGGTAGACCCTTTGGCATTACACCCTGCTTCCACCCCCCCCAATGCTGCCCTCCAAAGGATCCACCCCCCAAATCTCCAGGTATTTCCCTACTTAGAGCTGGCACCCTACTTTCCCCTCAGTGCCTGTAGGTAGGCAACCAAGCTTGGTCCTGTTTTGGCCTTTGAGAGAAAACTCATTGGGGCCAGTCCTGATAGGGTTGCCAACTCCAGATGGGAAATTCCTGGAGATTTGAGGGATGGAGCCTGAAGAGGGTGAGGTTTCAGGAGGGGTGGGACCACAGACAGGTACAATGCCATAGACTCCACCCTCCAAGCCAACAAGTCCCTCATGGGGAAGCATTGTTGCCAATCTCCAGGTGAGGGTTGGAGACCACTCAGAATTACAATTGCTCTGCAGGAGAGAGGGCAGAAGTCAACTGAAGTCAGAGGGGCAGATAACAGTAGGTTGGTGGTTAGCTAGGAAGGAGATGGGGTTGCCATCTCCAGGTTGGCAAATTCCTGGGGATTTGAAGGGTGGAACCTGGAAAGGGTGGGGTTTGAAGAGGAGTTGGACCTCAGGCAGGTAGAATGCCATAGACTCCACCCTCCAAACCAGTCATTTCCTCCTGGGTAACAATTGTTGCCAATCTCCAGATGAGGGCTGGAGATCACTCAAAACTACGGCTTCTGGTCGGGGTAAGACGGCAGTTTGACACACCCTGTAATCATTCAGGGTGGACGGCCAACCTTTTCGACATTTTGGGCGAATTCTGTGCCCAACACAGCTTTCTCCAGGCAGGGGAAAGACCAGCAAGCACTGAGGACCCAAGAGAGAGTTGAGATTGGTGAGAGATAAGCTTGGAGGAGACTTGTTTCTCGCTTTGATCCCCTTTTTTGAAGTAGGCATTGCGATCATCACTAGAGGACTGTATAACCGGATGTGATGACTGTTACCAGAGAAGTCAAGAGGACTGTAAAAGACAGGTTTGAGGAGGACTATTTTAAAAGAGGAAGGGACAACCCGGAAACATAAGGAGGACAAGAGAAGCAGACAGACAGGAAGAAGCAACAGGAAGTGGTGGACTCTGACCTTATACCATAGAAAAAAGACGCCCGCCATTTTGAGAAGGTCTAAATTTTAAAACTTTAATTTAAAATTGCCAAATAATCTGTAAGTTTGGTGATGCGAAGAGCAGGTGATTTTGATAAGCGCATAAAGAATTAAAGAACAAGGACATTGAAGTTAAGTTTCTCAAGCCTTAATATTTGATTAAAACTACAGTAAACAAGGCTTGTCAAACTGCTTAATTGAAACACTAAAAATGGATTTAAGACCAAGGCAGAGAGTGGGCTCATGGTCCTCACCAAGGATGTCACAGAAAAAAGACAAAGATTGGCAAATAGCAATGGAGGTGATGGAAAAAAGAATGATGGAGGCAATACAAGGATTGGGGAAACAAATGGAGAAGATGGAAGAAGTCCAAACCTCAAATTTAGACAAAGTGGCTGCTGAACTTAAAAACGAGATGTCAGGAATTACAAAGCAACTACAGAATCTTACACAAAAATCTACTGTTATGGAGAACAAGATGCAAGAAATGGAGAAGAATGTCCAAACAGTGACAAAAGAAACCCACAGAATTGACACAATGATGGAATACAGGGGAATGCAGACACACCTTAGACTAAGAGGCATTGAAGAAAATTTGAATGAGGATATCTATAAAGTGATCATTGAAGCACTGGCAGATTATCTGAAAATGGATGAACAAGAAATAAAATACAACATTGATCTGATTTATAGAGTTAATTCAGTCTATGCCCAGAAGAAAAGTTTACCAAGGGATGTGATAGTTCAGTTCACGACTAAGAGAATTAAGGAAGAGACTTTTAGAAAACAATTTAAGGAACCATTGGAAATAGATGGGAAACAGATAATAATTATGAAAGAACTCCCAAGGGCAATTATCCAAGAAAGAAAGAAATTTAAACGGCTAACTGACAAGCTGAAACAAAAGAATATGGGATTCAGATGGGAGATCCCACAAGGTTTGAGCATCAACTTCCAAGGTGTGAGACATACCATCAAAGACCAAGAGCAGATGTTGACGTTTATATTGGACAATGATAAAGATTTTGGAGACAAATAATTACATACCACTATGGATTACAAATTTATTTCTTGGAATGTAAATGGACTAGATTCACCCAACAAAAGAAAAATAATAAGACATTGGCTGGAAAAACAAAAATGCAACCTAATTTGTTTACAGGAAGTTCACATTAAAAAGCAAGATGATAAATTTTTAATTAACAAAAAATTGGGTGAAGAATTTTTTTCCTTGGCAGTCAACAAAAAGAAAGGAGTAGTAACATATATTAAAAAAGAATTGGAACCTAAAGAAATTTTTAAGGATAAAGAAGGAAGATATATTGTGGTAGAAATTGTCTTACATGAGAAGAAAACATTGGTTGTTAACATTTAAGCACCAAATGGAACAAAAGAAAAAAAATTCAAAGACTTAATATCTGAGTTAGACCAAGTGACTTATGATCAAATCATTTTGATGGGAGATTTTAATGGGACGATCAGTAACAAATTAGACCGGAAATCAAAAAGATTTGACGAGAAAGTAGGGAAGCTACCAAAGGCTTTTTTTGAATTAGCCAAACAGGAAAATTTGGAAGATGTATGGAGGAAATGGAATCCTACATGTAAAGACTTTACTTTTTATTCCAACAGGCATGATTCATTTTCCAGAATAGATATGATATGGATGACAGGAGATCTAGCACTTAAAACCCATAAAACTGAAATAATTCCAAAAATAAACTCTGACCATAATCCACTAATGTGGATATCTAAACAAAGGAAAAAACAATACAGATGGAGGTTGAATGAAGACTTACTGGAGAAACAGACTATAGTTGAAAATCTGCATAAAGAAACAAAGCTTTTTTTCCAGGCAAATTTGAATCAAGACGTACAGATCCAAACGGTATGGGATGCCTATAAAGCAGTGATGAGAAGAATATTAATTTCGCTAAATAACAAAGAAATAAAAGAAAGAAGGGAACAACAGAGCCACCTCATGGAAAAGATTAGAATATCTGATGGCTCAGATGGTGTTTTGAATATGTAGTTATGTCCCACTTCTAAAATGTAACATAAATGAGAAGCATTTTTGTAAAAAAAAAAAAGGGGGGGTATGCCCTCCCCCCAAATTCAATGTCCAGGCTAAACCCCTGCACCAAGAAACCCAAAATAAGGGGAATGCATTCCTACCATGACATCAATGCCCCCATGAAGAGATTTCTGAGAAACATGACCCCTAGGGGGGTAAAAAGGGGGCCAAATGTGTTCCCCCAATTATTTTCCATGTGTCTGGCAAGCTGCTGCCTCCTTGCCCTCCCCCTCCCCCGATTGGTCAACTGTGTAGTTCAGAGTTCTGAGTTAAAACTTGCCTACTTGCACCCACCTCTCTCTGATTGCTCAGCTGTGGATCTAAACACAGTTAGAAGAGACTGCAGACAGTTGAGGACATAGAAATCAGCAATTCAAGGCTCTTGAATAGACATTTTTCAAAAAAAGCCAGCTTGGCAATTCAGTTAATGAATGTTCATGGGGAGATAGTAAAGGACCTTTCTAGGAGCCATTTTGATGCATGCCTCCCTCATGAAGCTGAAGAAATGTCCACCACATCACCACTCCCTCACACCAACTCCCCCTCAACTTCTCACCTCTTACTGCCCCCAAGAAAGCTCCTGGCAAACAGCAAGCCAGATACACCAATGCTACAAGGAGGAGGCAACTTAGGAATGCGGCAAAGATATTTGCAAATAGTACTCCTGCAGTGCACTAAGCTGCACAGGCCAAGCACCAGTGAGATCACCTTGAGGTGCTCAGAACAACACTGTCACCATATGAGCAAAACAATCCAGGAATACAAGTAGAAAGGCCATCACTTTCATGGAAGGTGGCAGGAATTGATGTAAGACCGCTTCTTAAATGGACAGTTCTATGTGGTCTGCTCCACAGTGAGCTCACCAAGCAGCCTGGTGATCCTAGCATCTGAGGGCAGAACCACGAATGTGGTCTACAGAGAGGTACTTATGTGGGGGGGGAGGAGTATGTATGTCTCACAAAGAGCCAGTTTGGTGCAGTGGTTAAGTGCATGGACTCTAATCTGGGAGAACCGGGTTTGATTCCCCACTCCTCCACTTGCACCTGCTGGATGACCTTGGGCAAGCCGTAGTTCTGGCACAGCTGTTCTTGAAAAAAAGAGCAGTTTCTGTCAGAGCTTTCTCAGTCCCACCTACCTCACAGGGTGTCTGTTGTGGGGAGGGGAAGAGAAAGGAGTTTGTAAGCTGCTCTGAGACTCCTTTGGGTAGTGAAGGGCGAGGTATAAATCCAATCTTTTCTTCTTCTTCTACACTACAGTCTTCTCCATTAGAATTCCTACAACAAATGTTACATTTCAGACTTCACATCATCAGTATTATAATTGGATCTGCCGAAATTAAATACCATAGCAAAGCACGGGTATCAGGCTAGTACTTGTATAATTTTCCTTCCTATATGTATGGTATGTGGTTTCTGACTGTGAGTTCCTTGGGTCTCTCTGTTCCTTTCTTCCTTCAGATATTGCAGTAGTCCTTTGATAACCAGTGAAAGATCCCTATTACTGCCCTGTGGGTCATAGATCTCAATTGGCATTAATAGAGCTACTGCATCTTTAGAAAGCTTTCAGAGTAATCAAGAGATTTTGCTCCAGCTAGAACCAGTGTTATAGTATGGGTCAGCAGCTGCACAGTTAAGAGTATGGCAATTTCCATACATTGGTTTTCTGAGGCTATTTTGTGAATGAGGGCTCTGACAGAGGAGTAGAAATATATTCACATGGACATGTCCAGAGAAAACAGGCTTCTAACGACAATGTGAAGTAGGTTAATCTGATGTCATCCATTATAAACCCATGCTACATGTTATCAATTGAACCATCCTAGCTCTAAAGTCTGTACAGTTTCTATCAACCAGCCCACATTTCTGTGTGCCTGGAACATTATGTATCTCAGGTCTTCTTCACCCCAGATTTTCATATTGAAGATGGTGCAATGAAATTTACATGGATCACTAATTAAATAATGTGATTGCATCTATAAGATCTCTTTAAGCCCTTGTATTGTGTAGCACTGAACAAGAGCAGAACTTTCACATAAGACCACGTGAGAAACATTATGTGTGTGTGTGTATACATACATACACACACACACACAAAAATTAGAAGGGTGTTTACTGTTCTTACATATGCATCCTATAATTGCCTATTTAATATTATCACAAGTCTGAACCCATTTACTCTCAATGGGAGAAAGGGTGAGGCATACAATCCCACAAGGTTTCACAATAACATGTCTTCATTTGCCTTGTACAATAATAAGCATATGATTACTCTGAGCCATTACTCTCTGCTTTGTACTGGACTCTCTCACGGAATTTTCAACCCATGTCCCATGGGAAATCTTAACTCCTCTCATGTACACCATAGAGATGACCAAGTGTTGGAACCAGTTGAATCATTCGTGGTTTGTAACTGAAACCACAAGCTATTTAACTGCCTTGCATGGTCCTGTACTTTCATTTCTCTGCTATTTGTAATGTAGTATCTTGCTTCACCTTGCCTAATGGTAGGTCCAGAGAGATAACACTATGTAGTTTAATCAAATGAAAATAATGCCTCTAGCGTCCAAGGTGAAGTTTTATTTCTAAGAATCAAACTGGTTGTTGTTGTTGTTTTTAATTGAACCAAAGATCAGTAAGTTCTCTTGAGTGGTTGTTAAAGGACCAATGCTTGAATTATTATGTAAAAGGAGATGTTCTTTGACTTTGTTTAAATCATTCCTTGCAGACCAGGCTCAACGGGTTGCTATTGGAAACTAGTTATCATCAGTGTGGGGCTTGTCCTGTGGGGATTCCCAAAGTGCAGTCTTATCCTCCATGCCATTCAATCCCAATGTAAAGCCCTTAGGAGAAATAATTCATAGTTTTGGAACTGGTTGCCATCAGTATATGGATAACCCCCAGCTCTATATCTCTGTGTCCAAATCTTCTGGGGATGTGGTAGAGGTATAAAGGACTGCCTGCTGTGGCTAAATGTCTGGCTGTAAAAAAAAATTGCAGCTCAGCTCTGACAAGATGGAGGTAATGGAAAGCCTGAGGTCGTGAAGGATATCATACTTCCCACTTTTGATGGGATTCATCTGCTTTTTGCACTGATTTACATTATATAATACACCTTGAGTCTCAGTATTTCTAGCAGCACTTAGTTATTATAAGGTATGAAAAATGACCAGAGTAAGAACAAATACTCTTAAAATGCATTCCTATTAGGCAGCATGGGTCTTGGATGGTTCCTGGCAGTAAGGCCTTAAAGGTCGAATTTGTATTTGCATTTTTAAATCTGTTTTGTGCTGCTGTGATGCCATCAAGCATAGAGAAAGACAGCATCACAACAGCACAAAACTGATTTAAAAATGCAAATGCAGCACGAAACTGATTTAAAAATGCAAATGCAGATTCAATCAACATCTTACTCTTTGCGCCAATATGGCAACTTACATAGAAGGAATAGTACTGCTGCCAAAGCACAAGAGGGATCAGGTTCCATTTGGTCTCAGTTATTCAGGCTCTGATTGCATCCCAGTTAGATCATTGCCAGGCACTCAGAGTAAGGCTTTTTGGCAGAGTTTAAATATGCAAAGGAAAGTGGAGCACTGATTGTTTAGAGAAAAATAAGTAGGTTTATTATAGAAGAACAAACTATTATAGAATATACATAGAGAAAGCCTGAACTAACCAATTTAACTGCTGTAAAAAGGAACAAAAAGCAACAAGAAACTCTACAGGAGCAGGAATTCTCCAGAAGAACCAACTGGGAGACAGCGAGGACAGAATTTGAAAAAGTGGGAAGTCTCTAGTCTAGCTATGCTAACTACAAGTCCTTCAGCCGTCCCCCATTAGGGTGATCTTCAGATCTTCTTCATAAGGCTGCACTATAGACCTTGCATATTCCAACAATGCTGCCTTTGAAGGCTGTTTGGAATCTCCAACTGGTAGAGAATCCGGTTGCAAGACTACTAATTCATATGCCAAAGGGGAGGACATTACATCAGTTTCACTGGCTCCCAGTCCAATTTGAAGCACAGTTCAAAGTGCTGGTGCTTAACTTTAAAGATCTAAATGACCTGGGGCAGGAACCCTGAATGACCGCCTTCTCCCACCCGAACCTGTCCAGACATTAAATTCTGCCCCAGAGGCTCTGATCTCTGTGCATCCATCATCTCTAGTGAGGCAGTGGACACTAGAGAGAGAATCTGTTCTGCAGTGGCACCTCAACTGCAGAACTCCCTCCCTGTTGAGATTTGCTGGCCACCTAAGCTTTGATAATCAACGCATTAGGCTAAGATATTTTGGTGCTCCCAAGCATTAACAAGAATTTATTATGTTGGTTTTCTGCTGCTTTTTAAATCTTGTGGATCATTTATAGTCATGTCTTGTTTGAGTCTGCTGCCCTAACATTTCTGATATTTTATTCTCATTACTGGTGCTTATTTCAGTGCTACAGATGTGAGTTTTCCCCTTATTTTTTATTTTTGCATTATTATATTTTTATCTGTTGCAAATTGTACTTCTTAAGACTCACAAACCTTTGGTTGAGACTTTAGAAGTATTTTCAATAAATGGACAATAAATTTGGCTGTGTAAAGCTGCAGACTTCCAGCTTGGAACATCTGCTCTGCATGCCAAGGGTTCTCAATTCAGTCCCTGGCATCTCCAGTTTTAGAAGGATCAAACAATATGTGATGTGAAAAACCTCTGCCTGAGACCCAGGAGGGCCACTTCCAAGCAGAGTAGACAGTACTGACCTTGGTAGACCAGTAATCTGACTCAGTAGAAGTCAGCTTTAATAAGAGACCTGCTTAGTCATAGGACATCAGCTTTGCATGCAGGTCCCAAATTCAATCCCTGGCAGCTCCAGCAGCTCCAGCCAAAAAAGATCAGGCAGTTGGTGATGTGAAAGCCCTTGACTCAAAATCCTGGAGATCAACTGCCAGTCAGAGCAGATAATACTGATTCAGAAAATGGATGATCTGACTATCAGGCAGTTTCATGTGTGCTGGTGGAGACACATCATAATTATTCCCACCAATGACAAATGACAGCAATTTTGTGTGTAGTAAAATAAGCTTTCCATAATATACCCTTTGCAGTGTGTGGAGAGGGGAGGCATACATGGAGGGCAAGATTCATTCCCCGCCGCCCCCAGGCAGGGCTTGCTTTTCAAATTATAGCACAGAAATCTTGGCCACTGGTTCTGGTTTCTGTGTTTCTTTCCCTTGCTGAGAAGAATCAGCTTTTCTTGCATGCTTCCTTCAAGGAAGATCCTCCCATCCCTCAAGGCATTGGGGCCTTGGTCAGCCATGCTGGTGGTAACTGGAGTCTATCCCATGTTAAGTGTATTTAGCTATGCTATGGATTAATAACTTGCTGGGGATAGGTTGGGTGTGCCGATTCCTCTCTCGGTGCAGGGTGTTGTACTAGAGAGACTTTGAAACTCACTCTCCCTTTTCATTTTGTTTCTCATTAGCATGTAACATTTCTGCAACTGACACATCAGGGATGCAGCACACACTGAAGGCAAGGGCCAAATTCCCATTGGTTACAGAGGAGCTGGAAGGAACTCTTGGGGAGTCACCACCATTTTTTAAAAAAATGGTTGCATAATCAAATTATCAGATATATTCCATGGCTCATTACAAGTTTAGCCTAGGGCTTATTGACACAGCTGCTTCATGCTGTAATGGGAGCATAAAACTGCAAGACAGAAGAAAGGTGCTTTAGAGAAGTGGGTTTTTTTAGTGTTTTGGGTGCTGTTGAGCAGAACCATGCTTGTTGCATCAAACGTGCTGCCACTGCTAGTGTGGTAAGGGTTGTTACATTTATATAGCTGTTCCAAGGTTTTAAAAAAATCTTTAACTTTCCATCCCTGCTCTCCTATGTTCAAGGCAACTAACAATACTCAAAGCAACATATAAAACAAAGCACTAAAAAGCAGCCCAACTTCCACACATTACAAGACAATGTAGCAGCAATCATGTTGTATACGAACCCCCTCCAACTCCCAAAAAGCCTTTCTCAGGAAGAAGCTTCTGTGGTGAGATGGTTTCCCCTGGAGAGGATCTTCCAGAGTCCACTGTGATGTAGTGGTTGGTGTCAGACTTGGATCTGGAAGACCCAGGCTCAAATCCCTACTGTGCCATGGAAACTCAGTGGCTGACCTTGAACTAGTCACATGCTCTCTATCTAACCTACCTCAGAGAGATGATGAGAGGATAAAATGGAGAGGTTGGAAATTGTAAGCTTCCTTGGTCCCCATGGGGGAGAAGATGAAGATACAAACACATGAATACAAATACATTTCTGTCTACCACTATTCTCTGAAACCCACTGTCTCCCAACACTTGCATTCCATTTCTTCCTAAATGACATCTTTTTTAAAAAAAATCACCTCTTCTTATGAGCACTCCTGGGCCAGGTCAAGGTTCCATCTAGTTCAGCATCTTGTTTTCCAGAGTGACTAACCAGAAGAGGACACCCACAACCAGAAGTGAATAGCCTTCTGCTTCTCCTCCATCATTGGGGTAAACAGATATCTTCCCTCAGAACACCAAGGTCACATGTAGCCATGATTACTGACAGCCAGGGCTATTTTGGGGCAGGAACGCACAGGAACGGAGTTCCGGCTGGCTCCCGAGTTGGCCACGCCCAGCAGGAACTCATTAGCGTAACGGGCCGCACCCAACAGCAGAAACTCATTAGGATTGGCTACATTAGGGGTGTGTAGCCTAACACACAAGGGAGTTCCTGCTCCAAAAAAAGCCCTGGGTTTTGACAACAAACAAGGTAAACAGAATAAGAGCCAAAAGGTGGGTGTGGCTGGATGACCACATTCTGGTAACATGGGGGGTGGCCTAAAATGCAAATGAGTTTCTACTGTTAGGGGTGTGACCAGAGCTCTTTTTGTAGCAGGAACTCCTTTGCGTATTAGGCAACACACTTCTAATGTAGTCAATCCTCCAAGAGCTTACAGTAGCCCCTGTAAGAAGAGCGCTGTAAGCTCTTGGAAGATTGGCTATATTAGGGGTGTGTCACCTAATATGCAAAGGAGTTCCTGCTGCAAAAAGAGCCCTGCTAATGATAAATTCAGAAGTACTTTCTTCTGCCAGTTTGGAATCTGTTGCCAATCAAGTTCACTGCATGATGCTTAAATGCTAACAGCATGGAAGAAGGAGAAAAACTCTCTGTCCACTTTCTTCTTACTATACATGGTTTTATAAACCTGTGGGATCTTCAGTGATAATTTTGCTTGCTGTTTTTGGCAACTTTTGTTCTTCTGAGACTGACATCTAATCTCTATCTTGTTCTTTTTTTCCAGTCCTTCTTCCCTCCCCCCATTTTCTAAAAGCTTTGGGGTTCTTCTTTAGATTATAAGGCTACAGGCCTGTTTGTGTGTCTTGTATTTTGATTTTAATACTGTCTAGCAGGCCCATAGCCATGGTGGTGCAAAAGGGGGCAGTGCCCTATCAATCATTTGGCATGCCCCTCCTATCAGCATTACAGGTTGGTTTGAAATCTGTCACACATCTTTCAGGTGTAAATTTTCTCTGTAAAAAAGCAATGTTGAGGTAAAAAGTGTGATTCCTGTCATAAATCTTCCAAGGGTGAATTCTTTATGCAGTTGGCTAGAACAGAATTAGCAGTTAGCGGGGCTGAAGAATCCTGGTTTTAAAAGCTTGCAGGGGTGTTGGTTGCCACTGTTAGAAGCCTTGAGTTAGTGATTTACAAAGAAAAGAAGGTTGCATGTACAGTTTCAGGTTTCGGTCACTGGAAGAAGGCCCTCATACTTCTTTAATTCTGTAAACAATGTAAAATAGTTGTTTGGGAGGACATTTTTATAAAGCTTATACAGAACAGGACTATAGTTCATGTCACAGTGTATGCAATGTATTAGTGATATGTTGTATGTTCTATCATGCTCTTACAGCATTGTTTTCTTTTTCTGTAATTCCATTTTCTGCATTGCTTGACATAGCATGTTTGATGCTTTTTTATTACAGTGTTGTATACCATGTAATCCACTTTGAGTCTCAAGTAGAAAATTGCTAAATACCTAGTAAAGTATAAATAATGAAGTAAAGTAAATAAATAATGATGGGCTGACCACCACTGTACTCATTCCCCCCTCCATAAAAATTTTCTGGCTACAGGGCCTCCTGTCTAGCACCTTGTTTTGAGATTCTTCATAAATAATTATAATGATTGACTGCTGTCTACTCAAATTTCTCTTCTCCTGCCAATTAATACTCCCTGAGGACAAAGAAGATTAGATACAAAGAGGAACATGTTTAACTAAAAATATCAATTGATTGCAATTTATTTATAATGTTGAGACTCAACAACAGGATTCAGCAAAAAGTGATTTCAGCTTTATTTAACAGCAAGACTTCAACTCAGGAACACATAACAAACAAGTGGAGCACAGCTCCCTTTTTAAACTCTCCCGGGCTGTCAAAGCCACACCCACAGTTAGCTAAAGGCCAATCACAACACAGAGATAAAGGCCAATCACAACACAGAGATAAAGGCCAATCATAACACAGGGATAAAGGCCAATCACAACACAGATATAAAGGCCAATCATAACACAGGGATAAAGGCCAATCAGGACTGTTCCCTCTTTGCAACATATTTACAAGATGATTGGTTCTGTACAGAGGTTTCTTAGAAACCAGCCAATAGTAATGCCACAGCTGAAGAGCCACATTTGAAATCAAGCTTAACATAGGAATGTATAGCCCAGATTTACATTCCAATACATAACATATAAACTTCATTTATACCCCACCTTTCTCCCCATGTTGGACCCAATGTGGCTTACAACATAATTCTCCCCTTCCCATTTTATCATCAGCAATAACCCTGTGAGTAGGGCTATTTTTGGGCAGGAACGCACAGGAACGGAATTCCGGCTGGCTCCCGAGTTGGCCACACTCAGCAGGAACTCATTAGCATAATAGGCCACACCCAACAGCAGTAACTCATTAGGATTGGCTACATTAGGGGTGTGTGGCCTAACATGCAAAGGAGTTCCTGCTACAAAAAAGCCCTGAGTTTTGACAACAAACAAGGTAAATAGAATAAGAAGCAAAAGGTGAGTGTGGCTGTATGACCACACTTCTGGTAACATGGGGTGTGGCCTAATATGCTAATGTGCTGTGCTGTCAGGGGCATGGCTTAATATGCTAATGGATTTCTGCTGTTGGGTGTGGCCTATTATGCTAATGAGTTCCTGTTGGGCTTTTCCTACAAAAAAGCCCTGCCTGTGAGGTAGGTTAGGCTGAGGGAGATGACTGGCCCAAGGTCACCAAGCAGACTTCCATTACTTCCATGACAGGCTGAGGATTTGCATCTGGGTCTCCCAGATCCTAGTCCAACATTCTAACCACTGCACCACACTGGCTCTAAACATTGTCACATCACTTCACACAAGTACAGAATCACATGGATGCATGACTTGGTAGAGTCTGTCTTTTTTGCTGAATAGTTTTCAAGTAGGTTAGATCTCACATGGCTTGGCAGAATTCTTTTCAGAGTGTGTAAAGGGGTGTTTGATGCTTTAGATATACAAGGCTCACATAAGATGAAAAGTAGGTTACAGCAGCTCTGGGATTGCAGGCATCTATCTCGGTTTTCTTCCAATTAATTTTCAAAGTTGTTAGATGCCAGATCGTGGCTTGTAAATTCTTGTTCTATCACCTGTTAATTCATTGTTCTCTGCTTCCATTGAGTGCCCCATACTGAGCAGGATTCTCATTTAATTTTTCTGTGCTTGTGATTTCACCATTTTAGAGGCATTTAGCCCTGAGCTATCTCCATTATACAATCCCACTCTCTATTTTCAGGGTTGGAAAGAGCCTTTCAGAATTCCAAACCAAGATTAACCACAGCCACTCAACTGATAGTCATCTACACCTATAAGCACCTACAATTACACTCCAGATTTAAAGAATTATGAAATAACTAGGAATAAGGCCCGTTGTGGAAATAAATACAACGAGCTCTAGAAAGAGGCTCTGGGTGGGTGCCCCAGCCTTGGGCACTCAGTGGCAATTTGCTGTGGCAATCTCAGCAAGGTATAATGACACAAAATCCACCATTTTCTCCAGGGGAACTGATCTCTGCCACCTGAAAAGTAGTTGTAATTCTGAGTTTTGAAGGTGGAGTCTATGGCATTGTGATTGGCCCAACATGTAATGGATGGCCTCTAGTACCAGAAAATGTAGGCAGATACTAAGCAGCATCAGCCAATGAGAGGCTGTGGAAATGGGTGTGTGTGTGTGTTAAATGAAGAGAAAGTCTGTCATGACCTCAGATGAGGTGAGAAAGCAGCAGAGGAACAGGGAAATAAGTGAAGGAAAATAAGTCAGACATCTATAGAATAGATAGATAGGGCTCAGAGGCCACTCTCATTCTGTGACTGGTTTTTGTAAGGAATTGTGTTCCTGTATGGAATTGTACATACATTGCAATTAATATATTTAAAATGTTGGGTCATGTGCAAGATTATATATTTACTAGCAGTAAAGCACATTGTGAAAGCAATACAATGAGCTCTAGAAAGATGTGATGTGTAACAAATGCACAGGCTGGAAGGAGATAAAGTAAATATTAGCAGTCTGTAAATAAAAGACACAAATGTGGAAGTAAAATCTCACATACCTTATGTTACACAATAGCCGGTGTCCAAGGTCACACAATGTGGGCCAGAAAATGTTGCACACAGGGGTCTGTGGAGTAATGTGAACAACTGGGCAGTCTGCGAAGTCATTTTATGTTGGATGGCCATGTCATTCAATGTGATTGTGGTCGCACTGTCCACCCTGTTAGAGGTCTCAGTGGAAGGTGGGTTGAAAGTAAGTGGTCATGATGAAAGTATCAGTAGGTTTCATGGCAATGAGGAGTCTTGGGAAATGAGTGTTGTGAAATGTCTATAGTTTTGAAAGTTGTCTTTTATGGTAGAGAAGTGTGGCTAAGGAATGTTTTTCAGTAATATAGTTTAGGGCTGGATGGTGTTGTCTGTAGAAAGTAAAGCATTAAGTGATGTCAGCCACCAAGGATGGATGTTGCAGCCATGAGATATTGGGGGGGTTTTGTCTAAGGATCTCATGCCCACAGAACCATCATTCTGCAAACCATGCACAGAAATGTGCAGGAGGGCATTTTTGTACTGGAACACTTTCCCCATGGAGTGTCCATTTACCTGGTCCTGTAATGTGTGCAGTGTGTCTTTTCACAGTTGTCTCAGTTTCCCTTGGCTTTTTGTGGTTCTCTGAATGTGAATTGTTATCTGTAGAAAGTAAAGGATTAAGTGATGTTAGCCACCAAGGATGGACGCAGCATCTATGAGACACTGGGTTTTTTTGTCTAAGGATCTCACGCCCACAGGACCATCATTCTGCAAACTATGCACAGAAATGTGCAGGCGGGCATTCTGGTACTGGAATACTTTCCCCATGTCATGTCCATTTACCTGGTCCTCTAACGTGTATGGTATGTCTGTTCACAGCTGTCTGAATCTTGTGTGGTTGTCGTGGTTCTCTGAGTCTGAAGTGTTGTCTGTAGAAAGGAAAGTATTAAGTGATGTCAGCCACCAGGGATGTATATTGTGTCCACTTACCTGGTCCTGTAACAGGTACAGTGTGTCTTTTCAAAGTTGTCTCAGTCTCCCATGGTTTTTTGTGGTTCTCTGAATGTGAAGTGTTGTCTCTAGAAAGAAAAGAAGTAAGTGTTGTTAGTCACTAAGGATGGATGCAGCATCGCTGAGACATAGGGTGTTTTGGTCTAAAGATCTCGCAGCCACAGGACCATCAGTCGGAAAACCAAGTGTAGGAGAGCATTCTGGTACTGATACATTGTCCCCATGTCTGGTCCACTTACCTGGTCCTGTAACATATACAGTGTGTCTGTCACAGCAGTCTCAGTCTCCTGTGATGTTTGTGTGCCTCGGAATCTGAAGTGTTGTCTGTGGAAAGTAAAGCAGTAAGTGATGCCACCTACCAAGGATGGATGCTGCATCTATGAGACAGGGGGGGGTGTCTAAAGATATTGGCTGCTGTGGCCAAAGTGTGTATCAATGTTTTTGGGGTTTGCACAGCGAACTGAGTTTGATGCACAGTCCTGCGGGACTGCCTCTGCTATTGGAGTGCATGGTCAGAAGTTCAGTCAAGTGATCAGACTCCTGGGCCTGTAAACACATGGAGCCACTGTATACTGAATCAGACCTCAGTCCCCTTTTTGTGAGAATATGCGCAGCTGACCAAGACAGAATCAGACCCTAGGCTCTGATGCTCCAGCCGTATTGATGGCCTCTGTGTGGCAAAGAGAGTGGGGGTGACCGTGTATGTGCCCCTGGGTGCCCCAGTCCTGCTACAATGCCTGTTGAAGCAACTACCAGTGGACTGAGGCAACCAGGGCCAGATCTGGCCTCACAGCCTCCCAAGCCCCTCTGGCTTGGGGGAAGGGGTCTCACTTGCGCTGGCCAGCCACCGCTGTCCCAGCCGCATGGGGGAAAGAAATCCTCAGGAGCAGTGCCGTGACCTGGCCGCTGAACCCACAGTGGCTTGGAGGGCTGGTGTCAGAGCATCCCAAGCCCCTCCTACTGAACTCAGAGGGACTTCCTTTGAAGTAAAAGTGTGCAGAATTCACAAAAGAAGGAAGGATGGAAGTAAGGAAGGGTGGAAGGGAAAGAGGGAGGAAAAGAAGGCAAAGATATGGGGAGGAAAAAAGGAAGGATGGAAGGGAAAGAGGGAGGGAAAGAAGAGAAAGGGATGGGGAGGAAGGAAGGAAGGAAGAGAAAGAGGGACGGAGGGAGGAACAGAGGGAAATAAGGCAGAGATGGAGAGGAAGGAAGGAAGAGAAAGAGTGAGGGAGGAAGGGAGGGCAATGAGATGGTGAGGAAGGGAGGGAGGAAAACAAGACAACCAGCAAGGCCCTGCCGGCCCAGTGAGGGCAGCTGCGGCCTCGCCAGGAAGGCCCCACCAGCCCATGGAGACTAGCCATGGGCCTCCCCCCCCCAAGCCATGGCCCACCAGCCCAGCAAGGGTGGCCACGGCCTCACCAGGCAAGGCCCAACTGGCCCAGCAAGGCCAGCTGTGGGCCTCCCACCCCCTCAGACAGGCTCCACCGGCCTAGGCCGGCTGGCCAGAGGCCTCCCCTCCCCCCCAGGCAGGCCCGCCAGCCCAGGCAGGCCATCCACGGGCTTCCCCCCCCCAGGCAGGCCCCACCGGCTCACCTCAGAAGCTGGGGCGAGGAGACGGGCTCTACCTGCTGCAAGGCTCTCCCAAGGGCTGAAGAACAGTTAGCAGGCAAACGGCCATAGCTACTCCTCTGCTGATCTTCTCCTGACGGCTGAAGAAGGCTGGTCAGGCAAATGGCTGCTTGGCTGCTGAGGTAAACTGTTTGGATTGGAGTTTTGGTGGGAGCTGGCTCTGTGGGCGGGATTCAGGCACACCTTCTGATGGGTAGTTCAGGCAGCCAACTGATTTTGGCAAGCATAGAACATTGCCATGTGAAAACACGTTTATATATAAAGACAGGATATAAAGTTGAGACATAGAAATAGTTTTTGGAAAATCATTGAAAAATTATTGTATATACAGCATTTAGTTCAGCTACATTTATTGCAACCCTATTTCAATAGGCTGAGATTCTTGGGTTTAAAATCATTCCCCCTCTCTCTCTCTGACAGAAATTCCTTGTCAGTTCAGTAAAACTGTGTGTGTGTGGATTTGTAGCTCTTTTAAACTCCAGCTGGTTCAGACTTTCAGGCTTGGGTATCACCAATATGCTGATGATACCCAGCTATATTGGCTGATAGGTGGTCGACCAGACTCCACACTGAAAAATCTGGCTGAGGGTTTGGAGGCCGTGGTGGGATGGTTGAAGCAAAGCCAGCTGAAGCTGAATCCTACTAAGAAGGAGGTTCTGTGGTGGGGGAGTGATTTGGGATTGGGGAGCCAACTCTCAGCCCTTGACGGGGTGCCTCTAACACCGGCACCTACCATCAGGAGTCTGGGGGTGATCTTGGACCTTGCTCTATCTATGGAGGCCCAGATCACCAACGTTGTCCAGCGGGCATTTTTCCAACTGCACCAAGTCGGACAACTGGCCCCCTATCTGTCCCGCCCCAACCTTGCCACAGTAATCCATGCAACGGTCACCTCCAGGCTGGATTATTGCATTTTTTTAAAAAAAATTGCATTTACATTTTATTGGTTGTACAAATATCCACATATTTTATACATATCTTTTAAAGACACTTCATTTCTTATATATTCTCCTCCTTCTAGGAATCAAACTCAAATTAAAGACATATAACTAATCTCTGTCCTCTTTATCTTATACCCTTTCCTTACCTGTTTGCCAAACCACCGTACAACTTCTTCTAATACATATTCTGATTGTTATTACATTATTTCCTAAAAATTTTCAGAACTTCTTCCTTACTTCCCTCTTTACTCACTTATTTTTTCCCTTAATCTGTCTTCTTCCATACCTGTAAAAGAAAGTTGGACAGGGTTGCCTTCGAAACTGGGTGCTGCAGAGGGGACCTCTACAGCAGGAGGATACCCTCCTCCTCTTATCGGAGGTCTTGGGGGGGACACCCTTCACCTCCTTGCTATGCCATTGACTTTAACAATTCAGTTCCTATTATTATTTCCCCTTTATTCTTTATTATAATTCCCAGTTATCGTATCTACTAATTCTAACTTACTCTAACATTTCCTCCTATATATTGCTCTCTACATTTTCTTCATCAAATCATAATGTCCCCGTTCATACACTTGCTTCCTTTTGTTTGGTTACTGTGTCCAATAATTTCTTGCCTGTAGCTTCATTAAAGGCAGTAAAATTTTAATCTCCAAACTGACCACTAAATGGCCTAAAGGTAACCATCTGTATTGAATTCCTTTGTCTCTTAAAACTTTTGCTGTTTCTTTTAGACATCTTCTCATGTTGATTACTTCAGCTGGAATATCATGGAACAGAAACACTATCTTGTCTTCAAGGGGCAATCTTTGTTTGTCCTTCATGATTTAAAAAAGTTTATTCTTCAACTTTACCTGTTTGAATTCAACGATAATGTCTGGAGAAATGTTATCAGGAGCCCTTTTAGATATATTTAATCAGAAGGCAGTTGTAATTATCTCTTGGGAAGGCTCTGCATCTCCTGCTGCATGAAGAATCTGACTCAGCCATTTGTTTAAAGCTGCAGTGAGGTTTTTTGTTTCTCCAAAATTTGCAGATACTCCATGAAGTTTAGCCTTCTTTTCTCTCAGTTTTGTCTCCTGGAGTATAATCTTATTTTTAGCCCATGCCTCAAAATCCTTAAAGTCTTTCAAGTCATATGCTGTCTTTTTGCTGTCTGGTATGCTAATTCGGCTTTCTTCTCAGTCGTTTTCAACGCCATGGTGAATTCTTCCAACTTTTTATTTATTGGTTCAATAGTTTGTTTAAGCAGTCCAAGTTCTTTTTTTAATTGTCCAATCTCTCCACTCAGAGACTGTAAATCACTCTTAATTTCGTTCTTTATCTCTGTTAGTGCATGCAATATCTCATTCTGGTCGCTTTGGCTGGGGTTACTCCCTCCCGCCACCATTTCCTCTAGCAGAGAAGCCTCTAAGTCTGAGTCTTCTGAGCTTTCTACATCTATATTGCACTTTTTAGGAGGTCTGTAAGGAGGATTTTTTGTACCTTTCTTTGCTCTGGTCCTTCCCATGCCTGTCTTTGATGTTTATTCCAAAGTTGAATGTGTTATCTGAGAGCTAGTCATTAATCTTCCATGGGAATAGCAGGAGCATAGAAGGAATGCAGCCGGCCAGAAGTTCAGCCACCACCACCACCACCCGGCTGGATTATTGTAACTTGCTTTACATAGGGTTACCCCTGAAACTGACCCAGAAGCTCCAACTGTTACAAAATGCAGCTGTGTGGGTCCTTACAGGGACCTCGCGTAGGGCACATATCCATCCAGTGCTGCATGAGCTGCGTTGGATGCTGGGGGAGCACCAGATCAGATTCAAGGTTTTGGTGCTAACCTTTAAAGTCCTTAATGGTCAGGGACGTATGTACCTTCGGGACCACCTCTCCTGATATGTCCCCTGAAGGGCATTAAGATCAGCAGTTAAGAATCTTCTGGTGGTTCCTGGCCCCAAAGATCATCCAGCTGGCCTTGGCCAGGGCTTTTTTGGCCCTGTGTAAGTGGGGAAGTGCGGTCAAGAAGTCTAATGAAATAAATATGTAAATAAATAAATAATAAAAGGAGAGTTCTACTGTCCCTTGCTGTAATAACCAATAACTTATAACATTTCTTGTCATCCACCAAATACTAACCATTGAGTCCTTATAACAGGGGTGGCCCTGTTTTTTTCTCTTAGCTCAGGAAGGATGGCTCCAGAGCAAACAAATTTATGCTGTAGCCAAATCACCTGCTCACAACTTTAATGCTAGTAGCTCACAAAATAGAATTTGTTCTCAGGACTCCACAGCTTAGAGGGAGCATTGGTCCCCATCACCGGCTCCTGAGCGCCCGGGCTGCATGCAGTCTGGGCACTCTCAGCCACCCTCCCACCCACTGAAAACAGTCCCCACCACTGGCTTCTGAGTGCCCAAGCCGCATGTAGTTTGGGTGCTCTCAGCCACCCCCATCCCCCAAAGCACTCCCCACCACCAGCTTTGGAGCATCCAGGCTACTCACAGCCTGGGCATTCTTGGCCATCTCCCCACCCCTTGAAAACAGCCCCCACTGCTTCCCTACATGGGCAAGTGGCATGGGCAACCTGAACTCGCTCCAACCCCCTCCCCCGCAAAACAAGCCCCACCACCCACACCCAGCCTGGAGCAGACTGCCCCCTCACTTACCTTTCAGGCTGGCGGCAACTGCAAGGGACAGGAAAGGGCAGCACACTCAGCCCCCAGCAGCTCATCTGGGGTCAGGGTGTAGCTACCCTGGCTGCCCACCTGCCCGCCCACACAACTCAAGTGGGAACACAGGCAGGGGGAGAGGCTTTGCGAGCCACAGATGAGGGCTCCAAGAGCCACGTGTAGCTTGCAAGCCACAGTATGGCAACCCCTGCCTTATAATAAGAACAGACAATAAACTCTTTTTTTGTGTGTGAAAGAAAGATGTTGGTGTGAGTTTAGCCAGGATTTGGGAACAGTCCCATATTGATCAACAAGAGTAAATGAATTGGCCAGTGGAGCAGTCCACCAGTCAACATGTTTCTTTAGCAGCTCAGCAGGTATCCCATCTAACCCTGGGGCCTTACCAGTTTTTAGCTCAGAAATTAGATCAGTTATTTCCTCTGGACTTACAAAAAGCCAATCAGGAATATTTGGTGGGATAATTTCATCTTCATGATCTAAAGAGTCAGGTGGATTATTAAATACTTTAAAATAATACCCATTTTTGGGGAGATGGTACATTAATCATAGGAACTGGATCATTTTTCAAATGGCCAGCTACTGCATGCCAAAAAAAGTTTGCAGTCTTTGGTTTTAATTGTATTCATCAAATAATCCCATTTTTCCTTATAAAACTGCTTTTTCTTCTTTGACCTAATATCATGGTAAGCTTCCTCATGGGCCAGATAGATTTTACATTCATGGATATTATAATCCTATCTATAGCCCCCAAATAAGGCCCTGAGTAGCTTTTTCATATTTCTACATTCCTGATCAAACCAATGAGTATGGATAGATTGGGACAAATGTATTGGCTTAGCTACAAAGTTACAAAAGCCAATTAATGCAATGTAAGACAAAATGGCCTCCCCCGGGGAATGTGTTTCAACAATCATTTTCCTAAATTCCAGCATATTATCTGAATTAAGAAGATGTTTTAACTCCTTTTCCATTTGATGGGCCCATTTAATTCTTTTCATAGAAGTCTGTGGGATAGGGTCAGAGGGCGTGGCATTGACACTGGAACTGTAGGTTTGCATTGCAGAGACAACAGAAGTGGCATATGACTGCTTTCTGAGTGAGTCCCAATAGAGAATGAGTGTCTGACCATTGAGCGTATCTCTGAAGAGCAAAGACAGTAGTCAATAACACTATTCTCTCTTATTGAAAAATGGGTTAACTCATTTGCATTAGGAAAATTGGTTGACCCATTTAAGATATTAGCATTATGCTTAATACAAAATTCCATTATGCTTAATACAAAATTCCATAAGTCGTAGTCCAGCCTTATTTCTTAGCATATCCTTAGAGATGCATGTGTCAGCAAGAGATGGAGGTAAAGATTCAAACTCTTCAAAACCCAGAAGAGAAATAAGATTTTGATTGCTTGATCTGATTTGTGCATTCATGTCACCCATTATAAGAAATGGAATAGATGGAAAATGCTTAAATAGGGAGATTGTAAAGTTAGACAATTTATCCCAATTCTCTATAACAGCAGCACGTAATCCAGCACAGTTAAAAATCAACTTGGTCACTGCTACTGAAAGCTGTGATGGGATGAGTGGGGAACTGAGAAAACATCTGAGAAAGCACAGCAACTTTGTGAGGATAGGCTAGACTGAGAGACTGTGACTGGCCCAAGGTCACTTGGCAAGTTTTCTTGGTTGAGCAAGGGTTTCAAATCTGGTCATTTTGGCCCTAATACTACACTCTAACCACTATGCCACATAAGCACATCTTGAGATGGGCAATTCTACTGCTACTCCATGAATGGTCCACTCAGGACAGTAAGACAAGAAAGGGGCTGGGAGCAACCTGGGTGGGTCTCTCTCCTAGTCACCTAATGGACCAGCTTCCCCTGCAACCTGTCTGCAAAAAGGATTCCTTGCGGAAGTCCACAGGGTATATTGTTAAATCAATATGTTAGTATGGATGTCAGGGTGGCTCGTTATAAATGGTAATACCTTCAGCTTTCATTGTGCAAATGGACTCTGCAATGAATGTTCACATTGTTTAATGTTCACATGTTGGATTAGGGTTTCACACTTGGAAAACCTAGGCAACTGGTCACATTAAATGATTTTCTCTGTATCAATGCCTTGGTAGGGTCCTGTCTAGATAGATGCTACCAGCATTTTACCAAAGTAGCTCAAAGGATTGAAAGGATGGATACTCTATAACAAGCCAATTTTAAAAGGTGCATTGAAGCTTGCATAACTAAGTGAGGCAGGAAGGGTCAGATGGATGCTTGTGAACAATGGAGAGAGACAGAATATCTAGCTGACAGATCATTCAAACCTCCTCCTCCCAATACTCTGATTTTACAGCTTCAGTAAGGATACATCACCAGCTTAGAGTAGTGTTGTCTTGTTCCCCAAGATTGCATTCCTCAGTCACAGAATTTTCATTCATATTGTTATTAAGCTTGGGGGGCATGTTTAAGGTGGACTGGAAGCCTGAACATGTTACAATGATATGCTAAGCAGGTTTACACCCACTGAAGTCATCCCCGAAGGAATGGTTTGAAATAGGACTTTACCTGGAAATCCATGGTATGAGTACAAGGTTTAGGTTCTATGAGGTGCATGATATGCTGTGATGGCCTTGTATTAAATATTGCTGTTTTGTTGCAGATTACATATTAGCTGTGCTTCATACCCACTATTTTTTCATGCCACCTTGGCTAGACATATAGCTCCTTGAATATATGGCTTTAATAATTAGTAATTATTGTTGAGGTGGTCTACAAATATTTCTAATATGATGTACATAGGCAAGCTCCCCCCCCCCCATCAAGCCAAAGTTGAGTTATGGTGATCCTGTGGGGTTTTCAAGACAAGAGACATTCAGAGGTGGCTTGCCATAGTCTTCCTCTGCATTGCAATCCTGGACTTCCTGAGTGGTTTCCCATCCAAATATTAACCAGGGCCAGTTTGTTTAATAATATGTGGAAGAAATTGTCTTAAGGCCAAACATTGGATTCAGGAAGGAGGAGGAGGAGGAGATTGGATTTATACCCCACCCTTCACTCAAAGTCTCAGAGTGGTTTACAATCTCCTTTCCCTTCCCCTCCCCACAACAGACACCCTGTGAGGTAGGGGGGGCTGAGAGAGCTCTGAGAGAACTGTCCTTGAGAGAACAGCTCTGACAGAACTATGGCTTGCCCAAGGTCATCCAGCAGCTGCAAGTGGAGGAGTGGGGACTCAAACCCAGTTCTCCCAGATAAGAGTCCATGCACTTTAACCACTATAGTTGGGTGACTGCTGACAGATTTTCCTTGTTTTCTTGTGAGGATTCCAACACCTCTGTGTATGTATTCCTATCCAGATAACTGTGATAGAATAAATAATACCAAAACCTCTTTTGCAGCAAGAAAGAAAGAAAGAAAGAAAGAAAGAAAGAAAGAAAGAAAGAAAGAAAGAAAGAAAGAAAGAAAGAAAGAAAGAAAGAAAGAAAGAAAGAAAGAAAGAAAGAAAGAAAGAAAGAAAGAAAGAAAGAAAGAAAGAAAGAAAGAAAGACCAGACAAGGTTAAAGAGAAAAAATATGCAATTTAGTCTTAAGTGGTAATGGTCAATTTCAGCAGAAAATGGGGATTCGGCAGTTGTTCCAAACAATTCATAGAAAAGATGGACTTTAAGGAATCATCTGGAAGAGATGACAGAAGTGGCACTGTGTGTGTGAGCTGAAGGCATATGGACCAAAAGAAAAAAAATGGACTAGAAAGACAGAGGAAGAGATAGAAATAAAGCAAGAAAGACAGAAACAGAGAGAGAGAGAAAAGACAAAGTAAGAAAAAAGAGAAAGACAGAAAGAGAGAGGGAAACACAGAGGAAGAGAGAAAGGAAGGAAGGGAGAGGTAGAAAAAAGATGGGGAGAGAGGAGTGAAAGAGGGAAAAATGAAAGGAAGGAAAGAAGACAGAAAGAGGCAGAAAAACGATAGGAAGGAAGATTTCAGTTGAGTGACAACATCCCTGCCAGGCTTGCTGGTGCTGAAATGTTCCCGCTTCTCCCTCCCCCACCCCGGGCAGGCCAGCCCTCTCTCTCCTACCCCTCTCTTTTGTAAACACTCTTCAGTGTCTCTCCTCCCCCCCCCCCGTGACAATTTACATTCCTGGAACCCAGGTGGAATAGATGTAAAGATAGGAGCGGCTCCTTTTTTATTTGCGTGGTTGGCTCCCATTGAGGCAGAGCGCAGCCCTTCTGCCTGCATCCGCTCCCCTGCACAGAGATGGAACAAGGCACTTTCTTCACCCCAGAGATGTGTAGCAGGAGCCACTTCCCTGCTTGCCTCTCTGCTATTGCAGGGCGCAGGGCACGTGTGCGATGCAGGCAGGGCAAAGGACCGATGCAGAAAGTTGGACTCCCCCCTGCTGGATCTCCCTCCCATTCTTAGGTGGGGGGGAGTGAAAGAGTGCCCTGAACTGGCTGCCCGCGCTTTAAAGCAAGAAGCTGACAGGCAGACCTGCCAGGCTGCTCACTTTAAACAGCAGACAGCCATTGCAAGCCTCCCCTTTGCTCCCTCCCGTTCTTAGGGTTGGGGAGAGAATGAAAGGGTGCCCTGAACTGGCTGCCCACACTTTAAAGCCTGTGTGCACTGGTTGCCCCAGGGGAGGCTGGAAAGTTTCAGTGGGAGACAGAGCCCCCCCCATAGTGGACTCCTATGACTTCCATGGCTTAGTTCTTCCCTGTACTCCAACAAAGATACACAAAGGCAGCAGTTATCAAAAGAGACCTAAAATAATGCTACCAAGAGGCTGTCCCTTCCCTTCTCCCTCTGACTCAACTGGGCCACACTTCTCATTTAGAACTTCATTTGGTGCTGATAATCACATTAAAATGCCTTTATCCTTGTTCTTTACTTATCCCTCCAGACAACCCTGTAGCTAAGGACTTTTGGGGAAGGGGACCTGAGGGGCCCCGTCAGCTAATTCAATCAAAGGCTCCAGGGCAAGGGCTGCAGCAGCTGCAGCTTCCCTCTCTCCCTCTTCCCCCCTGCAAGGGCAGGCCTTCCCTGCAGAGCATCCGGGTCTGGCTCCCTCCCTCTCCAAGGATCCCCAGTGCCTCTTCCCACAGCACAGCACTAGGAGCTGCATGATCTCCACTCTCAGCTCCCTCCTAAGGCATGCGGTGGCCAGGCTGGAAATGAAGGTGCAGTGTGCAGGCTCATTAGCACTTTGGAGTGCATCTTGGCACTCCTGGCCGGGGCCAGAGGAGGCGACCGCCTGCCTCCTTGCCTTGCCTGGCTGGGCTTTACCTGCTGCTGGTGCGCAGTGCGACAAGCACTTGGTGGGAACCTGAGATGTAAGCTTCTACCCCCCGTTCATGTTTACTGCCTGCCCGGGCAGCTCTCTCTGCCCAGCCTCGCCACCGCTGCTTCTACTGGTGCCTCTGACACCTCTAAAATCACTGCCCTTGTCCTCCCTGCCGACAGGCTGAAAGGTAATCATGGGGAGATGGGGAAAGGGAGCCAAGGGTCAGGAAGGGGCCCTATAAAAACTGCTAGGGGGCCAGGCCCCGTGGGCCCTATGCTAGCAACAAGCCTGCCTCCAGATACATCCACTTCTTACACACATTTTTATGAGTTCCAACCTTTATAAGCCAGTCAAAAACACACAGTTCCAAAACAAATGGACAGCTCAACAAATTCTGTAAAATATGTACCATATCCAGTACATTTTAAAAACTATCCTTCCTCCAAGAAGCTGATAACAGTAGCGCTATTTTTACTCAAGATCACACCAGAACAGCATTCTGGCTGCCTTATGAGGCCCCCTTCCACCTGCAGAGGCCTCTGCCCACCTTTCCCTGCCCACTCGCCACTGAGACTTGTCTCAGGCAAGGCGCAGAAGGAGCAGGAGTGACCCACCCCCACCGCCGCCAGGTCAGTCCGAATCATTCTCTCTGCCCACTCACAGTGCTCCATCCCAGCAGCCAGAGAGAGAGAGAGAGACGTGCCCCCCCGAGCCAGGCCAGGCAAAGCAGGCAGGCAGGTGGCCACCCCAGAGAAACATAAATGGCCGCTTTGGGGGAGAGGTTTTGGGGAGGGGGGCCGCAGCAAGGCTCCCCCGGGGATGGGCTGTGCTGGGGCACATGGCTGCCTCTCCAGAGTGCCCCTTGGTGAGGCTGCCTCCAGAGTCCGGGAGCAGCGTGGGCTCAGTCACAGGGGGGATTCCTCCTCCCAGGCCCTCTGGAGGCCAACAATGAGCCCTCTTGCCTGGGCCTGCTCCCCCCTTCTCCTCCTCCTGTTTCTCAGCATTCCCTGCTCTGAGGGGCCTCTGCCAACATGCAGGGGTGGCTTGGTGGGGAAGGCCAGCACAAGGGCAGTGCAGCCGGAGGGAGGAGAAGCCAAGATCGACCGGGACCCCCCCACATGACAGCCCACTTTGCTTGGGGACCCTCAAGGGCTGCTCAGCTGTGAAGAGAACTGGACGAGGAGGGAGCCAAGCACCCCCTATTCCCCCTCCCCACGGCACCCACTGCTGCACTCCGGGGAGCCCCGGGCACACCCGAGGAGGGCGCTGACAGCACTGTAAGGGGTGTGTGTGTGCGTGCTCTTGGAGAAGACTGATGGGCCCCTGACCCAAACATTCCAGGTGAGATTGGCAAGGCTGGGGGGCAATGCTCCCTCTAAGCTGTGGAGTCTTGCCACCCTGCTTGGGTGCTGCTGCTTCTCTACGTGCCCTGTGGCAGCCTTCTAGGGCATTCTAGGGTAGAACAAAACCCTGGGCGTTGCTGATCTGGGTGACTGAAGAAGTGAGCAGTGCCTCACAAAAGCTCCTACCCTGCCACAAATTTTCTTAGTCTTTAAGGTGCTCCTGGACTCTTGCTCTTTTCAGATCTGAAGAAGTGAGCAGGGACTTAGGAAAGCTCCTACTGAGGGGCATTTTCATGGACTTCCCCTTTCATTGTTATTTGCAGTTTTGGTGGTGGGCCGTCAAGTCACAGCTGACTTATGGTGACCCCATTGGGTCTTCAAGTCATGGGAGTGTGTCTGTGTGCATGTACATCTGTCTGAGTGGGAGACATTCCCACCCTCCCCTTTCCAGGACAGATCACAACGCTGTAGGTACCCAAGACTAGATCAATAATTCCACTCACAGTGCCCAGGCATGGACAGATTTCTCAGGGATATTTCATATTTTTCCTCTCCTTATAGTAACTGTCATTTAAAGAAAACTGGGGAACCTAATGCAGCCCAATGAAGTCCCTGGCCTCCCCAAAACCCATTCACCCCAGGCTTCACCCGCAAACTCTCCAGGGATTTCCCAAGCCAGTATTGTCAATGTTGTCCCTTCATTTCTGCCTCCCCTGGTATGTGGCACAGAAATTCACTCAAAAAAATGTTTGAAAAGCTTTGTATCTAAAAGGCTTACTGTATTGGTCTAAATCCATATGGGCAGCCATGTTGGTCTGAAGCAGCAGAACAACATTTGAGTCCAGTGGCACCTTTAAGGCCAACAAAGTTTTATTCAAGGTATGAGCTTTTGTGTGCACACACACTTCCTCAGATACATTGAAATGAAAGTTAACAGTCCATACCTATAGGCAGAGGGTGAACAGCAAATTAGCATACAGCATAATAAAGATGTTTTAACAATGCAAAGACCAAACAGGAATAACAAGCTAAGTTTATATGGTCACCATTTGTTTGGATTTAATTATGGGGGAACATAGTGAAGCAAATAAATATGTCAAAATAGGAGACTGATGTGTAAACGTACCCTTCTTAATTGTGGAATGCTAACAGTAAGTAACTGAGACCCTGTTGTTACACTCCATTTATCTCCTCTCAAGTATGTAGATAATTAGCAGCATCCTTTTCTTTGAGATGTGATGAATGGTTGTGCAGTGTTATGTCTCCTCTGTCACCAGATCAGAGAAATACATTCCAATATTCATTGCATTGCATTTCAATCACTATTCCAATCTACTATTCCAAATGAAACATACACTACAGTAAAGAGAATGTATAGCCCTTCTTGGTGAAAATACATATGTATGGTCTGAATGAGTTTAGCATATGTAATGAGATAAGAAACCAATATCCCTGTTAAGTCCTGGGGGGTTGTTTTGGGTTTTGTAATAGCTAGTAATTCAGCAGTTTCCCTTTCCAGTCTGTTCCTGAAGTTCCTTTGCAATAAAACAGTTACTTTGAGGTCACCCACTGAATGTCCTGGAAGGCTGAAGTGTTCTCCTACAGGTTTCTCAGTCTTGTGATTCTTAATGTCAGATTTGTGTCCATTTATCCTGTTTGCCCTGTGTAGAGAACTGAAGGGCATTGTTGGCATTTAATGGCATATACAATACTTGAGCTGCGGTGGCTCAAGTGGTTAAGATGCTGAACTGCAGGCTGTGGAAGGTCAGTAGTTCAGCAGTTCAAGATCCATGAGTGCCGCATGACGGGGTGAGCTCCTGTCTCTAGTTCCAGCTCCTGCCAACCTAGCAGTTCGAAAGCAAGAAATTGCAAGTAGATAAATAGGTACCACTTCAGTGGGAAGGTAACAGTGTTCCATGCGCCTTGGTGTTTAGTCATGCCGGCCACATGACCACGGAAACATCTTCGGGCAGCTCTGGCTCTTCGGCTTTGAAACGGATATGAGCACCGCAACCCTAGAGTCGGATTCGACTGGCTTTCGAGCAAGGGAACCTTTACCTTTTACCTTTACAATATTAGAAGATGAACATGTGAATAAGCCTGAGATGGTGTAATTGATGTTGTTAGGTCCAGTAATTGTGTTGTCTGAGTGTATGTGTATGTGGCAGCACAGTTGGCATCTGGGTTTATTGCAAGCTCTGATACCAGTGTCCATGTTCAAATTAGATGTTGCATTATTGTGGGTGAGGAGTTGTTTGAGATTGGGGTGTGATTTTTAAGGCCTGAGACGTTCAGAGGTGGTTTGCCATTACCTTCCTCTGTGTCACAACCCTGGGCTTCCTTGGTGGTCTCCTATCCAAGTACTAACCAGGGCTGACCCTGCTTAGCTTCAGAGGGTCTGACAAGATCGGGCTAGCCAGGGCCATCCAGGCCAGGGCAACAACAGAATGCTGGCAATTTAAGTGCCACTTAATTGGGGTGATCACTGCATTTCAAAGGGGGTCAGGTTAATCATGTCTTCAATGGGTCCTTTAAGAAGAATTTTGTCAAAGAGGTTCCAGAACTCTGTTCTGGCATGTTCCCCCAGAAAAAAAGCCCTGAGAATTGTCTTGCTCACAGCAACAGGCAAAGCTTAGCTTGTATTCAGTTGAAGAAGGCAACTTGGTTATGTATTTAATATTATTTAATGTTGTTATATGCATCATGTGTGTAACTCTGTTTTAGGCATACCTCTCTTTCAAGGGGTCAGGTTATTCATAATATACTAGAGAAGGGAGGATGTCTTTTCCAGATAGTAGATCTGCTAGCCCTGTGAAACATAGAGCGTGCAGAATGTGTACCACTTGCTGGAGTGTTTGCAAGTGACTGAAAGAGAAACTTGCATGAAATTGTGGCTTTTCTTCCATTATTAAAAGTTTTTGCTGAGCATATAAAAAAAGCTGCTATCTTGCACAAGTGTGGCTGGATGACCACACTTCTGGTAACATGGGAGTGTGGCCTAATATGCTAATGAGCTGTGCTGTTGGGGTATGGCCTAATATGCTAAAGAGTTTCTGCAGTTGGGTGTGGCCTATTATGCTAATGAGTTCATGTATTGTTTTCCTTCATGCTATCTGCACAACAGCCTTGCAAACTAGACTGGACTGAAAGAAAAAGGCTTGGCTAATATCAGGCTTGCACCTAAGCACATTTGCACCATACAGTCCAGTTGCAGAATCTGGGTGAAGATGTTAATACAGAACTGAGTGTTCTCTTGATTATGATGAATTTGAATGTTTGTATTCTCTATATTATTGGCATTGTTGCCCATTTGAACCCTCAAGACTAGCCAACATCAATGTAAATTAGTTTTTTAAAGGTTTATGTTAAAGGACAGACCAAGTACAATGTTTTAAACCTTGTATTTCATTTGAAGGAGAAGAGCATTCATTCAGCCCCAATTAATCAAGTAGGATCCATACTGTGGTCGTGTAAAAAACTGATAGAACACCTGAAATCCTCCTCAGAAAAAAAGTTCTATATTTTCTCTCAAGAGGTCTCACAAGTGTTAAAGCAAAGGTACTGATGCACAAAAAGCACAGCATGAAATAATTAAAAAGAAGATGAAAAGAAAATTAAAAGGCATAATTCCTTTGAAACTGTTCTCACTGAAAGTCCTCTGCGTTTCTTCTGCATTTCCCCCAGTTCATAATTTGTCATGTTTTTCTATCAGTCTTGAAACAACTCCTCCTCCCAAAAGATCACATATCTGCACTGCATTTAAGGAATAGTAAACAGTTGCAGAACACTTTTATCCATCAAACTACCTGCTATTTGGATTTTGATCCATCTTTGGTGCTCTTTTCTCACAACGTAAGGGAGTATGTATGAGAAAAATGTTTTAAAGAGAAGAAAGCTAACTGGAGCAGATCACAGTGCTAGCAATGAAAGCTGTGTGTTCTTAATCAATAATAAAAATTATGTCTGCCATTTTAACAACATAAATCAAAGTTGTTAGCTTGTCCTGACTGGATGTTAATAACAATGTGTGGTTGGATGTATTTCTAATTTGTTTTATAAACTATGAAGAAAGGGTCATAGAAGGGGCTTTAAAGTAAGGTCTTTAAATATATATAGAGGATGTAATGCCACCCATTTTTCAAAAGTTACATGATCAGCATCTGGTGATCATCATCTTAAAAGGTAATATGGAGAGGTCACTACCTAAGCAGGAGTTGGATTTCAGATGACAATATGGAGGAGCCTAACTCCCTTTGATCAGTCTGGGTCATCACTGATCATCACAGCCATAAACATAGCTGGTTTGCTGTGCTCACTGTCCCTCCCTCTTTCCTAGAATTCGTTGAGAATCCCAGTTCAGGAGAGGAAACAAACTTCAGTTGGTTACCACATCTGCTTTTAGACATCATGGAAAATTGACTTTTGATTTTGTTGTTGTTCAGTCGCACAGTCGAGTCCGACTCTTCGCGACCCCATGGACCAGATTACTTTTGATTTAAGGCTTCCCAAATCAGGAAGATTTCCATTGCAGTCCATGTGGGGAAGAAAGGGGTGAATGAAGGAATTTTGTGAGCATAACAAAAAGATGTGGCTGTGGTAGTCTATAATAAAATACGTTTGTTCTAACATCTGAATGCATTCATAGAGAATCTTTTCATTTCATTGGGGAGGCCTGAGTCATCATTTCATAACCTGGGGAACCAGGTAGAGGCCTTTTCCAGTCTGGCTACCTGGGGGTAGCAACAATTGCACTGGGAACCTTCTGCATGCATAACATGCATCTGTGGTCTATCCTCTCCAGTATCTTCCTTATGGTATAACTAGTGATAAGTCCTGTTGCAGAGAGACAGGCAACGGGCAAAGCAGTCTGCACCATGGCAATCTCCCCTCTTGGAGGCCTCCGAGTGGCCTTGGGGGGGGGTCAGGCAAAGATGGGCTGCCGATAGAGAGGCTCCAAGCCACCCTCCCCTCCTAGAGGCCCCCGTGCAGCCATAGAGGCCAGGTGTGGGGGTGGGCAAAGACGGGCCAGCAGTGGTCAGCATGCCGCCGGTGGAGAGGCCCCACAGCACCTGCCCCTCCCGGAGGCCTCCCAGTGGCCTCAGAAGCCTGTTGGGGGGTTGGGTGAAGATGCCCCATGACACCCTGGCCTCCAGGAGGCCTCCCAGCAGCCTCCAGGGCGGGAGGGAGCAACCAGGCCATGCGGAGGCCAGGCGGGCCCATCCTCCTGGCTCCCCGCTGACATGACCAGCAGAGTGTCCATCCTGGGAGATGGCTCCATGCAGAGTGAGGGTGAGACACTGGCCAGCAGGTCTGTGGACAGGAGTGACACAACAGTGGAAGGGAAGGCAGCCAATTGTTGGGCGAAATGCTCTCTAGGGGTAGAGCACCTCGCAACAGGTATAATTAATTTTGTGATCTTTTGGTCTATGTCTACGAGGAATGGGCTGCCGCGGGACCTTCCCAGTGAAGAGGCGAAAGACAGGACTCAGGATAATGTTTCAGTTTACTTAAATACACAATTCTAATAACAGTTACATTCAGCAATAGCAAATCATACACACATACATTCAAGAGCTAGGAAATATAGATAGACATAGCACAGTTGCATGAGCAGGTAAACGTTGGTTCGTTGAGGGCGATATTTACCTCCAAGGCGAGGCTCCTAAATCTTCCAGCGAATAAGGTTAGGGTGGGTAGGATGGATGGAAGAAGGGACACGTGGTATAGACCTGCTAATAACACACGTGTATAGTTCCAGCTGCAGATTAGAACGAAGCGAGGCAAGGGTTTTAAGGTACAGGATGGGGGCTTAAGAGGATAAAGCAGACAGACAGTGGGCGTGGATCGGCGGGGGGGACAGGCGACGAGAGAGCACAGGGCTAGCAGCAGGGGCGAGCTGACCCAGAGATCGCGTTTTTATAGTGTCTTGGGTGTTGGGCGGAGAAGGCCAGGCGGTATACACCTACTGACCCTCCCAGTCGGCTGTGACAGTGACAATTTCTCATCTCATTGGCTACACTGTCCGTTGGATACCTGGGGGCTGGACAGAGGAAGCTGGCTGGCAGGCAGATGGCCTCTTCAGGTAGCAGATGGCTCTTTCATTGTTCGTGTGTATGGCTCGGGTGGGGCAGGCACTTAATCTCATCATGCAAACGACTGACAGAGGAAAAGTCCTTTGTCTGCTGTATGGCCCTTAATCCATGTATGTGACATGCGGCAGGTATGCAATGGTGTCCCTCAGAGTAAAAAGACAGCTTTTTCCCTTCTCTATGGGCTTCTCCTTTGGCATCCATTTTACTGTCTAGCAAGTACACAGACCATGTGGCAACAGCAAACAGTCCATAGCAAAGCCCCGTAATGGCGTCAGGGCTAACATATCCCCCCCTTGCAGACGTGGCAGCGTCAGATGACATTGTCTGCACATACACACTTCGATGGAAACGTAGGCGGTCATCTCAGGGTTCCATTGGCATCAACATCTGGTCAACGTCTGGGCCTCTGGCATCAGCGTCCGGTCCTCTGATAGCAGCAGCAGGCAGGCAGGCAGGCGATGTCGTCTGGTGCCTCCCTTTGCCACCCAGGTATCAGATCTACTCTGGTGTTGTGTGTGTGCATGCCAGTAAGAGTAGCTAATCTACGCCTAATTGGTGTTGGCTGGAAGTGGCTTCTGCCGTCAGAGGTAAATATGGCAAGACACAGTATATTTAAAACATCAGTCTTAAATTAAACCTTAATAAAAAAAACCCTTAGGAAAACATTTTTCAAACGGAAATTACACACGCCTACTAAACTAACTTCACACTGTTGACTTATAAAACAAACAAGCACACATTACTTTAAAAACGAAAAGGAAAACATTTCATAAGAGTTCATGTGCTATCTTGTCCACCATGCATTTGCAGAAGCGGAGGGCTAGGTGGATGAATGTCCTTTGCAGTGCTCCCAGGGTAAGCTTTGGGGTGACTTCTGCCAGGATGGCAACCAGCAGAGCACATGCAAGGCCGATAAATAGTCCATATGGAAGGTGCTGGCCCCATATGTTCCGTGCCTGTCTTCCCAGTCGCAGACTGTCAGGCACAGTAGGCGTGTGAGCGGGCGTGTTGCCTTTGGCTCGGGGGTTGGAAGCAGGACTCGGCCGGTTCAATTTCGGCGTCCTCCAAGGGCTCCGTACAGTCCCGAGCTTTAAAGGTTAAGCACATGATTAGTCGAGAAACCCTCCCCAGTTCCCAGGGTAGAAAGGAGGTTTGAGCGGCTTGATAGCGAAAGCCGATCTTTAAATGAACGAGGGGGGGAAGAAGTCAAGCCGCACCGCGATTTGGCGTGTTCACCTTGGTGGCTCGTACTCTGGTGCTCAGCTTTTCCCAGGGGCTTCCGAGTCCGCCAGACTGGAGCCGCCGGCGTCGGCCGCTCTCGGCCAGCCTCGGAGCAATTCAGAGGCTGTCGATTACTTCCTAGCATGACCGACCTGCAAGGTTGGCGATTTCGCATTACTACCCCCCCTAGAGCGCAAGGAATCCTGGGTTTTGTGCTTGCGGCGGTAGCCGTGAACAAGATGGCTATAGTGGCTAGTGGCCCGTCTGATGTCTGAGAGGTGCAGTAAATCTTCCCCCATGTGGGGAAAGGCAGCGGTGGCCCCACAAGTCCGATCCTCGAACCCAGAGTATTGGGCTCGAGGAACGGGCCCGCAGTTGGTAACCACCTTTTAATTGGGAGCCATATGCGTGGTCGTGAGACCCAGCTCCGGAGGGACGACCATAGATCGTTCCTCTTTTAACTTGGGGAGCCTCCCATGGAGCTTTGGCGGGGCTCCCCATTATGGTGGTAAAAAGGACAGAATAAAAATAAAAACAAAAGAGAAACCAAAAAGGACGAAACGTTGCGGGATGCCCCTACCCCTTTTGCTTTGGGCTAGTCCAAAAATGGACTCTGCCAGGGTCCCTTCACCTATGGAGTGGCTTGTTCCCGGGCTGAATAATTCATGGTCAGGAGTCCCGTGTACAAATCAGTATTGCAAAGCCTGATGGGTACTTGGCTTTTGCGACACACATAAAATTACTAAAAATAAAAAATAATTTGGTGGGGCGAATCGGAGAGTCAAATGGGAGTTGGCTAGGCTTGACAACCAATGGGTAGTGGTAGCTTGGTTGCCATGTTCCCTCCTAGAGACCGGGAAGCTGCTCAAAAACATCGGGCTTCCAAAAGTCAGACTTGTTTGGGTAAGGCGGTGCCGTGGCGCACCAGGCCGGGAGTCCTCGGGATTGGGTAAGGCGGAGGGAGAAATGGCACATCCGAGTGGTACCGGGCAGTTCTTTGAGCCCCAGAACTTGCCCATCTCTCACCCCAGCCACCAAACAACCTGTGCAAAAAGGATCTTGTGCATGACTCTCGGTTCAATTCCCCGGCTACCTCGGGCTTTTCAGCCCTCCCTTCTCTAGTTTACAAAAAATAGCAAAAGAGAAAACTGGAAACATTGGCTAGTGGGCTCTCTCTCTCTTTCACCTTTTGTAGGCGGGAGAAGAGCACAGAAATAAAATCATCTTTAAACACACATAACATTAAACGCAAGGAGAAAGAGGGAGGGGTAGACAATACACAGGACCAAAAGACTCTTTTATTAGGGGTGAGGTGGATCGGGTTGCTGTTGGAGCGCAATGGCTAGTGGGTACAGCCGCGAAGTCATCTTATGGATTTGTTTGACTTGGGACCGGCCCCACAGTCCCACTGCTATTATCGCAAGTATGCATAGCAGTTGAATGGCCACTATTATTACTATGGGGTGGAGCATAATATTTAATATTCCATTTGAAGTCTCAGACCAACCAAAAAGAGATTCCCACTAAGAGTAATGGGATGATTTCTGAATGTCAATGGCCAAGTTTGCAATCTCTGCTCCATTGTGCGCTACCAATAAAGTGGCGTTCTCTCCAGTGGCTTCTAATTCTTTTAAGTTGCGGCACAGCTCCGAGTGCCTTAATAATTCCTGGATGACTTCCAGACCTATCCCTAGTGGTATAGGTGTGATGGTGTCGTATAGCTCTGGGGAGAACTGCATCTCCTGTTGGACCCAAACAGGGGGTTCAAATTGGAAATCACAGCCCTCCACCGCAAATACTTGGCAAAAGCACCTATTGATCTTAGGAAGCATCGGCTGAATGTGTTGTGCGTTGATGTAGATGAAAAATCAGTGGGTGCAAATGCACACGCAGGCTTTGCCAATGTACACCACTGCCGATGAGGTTTCCTCTGCAGCCTCAAACTGACAGATGTCGTCAGTTCCCTTAAGGGGAACCACACAGGGGTGGTGTTCCTCCAGCGCCTCATCCTCGCAGATGAATCCCAGGGTTTCCTTGTGTCTGCAGCCTTCGACGTTGACAGTCTGCCAGCCATCAGAAGTGACTCTAGTCCATCTCTGGCTGTTCCTGGCATACAACACTGTGCGTCTATCGACCTGCAGACCAAGGGGGATCACTGGATGTATGTGGAAGCTTTCCTTGGCGCTTGCTGTGACTATGATCATAGTCAGCATGTGTGTGTTTGGTGCGTATGTAGCATTCGCGAGGGTCCACCAGTCTGCTAACCTGGCTTCCTCCTCGGTCACCTTTCTGTGTAGCAGTCCCCGGATTTCTAATGGGATCTCTCCTGCCATAGCTTGCATTACTATGCTAGTGGCGGTGATTACATTCATAGCCTGCATTTGCGTGCATGCCAGTGCATATGAGATGTTTCTTTGGAGAGACTGGATGCCTTTGACCAGGGTATAGAAATCATGCTCCATAATGTGCTCCCATTCGATTAAGAGTGGGTTAGTGTGATGTGGTAGATCTGCCAATGCATGAAAGGATTGAGACATGGGTATGGCCAGATTGTAGAGGTCTGACCCTATCTGTGAAACCTTATTAGTTATGATTTCCAGATTAGCCAAATTTAAGACTGCGGTCCCAGTTCCTATGGGTGCCAGCCAATCAGCGACGCTTCTAATTTAAGATTGCAGTCCCAGTTCCTATGGGTGCCAGCCAATCAGCGACGCTTCTTTTACGCCTTGCTGATATGTCTAGGGTTTGCCACAGGGTAAGCCAGTTCTCCCAGCCTTGTTTGAACGGCTGGAGGTATTGGCACATAACTTCTGTGTCCAGGTGGCTTTATCCGAATTTGGGTCAATTTCTAGAGCTTTCATGTTTATAATGATTTTCCTAACATGCATTTGCGGCCATATAAGTACCTGCTCTGATTGTTGGTACTTAACGGTGTGTGATCCTACCACAGGGTCTCATAGGTTAGCGAGACTTTCTAGGTTCTGTATGAGTGGATCGAAAGTGATGCTGGTGTTCCAATGCTCGAGAGTGAGTGTGTAATTCCCTTCCAAGTGCCTTGTGCTGATCACTAAAAGTCCTAAGGTGTCATAGGCACGTTCCATAAAAATTGGTTTACATGGGGTGTTATTCAAGTCAACCATCCATTCAGGGGGTCCCTTTATGGACGTCACAGATGCATCCATGCCCCACTCTATCTGAGTCCAGTTCTCCAAGTGGAATATCTGCTGCTTCTCCTGTGGATCTACTAGTATAACTGCCAGATCTGTTTTTGTCAACAATCCTTTGTTGGTCCCGATGGTTAAAATGATCTGGAGCGGGTCACCTATATTCCACACCGCAGCCGAAATTATGGCTGTCTCGCATGTGGATTTTTCTGTGTTCGAAATTTTGCCACCGCATAGGAGCATAATAAGCCTTTCTCTTAAGTCTCCTTCTGATGGGCATATCCAAATCGCATTTTTAGGTTCCTCCCGGGTACAATTAACCATATTGGGTGGAAGGCTGTCTTCCATAAAATCTTCCATGGATGTGGCATACACAAAGCCTTCTGACTCTATACGTGTAGCCGGTGTTAGTCCATCCTCTAGGCAAGTTATGTTTAAGTCTACGCCTTTTCCTATGTAGTTTCACTGGAGTAACGTCTGTTCTGGACTGGTTGACTGCATTTCCCCTAGTCCTAACATTCCCAACAATAACAGAGCACATGCCATTTCCATAATACTTACTCCTCTCGAGAACCGTGGAGTTTTGTTCATTGTTGTATTTCTGTAAGAAAATAGATTATGCAACCTCACCTCGGGGAGGACATAAAACAAAAAACGGGGGGGGGGAGGAAACGCGGTGCGTAAATCGCACCTCCTTCTCGATTATGCCATGGTCGACCCAGATTAAAGGACTGGCATGGCATAGACCGAGAGGTGGGAGGGTTATGACTTCCTGAGCTAAAGAGAAATAACATTTTTGCGAAAATCCCCTGCTGGTGTCGAGTCTGGTGCTTCTGCCTTCTTATGGCAGGCTTGGTGTTCTAGACACAATGTAGCTTTCCAGGCCTCGAAATTCTCTCTGGCTTTATTCCATTGCTACCATCTCACCTACCCTAGGAACTTTCTGTTCCGGGCCGTATGGTCCAAGTAACAAGTAATAAGTAACCTGGGCGGCTATGAAAATAGCATTGGCGCCATAGGGCCTTTTAACCTTTCCATGTTAACCATAACAGTGGGGCAACACAAATGCATTCTACAGTTTCCTGTGGACAATCTCTCTCTCTCCCCCCCCTCGCTAACCAGGATCCCGGAGGGTGCTGGTTAGCGTCTCTTCTAAAGCACCAAAGAATGTATCTGCCAGCATGTACTGGCGCGGATTATCTGAGTCAGGCAGGGGTAGCGAGATTTGTCGGATCGGCAGTGGCTGAGGAGCGGCAGTGAGAGGAGCCAGCGGTAAATCTGGCAGTTTAGCTGGTGGGCGGCTTTGCGGGTCTCCTTTCCAGAGTTTTAATTGTGAGCAGTGGAAGAACTTATTCCATGTGTCCCCGCCCTTCCGTGGGATTGCCACCTTGTACACGGCGGGGCTAATTTGCTCTATAATGGGGACCAGACCTGCCCATTTAGCCATGAGGGCATGCTGCTTACGGGAGAACTTGTGGTACATAACCTCTTGCCCTGGATCCCATACCTGGGGGTTGCGCACCCATCCTAGCTTTTTGTCTACTGCCAGTTGGCTGTAGCCGAGCATTTTGGCAACATGTAGATGTATGTGCAGCAGTTCACCTAACAGCTCTCCGACTCATAGGTCGTTTGCCACCTTGGGCTCTATGTCGGCAGGCACGTCAGAGTCCATCCAGAAAGCTTCTGGGAGACGCATTTTCTGTCCGGTCATCACCATGTGCGGTGAATACCCGTGTTTAGCTGTTGTGCCTCGAAAATTATGGGGAGCTTGTCATCCCAATCCCTTCCAGTGGAGCGCACCATCTTCCGAAGGGCCTCCTTCAGGGTGCGGTTAGTCCGTTCATTGTATTTTGCTACAACTGGTGCCACCGGGGGCGTTGCTGAGTTTAAGGCTCTGAAGTCGACCGTCATCCTCCATGTGACTCCATCCGCTTTAAGAACAGGCCACAGGGGAGCGTTGCAGATGGACTGCATGGGTCTAATTACATTCCATTTGATGAGACCTTCAATGGTCTTAGCTATTCCGATTTCTGCCTCTATTGGATAGTGATATTGTCTTTGTGGCGGGGGGTCTTTACCTTCAATAAGAATGCAGGCATTTTTAACTGTACCACACTCCGCTTTGTCGGCAATCCAAGCCTCTGGGAACTCTTGCACCCAAGGGTCCGTGTGTACCGTATATACGGCAGTGGGGCTTTTAGGGCCGCGCACCTATGGATGGCATTGATAAAGTCCCCCTGGAACTTTCCACAGGAGACCATTGGCTAAATCAATTGTTACCCCATGGTTGCGAAAGAAATTGGCTCCTAGAATCCCATCATCTTCTCCCTGATTGTCGCAGGCAACCACCTTGGTAGAAAGTTTCCCCACAGTTAAGGGAATATCACTCCAGACCCTAGCGGTATGGTGGCCTCCGGAAAATCCTTGGAGAGAGACGGTGTTCCGTGTAGGCTGACCTTCTCTAGCAAAATTGGGGTGTAAGACCGTAGTTGATGCTCCAGTATCCACTAAAAGAGTTGTAGGCTTTTTAATTTTCCCGGGAGCCCCTATGCCTGCTAGGACTGTCGGTCTTCCCCAGGAGTCTGGCTGAAGCTGTGCCAGAGTTCCTCGAGGGAGCGTACGGGGCTCTGGGCATCCCTAGCACGGAGGCTTGTCGGGTGGTTTGGTGACTTCCTTAGTTGTTACTACAGGAGCCATGGGGGCACCGTTTTGCGGCTCGCTATCAGCTAGAGCCCTGAAAAGTATTGCTTTTTGTTGCTTATTGAATTGGCTCATGTCGAACCCTCACTCCTTTAGTTCCATCCAGGCATTCCACCGGAGATCGCCCATGTATTGCTCCCCCCCTTGGGGCCCATCCTGCCGTGGCCCATTGGGGCTGGGAGGCTGTTGGGGGTTTTGTACTGGTTACCCATCTACGGGTCCAGCTTGGTGTGGGGCACTCTGGGGTGGCATTTGCGGAGCTGATGGCTGGGCGGGCTACCAATTTGCTTGGGCCGGCGCCTGGTTGTTCCGGTTATTGCCTCGGTATTTCCCTCTGTAACCGCCTCGTCCACGGTTACTATATCTATAATTCCCATTATAGTTGCCATTATTATTGTAACTGTAGGGTTGCTGGTAGTCCTGTCTAGCATTATAATTCTGGCCCTGCTGGGGTTGCACCACATTGTACTGCGAATGTGGGCCATTATTAGCATATGTAATGCTCTGTATTAGCTCTTCTTCCTCTTTGTATTTTTCCTTAGGCTTTCTGGGCGCCTTGGGGGCTTTTATGGCGCCTGTGCTTCTCAGCAACGTGGCCACTCTCCTGATCTTAATCAGTAGTGGGCCCCAATCCATATCGGTGGGGACATCTACGTTTAATGCCAGTTGAGTCGGGGGATTGAAACCTTTTAGCAATGCATCTTTGAATGCTATATCATTATAGTCTGGGATTCCATCATCGTCTAGGTCTACCTTTTTGGACAAAATGCCTAGCAGTTGTTTCCTTGTAATATAAATCTCGGGGTCCTCATTTGGCCCTTGTTGGTCCATCACAAAATGTGCTTCTAACGACCGGTCAGGGGTGAGATGCTCCAAGACTCCCCGCATCCATGTATATTGATCTTCTTTGTTCAACATTTTGGCTGCTATAGCCACGTTAATGGTCGCTAAATCGACCCCTGTAGCACACCTTCTGGCCACGACCGAGAGGTCTTTGCCATTCAGGCTGCCGTAGGCGGTGGCTACCGTTGCTAGCCAGTTCAATATATTGTCCTTAGTGAGAGGGCCGACCTGGTCGGCAATGGCCCTAGCCTCCTCGGGTTTCCACACCCTGGACTCTGTGATAAGTTTTACCGTGGTATTATTACCCACTCTAGTGGTTTGCTCCCTAGTCATTACAGGATTACCGGGCGTGAGTTAGGGGTTTCCAGGGCTGGGGCCAAGGAATGACCGATAGGTACATCCTCGCCCTCAGCGTCCTCTGGGTCCCTAAGACCTCCTGGGTGAATTGTACTGATAACTGCCTCTCTAATGCCGAGCTTTTCTTGAAGCTTGTTGATTTCTTTGTGGCACGCCTCATGGTTGGCCTGAACGTATCGCTCCTTTGCCTGATTGGCTAGGTAGCGAGCTGCTTTTCGGGCAGTTGCGAGGTCGCCCGAAAGTCCGGCGACCTCCGCCTCTGCCTTGGCTGCCCTCTCTAGTGCCTGTGTAGCAGCTTTCTTTACGTCCTGAGCTGAACTGGCCAGTCCTGCCTTTTCTAGCATGAGGTTCATCCTCTCTGTCCTCATGTGAACTAGCTCATCCTCCTGTTGCTCGAGTAGAGCTTCCACATCATGGTTGTGTCCCTCCTTAAGGGAGTCAATCTCTTTACGAGCTATTGCCAGCTCGGTCTCCTTTCTATCAAGTTTGTCACAAATGGCACTAACTTCCTCTTCTTTGTCCTGTAATTCTCTCCGGTGTGCCTCTCTTAATTTTAGTTTCAAAGTCCTGGGAGTTCCGTGCTATCTCCCTGTGATTTGCTTCCTTAAGTTCCTTAACGTGGGTCGTATTCTCTGCTACTTCTTGTTTTAACCATAGGATGATGGCATTGGACTCCTGTAGCGCTAGCAGGAATGCCCATGCCCCAGCCCGGTCTTTAGCGGCCGTGCTTCTGTGTTTCTGCTCTCAGTACGCTTGGTAGGCGTCTCGAGTGGCTTGGAGGGGATTCTCCTTTTTAAAAGCTTGCGGTGCCCAAGGGTTTAAACCCTTCTTTGTGACCCATTTCTTGAGTCGGGGCAGATCCTCAACTGTGCGGATCTCCATGGGGGCGGTAGAAGTTGCGTCTGCCATTTTAAGATGTGCTTTTGACCTTCCTAGGTTCCCTAACACTATTCTGCCTCGTGGGCGAGGTGAGCTTGGCTCGGTTACCCTCATAGACCGTGAGTTTTGGTTTTTGGTAAGGGTGGGGTCCATGCCCTTGCCTCCGATGACCAAAAACGTTAAGATATGAGATTTTTCGGTGAGGTCTCTGCCTCCACCTCGGCTATTCTCATCAACCCTTAAACTGGAGTTTTGGTCAGTGGGCCTGGCCTAGACCTCACCTCCTAACCAGATAACCCTCTTAAACCAGTATTTGGGTTTTGGACACTCTGTCCTGCCGGGATAACCTCTATAACCTGGGAAGGCTTCAGGAAAACCTCCGACCTAGGGTCCTCGGAGTAATGTACTCCAGCGAACGGACCTCTTTGCTCACTTTAATTCTATGCTTTGCTAGCTAGTCAAAGCTGAAGGAAATGGGGAAGTGGACTTCCAGAAACTCTGGAGGACTTTTAGGACCTTGCTGCGGCTCCTCTTAATTTTCAGTTATGGCTGCCTGCGTGGGGTGGTGTGTTGTGGTGCGGTGTGGTGCAATTCCTAACACCCTACACTGCCGTTCTCGGTTCCCACCCGCAAGATAGACCGAGAGATAGGCTCGAGATAGCCTTTAGGACTTCACGTGGGAGGGCCCTTGCAATCGAGACACCACGGGTTATAATGGCTAGACCTCGCCGCGGGCTCGGGGCGGCTGCCCTCGCGGTTCTTTAGTGCTTATGGCACAGAACCTCCACCTGAAGGAGAGAAGGGGGGAAAAGCCTCCCACAATAAAGTGCTCACTAGAGCCAAGCGCACAAGAGCTTTCACTCATACGTGTGTGTGCAATGTTCTGAGCTTCTTTGCTCCTCACTGGAAGTTCACAGGAGTTTCTTCCTTACGTCTGGTCACCGGAATGAGACATGTGTTGACACCCATGTTCATTCAGATGAGCAGGACCAATCCCGGGTGAGCCCCCACTTCTTTTGGGCGAAATGCTCCCTAGGGGTAGAGCACCTCGCAACAGGTATAATTAATTTTGGGATCTTTTGGTCTATGTCTACGAGGAATGGGCTGCCGCGGGACCTTCCCAGTGAAGAGGCGAAAGACAGGACTCAGGATAATGTTTCAGTTTACTTAAATTCACAATTCTAATAACAGTTACATTCAACAATAGCAAATCATACACACATACATTCAAGAGCTAGGAAATATAGATAGACATAGCACAATTGCATGAGCAGGTAAATGTTGGTTCGTTGAGAGCGATATTTACCTCCAAGGCGAGGCTCCTAAATCTTCCAGCGAATAAGGTTAGGGTGGGTAGGAAGGATAGAAGAAGGGACACGTGGTATAGACCTGCTAATAACACACGTGTATAGTTCCAGCTGCAGATTGGAATGAAGCGAGGCAAGGGTTTTAAGGTACAGGATGGGGGCTTAAGAGGATAAAGCAGACAGACAGCGGGCGTGGATCGGCGGGGGGACAGGCGACGAGAGAGCACAGGGCTAGCAGCAGGGGCGAGCTGACCCAGAGATCGGGTTTTTATAGTGTCTTGGGTGTTGGGCGGAGAAGGCCAGGCGGTATACACCTACTGACCCTCCCAGTTGGCTGTGACAGTGACAATTTCTCATCTCATTGGCTACACTGTCCGTTGGATACCTGGGGGCTGGACAGAGGAAGCTGGCTGGCAGGCAGATGGTCTCTTCAGGTAGCGGATGGCTCTTTCATTGTTCGTGTGTATGGCTCGGGTGGGGCAGGCACTTAATCTCATCATGCAAACGACTGACAGAGGAAAAGTCCTTTGTCTGCTGTATGGCCCTTAATCCATGTATGTGACATGTGGCAGGTATGCAATGGAGTCCCTCAGAGTAAAAAGACAGCTTTTTCCCTTCTCTATGGGCTTCTCCTTTGGCATCCATTTTACAGTCTAGCAAGTACACTGACCATGTGGCAACAGCAAACAGTCCATAGCAAAGCCCCGTAATGGCGTCGGGGCTAACACAATCGGTAGGACCCGGGGTGAGCGGCAGATGAGCAGGCAAACTGATTTTGCCATGCATCAAATCTTTCCACCCCAAGTGACAATTATATATAAGGAGAGATGAATACAGCTTCTAGGAACAGTCTTAGGCAATGGGTAAGAGGGGTAGCTGCTCCAGGTTCCACTCTTGGGGGCTCCCAAGCATTGAAATCAATAGGCTTAGAAGACTATAACTCTGTTTAAGATTGCACTGTTAGACACCACATTCAACTAAAAACGCTGTGCCTGCTACTATCTGAAAACATTGAAGAGGAGAAGGAAGAGGAAGGACACTGGGAGCCAAAGACTCATACTGAGTTGAGGTTTCTCACAGAAAAGTAACAGGCCCAGTGTCTATTTACCCCCCAGCATGTTGAAATTAGTTTCAACATCTGTCAGCCAAATTCCATCTAATTTTTGAGAGAGGTACTTACTGGCAACTGAAACTAGGGTGGATAACATAAATTGACCTAATGATTCAAGCTCATCTCTAATGCAATGGATAAAAAAAAAACCCTGCCCATGTAAAATCTATTGTTAATTATACCTTTCCCTAAGAAGGCAACTAGCGGGCCTCTGTTTCCTGGCTAGGTGTAGCTGGGAGGTATTTCACTGAGTTCCTTCTCCTTCCTGAAACAGGGTACAACATACAAATGTGCCACCTGCTATTCATTTTGCAAAATTATGAAGCAGATTTCAAGCACAGGCTTGGGCAATGCTGCTCTGTGCTTAGATTGTCCACCCATGTTCTTTCTGCTGCATAATACTTGCTGCTCTCTGAATTTTGTATAGAAAGTGAAGAGGATCCTCTCACCCTCAATCGGCTAAATTCACTTCAGGTTTGCAAACTCAAAAGTAACCAGTTCAGCTAGCACAGCAGAGCTTCCCTCACTAAAGTCTAGGGATGCTGTGAATTTCATGCTGAATATGTTCAACAGTCAAACATACTGTGTTCAACTGTGGTGATCACATGTGAGCCAGCCCCTGCTGATCAGTTGATTTGTTTGTTTTTTTCAAAACTGTGCATGCATGCATGCATGCATGCAAAAAAAAAAAAAAGACCAGTAACCATTAATGTTGTTAAGGGAAGGACTACTTAGATGGAAGACAGTATTTAAACCTAGCCTTTAAACTAGAAGTGCCAAGGGTTGTACCTGGGACCTTCTTCATAAAAACTGGATGCTCCACCACTGAGCCATGGCCCCTCCCTTATGCACCTTTCATTTCCATTGATTTCAATGGTAGAGATTTAGGTCTGGGCTCAGCTCTGTCTTGGAAATCAATAAGACATCAAAAAGCACTAGATTTCAGCTGTTCAAGCCCAAATGTTATTGGTCATTATTACTATTCAACACCCCCATTTTCTTCAAGTATACATAGTTCCTAGCAATTTGAAAAAAAAAACTGTTCTGAAATATTCAGGCCCCGTTCACACAGAGCATTTGCACCGCCGAAGGCACAGTAGCCCTGCGGACTTTCCGTGCGCGATCACACTGGCACATCTGGGAGGCGTACCACTCCTGTGGCCAACCCATGGCTTTCTGTGGAAAATGTGGAGTAAAAAACTACTAGGGACAAAACACTAGTTTCCAGAAACCCCGGGGCAAAGGTCGACGTCTGATCGCGGGAGCGCCAGTATCCCGTGGCTTCCAACGCCCGCCATGTCCCGGGGTTTCCAGATGTTGTAAGTTTCCATGGGATGCGTACCAATGCCAAATGGTGCATGCACACACACAAGACACCAACAGTGGCCCGCCCCCCCAATGGCGCATGAGCATTTTGCTACAGCGCGGCTTGCGTGCTCTGCTGCGCTGCTTTCTTGCCGCGCTGCAGCAGCACAGTGTGATCGGCGCTCAGCACCAGAGTGTGGCAACCCGGTGGCCCATGTGATTGGGCTACCGTGCCTTATTTTGCTCTGGGGTGAACTGCCACACCTCCCCCCCATGTTTTCTGGACCGTATGACCGGGGCCTCAGTTAAGTACTTCACTGGAAAATAATGTACTTACTTGCATGGCTCTTGGTAGAATACCTGTTTTCCATTTTGTTTCCAAATACATTCTCTTTTCATGTTCCTGCTTAGGAATATATTCCATTAGACCAAGTTGCTTTAATCACAGGCATTGATTTATAAAAGGAAAGGAAAGGAAAGGAAAGGAAAAGGAAAGGAAAGGAAAGGAAAGGAAAGGAAAGGAAAGGAGTAGATCACTCACCATTATTAGCCTTCTTGGCTGCAAATACATTTTTCTGGGCAGTTTAAAAAAAACACACACTGAGCTGTTGCATGTGATTAAGAATTAGTCCTGAATAAATAATGACAGCTTGCATCTAGCCATTCAGGTTCTATCTTTTTATGCCTAACAATAAAATAATCATTCTAATGGTGAACAGGTCATGCAGTCATAGAACAGAAGCACTAGGCATTTACCCATACTGGGACTAACAATGTTCATAATAAGTAGCAAGCAACTGTGAATTGCAGGTCTTTTATCCAATCTGGTTGTATCAGAAACTACAAGACACCACTTAAGCAGTTTGGGTAGTTGCTGTAGCCACTTAATAAAATTACAGGCCCATCACCAAGAAAAATTATTTTGTTAACAAACCAACAGATGTGACATGAATTCCTGCCTTAGTTCATCTATCTCTTTCTCTAATTTTCTAGAACACCAAACTCCTACAAGATTATAAATTCTTTATTTTGAAATTTTCCAGTAAATATAATAGCAAAATAAAACAGAACAAGTATATGAACAACAGGCTAATGTTTGAATATATAGTTTTACAATGCAAAAGAAGGGGCAAAAGATGTAAAATGTACGCATAGAAGCATGATGGAATCTGAAGGCCTTTAACAAACATAATAGTTTTAGCTATGAAGGCATCTAGCCCCATCATTCCTTGGCAAATAGAACGGAAAATCTTGGAAGCAGGGACAGACTTCACATTCCTGGGATCCAAGTTCACTGTAGACAGTGACTGCAGCCATGAAATTAAAAGATGCCTGCTCCTTGGGAGGAAAGCTATGGCAAACCTAGACAGCATAATAAAAAGTAGAGACATCACCCTGCCAACAAAAGTCCATGTGGTCAAAGCAATGGTATTCCCAGTAGTAATGTATGGCTGTGAGAGTTAGACCATAAGGAAGTCCAAGCACCGAAGAATAGATGCTTTTGAATTATGGTGCTGGAGAAGACTCTTGAGAGTCCCTTGGACTGCAAGGAGATCAAATCAGTCAGTCCTGAAAGAAACCAACCCTGACTGTTCCTTGGAAGGCCAGATACTGAAGCTCAAGCTCGAGCTCAAATACTTTGGCCACCAAATGAGAAAGGAGCACTCACTGGAGAAGACTCTGATGCTGGGAAAGTCTGAAGGTAAAAAACGAAGGGGACGACAAAGTATGAGATGGTTAGACAGTGTCTAACGAACATGAAGTTGAGCAAACTCTGGAGGATGATGGAGGACAGGAGGGCCGGGCATGATGTGGTCTATGGGGTCAAAAAGAGTCAGACTTGACTGTGTAACTGAACAACAATAAAAAAGGCTGTATGTTGTGGATTATAAACGAGCAAAGAGTCAACAGCATAGTATACCAGTTTCAACATGTAGTTATGGTCATAATAAAGCTATAAAGTGATTATGTGGGTTAGAAGATCCAGGCGTACCATAGTCATTCATAAATTCTATAACTGGCCACTAAAGAGGGTAAAAGGAGGACTGCTAGTTAGGATTATCAATAGAAAGTAATTTATCTGAGATTTTCTCCATTATGAAGTAGTCCCAAATAGCTTTAAACCATCTAGAAATCGAAGGGAGTTTCTTCTTTCAGTTCCTTCTTTCAGCAGTTTCACTGCTGCTTTCCTTCTATTAGGGTAGATTCAAGCAGCATTTCGACTCAGTCTTGCCCAATTCCTCCCTTTACTACATTCCACATCTCAACTGGCTTTTGTCCATGCAGGTTCCACGATCCCCAGCATAACCTTTTTGTGTAATTAAAGGTCACCTTTCCTCCTTTATTATCAGCAGAAAAGCTTGTGAGATCCATGCCACTGCTTCCCTTGGCTATTATTATAATTTAGTGATGTTATCCAATTTAATAAGTCTGCTGTTTCTGCTTAAAAATCCCTTGGGCAGGGAGCTTCCGGTCTACGGTGACTCACTAGCAGACATGCCTCCCAGTTGATCCAGGGGCATGATCTGTGCGCTGGTGGTTTAGAGTGGGGGCTATCATCCGCTCCTCCCTGGACCCTTTTGCGAACGGCTCCTAGCCATGGGGCTTTTGAGGGGTGGCCTCTTCGCCAGTGCAATGCTGGGGAATTGAGGCACTCTTCCGCCCCGACGATCCTGCCACTATGTGACCTTTTGCTGACTGGGACAAGTGTTTGGAGGTTCAGCAATTTTCTCTGCTTGGTGTGATCCCGGGGCCATCTCAGGACCTGCTGGATCGATTCAAGGACTGATGAATGAGTTTTCATTGAAACAAGACACCAAAGCCTAGATGTGAAGTCCCCCTACTATAAGCAGGGGGGGGGGAGGGGTCGCCCTTTCTCCCGATGCTTAAGCAAATGTGAAAGCATGATTTGAGGGACTGATCAAATTGTGGCAATGGACTGTAACGGAGAGTCTTTCCAAATGAAAACTGAGCATATAAACAGACCTTAGAGACTTTGGCATTCTTCCTTGGCTAATGTAAACATCCCCAAAAGATGGCAACGAGAGGCAAAGAGGGAAGCGGGACCAATGCCTTCTTCAGGAAGGAGAATAGTGGAAAGCGAGGTCATGTGACCTAACCATAGACTCTGTCTTCAAAGTAAATCGTGGGTCCCCTGGTGGCTAAAGTGGAGTAGCGACCTGGATCTGTACTAAAAGCGGCTATACTTTTAAAGGGACAGTGTTTGACATTCATCTTTGATCATAGAGACTTATGGACGGTAAGGAAATTCTAAAGTTTAGGGGTTTTTTGCGGTTGGACTGGCAAGCGGATTGAAAAGTGGTTTATTTGTTCGGAGTAAAGGGTTCGCTACCCCAACTTCACAAGATCTGCTTGCCAAGAGAAAGGCTATTACAGCAGTTACCCGCTCATTTCCAATAACTAGCTATACCTTGTTGCCCTGGTGATGGAATGGAGGCTCTCTTGGTACCGTTAGCTCCAGTTGCCATTCAGTGCCCTTCTCTGTATAATTTGCCCCCCCAAAAAAGAGGATGAACACTCACACACCCAAAGAAAAAGAGAAAAAACATACAAACCAAGAAACAAACAAAAAAAGCAATTAATGCATTGCTACTTATTCTCTCCCAGTTCTATTTTTTAGGAACTTTCCCACAAATGAGCTCTTAAAAAAAAAAAAAAAAAAAGACTATCACACAATGCAACTCACCCTTAGCAATCACCAACCCAATATGCCCATCAACTTTTATATTAGTTCATTTACTTTATACTTTAATACAACCTCCTGGCATCAGCACTACCGTATCTCTAACAGTACTTTAACTTCTCCACTGTCTTCTATTCGTTGTGTCCCGATTGTCTGTATTATCTTTTTCTACTTCCCTTCTACTGCGCAAGCGCTACCGCGTCTCCGCGCCTTCTTTGTCTGTCTCTATTATCTCCGTTGGTTGCCTCAATTGTCTCTGCTGTCTCTCAGTGTTCCTCTTTGCCTCCCATCTTCTTCCGCCCTTTCTTCCCTCCACTGCCTCCAGCTTCTGCCCTTCTCTTCCTCCACCTGGGGCTGGTGTCACCCTTTTGCGTCCCTCTTCGGCATCCTCCTTCATCTCTCCACTTGGATTATTTTTCAGCTCTCTTAAAGTGACCGCTCTTCCCGCCGGCACCGGAAAGAATAGAAAGAAGACAGAACAAAAAAAAAAGGTATGTCATATTACTACCAAAGTAACTATATTCCTGACCCTGTCTTTCCCACTCTTGTCCTGAGTTTAATCTCCTATCTGATAATATTTTCTCCTGCTTTACTATTCAACTAACCGCTTATTGTTACGTTTGCTCCGCTGCCTCTCAGGACCCTCCCCCCTTATCACCACCCAAGCTAAGTTCCCCATTCCGCTCCTAGCCTCTTTCCCCCTTTCTCCCCCTTTTCTCCCCCTATAAATAATTTTAAATGTTACTTAGCTTCGGGTAACTGCTGTAATAGCCTTTCAGCATAGGTTCCTCCTCATAGACTCCTTATCGGTTCTTGTAGGCTTGGCTGTCGCACACACAGTTCTCGTCGTTGTGTTGAGCGTCCCATGGGCTTTTTTGCTCGAGACAAACCTACCAGGCAAGGAGGGCCGCCACCCTACCTAGCCCAGGTTTAAGTCCCCTGCCAATTCTCCTCCTCCAGAAGAGAAATTGTGGAGTTGTTGTGCCCAAAATAAAAACCTAGGGAAAAGCAGCCCAAGCAGAGCTCAGTCCACGCGTCTGCTCTTGTCAAACCAGAACCGGATCTCCATAATGCCAGGGAACATTGGTTTTAAATATTTTGCATATGGGGGGAGCAAAGCATAACAGAAGAAGCCAATTTGTCTTAAGAGCTGTGATTATGTGTATTTTAACTTTGGAATTACTTTTTGTTTAGTCTGATAAGCTGATGTTGTCAACAGAAGTGATGATTGGCGGGCACTCTTCATGTTTCAAAGTAACTGAATAAGAGTAACAACTACTTTATAAGCATTGTACAACCTCCACACTTGGGTTTTTAGTTAGGTTCTTTTTACTTTCTCCTTTAGATTGTAGATTTTCCCCTCCCCATTTTCTGTTATAGTTTTATAGAAATGCAAATTAAAAAATTCCCCTTTGGGGGGCCAAAAAAAAAAAATCCCTTGTGCATATCTAACCTGTGGTTGTTGTTTTTTCTTCCATGACATATATTCTTCCCATTCAATGTACACAAGTTTATTTTTGTATCCATGGCATAACAAAAGTATACATAACATTAAAATGGTGTCAAGGAAACAAATGAATTGGGCATACAGCAATGAAAACAGATGAAATGAAAAGTTTCAGTGCTAACAGAATAGAAATAAAAACAAATGAAAATAGCATATTTGTACATCTTTAATATAACTCAGGCTTTTCTTTATTTTCTTTACTTAGACATTTTATACTCTGCTTTCTACTTAGAGTATACAAAGTGGTGCAATCCCTATATATAAAAGCCAGGGATTATCCCTGTGTGGATTGGTAAATCCTCCCAATAGGGCCATCCACAGGAATCATCAGAATGGTGTTGGACTAGGATCTGGGAAACCCAGGTTTAAATTTTCACTCTGCCATTGAAGCTTTCTGGGTGATGTTGGGCTGGTCACATACTCTCAGCCTAATCTACCTCAAAGAGTTGTTGGATTAAGCAGAGAAGAGAAGAATGATGTAAACTGCTGTGGGTCCAAATTGGGGAGAAAGGTGAGATATAAAGTACATCAATAAAATCATCATCATCTATATACTAAATAGTGAGTCTTCGGATACTTAAATCAGGTGACTGGAGCTGTGAACAAGCAAGACAGATCTTTCTAGAAATGTGAAAAGTCTTCCAGGCAGTGTTCCCTCTAAGCTGAGTGAGTGTGAGCTAGCTCACAGTTTTATAACCTCCAGCTCACACGTTGTTTTAGCTCAGGAAGGATGGCTTCGGAGCACACTAATTCATGCAGTAGCCAAGTCACTTGTTCACAACTTTAATGCCAGTAGCTCATAAAGTAGAATTTTTGCTCACAAGACTCCACAGCTTAGAGGGACCATTGGTCCCAGGATTGCAGAGAAATATGAAATCTAAAAAAACCCCAACATTGGTGAGTTTAAACACTGCAAAATTATAAAAGGAGTGCCTGTAGCTTTAAACAACAGATTACTTCAGTGGCTTTTGCTAGCCAACCACAGTGTTCCAAGGCTTAGTTCTGTCAGTAAAAGCAAGAGGGAAGAGAGAGAGCCCTTTCCAGGTCTATTTTGGCTTTTGAGGGAAGGCATCTTGGGGCTAGGCCTGACTAAGGTTGGCAGGTCCAGGTTAGGAAATTCCTGGAGATTTTGTGGTGGAGTCTGTGGAGGGCAGGGTTCGGAGAGGGGAGATGCCTCAGCTGAATATAATGCCATAGAGTTCACCCTCCAAAGCAGTCATTTTCTCCAAGGGGACAAGTCTTTGTCATCTAGAGTTCAGTTGTAATTCTGGGAGATCTGTATGTCCCACGTGGAGGCTGGCAACTCTAGGTGTAGCTGTATTTTTGGGGTTATTCCCTCTGAGACCAATCAAAGAGGGAAGCAGACATTTTGCCATAGTTTGCATTATGAAATGACTAGGAATAAGGTTGTGGAAATAAATACAACGAGCTCTAGAAAGAGGCTCTGGGAGAGTGCCCTGGCTTTGGGCATTCAGTGTCAATTTGCTGTGGCGACCTCAGCAGGGTATAATGACACAGAGTCCACCATTTTCTCCAGAGGAACTGATCTCTGTCATCTGGAGATCAATTGTAACAGCAGGAGATCTCCAGGTTGCACCTGGAGATTGGCAACCCTAGGGAAAAGTCAGCTGCACAGCAGGGGGTTGAAGAGAATGGTTTGATGGCTGCTGGCCAACCTCATTAGCCAGCCAGCCATGGTGGAGCCAGGCAGGAGAGAGAGCCATTTTCAGTTTATTCTGACAGGAAAGTGGCCAAGCTGGCAATGGGCAGGGGAGGGGTTACACTGAACCAAGCTTGGTTGACTACCAACAGCCACTGAGGGAAAAGTTAGTCCCACAGAGGAGCGAAGCAGCAGTCTTCGTCAAGGGAGAAGTCTTCGCCAACGGAGAGAGAGCCGTCTGTCAGTTATTCTGACAGGCAACAGTGGCTGAAGTGGGAGTGGGAGGTGAAGAGGAGCAGACCCAGCACCCAGCCAATGGGACACACGAGTACTCTTGAGTGGCAGCTGACAGCACAATGGTTGATGGAACCACACTTCACAGCCAATGGGAGAGCTGGAAATGGCCAATACACTAAGAGAATTATTATATAATTTCGATTAGAGTGTTCTTGAGCATGTGCAGAGTACTTTTCTGCTGTGGCATGCCTACCGCAAGCCCCTAAGACACATCTAGCTTTAAGATGAATAGGACAGCTTCCATTGCAGAGAATGTGGGGGGGATGTAGTAAAAGGAATGACAGGATTGGCCATTGGGAACAATGGGAGATGCTGGAATGCCCATTGAGTATAATTAGGGCCAGGAATGGCAATTGACTTGCATGGGTTCCATTGAAATATATTACAGCAGCACACAAAAGGTGAAATTAAAATGCAGAATGGATTCTGAATAAAGGTTTCTGGTGCCAGATTGACTGAAGGACAGCCACCAAAGTGGAATGATGCCCCCTGGGAGGCTGGGAGTAGCAGAAGTGTTTTGCGAGTGCAATGAGACCCCCCACCCCACAGTGCAATGACAGTGTCTAGGATCAGAACCAGCACTCAGGGACTGGAATGATAGCCCATAGAGTGGAATGACAGTTCCTTGGAAGAGAATCAATGCTCTAGGACTGGAATGACAGCCCCCAGAGAGGAATGATGGCCCTTGAGAGTAGCAGAAGTATTCTGCTGCTGCAATAACAGGCCCCAGAGTGAAGTGATGGTCCCTGGGTATAGCATAGAAGAAGAGAAAAAGAAGAGATTGGATTTATACCCCATCCTTCACTCAGGGTCTCAGAGTGGCTTACAATCTCCTTTTCCTTCCCTTCCCCTCCCCTCTCCTCAACAGACACCCTGTGAGGTAAGTGGGGCTGAGAGAGCACTCTTGAGAACTTGTGACTGACCCAAGATCACCCATCTGGCTGCATGTGGAGGAGTGCGGAATCCAACCCAGTTCTCCCAGATTAGAGTCAGCACTCTTGACCACTACAGCAAACTTAACCACTACCACAAACATGCATAGGGATGCATGAGTGTTCTGAGACAGGAATGACGGGCCCCCAAGTCGAAAGACATGCCCTAACAATACAATCAGTGCTTTGGGACTGCAATGACAGGATAGAAGTTTTGTAAATAAGTAGTTATAATAAAGAATGTGGCGGTAGAATGGACTGCACCACTCAGATCACAGGGATGGATTCCAGCTTTGAATGCCTCTTCTAAAAAAGCTCTATTCAAGTAGAAAGATAATCCACAAAAAAGGTTCCATCATCTCTAAACAAAGAGATTATTTACTCTCTTCTCTCAAGGCCGCTTACCTTGTTCTCCTCTTCTCCATTTTATCCTCACAACAACCTTGAGATAGGATAGGTGGTTGGTGGGCTAAATTTTCCATTTGCAGGGAGCTTTTACACATCGGAGGGCATCCCGAAGTGTGATCTTCCATAATGATTCCTCCTGTCATTGTCATACATGCCTGACCTCAGACTGCAGTCCTGTGTGCATTTTATTGGAAATAGTGGCATTTATGCACAATGGATCAAGGTGTAAATTATTACTGTGCAATGGTTGTAGGTGTCTCCTGTTACTCTTCCTGAAACATTAAAAAAACATTACATTCTCTACTGGATGTCTCCAAAAACTGTCTTTGTCATAGAACAGAGTTTGAGTCCAGTGGCATCTTTAAGACCAACAAAGTTTATTTCTGGGTATAAGCTTTCATGTGCATGCACACTTCTTCAGATACTTTGTTCTGTTGCTTTCCACAGCTAGCCACCTGAGTGCATTTATCAGTACTTAAAAAGTGTCACGGGGGTAATTTCTCATTTTGCAGGGTGTAATTCACATTCCTAACCCCCCATTCCTGATTGCCACTTGAAACAAATAACACCCACACATCCACAGGATTTATTTAGAACCACAACTCCATGGCGGTGTGTGTATGTTTTAATTTACCAGCTAATTAAGACAAACCTTGATACTGGACTGTTGTGTCCTGGGATCAGAAGGCAGAGCTAGGCGAAATACAGCCAAGCTTCGCTCTCTGAGAACAATAGGGACTAGGTTCCTGAGCTCGCCAGTAGTGAATCAATGGCAGCATTGGCGGGCGATTCAAACCCGCCAATAGGAATATAGGGCCGTCCCCCTAACTGTATATAGTTGGCCTCCGGCCGTTGCTGTGTGTTCTTGTCTTATGTGAAGTACGAATAAACGCGTCTTCTCTTATGTCGTCGTCCGAGTCATGAGGCCCGAAACCCAGTACTTTACAGTGGCGACGAGGATGGGATTTCAACGCCTTCCATGACTCCATGAGCGACGAAAAGGACACCGCCGAGCAACGCATCGCTGACCCCGAGAGCAGCACCGCACCGCTCGCCGAGCATCGCATCGCTGACCCCGAGAGCAGCACCGCACCGCTCGCCCCGGCACACGCCGTTCCCGACAGAACCATGGCAGCCTCTCATGTGACTCTCGAGCGCTTCGATCCGTCGCAGCCAGAAACCTGGGACGCATGGGTCGACCAGCTCATCAGCTATCTGGAGCTCAACGAAATCCGCCACCCAGACCAGAAACGATCGATCCTGTTGAACGCGTGCGGCACCCAAACCGTCCGCCTCGCCAAGAGCCTCTTGGTGCCCCGCACGGCCCTGGAGAGCTCATTTGGGGAGATCCTAGATGTCCTCAACGCTTATTTCAGCCCCCGGCCGACCTTCCTGGCCAAGAGGATGGATTTCCAGAGGCGAGTCCAGGCCCAAGGGGAATCCATCGCCAACTTCCTGGCCGCGCTAAGGGCGCTCGCCGTGGACTGCGGGTTCCCGAAGGTGGAGGACAACCTGCTGACACAGTTCGTGTGGGGCCTGGCGGACTCCAAGCTGCGGCGCAAGTTGGTGGGACACCGGAAGCTCTCCTTGGATGAGGCCCTCGACGCCGCCACTGCCCACGAGGCCGCAGAAGGGGATCGCCCGGTCGCGGCCGCGCAGGTGGTCGGAAGGAGCCCAAGCCCCGGGAATGAAGAGTCGGACGAGGTCTTCGCCCTCAAACCCCAACAACGCCGGCCGGCGCCGTTCCGGCAGGCCAACAGAGAGCCAGCCAAGTATTCCGGCAACCGATCCGTCTGTGCCAGCTGCGGGGAGGGCCACGGACGGAAATCCTGCAAGTTCCGGGATGCTGTCTGTCACGGGTGCGGAAAGCAGGGACACCTCGCACGGGTCTGCCGGTCCAAGGGCCCCCGGAATTCGAGATCGTCGGTCCCCCAGCACCGCGCATCGTCCACCGCATACGAGACAACCGAAGAGGTCGCCGAGTTGTACCACCTCACCGACCAACCGCTGCAGGTACTTCGCCTCCCCAACCCCAACCTCTCCTCTGCCCCGAAGATCCAAGTAACCGTGCGGATCGAGGGGTCCCCCTGTTGCATGGAAGTGGACTCGGGATCGGCGGCGTCCATCATTTCCCTGGACACTTTAAAAAGACTTTGCCCACTAGGGGGACCCCTCTACGTCCATCGCCACTAAGCTTGGTGGACTTTCAAAAGAACCCTGTCCCCATCCGGGGAGTCGGCACTTTCCGAGTGCAGTACCGAGACTTTGAGGGGAACTTGGACTTGGTGGTGGTTGAGGGAAATCTCGCGAGTCTCCTGGGGCGGGCGTGGTTCGAGGCCCTAGGCATATCGATTGGGGGAGTGAATAAGTGCGGGGTGCGGGACTGGGGGGCGGTGTGCAAGGAATTCCCGGAGGTCTTTGACGGGAAACTGGGGTGTTACAAAGGGCCCCCGGTGTCGCTCCACTTAGACCCCATCGTAACGCCCATCCGTCGGCGCTTCCACACCGTGCCCCTGGCCCTCCGCCCTAAAATAGAGACCGAACTGGACCGGTTAGTGGCCCAGGGAGTCTTAGAGCCCGTCCCGAACGCTCGATGGGAGACCCCGATCGTAACACCCGTCAAGCCAAACGGGGAGATCCGCATCTGCGCGGATTATAAGTGCACTATTAATCAGGCACTTCAGGCGCACGCATACCCCGTACCCGTGGTCAGCCATGTCTTAGCAACACTGGCGGGGGCGCGCATATTTGGAAAGCTGGATCTCGCGCAGGCGTACCAGCAACTCCCGGTAGATGAGGCCACTGCCGAGGCACAGACAATAGTGACCCACCGGGGGCCTTCCGGGTGAAGCGGCTGCAGTTCGGGGTCAGTGTGGCCCCAGGGATCTTCCAAAATCTAATGGACGATTTGTTAAAAGGGATCCCTGGAGTGATGCCGTTCTTCGACGACGTCCTCATCGCCGCGACCACCCCTGAAAGCTTCGCCGCCCGCCTCCGAACGGTACTGGGACGCTTCCAAGCCGCGGGGCTGAAAGTGAAGCGGGAAAAGTGCCTCCTTGGGGTGCCGGAGGTGGAGTTCTTGGGGTACCGGGTAGATGCTACAGGCCTGCATCCGGCGAGGGACAAGGTGAAGGCCATCGTGGAGGCCCCTGCCCCGAAGTCCAAGGCGGAGCTCCAGGCGTTCTTAGGCCTCCTGAACTTTTACCACGCCTTTCTCCCCCATAAAGCCGCCGTGGCCGAACCCCTACACAGGCTGCTGGATAAGGCGACACCTTGGGCATGGGGAGCGAGGGAGGAGGCGGCGTTTCGGGGGTTAAAGTACTCTTGATTTCGAACGCGGTACTCACCCACTTTGATGAAAAGCTCCCGGTCATCCTTGCGTGCGACGCATCACCGTATGGGGTCGGGGCAGTCTTGGCACACAAGCTACCGGATGGGAGGGAGGTCCCGGTGGCTTACTACTCCCGCACGCTGTCCCCCGCGGAGCGGAACTATGCCCAAATCGACCGGGAGGGCTTGGCACTGGTGGCGGGGGTAAAAAAGTTCCACAATTTTGTGTACGGGCGGCCCTTCACGCTCGTAACCGATCATAAGCCGCTCCTGGGACTGTTCGCGGCGGACAAACAAACGCCGCAGGTTTTGTCGCCCCGGGTGTTGCGCTGGTCCTTGTTTTTAGCGGGTTACCAGTACCGACTGGAGCATCGGCCGGGCAAGGCGCTGGGTCATGCAGACGCCTTGAGCCGTCTGCTGCTGCCGCAGACGGGGGAGGGTCCGGCCCCAGCCCCCGCTGTCTTGCTAATGGAGGAACTGCCAACCCCCCCCCTTCAGGCTGCTGATGTGGCCGCTCGCACGTCCCGTGATCCCATTCTCTCCCGGGTCCTAAACTGGGTGGTGAGGGGATGGCCAGCGGAACAGACAGGGCCAGAGTTCACAGCATACAAAGCCCGGCGGGAAGAGTTGTCTGCATTGAAAGGGTGTTTACTATGGGGGGACAGGGTGATCATTCCGGGGTCCATGAGAAAAGGGGTGCTAGAAACGCTGCACGAGGCTCACCCTGGCATTGTACGAATGAAAGCTCTGGCAAGGAGCTACGTGTGGTGGCCCGGGATGGACGCAGAAATTGAATCCTGGGTCCGAGGGTGCACACGGTGTCAGGAAGTCCGCCCCAATCCACCGAGAGCGCCAACCCAAAGCTGGGAGTCTACCCACAAGCCGTGGTCACGCCTGCACATAGATTTTGCTGGGCCATTCCAGGGGCTCCAGTTCATGGTGACGGTAGACTCTTACTCGAAATGGGTGGAAATAAGCCCAGTGTCTACCACCTCTGCCAAAGCGGCAATAAGGGCCCTGCGGAAAATATTTGCGACGCACGGGCTGCCAGACACCATCGTGTCGGACAACGGGGCAGCGTTCACATCTGCGGAGTTCCAAGCGTTCCTCGAAAAGAACCTAATCCGGCACATCCGATCAGCGCCCTTCCACCCGGCAACCAATGGACAGGCGGAGAGAACGGTACGCACCGCTAAAGAAGCCCTGAGCCGCATAACGGAGGGGGACTGGGAGTTCCGGCTGGCCCGATTTCTTCTTACATACCGTACCACCCCAAACCCCATCTCCGGGCATTGCCCCGCAGAACTATTAATGGGTCGCCGCCCTACCACTTTATTAGACAGACTCCACCCGGACCGAGCCCCAGAGAGAAAGCTGGTCGAGAACCGGGAGGCGCCCCGAAGCTTCCTCCCGGGGGAACCTGTCTACTTCCGGAACTACGGGGCGGGGCCTCAGTGGGTGGCCGGGCGCATCCTAAAACCCACCGGGCCAGTGTCATACGAAGTCCTAACAGATGGGGACCGGGTCCTCCGGAAACACGTCGACCAGCTCCGGAAGCGGCAAGACCCCGACACAGAGATCCAGTTACCAGGAAATGCCACGGCCGCCCCAGCACCCGATCGACCACAAGCACCGACAGCGGAGCCAGCGCCGGAAAGTCCACGGAATCCGGAGGGGGCCCCGGTGACAGCTGAACCGCCGCCGCTGCCGCCGCCGTTACAGCCGCCACCGTCACCGCCTCGACTACTACCAGAGATCCAGGCTCCTTGTGCTGGCGGACCACCCGATAGGGGCCCCGCCAGTCCGGTACCGGCCCCCCGACGTTCGCTAAGAGAACGGAGGGCACCAACATACTTAAAAGACTACGTCACCTGATAGGAGACGAACTATGGGGGGAGGGGTGTTGTGTCCTGGGATCAGAAGGCAGAGCTAGGCGAAATACAGCCAAGCTTCGCTCTCTGAGAACAATAGGGACTAGGTTCCTGAGCTCGCCAGTAGTGAACCAATGGCAGCATTGGCGGGCGATTCAAACCCGCCAATAGGAATATAGGGCCGTCCCCCTAACTGTATATAGTTGGCCTCCGGCCGTTGCTGTGTGTTCTTGTCTTATGTGAAGTACGAATAAACGCGTCTTCTCTTATGTCGTCGTCCGAGTCATGAGGCCCGAAACCCAGTACTTTACATGGACAATGAGAAATGGTGCAGCCGAACATCCCATGGAGAATTGTGTTGCATACTTTTGCTATTTTAAAAGGGGAAAAAAGATCTCGGTAAACAATCTTACAACAATCCTCCCCTTCACCAATACCCTTGAGGCAAAAAGCCATTTTCACCCAGAAACAACATGAAGCCCTTAAGCACACACTTCAAGTGACACTGCTTTGGAGTGACCAGCGCCGTATTTACCAACCCAATCTATATAACATCCTTTCTTTCCCTTGCCATTTCTGGGAACTGTAGTTTGCGCTGGGACAGTAATTTCCCTTTGTAGACCAAGGACCATGGCCGACAGTGAACTACAACTCCCAGGGTGCCTCGTGGCCAGTATTGTTCAGCCTGTGGTGCTGGGAGCTCGGAGGATGGCAGTAGGTTTTTAAAAGGGTCTCTAGCAGATGTTGCCTAGCAGTGAGGTGGCTTAGTCAGTCAGTGAGTGAAAGGGCCAAAAGTGATGCTTGGGGCAGGCAGGAATGATGCTTTGTGTTTCCTTTCATGCAATTGTAGGGAAATCTTTAGTCTCCATTGGCTGCGTGTAAAAACTGTGCTTGTAATATTGTCAAGTTCTCCAGATAGTCAGTCAGACACCAGGCTTCATAAAGAAGATAGTGTTTATTGAAAGCTGCTCATAGAGATACATTAAGCATTCTTTGTCAGTGATGCTGCAAAGTATATTGCAGCAGCAATTATAGTCCAATTGAATTGCCCCCCCCATACTACCCACCAATGGCTACTCAGCACGTGCACAGCAAAAGGCACTAATTAACAGTTGATCAGAAATTCCACATAGGCGAAAAGGAGCCCTGGGACCCAAGGCCATCTGCATAGATAAGCAGCTACATAGACACAGTAAATCTGGACGCCGGAGTGTTTGTGAGACAACCTGTGATACTCCCACATTCCAGAACAGTTAGTTCTTCTCCACCTCCTCCCCCCTCCATCCATCTTATGGCAGGGTTACCTGACAAATATATTTCTATAGGAGCAAATCCCATTGTATAAAAGCAATACAACAAGCTCTAGAAAGAGGGCCCCCCAGCAGGTGTGCAGAGCTGCCGCTGCCACCGCCTCCAAGTGGTCTCGCCTCCTCCAAGCAAGCCACGGCAAAGAGGTGAGCGGCATTACCCAGCACATATTCTGGCGCTCCTCTGTCATTGAGAGTGCCGCCGCTGCCTCTTGTGCTCCGGCCGCACGTTTTCGGGTGTGTGTTGGCAGTCGCCAGGCTTCTGCCACTTGGGCCAGCCTGCATGGTCGGAGCCTTTGTCTCTCCGGGCTCAGTGGGGTTGGCTCCCAGCCGCTGCCTTGGAGAGACTACACCAGGGCCAGGCACGGGGAAAGCGGGGCACTGCTGCTGCCAGTGCTTCACACAAATGCAAGGCCCTTCAGGGAGGGGAAGCAACTGTTGTGAGGGAATTTTTGGCCAGTGCAGCTTCTGTGGGCGGGACTCAGAGAATGGGGCCAGCAGATAGAGAGACATGCTGTGACAGATCAGGGAGCCAACTGATTAGGGAGCACATCGAATCTTGCCATTCAAAAATGGAATTATTATATAGGAGAGATGCTTTACAGGAGAAAGGGAGCTGAATGAATGACTCCTGCTTTGAATATAGAAGGTCTCTACTAGCTTTTTTTAAAAAAAAAAAATTCTGAGCTAGCTTTTCTACCCAGAGAACTAGTGAGGTGTAATGGCTGATAGGGTGAGCTAATGAATCTTCTCTGATCAAAACTCACATTGCAGCTGAGGTTTCATACATTGGAAAAATTGCTAAAAATAGTTAGATTTTCAGAGATTGCAATGGATCTTTGCTTCACTGGAGAGGAGGCATTTTCTTATGTAAAAATATTTATTTCTAAAGGGAAGGATTCAGAGGAAATCTACAAAATGACAAAGACACCTAAGGACTACATCTTTACACTTTGACCACATGGTCTACAAATTGGAGATTCTTCTTCTCGACCCCTAGAAGGAAATCACCTGAATACATTAACCAATGATTGTGAGTAAACAGATTTCAGTTTCACCAGCTCTTCCTTCCTTCCAGGTCAGTCTAAACAATAGCACACAAGGTAAACACACATTAACCCTATAATGACTGAATTTTAGACCTTGCAACACACATATTTTCAACATTATATACTTTAAGTGTATGTTATTGCAGGAAAAGGACGTCAGGCCAGTATGGAATAGTACTCAGAGAGTGGGCTAATCTGGGTTCAGATCTCCATGTAACCATGTATCTTATCAGCTCTGCAGAATCCTAAATAAAAGTAGGAAACCACAAAGACATGTGGGATGCATATAATTCCCCCGCCCTCTCACACTAGTTTATCTTCCCCTTCCTTGAAAGCCCCCATAGTTCCTCCCTTTTTCCATTTTTTCCTTCTCTCCTTCCCACCTAACAGCCAACTTACCTTTATCTGCTTCAGACTCCACCACAAAATCTCCAGGAATTTCACAACCTGGACCTGGCAACCAATGCTTCCTCTAAGCTGTGGGGTCATGTGAGCAAAACTTCTACTTTGTGAGCAACTGGCATTAAAGTTGTGAGCAAGCAATTTGGCTGCTGCATAAATTAGTTGGCTCTGGAGCCATCCTTCCTGAGCTAAGACAACAATGCGTGAGCTGGAGGTTAAAAAAACTGTGAGCTAGCTCACAATAACTCAGCTTAGAGGGAACACTGCTGGCAACCCTAGCTACACTCCTTCCCCCATACAATAGAGTTATGAGTTAGTGTTCTGGGATTTACTTCATCCTGGGCCTTCTACTACAGAGTCCCCCACCCATGTGTCTTTCTTCCTTACACTGTAAGCAACTTCCTTCATCCCTTCTACACCCATATAGCCACATCCACCTTTGAAGTGAGTTGGCTGGAAGCATGGCTGGCTGCTAATTAGCCTCATCAGCTTGTGCTCTTTCTGGTTGCCACCTGGGCACCTCATTGCATCATCTCTCTCCATTTCTCCCTCTGCATTGGTTCAGTCCTCTTTTATTACCTACAGAACTGGGAAGAAGGTATCCTCCTGAAACCACTGTGACTGGCACTGGTGGTGGTAAAAAGTGCCATCAAGTTGCAGCCAACTTATAGTGACCCTGTGGTATTCTCAAGGCAAGAGACAAACACAGGTGGTTTGCCATTGCCTCCCTGTGTGTAGCAACCCTGGACTTCCTAGGTAGTCTCCAATCCAAGTACTAACCAGAAGCAACACTGCTTAGTTTCCAAAATCTGATGAGATCAGGCTAGCCTGGTTTTTTAAATTACACAGTTTGGACACTGGGGTCTATAGTTTCTCCTTTGCCCTCTCCATGCTGTTTTCCTCACATGCCAACTCTGAAAGAAGCCTTCTTCTCAGATGCAAGAGCTAGACTTAGTGTATTTCATTATTTCATACAATATAGGCCTAATAAGCCCCACCAGTTACCTACTGCCCCCATAGAAGGCCAAGGGAATGGTGTGTGGGGGGCATAAAAGGGCTTCTCTGGGCCTACAGCCCCCATGGAAGGCCAAGGGGATGGTGTGGAGGGGGCGGAAAAGGGCTTCTCTGGGCCTACTGCCCCCATAGAAGGCCCAGGGGATGGTATGGGGGGGAAGGGCTTCTCTGGGCCTACTGCCCCTATAGAAGGCCCAGGGGATGGTATGGGGGGTGGAAAAGGGCTTCTCTGGGCCTACTGCACCCATAGAAGGCCCAGGGGATGGTGGGGAGGGAGGAAAAGGGCTTCTCTGGGCTTACTGCCCCCATAGAAGGCCAAGGGGATGGGGGGGCAGAAAAGGGCTTCTCTGAGCCTACTGCCCCCATAAAAGGCCCAGGGGATGCTGTGGGGAGGGCGGAAAGGGGCTTCTCTCACCTGCCTCAGCCTTGAGGGCCTGTCCCTGCATTCACTCTGCCGACGGTCCTCTCCTGTCGGAGGACCAGAGCAGAGTGAGCCAAAGACACTGACCGGGACTTCGCCAAGCAGCCAGTCAGCCCTGTCCAGCGTCTTCTGACTGCCAGTTCTTAAGCCCAATCAATTATGGTGACCATAGAATGTTGCGGAACCAAAATTCAAATATTAGTAAGGACAGGATTGTTTCTTCTTATCATCAAATAAATTCTGAACTCTCTGCAGAAGGGCCTTTTAATTATATTCAGAGAATCGTTAGATTGGTACAATGGGCCCTTATCTCGTAGGCTTCACATAGCCTTCTACTTTGACCACAGCACCCACATATAAAAATGGATCAACCTTAATGGATTCTAAAGAGATGGATAAAACAGAGATACTAAATTGACAATCAGAGGCCCAGAGTGAGCATTATTAAAGTGTATCTCATAGAATGTAACTGGATGGTCAAATAAAATCCAGGACCCTACATTCTTACAGATTATAAGATATCTCTCCTTATAAATAATTATCTTTTGGTTTCACAAGATTCCATGTGCTCCCATTGGCTGTAAAATGCCCTCCCTCAGCCATTGGCCCATCAGCCACCACTCAAGAGTACTCGCGTGCCATTGGCCGGGTGCTGGGTCTGCTCCTCTTCCCCACCCACTCCCCCTGGCAGACAGCTCTCTCTCCTGAGGAAGACAGTTCTCTTGACTCCTGGGAGGGACTGTCCCCTCAGTGGCTGTTGGTAGGCAGCCAAGCTTGGTTCTGTGAGTAAAAAAACAAAGGACTTTCAGCATAACCCCCTGCCCCATCCATAACCCCCTCCCCAGTGGCCACTTTCCTGTCAGAATAAATGGGAAAAGACTCTTTCTCCTGCTTAGCTTCAGCATGGCTGGCTGGCTAACGAGGTGGGCCAGTGACCATCAGACCATTTTCTTCAACTCCCCGCTTTGCAGCTGACTTTCCCCTAGGGCTGCCAATCTCCAGGTGGGACCTGGAGATCTCCCACTGTTACAATTGACCTCCAGATGACAGAGATCAGTTCCCCGGGAGAAAATTGTTGCGTTGGAGGGTAGACTCTATGGCATTATCCCCTGCTGAGTCCTTCCACACACACCCCAAATGCTGCCCTCCACAGGATCCACCCCCCAAATCTCCAGGTATTTCCCTAATCAAAGTTGGCACCTGTACTTTCTCCTCTGTCAGCAAAAGGCCCTTTCCACACCTATATTGGCCTTTGGGAGAAAACTCATTGGGCCCAGTCCTGATCAGGTTGCCAACTCCAGGTGGGCAATTCCTGGAGATTTGAGGGATGGAGCCTGGAGAGGGTGAGGTTTGAGGAGGGGTGGCACCTCAGACAGGTACGATGCCATAGACTGCACCCTCCAATCCAGCCATTCCCTGATGGGGAACCATTGTTGCCAATCTCCAGGTGGGGGCTGGAGATCACTCAAAATTACAACTGCTCTCTAGAAGGGAGGGGGAGGAGATGGAAAACTAAAGGTAGGTTGATGGTTGGCTGGGAGGGAGATAGGGTTGTCAACTCCAGGCTGGGAAATTCCTGGAGATTTGAGGGGTCGAACCTGGAGAGGGTGAGTGTTGAGGAGGGGTGGGACCTCAGACAGGTACAATGCCATAGACTCCACCCTCCAAACCAGCCACTCCCTCCTGGGGAACCACTGTTACCAATCTTGGGGGTGGGCTGGAGATCACTCAAAATTACTACTGCTCTTCAGGTAGCAAAGATCAGTTCCTCTGGAGAAAATGGTGGACTCTGTCACTATACCCTGCTGAGATTGCCACAGCAAATTGTCATTGAGTGCCCAAAGCCGGGGCACTCTCCCAGAGCCTCTTTCTAGAGTCCGTTGTATTTATTTCCACAACGGGCCTTATTCCTAGTTATGATATAATTCTTATTCAAGAGTCCTGACATTAAATGGGTTCCTCACACACTCAATGCCAACACCACCCCCGACTAAAGGATGTCCTACTGGGGGGCTAGCATGTCTGATTTCTACATCAGAGAAGTGCGGTGTAACATTGCTTTCCCCTTTAAGATCTTTAGTAATGGCTTATCTCTGGACTTTTAAAGATCAGGATATTTTGTTAGTGAATGTATACATTCTTCTCTGCTTCTTATCCTTTTGTTATGAGAACTGTTGGCCTGATTTGAAAAATTACATCTATGAACTTGAAGTTAAAAATATCCCAAGGCACAAATAATGTTATTAGGTGATTTTAATGTTTGTATTGAAAATAGTCATTTAAAGGCTAGGGGAAATGCCTAGTATGGTGAATTTTATAATGGTACGAGGGATACAAAATATCCTTTAGTTAATAAACATGGGATAATTTTTAAGCAATTGATTGTTAAACTTGGCTTTGTAATACTAAATGGCAACTTTGATGGAGAGAAATATGGAGAATTCACATATAATAACCATAAGAGTACAAGTGTGATTGAATATATATTAATATCACCATCTCTTTGTAATAATGTATTACACTTTGTGGGAGGGTCACTCAAGTCCCGGAAAGTGATCACCAACCACTTGTCTTTTGTATTTCTGTATTTGAAGCTCTGTGGGATTGTGAGACGACAATACCTCATATCAAAATTACAGCTAATATTAGTTTGAGATGGAACATATACAAAATGAATTATAACAGGTGCTGGACAGTGAGCCACTCTTTGAGATCAGGGAAAACCTGCTAGTTGCAAAAGATATAGGGACTGCCCTGACACTATATGGAAGCCTAATTGAATAACTGAGACCTTTCCTGGTCAAGAGCAGTAGAATATCTAATGGGAGAGGGCAACCTAATCTCCTTTGTGAAGAAATGCATTTTTCCTTGGAGGTTTGAACTGAACAAAAGCTTCACTGGGTTTTAAAAGTTTTTCTCTCTGAACAGAGAACAGACAGGAGGAGAAGTCAATTCAATTGCTTTCCCACCTCACCTCAGCCACATTTTTAGCTAGGTCTAGCTAGAGACAATGGGATGGTCCAGCCCACCCACCCCCAAGCTGGGAACAGAAATTTAGAAGACTTAAGACTAGAAAGACTTCAGGAAGAAACTCCTGGAGACTTCAGGAGAGCTAGTGAGGCTTAGAGACCAAGTTGTTTGGGGATATGCTGACACAGATTCCACTGTAACCTTAGTGCAGGCTGACCTGGTGTCAGAATCTGGTATTGTGCCCAACATGGCATTCAGAATCCAGGGGGTTGGCGTGGTGACCCTGACTGTTCCTGTGGCACAGATGCCGGTGGAATGGAGAAGGCTGGTAGGCCTCACAGAAATGGGGGGAGGGTGTAGTTCCACCCAGATGCAGCAGGAAGCTGTAGATCTTCCTGGTGATTAAGAGGGTCTGTCTCACTTCAGTGAATTGCAGGCTGAGGAGACAAAGGTAGAGGGTGAAGATTTCACAGGAGTTCTTGATGGCATTGAAGCTAGTGTTGGCTCAGAGAAGCAAATAGCTGAATGCTTGGGGGAACCTGAGGGGTTCTTGAAGGAGCTCCCGAATGATCCTAGTTTGGAAACATTTTGCCAGGTAGCTGTGGATCAAGAAGTGGAATTTTCTTCCCTGACCTGGATAACCCAGGCAAGCCCAATCTTGTCAGATCTCAGAAGCTAAGCAGGGTTGACACTCTGATGGGAGACCTTCTTGAAATACCAAAGGAGGCAGGCTTTTTCAGTCACCTCTCTGAATATCCTCCAGGCCCCCAGTAGAGGTCAGTCACCAGACGTCGCCATGACTTCCAGGTGTATACTTACTCACACGCACAAACACATGCACATAAAAAACCTACCAAAAATGGAATTTTCTGAGACTCTCTCTGAGCAGGTTGTCTGGAAGCAGGGCAGACAGGTGTCTGTCATGGGCCAGTCTGCGTTAACTGAAGAGCACTCAGCTGATACTGATACCAGCCCTGGCAGCACCTCTGAGGCTCAGCCAGCTGATGCTATCAACGACCCTCAGAAGGCAGAGGCAGGTCCTAGTGCCCCAGTGGATGAAGACAGCAGGCACTCCAGCCCCATGAAGACTGGGAACATGGAAGAAACAACACAAGATCGTACAGAAACTTCACAGGCTGCCTCGCCTCCTCTGTCCCCAGAGCCAGGAGGAGGCGGGCACGCTTGAGGCTCCTCAAGAGGAGGCAAAGCACACACCTTGCTGCCTGGTGGCTGCCAGATCAAGAGGAACACCTGGAGTTAATGGACAGCGCTCCTGCAAGCAACAAGACCCAGCTGTGAGCCAGGACAGTGTCCTGGGAAGCAGTCTGACAGCTTGTGGTTCCTGAGAAATATGGGGGGAAATTCATGGAGTTGGCACATGACATTCCATATGCAGGGCAGCTGGGAATCAACAAGGCCAAAGCTTCTGTTGAAGTCTTACTGGCCCAAGTTAGCACATGATGTGAGAGACTGTTATGAGTCTGAATCATAGAATAATAGAGTTGGAAGGGGCCATACAGACCATCTAGTCCAACCCCCTGCCCAATGCAGGACTAGCCTAAAGCATCTCTGACAAATAATCATCCAGCCTCTTCTTGAAAGCTGCCAGTGAAGGGGAGCTTACCACCTCCCTAGGCAGCTGATTCCACCTCTGATGGTGAAAAAGTTTTTCCTAATATCCAGCCAATACCTTTCTGCATGTAATTTAAACCCGTTGCTTTGACTCCTATCCTCTGCTGTCAACTGGAACAGCTTCTTGCCCTCCTCCAAATGACAGCCTTTCAAATATTTAAAGAGAGCAATCATGTCCCCCCTCAATCTCATCTTCTCCAACTAAGCATTCCCAAGGCCCTTAGCCTTTCCTCACAGGGCTCAGTCTCCAGATCCCTGATCATCCTTGTCACTCTCTTCTGCACCCTCTCGATCTTGCCCACATCCTTTTTGAAGTGAGGCCTCCAGAACTGCACACAGTACTCCAGGTGCCGCCTGACCAAGACAGTATACAGAGGGGCTATGACCGCCTGCGATTTCAATGCTATGGCCCTTTTAATACAACCCAAGACTGAATTTGGCTTTTTTACCACCACATCACACTGACTGCTCATATTTAGTTTACAGTCCACTCTTACCTGATGTTACTTTCCAAAGAGTGGGCAAGATTCCCTATCACGGGAGAGGATCACTGGATCTTGGAAGGGACAGATGGGAAGAAAAGATCCCTGAGGCTGAGAAATCAGTGGTAGATTGTGACATGTATTTTAAAGAGCAGTTGAAAAAGATGGTTAGTGTTGTCAGGGAGAACCTAGTTAAAGCCAAAGTGAATCAGAGCAGCTGGTATGATAAAACAGCTAGGTCTCTGACTTTTGAGCTGGGTGACAAGGTGGGAGTTTTTCTGCCTTTGTGCCCTAACAAGCTGATAGCTGCATGGGAAAGACCTCTTGTGGTTGTGGATTGGCTAGGCAATGTCAGATGTACTGTTTGTATAGAAAAGCCAGGGGAAAAGACCAAGGATGTTCATGTGAATAGGTGGAAACCCTAATAGGTGGCGGCTCCATTTTGATGGAATGAGCTCCCAGAAGAGATCAGGGCCCTGTGGGACCTTTTGCAGTTCCACAGGGCCTGTGTTAAGTATTGGGGCTGGAACATCCCAGGACTGTTTACCAGAGACTGGCTGAGTTTGGAGCTCTAGAACAATAACCCACCAGGATTCTGGAGGTGACAAATGAGGAATTAATGTCATGTAAATAGCCTATCATTGGGAGTTGGGTATGGTTGGGTGTGGTGTTTGTATGCTATTTAAACTGGGCTGTTGCCCTGGAGTTTTGCCTTGTATCTGCTGAATCACTAATAAAGCTGAGCTGATCACTAGACTTCTGGTCTTCTCATCCATGGAGCCCAGTATTTAAGACTGGCGATGAGGATGGAATCCTGTTGAGCAAGCCTAGAGCCCATCTGCACCGCACCGCACAACCAACTCCAGTGCCACACGCATTGCACCACAACCGGGACCATGGCTGTTGCTCCAGGACTACTTCCAGAGTTCGACTCCACTCACCCCGAGCAATGGGAGGCTTGGGTGGAATGCCTGAAGTACTTCATGGAGTTCCAGGGAATAGATGGCACAGCCAAGAAGAAGGCACTGCTGCTTAGCTCTTGTGGAATCACCACCCTGGAGCTAGCTCAGGGTCTCATTGTGCCAACCACATTGCAGATTGCCTCTTTCAACAATCACATTACGGCGCTCACCAACCACTTCGTGCCCCAGCCCACCTGACTGGCTCGCCACCTTGATTTCTTTGAACAAAACCAGAGGCCCAATGAATCGGCCTCTGACTATGTCACCGCCCTGCACCACCTGGCTCTTCAATGCGAGTTCCAGAAGCTAGAAGAAGCCTTCCTTCCTGGGGTTTCGGTTTCGGTGTCGCAAATGGCGGCCGCTTCTTGGGACGCTCCCGGAGGCGGTTAGCCCACGCGCAGTTAGGGGGGGTCTTCACATGTGCGGAAGACCCTAGTGAGCCTTAGGCAAAGGCTCCGAACCGGGGGCGCTTGGGGAGTAGCCTCTTTGCCGGCAGACAGCCGGGAAATTGAGGCTTTCTCCCCGCCCCAATCGGCCCCGCTGCGGCGTGCCCGTAATGGGACTTAGCGGCGCCACCGATTTCCAGGAGTGAAGACAGCACTATGGTTCAAAATAAAAAGAAGAAGTAGCATCGAATCGTGAGTTGAAGATCTATTTTGAAGCATAAATCGGAGCCCCCCTGCATGCGTATAAGCGTTGGGAGGAGGGAGGAGTTCCCACCCCCTTTGAGAAGCAAGACCTACAAAGGGAGAGCGAAGAGGGGCTGAGAGAAAAAAGTGTTGGTGAAAGTACCGTTGGGGTTGCATGGAAGACTGCGATCATCTTAGCTTCCTGGGGGATGCGGCACGAACTTTTAAAAAGTAAACAAAAAAACAAAATGTCGATAATGGAAAAAGTCCTGCAGACACCGGAAGAGAAGAGAGGAGGGACTTCTGGTCCAGATAGCCCCCCCAAGAGCTTGCTGTCAATCAACAGGAAAAGGAGATGCTGTGCCCCCTGCTGGAACAATTGCAGAAAATCAACGAAACTCTGTTTAAAATGGATAGTGTTCTCATCAGTCGACAGAAACAGATATCGGAAACAACTAGAAAGATGATGGAGATCGAACAGAAATCGAATCTGATTCTAGGTTTCCAGGGCGTTAAAGAAGAAGAGAAAGAAGATCTCGGATTTACCTTGACAAATGTCTTGGCACCCCTAATTGGCAGTGAAGCGATAAAATTAAAAGAAGAGGTGGATGAGGCTCCCAAAGCCTATTCCGCTTTTATAAAAGAGAATATTCTGCCAGTAGAAGGGGATGTTGAGCATAGCAAGCGTCAAACTGGAGATCTAATTTCATTTGAAGAGTTTATGGAGCCCTGGAAGCTTGAAGGCCAGAAGTTTAAGGAAAAAGAGAAAAGAAAGAAGAAGGATTTCATCTTCAAAATACAGAAACTTCTGAAGAGACACGCCAGCAGGGAGGAAGATGCAGTATTCAAAACTGGGACAAGTGAAGAAGACAGCAGCCCAGGGGAAAGTGGTGATGGAACGGAAGACTTCAAAGTTAAAATGGACTCAATCCATAACTGGAAGAGATTTAAAAAGAAGATACTTTGAGGACTGTTCGTGTAACATCTGGAAGGAGCTGTTTAATTACTAACCCCAATGGACTTTACTAACTGTATTAACAGAGTGACTTTGGACTTTGCAATAGTTAAAAAGAAGATCTTCTAACCATGATAGATGCCAAAATTGGTATTGGTTATTAACCTAAACTAACCCTCACTAACAGGAAAAATTTCACTCCATCTTTTTCTTTCTCCATCTGTCTACCCTTCCCGTTTCTTATAAAAAGAATAAAATTCTCTCTTTTTTAAGAGAGTTTTACAAAAAAAAAAAAAAAAAAGCCTTCCTCAACTGTTTCGTGTTTGGGTTCCAGGATGAGAAGCTCCATTGCAAGCTCATCGGCTAGGAGGACACTAACCTCCAAAAGGTGATCTGAGAGGCCACAGCATTCAAGAAGTCCTCGGAGGTTGGCTACCAGAAGACCGACTGCTATGCCGCTGCAGTGCACTGGGCCACCATTTCCTCAGCCTCTGACATGTCTGACAGCAAGGAGGTCCTGCAGATGCATCATCCAGTCTGCCGAGACACCCACCCATCTGGTTTATCAGGTCCACAACCAGGCCATGTCGCCAAGGCTGCCTCACCGACACTCTGTGCCTGTCACAATGGGGCCCGGGGGCCAGATGCAGAGGGACATTCCAGTGCCGTAGTCAGAGAGAGTTCCAGAGATCAGCCAGAGATATCAGTCAAGTCCAAGCAAACGAGTTTCAAAGCAGAGAGCAAAGCCGTTGTCAGATGTACCGTTAGCCAGAGGTCAAAGCAGAGTCCAAAAGCCGAGCCAAGGTCAGGAGCCAGAAGAGCGTTCAGGGACGTGCTGAGGTCGGGAGCCAGAGAGTCATGACGAGATGAGGGAACGAGGAGAGGTGCAAGGCGAGTGGTCTTACGACGAGTTTGCCAGTATGGTTTGCTCGTGGCTGGGGATGTTCTTAAATACCGTGCTGGCTTGTTAACTAATTAACTGGTCGTTGCCAGGTCCCTGCTCTGGTTAATACTCGGGGCTCATTGATCGTCGCCCCTATAGACGTGCCTCCTTTCACCGAGCTGCCAAGTCTCTGCGCCTGCGGTCTCACAAACGATCTGCACATGGGGGCTAGTCAGGTGGGGAAGCATCCACCCCAGGTGCTTGCTGTCTTGTAGCTGGGAGCTCATCCCTCCCAGCACTTAGATCCTCTGAGGACTCTGGCGCCTCGGAGGGACTTAAAGGTGCCACGTCCCTGATCTCTGAGCTCCCTGGTGCCGGGTCTGAGGAGGTCGTGGCCAAGCTGTCAGGTGCCAGATCGGGGGTAGAGGTCCCTGGTGCCGGGTCAGGGGGTGTTTCTGAGCTCACAGCCGAGCTTTCAGGCGCCAGATCGGGGGCAGGCATGACAGTGCCAGCTGTGAGGACCTCCAAGAACGACACTCTTACAACTTCAGGGATGTGACGTATCGGAGTTGTGGGAAGGCCAGCCACATTGCACGCACCTGCCACTCAAAGGGAACCTAGAGGAAGCAGGCTACTCACCAGGAGTCCTTGCATCCCGAAGAGCTACTACACTTGCCTGGGGACACCCTGGAAAAATAAAGGTGACTGTGTTAATCGAGGGTGCCCCTTGCATGATGGAGTTGGCCATGGGGTCTTCCATGTCCATAATTTCAGCAGAGACTCTCAGGAGGCTATGCCCAGGGGGAAGCATCGTCCTCAGAGACGTTCAACAAAATGTGGTGGCTGTGAAAGGGGTGGGCAAGTTCTGGCTTAAGTATTGGCAATTTGACGGGTTATTGGACTTATTAGTAGTTGAGGGCCAGCGCACAAGTTTGTTGGGGCTGGCATGGTTCGCACCCTTAGGGTTCAGAGTAATGGAGGTGAACCACAACCAAGGGATTTCCGGTTGGTGTGCGATGAGTTTCCATCCATTTTTGATGGAACACTTGGCTGTTACACTGGCCCCCTTGTCTCTCTCCAGCTTAACCCCAAGGTGCAGCCCATAAGGCTCAAGGCTTGGCATGTCCCTTTTGCACTAAAACCTAAGATTGAGGAGGAGTTAGATCAGTTGGTGGCCCAAGGGGTTTTGGAGCTGGTCTCCCAAACACTCTGGGAGACTCCAATAGTCACTCCATTTAAACCCAATGGGGATGTCCACATTTGCACAGACTACAAATGCATGATTAACAAGGTGCTACAGGACCATGCCTACCCGGTGTGGATCGTCAACTATGTCCTGGCCATGCTAGCTGGCACGAAAATTTTTGAGAAATTGGACTTAGCACAGGCTTACAAACAGTTGCTGGTAGACGATACCACCGCATCACACTGACTGCTCATATTTAATTTACAGTCCACCCTTACCCCGAGATCTCTTTTGCATATACTACTCCCCAGAAACGTATCCCCCATCCAGTATTTGTGCTTGACATTTTTGTGGCCCAGATGTAATACTGTGCATTTATCTTTGTTGAACTGCATCCTATTTGCAACTGCCCACTTCTCCAGAGTATTCAGGTCTTATTGAATTTTAATGCTATCTTCTTGGGTGTTTGCTACTCCTCCCAATTTGGTATCATCAGCAAATTTAATGAGTAGCCCTTCTACCCCTTCATCCAGATCATTGATAAAAATATTGAGAAGTACCAGGCCCAAAATTTAGCCCTGCGGCACCCCACTGGACACCTGCCCTCCAATGCAGGGCATTTTTTCCCTAAATCCAGCCCTTGGCCGGGACACCAGTTCACCCCACCTGGCATTAGCTCTCCTGGCAGGGAGCTCGCCCCCTGGATCCCACATCAGCAATACGCAGATGTTGCTCCTGGGTGCTTACACATGCCTGTCCTTCTGCTGCCTCCTCTCTCCAAACACCTTATAGAAACGTTGTTCAGAGTAGCAGAATGGAACTGAAATACAATCTTCATTTTTTCCTACATTTTAAAGTAAAATACCTTAAAACTGTACCTTAAAATTGTACCTGGAAACATGAAGAAAAGATATGGGGTGGGGGAAACCACCACTGGAACCCATAAAAGCTCACAAGGTATTTTAATTTTTCACCATTAGGAAGTGATAAAGGACAAATAAAGATGAATATTTGGTGGAGCATTCTTTGTGGAGTCCACCATAACAACAACCTGATCACTGCTTATTTGCTTTTACAGCAGATAGTGGGGATAAGTCCAGTAGGACAAAAAGAATGAATCTCCAGGAGTAGGCCTCAACATAGCCTAAGTTTGTATTGCCAAATTATTCTGAGTTTCTATCTGTAGTTTTGAGAAGCTGGGAGGAGGAAGGGGGCTGATATCAAGTATTTAGTCCCAAAAGCAAGGCCTTTTGTTCCTGCTGAACTAATCCTTTCACTTTTAAAATTGTCCCACTTCTCCGCCTTCTCATTTGTTAGATGACTTTTCCCAAGCTCTCTCTGCCGTGCACTTGACTGATGACTTTTACATTGGTAAAACTGTGAATGGGCTAAAGCTCTATTTCAGTGACCTCTGCTCAACTGAAACAGATCGTTCAAGATCTCATCTGGGTTGAAAGCAGCGATAATAACACTGCAGCTAATCCTTAATAAACATGAATTTGTAAAGCAAAATACCATATTAGAACTTGCAAAAGAAGTTTGCTGGACAAATACCACTGTAACTGTAGCTCTATAATTTATATTTAGTCTTACTGGATGTAAGGAAAATAGTAATTACATCAGGTATCAAATGTAACTGTACCTTCAGTAAGTACAGTATTCAAAGTGGATATTGGCTGTTCTTATCCTTTTACTTGTTATCCAAACTGGACCCAACAAATGGAAAATTAGCTTTTAAAGGGTTCCAGAAAGGAATAATGCAGGACCTTGTAAGTCTGTTAATACCAGGGTGGATCTTGGTAGGGGCACCCCAAAATAAAAATAGGAAGAGAGTGAGAGAGTGATTGTAAACACAAGCAAACTACTTTATTGTATACAAAATAAAATAAAAATAATAAAAATGTAAAGAACCTACACTAGGCACCTGATAACTAATTCCCTAAGTAACTACACATGCACACACACCAAGAGGGCACTTATAAAAGGCAGGAGGGAGGAAATTGGGAAGATTTAGGGAAGGGACATACAACCTGAAATTCTGGGCTTGAGGTCTGGAGATGTCCAGAGGCAAACCCAGTTGAGGCCCAAGGAGTAGAGTGAGGAGCTGGCTAAGCAAAGAGAAAAAGTCTGAGAAGTGCAGCAATGGTTCTTGGCAGGAAATGAAGTTTTGAATATCTGGAGCCTTCGTCCATTATACTTACCTGTTGGATACCTGTATTACACTTACCTGTTGGATTACTGCATCATATTTACTTGTATTACTGAATGTATCTGTTGAATTAATTTTTGTACTCATATTTATTGGATTACTGAATATACCTATTGATTTTTTCTTGAATTATTTATATTGAGTTTACGTGTGGTATTGATATATAATTTTTGTACTCATACTTATTAGATTACTAAATATACCTATTGAATTTTTATGGAATTATTTATATTGAATTTACCTGTGGTATTGATATCCTTGAGTTTACCTGTTGAATTTCTTGTCTTTTTGTAAAATCCTAGTAAATAGAGCTTTTGTAGGTTCTACCATTTAGCTTTTGTTTCTGTAGCATCCCTTTCTACACAGTTTTCCCTTAGATAGTCCTTATTTTATGGACAGAAGATCTCCAGGGCAGGTGGGATTTGGGCTATCCTGGCTTTGGATTGATTCAGGATAAAAAGTTTGAATTTCACTGGCTGGTTTAATGTTAACAGCTGTCAAACTTCAGTGGGGAAAAGTGGGGGAAATACCTTGATTTGGGTATTGTGAGCCAAATCTGCATGGGCACAAAGAGCTTGGATGAGGCAACATGATTAACATACTTTAATTTGGTTGAAGTGGCTCATATCCTCATTGACACAAAAGTTTGGGTGAGTCAAGACAGCCCCTGAAGCAGGATGAAGTGTAAATTAATGACTTGAGTGCCTTTCTTGTTTGAGTAAAAAAAGGAAAAAGGGGAACCAAGCCAGGCCCATTGCTATGATGGGGACTCCTGGGGCATGGCCTCTCAACTTCTTGCCAAGCCCTCCCATTTTCCTACCTAGCTCAGGCCCCCTGACTCTCTGGGCTACCCGGAGGACTTCCCACTACCATCACTGCCACCCCTTCCCTTCCCCGCCTTCCAGCAGCCCCGCAGGCTCCATTGAAGCTGAGAGTTTTCTGCTCACTCTCAGCAAGGTTGAGCTTGGATTTGGATTGCAATGCCAAAAGCTGCAGAGGAAAGGGGAAGGACATGGTGCAGGTGCCCGAGTGCTTTCCCATTGCCCACAGAACCTTGGGTGGGGTGGGCATGGAGGAGGCTGGCTTGCCAAACCCATTGAGTTGGTGTGCTCCCCATGGCAGGCTCTCACTGCCCATGCAGCTGCAAGTGGGAAGTTCAACCAGCCCCTGGAGTGAACCAAGCCAGCCTGGACTCCCCTGCCAGGATCTGAGTCCAATGCCCTGGGCAGCACCCTGGCTAGTTCCTGGCCACTGGATCAGAGGGACCTTTTGGCTAACCCACCAGGGCTGTGCTTCCATTTTCTGGAAGGATTCCATCCAGGATTTGCCACCCTGTTCACCCTGCTGCTCTGGTTGCTGCCGGGTAGTGGTGGGGTAGTACAAAAGTACTTTTCTGTTGCTCTGCTCTGGCCCGCTTGTCAGGGTATCACTTGGATCAGGATTTAGGAGAGCCAGGCTTGAATCCTCATGGGAATACCAGCTGGGGCAAGGGCCAACCAATGTACATGAGTTTTTTAAATTTTATTTTTATTACAGTGCCCCCGACTTATTTAAAGCCCCCTGAATTAAAAAAATCCTGGCTACAGGCCTAAACCAAGTGATGGTTAATGAAATAGCAACTTCCTTGGGCTGAGCAGAATCCTTTGTGATATTGGGTGATGCCTCCAGTGTTGAAAAGTCTTTTGTTATTGAGAACGATATGCCACCGAGTTCTGGGAGATTGCACTTTATCAGTTTCTAATTCAGCATACCCTTCTTCTTCCCAGGGATTTTCCAATGTCATGGCTATATCCAGGTACTTTTATGAGACTTCCCAAGTTCCAGATCCCCTTGGCACTTAGTTGTTTTAATAGGCACCCCTTTTACAGCATAAAACCAAAATAAGAGGGGGACCCCCTACTAACCAAAGGGGAGTCTCAGCTGGAGGAGGAGGCAGGGCCTTCACATACTCTAATAGAGATTTCAGAGTATTCCTGGAAACGTATTACTCCAGCAACTGGAAGATTGCATTTTCCTACTTAATAGTATTAACATTTTTAAATGAGAGATAAAGAACCACACCACCCATGCAAATATGTTCTCCATAAATAAGTCTCTCCGATGTCTGCTATCCCATGCACTTGCAGTTTCATCATTCTGAGTGGGTGGAGATTTTGAAAACTGGTATGGCATGATGCTGTGACATCAATTCTAGGTATGTACCCCGAAATGAGGTCATGTTGTTGCACAAAGCTCTAGGAATTTCCCATATAGCTATGATTTTTACCATAGAGATTTCAAGAATTCCTACAGCATTCCCCCTTTTGGTCTCATTGCTCTGCCAAGTAGCAGCAGGAGCAGGAAGTTGCCTGCCAAAGTGAGCAACCTGGTCTCTGTAATCACAGGGAAAACTTGGTTTCAGCCTCTGGACATAAGCTCTGAAAGAACATCTGCTTCTACTGAAGAAAAAGCTGTAGGGCAGCTAGGTATTTTGTTGCATCCAGCATCTTAGTACAATTTACATTCCAAACTAGTTCTATTATAGTTCTTAAATGGGTATAACAATAGTTGCTCCACTCAGTAAAACAGAGTAGATTCTATTCTACCATATTACGATTCCCAGCAGGTAGTGCTCCCAAATTCCTTGTTAATAGCCATTACTAGATCTAAGAACACTACACACTTCCTGCTTTGCTGTCAACCTTCAATGCAAACTTTTTGTGATTGATACTATTCATCCTCATCCTGGTATGTGACTGGCTGGCAAGAGACTTGTATCTCACAATTCTCCACAGGCAAAGAAAACCTAGTAAGATTTTCTCATTTGTTAATGACTGCTGGTGGAATTTGATGAGCATTATTAAAGTTTCTGTCTTTTTTGACGATGCTCATATTAGTAGGAATAACTGATTGAGGATAAAGAAGTGCTAGATCTGCCTACTATGTTAGTCTAGGTAGGACTTATTTTGTACCAGTCCAGTGGGAATAAAGGGGAAACCTTGGGTTGCAGTATAGGATCTGTCGGTTCAACATATATATGAAAAATCTTGACAAGAAATTCACTCACTGTTTGTGTATTTTTTAATTATTATTACTTTATTTATCCATTTTCTACTTACTGATTCATACATAATCTTATCTTTATATACATTTGAGTCTACATTCCCATACTTTATCTATCCAAATATATAGGTGTTCCCATCTTTCAAAAAATATATTACCATCTTTTCCTTGATGAATTAAACTTAATTTATCCATTTCAGCTATTTCTAGTAGCTTACATTCCAGTTCTTCTCTTGTGGGTATTTGTTCCTGCTTCCAGTATTTGGCTAATATCCTAGCTGTCATTAATACATATATCAACAAATACTTGTCATTTCGCTTATACTCCTCTGGGATTAAGTTTAACAGAGCTATTTCAGGTGTTAACACCAAATTCAGATTCGTTATACCTAATATTGTTCTCTGTACCATCCTCCAATATTTATTGACTTTTCTGCAATGCCACCACATATGAAAGAACGTCCCCACATTCACTTTACACTTCCAGCAATTTTTGGAAGCAGTTGGATGACACTTAGTGAGTCTATCCGAGGACCAGTACCACCAATGAAATAGTTTATAAATATTTTCCTTATAATTAGTAGCTCTCATATACTGCAAAGATCTATATCTATTGGATATCCTATATCTCTCATCCAAGCTACCATCATTGAGTTAACTGTCTCGTCCAATAGGTAATTCATCCAACAAAAATGTATATAGCTTCTGGACCAATTTATCACTTGATGATAGAAATTTAACTGACATTAGGTTAGATTGGCATAAGATAATCAGGAGAATGCTCTCTGAAATAGGATTCTGGAAAGATATTCAAAAATGGACATTTATATGTATTTTTACTCTGGTAGTGGGTCATTGCTGCTCTGGATACATTGACAGATTTATGCAAATGAGTGCTACTCATTATTTTTACATATTTTATCCAGGACCAAAGTGGGAATAGGGTGGGGTTCTGTATTCCAGTTTGTTTTTAACTGCTAATAGCACTTACTTGTGCTATTACAGAAAGGAAGGTCACCATATGTAGGTGATATGGAATGAACTGTGCATGTGGACTCTCATCTATATGTCAGACGTCATCCAGACCCCGCTGGACTGATTGAGCATATTTTGGAGTGAACAGAAATGCATATCTCTACCTGGGGTATATATCCACAAGTTGCCTGCAACTAGAGGTGAAATGATTGCCATGAGCCTTGAGGTGGTGACAGTTGCTGATTGCCATGAGCCTTGAGGTGGTGACAGTTGCTGCTTTTGCTGCTGCTGCTGCTGTTGCTGCTGCTGGAGAGAAGGAACATTCTAGAACCTGGGGGAGATGATTTATGTACCCACTGGATGAACCTTCATGGCCACCGTCTTCATCACACCCGGGATCGAGCTCTGATCCCCAGATTTATAATATATCATATCATATCATGGTAAAAAATTGTGAGCCCTTTGGAGACTGAAATGACTTTGGAAAAACTGTCATAAACAGCTCTGATCACATAGGCTAGGGTAAAGTACAAATAAATTTTATTACTTTGGCAATAGAAGTTCTAGCCATTAAGGTCAGACAGACTTCTAACATTCAGGATATTAAAAACTTCAATTAGGAAACAAAAATACTGTTATACAGGGACAATGTGGTCTTTGCCTTACAAAAGCCGAAACAATCTATAGGGGACTTAGGTAATATCCTTAATTAATTTTGGCAGATATCAGGATATCAAATTATTAAAGAAAAATTGGTTTTGCTGGGTTTGTGGATAGAAGAAGAAACCAGATTGGAAATTTCAATAGCCACAGGATCAGGATGGCAGGAAAACAATGTTAAATATTTGGAAATTCTTTTCTCTAACAATTTGTCAGCAATGGTGAACAATAACTTTAATCCACTAATTAAGAAGTTTGAAGAAGAACTTTAAAAATAGAGTAGTTACCAGATTTCCTGGTTAGGTCATATAGCAGTGTTAAAAATGAAAAACTAGCCTTGAATTATTTTCTTGTTTATGGTATTGCTATTATTAATCAGCCACTGCTCTTGAAGATGCAATGATTATTCAATAAATTCATATAGAATTCTTTTTAAAAAACCCAAGAATACAAGCGAATATTATGCAAAGGTCTTGGCCAAAGGGTGGATTTGCAGCTCCATGTATTGAAAAATAGTATTATTCTTTCAAATTGGCAGCTGTCTCTGACTGGTTTGGGAAGAAGGAGGTCTGAGAAGTCAAACAGCTAGGGATTGACATGCCATTACTAAAATGGATATGGAAAGAAAAAAAACTCGGGCATGATAGTGGGAACAATGAGGTTTAGAAAACTTTGGTAGAAGCCTTGGGTAAAGGCTGGAATTATTTCAATCTAAAGAATTCAATCTGTATAGCAATTTTGATAGGAAGAGACTTTCGTGAGGCTTTTGATCATGGTGTGTTCAATGCCTGGATTGACACCAGTCTAATAAGAGATGTGGACTTTGTAAAGGAGCAAAGAATCTTGAGTTACTGAGCGGTAAGAGTGAAGGAAGGGAACAATTATCTCTTGGAATATCAATACTTGCAGATTAGAAGTTTCATGACAGTGAGGCAATGTGGAACTTAAAAGATTTTGAAAAGATAATATATGAGCCATAATATCAATCTAAATTGGTAGCTAATCTCTCTATGAATAGATTAGTCTGATGGGGAAAAGATCTGCAAATAAATATTGGAGATGAGGAATGGCTCTATCCACATAGGGATATTAAGAACTGTACACTGAATATAAATATATGAGAAAACATAGTGAAGATATTATACAGATAGTATTTGACCCTGGATAGTGCAGCTAAAATAGGGAAGACTGTTTCAAACAGATGCTGGAGATATGGTAGTAAAGATGGCTCACTTTTCTGTCTTTGGTGGTCTTGCCCAATGGCAAAGATTTTCATTTATTTTATTTTATTTATCAAACTTATACCCCGCCCTCCCAGCCATGGCCGGCTCAGGGTGGCTTACAGAAGAATAAAAACAGCAATAAATAATAATATGATCATAAAACCATAAAACAATTACAACATTAAAAGGTGCTAACCGATAATGCTCCAGATGCCATTAAACAGATAACAATTTAACATTACATTTAGGATGACGTTCAACTTCAGTGCCTTCCTAGTGGTCAGTCCTGATCTAATATCGTGTGGCTGGCTCAGGCTGTTTTAAAGATTCCAGAGGGCAAGGTTTTTCCCCTGGGGTGGCTCCTAGCTGAAGGCCTGGTGGAACAGCTCCATCTTGCAGGCCCTGTGGAACTGCATAAGGTCCTGCAGGGCCCTGTTCTCCTCTGGGAGCTCATTCAAGCAGAGGGGAGCTGCCACCGAGAATGCCCTAGCCCTGGTTGTAGCTAGCCTGGAATATTTTTGTTAAGTATCGACTCAACAACGATTTCAGCTTCAAAAGTGATTCAGCTTTATTTAACAGCAAGACTTCAACTCAGGAACACACAACAACAAGTGGAGCGCAGCTCCCTTTTTAAACTCTCCCGGGCTGTCAAAGCCACACCCACAGTTAGCTAAAGGCCAATCACAACACAGAGATAAAGGCCAATCATAACACAGGGATAAAGGCCAATCACAACACAAAGATAAAGACCAATCATAACACAGGGATAAAGGCCAATCAGGACCGTTCCCTCTTTGCAACATTCTCACACAGTGATTGGGTATTTACAATGGTTTCACCGAAACCAGCCAATAGTAATGTGACAGCTGAAGAGCCACATTCAAACTCAAGCTTAACATGGAAATGTATAGCAAGGATTCACATCCCAATACATTACACTTTTAGTCTGGGAAGGTGTGTTGATGTTGAGATCCTGATCTCAGTGCTCTCTGGGGAACATGGGAAAGGTGGTCCTTCGGGTATGTAGGTCCCTGACCATAAAGGGCTTTAAAGGTAAGAACCAGCACCTTAAAGCGAATTCGGTATGCTATCGGTAGTGCAATGGCTTCAGCACAGACTGAATGTGCTCCTGTGTTGGAAGGCCCATTAATAGCCTGGCTGCTGCATTTTGCACTAGCTGTAGCTTCTGAATTTGCAATAAGGGCAGCCCCATGTAGAGAGCATTACAGTAGTCCAATCTCGAGGTGACCATCACATGGATCACCGTTGTCAAGTCATTGCATTCAAGGAAGGGGACCAACTGCCTAATCAGCCGAAGGTGATAAAAGGCCGACTTGGCAGTGGCTGCTACCTGGGCCTCCATTGTTAAGGAGGCATTCAGGAGCACTCCCGAACTCCTAACCTCTGGTGCTGGCACCAACAGCGCCCCATCGAAGGTCGGGATCCCTACCCTTGGTCCACCCTGACACAGGCACAGGACCTCTGTCTTCAACGGATTCAATTTCAGTCAGCTCAGCCTAAGCCAACCAGCCATGTCTTGTAATGCTCAGTCAATATCTTCCAGTTTGGAGTTGGACTGGCTGCCCTATGACAGATAGAACTGGGTGTCATCAGCATACTGGTGACATCCTAGCCTATGTCTCCGTGCAATCTGGGCAAGGGGGCACATGTAGATGTTAAATAACATTGGGGACAGCACTGCCCCCTGAGTCACTCCAGAATCAAGTGGGTGCCTTCGGGAAAGCTGTTCCCCCAGTGCCAACCTTTGTTCCCGGCCTTGGAGAAAGGATACAAGTCATTGCAAGGCAAGCCCCTGAATTCCAATGTCAGCAAGGCAGTGGGCCAATAGCTGATGGTCGACCATGCCAAACGCAGCCGACAGGTCCAACAGCAACAGCACTGCTGATCCACCTCGATCCAGATGCCTCTGGAGATCATCTGTGAGGGCAACTAGTGCCATCTCTGTTCTGTGACCCAGGTGAAAGATATTCTGGGAAGAAGGGTTTAACATATTAGGAGAAATACTAGGGGTTAAATTGTTAATAGAGCCTAAGCTTGCTTTACTAAGTATGGTTCCCAGTGTGAAATCAGAAAGAAAGCAACCAGTAGGAAATTTACTGGTTTCAGCCAGATTGGCTCTGGCACAACACTGAAGCCAAAGTGTCGATGTGCAAATCATGGTTCACCTTGACGAAGAACAAAATAACTGTAATTAAAAATGTATGGTATGGGCAGAAGAATATTCAAGAGGAATTTGTAAAAACCCGGCAGCCATTTATCATTTATTGGAAGAAATTCAAGCCTGATGAAAATGTAAGACATGCATTTGAATTTAGATGAAATGCTTTGGAATTTTATAAGTATGTTTATAATAGGCCTTCTATTTTGTATTGGATAAAAACTGGTATCTAAAGAGCTGTACTATCTTTAAATTATGTATGTTAGAACTACTAATTAATTAAAAATAAATAGGATGGATGGACATGAGTCAAGTCATTGGCCCATGTAGCCCAATAGTGTTTATTCTCTCCAAGGTCCTGAAGTCTGTCCTTGGTCCAAGGTCCTATCAGATGATGGGGGTGAATCTGGGATCTTCTGCTTGCAAAACAGGTTTTCAACTATAGAGCAATGAGCAGTAAATGAAATAGATAGGCATGACCTGTTGAAGCCCTGTTGATTCATGGTACAGAAGATGTTGTATTGGATTTGGGCAATAATCCAGAATCAGTCTTAATATCATGGCAACTGGTACAAATTAGACAAATAAAAATAGTGTCTGGTTATGTTTTTCATCAAGTCACAGCATTTTCAGATAACAGAGAAATGACTCAAAGATTTAAAAGTGAAGGAGTACAGCTTAGAGACACACATGAAGAAACAGGTGGATAATCCAAAACATGTAAAACAAATTTAGGCATGTGAATCTTATTATCCACACTCTTCAAAATGAGGGTCTCTAATCGGGATTATTCAACTTTCCTTTTGATAGTACCCATTTCATATGCTTTGAAGGAATTCAGACTCAGCACTCTTTTTCTTGCTGCTCTTAATGAAACCTTGCATTTCAATGAATATTAGCTCTCTCCTCACATATTCTGTCTAGGTTTATGAGAGCAGCCATTGTACCCAAATACAACAGTTTCTTTAGCTGTGCTGAATCTACTAAAGGCAGACCTTCCTCAACGGGGGTTTACAAAAAAAAAGGGAGGAAAGAGAAAATTTCAGTGTGTCAGCAAAGGGACAATCTAATCCTCTTTTCTACTGCATCTGCTCTAGCAGTTTTGCTCTACAAATCAAAAGGCATCTAATTAATTAATGCTCCTTTCCCTTTCATTTTTATTCAACTCATGAAATGTGACCAGTATGCACAAAGGGGGAGTGGTGTCACCATACTTTCAACACCAATATCTACCAGTGGAGTATACACTTTGATTTGTTGTCTAGTTTCCGCTTTCTATTCTTCTGTTGTTTTCTTTTCTCCCTCCTTGTTTCTACCCTCCTCCTTAAAAAAAAGAAAAAAGCTGAGGACCTTCTCCTGTGGCAAAGCATCCTACATTCAGAGAGTCTTATGAAACAAAGCTCTTGCTTCTTGGTTTGCAACAAGCTCATCTTTGTTTGTGCTGCTCAAGTTAAAGAAAGAAGGCCAATTTGATGCAGGTTTCTATGGTCCATGGTACAAAGACATCTATTTGTATGCAAGTTCTCTAGCAGGAGCACAGCAGACGATGAGATCATCTGTTGCCGAAATTGCCAGCTGTAATGAGGAACTGTAAAAAAAATTATAAACTCTTTTATACAGTGCTTTTATTTTTCTCAGCTGTCTGTACCACCAATTTATGCATGGTTTTGTGGGTAGTTAACAACAAGCAACACCTCTTCAGACCAAGAGTTCATTTAATATTTTCCTTTTTGGATTGGATACTAGTGAATTTTATCTTCAAGCAGGAAGTGATGCTTGACTGCCTCATCCCAGGGTTCTGTTTACTGGAGTCTAAAGCATTCTGGTCCTATATTTTAAGGACTTTCACAGTGTTTTTGCAACCATCCCACTGTAGTTGGTCTTCTATTTCACACTTGCTAGTTTAATCATTTACTTAGTATATATACCATTGGCCCTAGGGACAGCAGAACATATCACAAATTCAGACCCTATTTATGTATTTCAGAAATCCACTTAAATTTTATGAGTGGCTGAAAACTGTATACAGATAACCATAAAAAATGAATGAGTTGATCACTAGATAGATAAATGAAAGGTGGCTGTAGTTCTCTTTATTCTTTCACAGTGCCATCCTAAGAAGAATTGTACTTCTACAAGTCCATTGAAGTCAATAGGCTTAGAAGAGTGTAACTTTGCTTCAGATGGCACTGTTAATCAGCTTATTTTTTATTTGCTTAAAACTCAGTGAAGGTGTTTGGATAGCGGGCATGTGGATTCTATTCAGCATGAGAAAAGACATAATATAAGAAACTAAAGCTAGCATTAAGAGGGCAAGGCCATCCTTAGTACTGGTTCTCAAACAATGGTCTCACCTGAAGTGACATAAAGTTGATGGGTAAGTTCTTTTATGCAAGAAGGTCACAGACACATTTTGCCTATATGTGAATCCCATCCATGTGCAACAGTAAGAATCTAGTAAGAACAGTAAGAGTACTATTCCTAAGTGCACATGCTCTTTCAGTGACAATGAGCTGGGCAAAGTACACAGCTGAATTTTGGGGTCAACAGTAAGAAAGAGAGTTTTGCAAACTGTTGGGTTGCACGGACTTTTTGAGGGTGACTTGCCAGGCAAGTAAGAATTAATAATGTTGTCTTCCAGGCCAATCTTGAACTCAAAAACCTTAAAACAACTGCACATAAAGAATTCATAAGTGTTTGGGTATCCGATCCTCCAGTTTAGAGACAATTAAGTTCTGTAATTAGAGAATATTGTGTTCTCTGTATGAATGTGGAATATCCAATTTCAAGCTGCACAGAAGGAAAGTTCAGCTTGCTTGTGAAAGCTCTCCCTTTTTATACATGATATGCTTTATCAATGTAACTCACACATCCAGTATCTAACAACCTATCAGTGTAAGTAGGCTAAGTAATGAGTTCTGAATTTTAATAAAATGCATGAATAATATCAAATGGATGGAATGAAAACCATATGGAGTTAAATGTTAAAATGTCTTTGGATGTATTTTTCCTTTGAGGTTTAGGCTGCATAAAGCCCAGCTATCTTCTGCCAATATACAGGTAGTTTCCTTTGACTTCATGAATTATGAATGCTGGCAGACAATAGTGGGCAGGATTATCCACACTAAGTGTGATCCACAGTTTAAAGACAACTGGCTTCCACTGACCTGAATGGAGCAGAGTTAAATTCATTGCTTTGTTTTAATTTTTCTAAATGACAAAAGATCTATATTGTTTGGTTCCACACCATTCCTATGAGTTGGAAGGAACCAATGTATATTAAAAATAAAATATTGAACAATACAAACTATAATATATAATAATGGACTTTCAGCTAATTTGTTACTTTCTAAGGATTCTGGTTGTGATGGATGGACAGGATTCTTTTGAACATAATGTCAGGAGAGTTCAGGAAATAATCCAATCCATGCTTTGGAGTTTGCTTTCAGCAAATTCACTGCAACAGGATTTTGCAGACTGACAATAACTGACTACAGGCCTTTAATACAACAAAGAGGCCTACAGAGCACAAGTGCTAACACACACTACTGCATAGCAGAGAGAGAAAAAACAAGAAAAACATGCAATAAACCCTAAACTCTCGAGAATACTCCACAGCTCCCCCTAGGGTACAAGTGGATTAAACTACTCTAGCAGCAGTATGTACAGTAATTAGACGCTTAGCAGGCAGTTGCTTCTCCAGCACATACTATACTGACAAATTTGTTTCAGGAGTTATATTGGTTCAGATTGTGGATCTCTACTTCTACTCTTTCAATACAATCCTAAACATAGTTGGAGTTTTTAAAAGTCCATTGAATATAATGGGTTTAGAAGAACGTTACGTAACTCTGCTTAGGCTGCTTTGGGAGCCTCTTTTTAACACATCAAAATTCTCCTAGAGAGCCAGTGGTCTGTAGCAGTTAGATTCTTGGACTTGGACTGGGGAGACCCACTCAACCACATTGCTCTCTTTAGGGACTTGGGCTTGTCACTCTCTCTCTACTGCAAAGAATTGTGGTACTGATAAAATGGAGGAGGAGAGAACCATGTACATTTCCCTGAGCTCCTGGGAGAAAAGATGAGATAAAACTATTATAGATATGAAAATTTGTCCATTTCCATCCTTGGATCAGCAATATTTCATTAATACCTCTGTGGACTCTCAGTGAACGAACAACCCTACTACCAAGAGATGCTGAATTACTCTTTTATAGAGTGACAAAGCCCATTCTAAACAGTTTACTGGAGGTGATTGATACCTGGTACTTTCATGTGAGGATATGGGTATATATCAAGCCACACATCAAGCTCCTCCTCATTAATTCATAATCCCAACAGTGTGGTCATAAATGTTTCCCCCCTAAGAAGAAGTCTTATTGTTGTATACTAACATGGACCGTGCACACAGTCGGGGTTTGCACATGGCCATGTGAACAGGTGTAGCTTCGCATCGGAGAACAATGCTGAGCACAGATCCTAGAATGGACCAATAGGATAGCTCAGATTCAGGAAAGGACCTATGGGATTTGGGTGTATAGTAATAGACCTATCACTGGGAGCGAGGTGTGGTTTTTGTTGGGGATTTAAGCCGGTCTTTGGACCGGCTATTTTGTCTTTAGTTTGTGCTTTTAAATAAACCTTATGAGCTGATTTCACTACAACGCATCTCAAACCCAGTACTTTATACTTATCAACTGGAGTACCACAATGAAAGCAAGACTCCACCTATCTGCTATCCTTAAAACTTCTCCAGAGTCCATAGACCTTATTAGGCTGGAAAGACTAACTGGCACCTTGCGTTTTGAACACTTCATCTTACATTCTCATACTAAAAGAATCCCAGCTTCCCTGTTTGCACAAACCTCTAGAATATCACAGATGGTTATCAAGCTTCAAAGACATTTTAAATATTCTGAAATTTTGAGATTACCCCTGCAGTCTGGTCCAATAGGATCCGAGGAAGGAAATAGGAATACAAAAAATCACTTTTAGCTGTCATCAATTATATGCACAAACTCAATACCTATTCCAGACCAAGGATCACCTTCCAATTTACCACCTCCAGTGAAGGCTTTGGTTTTGAAATCTCCTCACCCTTCCAAGTCTCCACTAAACAAAAAGTAACTTTAAAGGACACTGAAAATAAGCCTCATACAGAAAATTTATATCTCAATTGTATAGATGAGGAGGTGGAAGCCAGTCTCCTTTCTTCTTTTGACCAGCTTTCAGTGAGTGACCAGGATTTTTTTTTATCAGTCGTCTTGTAAACCTGACAAATAGTCTGAAGGATTTAAAATGCAATCCTGAGGGTACCAACCCAGGGGTTAATCCTGTGTCTAGCTCTAGCTCGAGTAAACGTCCACCAGAACCTCTCTCTGATGAGAATAACATCTTACCTGAAATTAATTGTTATCCACTGGAACCATGTGTTCAAATATGCAAGGAGAGCAGATTTTCTAATCTGGTCATGCCAGCAGATATCTTTGAGTTAATCATGATAACTGAAGATCCTTCTAAAAATCTACAAAATCAGACAACCTTGGCCCCAAGTGGGCCCCCACTAGAGCCAAGCACGTCAAATGCCAGTTAATTCTTTACCATCTGTATACTCCTTGAATAAAGAGTCCATGAACCCAGTGTCTGCTCCACCTTCCCTTAGTTCCAACAACTGATTATTTAAAGCTCCCAGGAGTTTTAAAGTGGTTTCTTGAAATATAGCAGGCTGGTATTCTAAATTAGTGGATAACAGCTTTGAATATTATTTAAGACACTTCAATGTCATTTTTCTTCAAGAAACTTGGTGTCTGGATTCTTCACCACCACCCCTGTATGGTTTTCAGCCTTTTGTAATACCAGCTACCAAATCCGGTTCATATGGAAGACCAAGCGGTAGTCTAGTGACTTTTATTTCAAAGGCCCTAGAGGCAGACTCTCAGTTGTTACCCTGGTCAGATAGCAATCACCTTCAGGCCACTTTAATTTCCAGCAAATACTTGTGTCATCTTCTTTGTATCAATGTATATATGCCATTATGTAAACACAGTATGGTATGGAACCAAACTTGGGTTCTCTCCTGAGAGTGTTGGAGAAAGCTGAGGAGTTCTACCCAAATGTTGATGTTCTCTTTACTGGTGATTTTAATGCCAGAATAGATCAAGACATTAATAGCTTTATTAAGAGGGAACCATTGGTATCTCCTGTTGTCCTCTTTAGATGTAACCTTGAACCAAAGTGGTGTCCTTTTAAATCTGGCATGTGGATTTGGATTGTACAGCCTCCATGGTTCAGAATACAATAGCTCTAAAGGGTATTCTGTAGAGTGCGGACTCTAATATAGGAGAAGAACTGGGTTTGATTCCCCACTCCTCCACTTGCAGCTGCTAGAGGACCCTGGGCAAGCCATGGTTTTGTTAGAGCCTTGTTCTCTCAAGGACAGTTCTGGAAAGAGCTCTCTCAGCCCCACCTACCTCACAGGGTGTCTGTTGTAGGGAGGGAAAGGGGAAGGAGTTTGTAAGCCACTCTGAGACTCTGAGTGAAGGGCGGGATATAAATTCTCCTCCTCCTCCTCCTCCTCCTTCTTTTTAAGTTCCTATGGTGCTAATGCCATTGATCATACCTTGCTTTCCTCTTCATTATTGCCGAGGATACAGTATTTTGATATACATAACAGATCAGAAAGTGGTCATATGCCTCAAGCTATATCTCTTTCTGCTGTCTCGAATCCACCATCTATTTCGCATCATACTGTTATAGGCCCAAAACAGGTTAAATGCTGTGTGACACCAGTTTAGATAAGAAAATTGAACCCTTTCTTAATTCCCAGCAACTATTGGACTTAAAAAACTTGGCAAATTCTTTTGGACAAAATATTTTTGACATTTTTGCACAGGTTATTTCTTTATTAAATCTTTATTTGACTACAGATCTTAAATCCAACCTGGGCCCAACTAGAAAGTTCTGGTTTGATAAAGACTGTCATGATATGTGATGTAAATTACACAATAGTGCTAGATCAGCAAGAACTGGAACTGCAATTGAGCTTCTGTCTCAATTTCGCTATTTTATTACAAATTCGCTTTTATTGTTGAAGGAGAAAAAAATTGCCCATAGTAAATGCCAATGGGAAGAATTGAGCCTATCTTACAAAAAATGATAAGAGTTTTTGGGAACTAATAAGTTTAGGTATCCAAGTATGTAACACCAATCCTGACACTCTTATTTCCTCTGACCAGTGGCTTAGTCATTTTTCTATTCTTTACAATGACACTCAATATGAATCAACTGCTGATCATCCTCAAACAGATTTGGAGGTCCTCCCAATATGGGACCCAATTTCAGTTACAGAATGCAAGCAGCTGACTGAATCCCTCCCCTTAGGGAAAGCTCCCAGGGAAGACTTAGTGCCTCCTGAAGTGTTCAAGCTAAACCCACAGTGGTGGAGTCCAGTGTTCCCTCTAAGCTGAGTTAGTGTGAACTAGCTCACAGTTTTTTAGCTTCTGGCTCACGCATTGTTGTCTTAGCTCAGGAAGGGTGGCTCCAGAGCAAACTAATTTATGCAATAGCCAAATCGCTCACTCACAACTCCAATGCCAGTAACTCACAAAGTAGAATTTTTGCCACAGCTTAGAGGGAACATTGGTGGAGTCCAATTTTAGCTAGACTCTTCTCAGAAATTAACAACACCTGTTTTACCTCCCAATTGGAAACAAGGTATTATAATCCCCATTTACAAAAAAGGCAACAGGAAAGGTCTGGCAAACTATCAACTTATTAGTTGACTGGATATCTCTCTAAAACTTTACACCTGGTATCTCTTGGTCAAACTGGTAGATTGGGCAGATTCAGTTAATCTTTTTCATCCTGAACAGGCTGGTTTCTGTAAAGGCCACAGCATCATTGATCAAGGTCTGACCCTGAAGGCTCTGATTCACAAATATTCCAATAACAACAGAAGTCACCTCTATGTTGCTTTTGTAGATCTTTCTTCAGCTTTCGATTCTATGGAGCATACTGGACTTTGGACTAAATTAGCCAATACAAATATCAATAGAAGACTCCTCAGGATTTTGAAGGAATTACATTTTAATGTTTCAGTCAGAATAAGAGCTGATGCTTATCATTCCCTCATGGACCCTGTTCTTCTGAGAAAAAGCATTAGACAGGGAAGTCTCCTGGCCTCTTTCCTGTTTAATTTTTACATTAATGATTTTATTCTGGCCATAAACTTCCAGAACTTTTTCTCTCCCTCTCTGGCTGGTTGGAAAATTTCTGTACTTTTACATGCAGATGACATGGCAACCATTTTCTTCACTCAGTTAGGGCTTAGAAGGATGCTAGTGAGTCTTGCAGATTATTATGAAAGAGAGGATCTAAGAATTAACTACAATGAAAAATGGCGGCGGACGCTCACAGAGGATAGACGTGTGGGAGAAGAGTTCTTCACACTTCTAGATTATAACCCCACTTTCTGGCTTTTATTTTCCAACCAAAATACTTCTTTTTTATTTAGAAGTATTTGCAAGAGACTTAAACCTAACCTGAGGGAGGGGCAGCTCTATCAGGGGATTATTTTTGGTTAGTCTCATGCAGAAGTGAGGGAGAAGTCAGCAAGGAATTTTTTTTCTTTCTTGCTGTGAAGCCTCGCAGAGCACAGGAGTGGAGTGGGAAACTGACTAAAGGAGAGAAAGAAGAACATCTACAGCAGAACCGAAGCTAAGTATCGCAAAATATTTAAACCTATTTTTACTTGGTTGGTAGGGGGGCAATAAATGATAAAATAAATTAGTAAGCAAATAAGAGAGTAGAGTAGTCGGCAAAATGATAGTAGCGCAGCGTTAAATGTAGCGGCCAGTGAGAGTAACACGCAAAAAAAAAAAAAAAAGCAGGGGAATTTATTGGGTAGAAGGCAAAAGTTATAATGTCAAAGGAATATTACCTTGTCTAGAAGTAACAAGACTACGTTATTCTCTAGAAGTAACAAGACGTCTCTATCTCTTTAAATAGAAGCGATTTTTCCCAGCGGTGGAATGACGAAGCGGAGCTAAGCTACAATAAGAGAAGGTGACGAGAGTGTGGTGCAGGAAGGTGGGAGAGCGATGCTGGGGCGAGAGAGAGAGGTGGAGGGAGAGTGACGAAGCAAAAAGAACCAGGAAGTAGTCGGAGAGACTGCAAGCCAGAGCGTGACGGGGGAGCCTCACAAAAGGAGCGGAAGAGTGACACCCAGTGGAGAAAGTGAAGCAAAGCGGGGAAAAAGAGTGAATAAATAAAGAGTCCACGAGAAAAGACGGAAGAGGGACAAAGAGAAGAAAGAGAGGGGGAAGAAGACTTGGAAGGGGAATTAGGAAGTATAGATATAGAGATGGATTTAAACATAGTGGGAAAGCACTAAAATATATATATAGGTCAAATAGATAAGAGTGTCATAGGTAGCATCTGAACAAGTGAAGAGTGTCATAGAAGTGGTGGAGAGAGCGAAAAAGATTAGAGGGTGATTATTTAACAGGAGGCAACAGAAATCAAATAAGTAAATAAATAGAAGCCATAAGCCTATAATTGTTTAGTGGGTAATATAACTAATAAATAGAATAACACATCTAGTAAATAGAAATCATTGTCAGGTTATTCCCTAAAATTCATTAATTAGTACATGTTGACTAAACATTGACCAAACAGTTAATTAAGATCATAACTAAACTCATATAAATAAATTAAGTGAGAGATCTAATCAACTAAATAACAACTGGAGTGTCAGTAAACATACGAGCAGACTGAATAACAGGTATAAATTACCTTAAATTAACCAGGACGCCAAAAAACTATATCAAACTATTTCTATCTAAATTTAAATTTTAGGAAATACATAATACTAGAAAACTAAAAATAAATAAAAGTTAAACAGAAAATAAAACATGGCCACAGGAGCGGGCAGAAAAGGATCTTCAGCATCTCCCAGCCAAACATCTGGACTACACCAAATGAAATCATATGTAACAACGGCAGATTTACAGACGATGATGTAAAATTTTCTACACATGGCAGCAGAGCAAAATGCTGAAATCAGAAGAAAAGAGCTGGAACCATTACAGAATAAAATGGAACTAGTTGCAAAACAGTTTAAAAATGATACAGAAGAAATTAAAGTAGAAATCAAAAAATTATCCAAAACCACAAAACAATTGGAAGAAAAGGTGGAAGACATCGATCAAGAAGTATCGGAATTGAGAGCTAAAACAGACAGAATGGAAGACACCCTGATTACATTAGAAATGGAAAAAGCAAAAACCACGCTTAGATTTCAAAATGTCACAGAAAAATTGGGGAAAAATTTAAAAGAGGAACTTGCACGGAATATTGTGGAACAATTTAATATTTGCAATGAAAAAGAGTTAATGGAAAACATGGAAACAATATATAGGAGAAATTCGGCATACTCTAGAAAATATAAGACACCAAGAGAAGACCATGTGAAATTTGAAAGGAAGTATATAAAAGACCAAATTCTTCAAGAAGCAAGTAAAAAAAAATTGATAATAGAAGGAAATGAAATAACAATATTGAAGGATATACCTTGGAGAATTAGAGAGAAACGCCAAAAATATACGGTATTAGCTGAGCTTTTACGAAAAAGTGAGGTTCAATATAGATGGCTAATTCCAGAGGGGCTTCAATTTAGCTATAAAGGTCAGAGATATAAGATAGATTCCACATTCAAAATGGAGAATTTCTTGGAAAGGTTTGGTGAAAATCTTGGCTGGGAAAGACCATCGGAAGAAGAGGAGGACTCTGAAGAAGAGGGAGAAGAAAAAGAAGAGAGGGAAGAAGGGGAAGAAGGAGGAAGCAAAGGAGAATAGGAAGACAAAGTGTATAAAGCATCTACAGGTACAGACCAAACAAAACACCAAAAGGGAAAAGATTATAAAAAATATCAATTAAAATATAAAACTGCATCTCAGATAGAAACAAGATGGCAACTTAAAAACATAGTTCTTAAAAAGAAAGGTAAAAAAGATGGCGAGTAAAAAGATATCGTTAATATCGGTAAATGTAAACGGCTTAAACAGCCCACAAAAAAGAAGAAGAATCATATACCAAGCAATGAAACTAAAAAACGATATAACCTGTCTCCAAGAAACACATATAAAAGAAGAACATGAAAAATACTTAACTTGTAAAAAATTGGGTATAGCATTTATGGCATCAGACAAAGTAAAAAAAAGAGGGGTAGTAACTTATATTAAAGAAAATCTAAACCCGACACTTAAATTCAAATCTACTAATGGAAGAATAATTGGAGTACAGGTAAAAATTAATGAAATAGAAATATTAATTGTAAATATATACACCCCAAACCAAAATCAAGATATATTTTTTAGGGAGCTGAAAAATTATATTGCTAAAGAAAACCCTAAGAATATATGTGTAGTGGGAGACTTTAACGCAGTACTAGATCCCAATGAAGACAGGAAAAAAACGAGAAAATCTCATAAGGCAGGAGCAGTTTTAATTAAAAACTTCTTAAATCTCGTAGACGAATTTAACTTGGTAGATCTATGGAGAACCAGAAATCCACAAAAAAGTGACTTCACTTTCTTTTCAAACAGACATAAATCGTGGTCCAGAATAGACATGATATGGGTAAATACAAATATAATAAAACTTTTCACAGATGTGGAGATCTTGGCAAGCACCTTTGCGGATCATAACCCAGTGTGGGCAACAATACAAGGACCACATAAAAATAGGCGATGGAGAATAAATCTAACGGTAAATAGGGATAAAGAATTTATTAAAAAATTCAAACAAGAAATAAAAGAATTTATTAAGATAAATAAAAGAGAAGATACGAATCTGAAAAATATTTGGGATACCTTTAAGGCATATATCAGAGGTATATTCATAAATCAAGAGGCCTGGAAAAATAAACAAAAAAGAGAAAGATTACAGAGATTAACCACTGAACTAAGGAACCTAGAAAAATTAAGTCAGAATGGAAAGGACTTAAAAGAAATGAGAACAAGGATAAAATTAAAGAAACACCAAATAAATTATGGATAACAGAAGAAATAGCGAAAAAAATGGAATATACAAGAGCATATTTCTTTGAAAATGCAAATAAGCCTTCACGTTGGTTAGCCTATAAACTCAGGAAAGAGAGAGAAAAGAAAATCATTATAGCATTAAAGGATGAAAGGCAGGAAATGAAATTTAAAACCCAAGAACTAAAAATTATAGTGGAGAATTTCTATAAAAATCTATATAAACAGACAGTGCAAAATAATCAGGAAACGGAAGACTTTGTATTGAAACACAAAACAGGGGGATTCACAGAGGAACAAATAAAACAAATGAATGAAAAAAATTCCATGTTTGAAGTGGTAAATGCAATTAAAAATCAAAAAATAAAAAAAACACCAGGTCCAGATGCGATCCCAGTAGAAGTGTATAAAGTAATTGAAGAGGAAATAACAATTTTATTTAAGGAGGTAGCCAATAAGGTGATGGAAACAGGTAAAATCCCATTGACATGGAAGGAAGCACTAATAACTCTCATACATAAACCAGACTCAGAGAGCAGTGACATCAAGAATTATAGACCCATATCGCTATTGAATGTAGATTATAAAATTTTCACAACAATTCTAGCAAATAGGTTTAAAAAGATATTGGCAGAAAACATTCATAAAGATCAATCAGGTTTCCTTCCAAAAAGGCAGATTAAAAATAATATAAGAAATGTAATTAATATATTAGAATATTATGAATAGAATCCAGGAAAACAGGTAGCTTTAATTTTCTTAGATGCGGAAAAAGCTTTCGATAACATTAACTGGGAATATTTTAAAAAGAAACTTGTTTCTTGGAATTGTGGAGAAAAGTTCTTAAATGCCATCAAAGCGATATACAGTGAACAATATGCGAGAGTGATTATGAATGGAGAACTGACAAATAGCATACCCATCCAAAAAGGTACTAGACAGGGATGTCCCCTTTCACCATTGTTATTTATATTCGGTTTAGAAACACTAAATGAGTTACTGAGAAATAATGAAAATATAATGGGAACAAAAATAAAAAAAGAATGTTATAAACTCCAAGCTTTTGCAGACGACTTAGTATTTATTTTGGAAGAACCAATAAGCTCATTACCGCATTTATGGAAAGAACTTCAGGAATATGGGCAAGTAACAGGTTTAAAAATTAACATAAAGAAAACAAAAATTATAACAAAAAATTGTACAACCTTACAAATTGCCAAGATCCAAGAGACGACAAATATACAGGTAGTCGACAAAGTTAAATATTTAGGAATCGTTATGACAAATAATAATAAGAATCTCTATAAAAATAACTATATAAAGCTCCTAGGAGAAATAAAAAAGGATCTCAACAAATGGCAAGATTTACATATTTCATTTATGGGCAGAATTGCCACAATTAAAATGAATATCTTACCACGTTTTCTATTCGTGGTACAATGTCTGCCTATCCTAGCAAATAAAAAGTTTTTTGAGGAATTAAATCGTGTGGTAAGGACCTTCATATGGCAAGCTAAAAAATCTAGAATTAACAAAAAATTACTTACAGATAAGAAAGAAAATGGGGGCCTAGGACTGCCAAACTGGAGACTATATTACCAAGCGGCAGCAATGGGATGGATAAGAGACTGGCTTCAACTAGAGGAAGAAAGAATCTTATTGCCCCCACAGACGGAATAAAAAGACGGACAACAGTTTTGGATCAGACAAGGGCCACTTTATTAACTACATAACGTTTAAACAGCTAAAAACAGCAAGGAAGCATTTCAAGAGCAGAATAGACAAGGCAGGTGTCAGCCAGACCAGCCTCCTTGTCCAGGATACGGGCGAGCCACCAACCCCGATCTTGAGCCATTAATCTGGCTTGCGACCAGCAGCCCAGCCACTGGTGGCCTCCTGGGAGCGCCTACCCCTGAAACCATAAAGTTTGCAGAGAGGAGCTTATCCAAGAGGTTCCCAGAGGGAATCATCATTCACCACCCAGAGCCTTAATAACCCGCAAGCCGTTCCTGATGACCCCATGTTCCTAAACTAGGAATGGCTTAAGGTGCTCACCAATTTCTGCTTTCTACTCCCTGCACTATTCTGCCACTAGCGAGGACAAGCCTCTGCTTTGTCCGAAGTGGCCACCAAACCAAGTGCAGCCTTAATCCCTTGCTGAATATCCCCCAAAAACAAGTTATTACCCTTGTCTGACATGTGAATGCCGTCATCCCGGTAGAGGTCAGTGTTTCCAACCAATATTCCGGGATGCGGCAAAAATTGACCCAAGCCACCCTCCATAGCCTTTCTCATTTGTCGGTTAACCTTGCGGCGAGCCCGGTCAATGCACCTAGGGTCCCCCAGGTTGCGCCATACCCGCCTTGGCAAAATTGCCGACCAAATGATCAATGCCCCGGGCCATCTTCGCTGTATCAATGACAGATCATGTATGGTTTGAATCACCAGGGCCTTGCCTTTCATCAGGCCAAGGTCATTGCCACCCAGGTGAATCAGTAAAATATCAGGAGGCGGCCCATGCCGTTCCTCGAACAGTAGTGGGAGCAATCTGGGCCAATGCATGCCCCGCCTTCCCCACCATTCAACAACCGCAAACTCACTCAAGCCCAACTGAGAACCAACCGTCGTCCTCCTGGCCTGATGAGCCGCCCAAAAAATCATACTGTGGCCACATAATATGACTCTCCTCTGCATCTGCCGGCCCACAGCACCTGAAAAAGAACTGTTTTAGTAACACGAACCAATTAAAACTTACACTGTTGAACATAACTTTTGAAACTACGCGATCTCCAACGTCCTATACCTTTTATGTCCTCTCGAGAGTACCCCATGGCAGCTGCTGTGGAAGCAGCTCCAATCCTGAATGAATGGGTCCCAAAACGGAAGCCACCCAAACCCAATGCCTCCAGCGCTCGTTTTGTCACTGCCCAAAACTGAAACTTTGTGAGGGGTGATCCATCTCTGTGCTGAAATAACACCCCCATGACGTAACCTCGCAATCCCAAGTAATGCTGTAAACCTGACACTGGGCACAACTCAGGCTCACAACACCGTCCCAATTCTATCATTGAGCCCCTACCCAACTGGTCAGTCTTCGACCTCCTAATATGAATGACTACTTTATCTTCATTAACCCTAATGTCACCCAAATTAATAGCCCGATTAGATGTGTCATGACGCGAAGCAGGGACAAGCTCACTGATTCGAAGAGCTCCAAAAAATGCAAGCAAAACTGCTGAGTGAAAAAGAGCGGCCTCGTATTCATCCTTGCATAGGCCAGGCCACAACGCCCTCAAGCCCTTCAGAATTGAAGGAGTTAACGGCTCCCTAGAATCAGGTAGCTGCCCTGCCTCGCGAGACCACCCTTCCAGAATTTTTCTAATCCGAAAATCATTCCTCTTATCTTCATGCCCAGCAGCCTTACTAGCATAGGCCAAAGAAGACAACCTGCCCTTTATAGAGCATACCGATAACCCCCTGCCCTTCAGATAAACACAGTACTGCATCAATTGATGCACCGGAATAGGCCATTCATGTCGTAATCCAGCCTCCCTTTGGAAAGCCAAAAATTGGTGACCGGCCCTCATATAAGATTTACGTGTTGATAGGGCCAGGACCATACTTATCGCCCGCTCAGCTTCAAACCGCCAATCTGCCAAAAATTGGGGGGCATCCTTACCGGGTGCTCGTCCGCATCCGGGGCCAGCTGACGGAATCTCTCCATCTGTTTCCGAGAGAGAGCGTCAGCGACCCCATTACTAACGCCCGGAACATGCCTTGCACGAAATAATATATTATTCCTTAAACATAGTAGTGTAAATGCCCTAACTAACTTCATGACCTGCACGGACTTAGATGTCAGAGAATTTATCACGTGTACTGTAGCCTGATTGTCGCACCAAAAGTGGACCGAACGACCAGCAAAATCAGCCGTCCAAATCCCCACTGCTACCACAATCGGGAAAAACTCCAGGAAGGTTAGGTCTTTGACCCAGCCAGCCTGGAACCAATCCGGAGGCCAATCCTCAGCACACCAATGACGTCTAAAGTAAACTCCAAAACCGGATGAGCCTGCTGCATCTGATGTCACCTGTAACTCTGCCTCCAATTGCAATTCCTCCCTCCAGAATGACACCCCATTAAATGACAGTAAGAACTCCTTCCAAAGTAGAAGGTCCTCCCACATCCCTAAAATCACCCTAGTCCTGTGATGAGGAAAGCGAAGTCCCCGCATAGCATCACAATGACGCCAGACGAAGGCCCGACCGGGAGCCACAACTTTGCATGCAAAGTTAAGATGACCCACCAGTTGTTGCAATTCCCGCAATGATATCTTCTTACAAACACTAAATCTGTCCACCAAGGCCTGAAGGACCTCCAACTTCTCCAAAGGAAGCCTAGAACACTGTTGAACCGTATCTATCTCAATACCCAAGAAGGTCAAAATAGGCTTAGGACCTTCCGTCTTCTCCTCAGCCAAGGGCACCCCCAATTCAGCTGCCATGTCTATGAAACTAGACAGTAAAAAGGCACACTGAATAGTCCCTACACGGCCAGCAAACAAAAAATCATCAAAATAGTGAGCTGTAAAGGCCAGTCCTGTCCTGAATCGCAAAGCCCATTTCAAAAAGGAACTAAACTCCTCAAATGCAGCACAGGACACTGAGCAGCCCATGGGAAGGGCCCTGTCCATATAGTAAAACCCTTCAAAAGCAAAACCCAATAAATCAAAATCAGCCGGGTGTACTGGCAGAAGTCGGAAAGCTGACTTGATGTCGCATTTTGCTAAAAGTGCACCACGACCACAGCCCCGTACAACCCTCATGGCTTGATCAAATGATGTATATTTAACTGAACAAAGCTCATCTGATATAGCATCATTCACAGATCCGCCCCGAGGGTACGATAAATGATGAATGAGGCGATACTCACCAGGCGCCTTCTTTGGTACAACGCCCAAAGGAGACACCCGTAAATTAGGCACTGGGGGGGAAAGAAAAGGCCCCAGGATTCTCCCCTCTTTACACTCTTTTCCAATTTTAGCTCGTACTATGTCTTCCATCCCTATGACTGACTTTAAATTAGGAGCACGAAAAGGTGCCCTCTCACCTTGGTAAGGAATCCGAAATCCAAACAAAAACCCCTCAAATAGATACTTACTATCTGTTTTATTTGGGTAACTTCTCAAAAACCTCTCCAAAACCTGAATCTTAATTGGGCTGGGCCCCTTTGTCCTGAAAGGCAGCTTGACTTCCACCCCCACTGGGCCGCTTACCTCCCCTTGCTCCGAAACGTCCCCTCGGCTTGGGGCAACCCGACAATGCATGTTGCCCCCCACATAGAGGGCACTCATGCCGAAAGGAACAAGCCTTCCTTCCACAAGTACCCTGTGATGTAAATTCCCAACACAGGGGATGCCTCTGTACTGGAGTCCCCGTCTGCACCCGTGAAGGGTTCTGACCCTGCAGCCTCTGCACTACGTGACCACTGTCAGAGTGCTCGGAATAAAAAGATTTAGGGGCAGACACAACCTGCAGCCATAGGTGGGGATGAATAAGGTCCCAGCGCAAGGACGGATTCATCGCCGCCCTTGTGTGAAAACCGAACGACCAGCAGTTTGTAAACTGCTCTGAGACGCTGAGTGAAGGGCAGCGTATACCTCCAATCTCTTCTTCTTCAGGGTAGATTCCAAAAATTACCTGTGGATCAGCACCTCTTCTCCTGCAACCTAAATCAGGTGGAAGACATTATCCACTATATGCTATACTGTCCTCACTACGAGTGCATTCACAAGAAACTGTTGTACCCTTTTCTTATTAATTTTTCCAGCTTGGCAGAGGACTTTAAAAACAAAAATTAAAGAAATTTTTATTAGTTTCAAAGAAAAATTGAGAAACAAACAACAACATAAAACAAACAATAAGGCATAAGACAAACAAACAATAAACACCAGAGTGTATACTCTTGTATCTGCTTAAATTTTCATATTATAGTAAATCTGTTTTCTTTTATATCTAATTCAGTTTATATACAATGTTAGAGCAGTTCTTCATTTGATTATAATCACATTATCAGTTCTCCAAGGTAAATTTCTATCCATTTATATAATCTTAACCAGATTTTCTCAAACATTGCTTCTTTTTTATCTTGTAATTGCAAAGTTAAATTATCCATTTCTTCCATTTCCAGTAATTTATATATCATTTCTTTTGTTGGAATTTCTTCTTTTTTCCAATATTTAGCATACAACATCCTGGCTGTTGTTATTATATGTATAATCAAATATAATTCAGGTTTTTTTGTAATTCTGTGGTACAATATTTAATAAAAACAACTCTGGTACAAATGGTAATGTTATTTCTAGCATTTTTTGCAATATCTCATGTACCTATACCCAATTTTTTTTTGCAACCTTACATGTCCACCACATACGAAAAAGAGCCAGTTTTTTGTTTACATTTCCAACATAAGTTTGACATGTTTGGATACCAGTTAGCTAAATTATCAAGGGTCATATGCCATCTATAAAACATTTTGTAAATATTTTCTTTAAATGCGATAGCTTTTGTAAATTTCATGTTGGTTTTCCAGATCTTAGCCCATAGCTCAAGTTGTATATTATGACCTAAGTTTTGCGCTCACTTAATCATTGATTCTTTTGCCCCCCCAGCCAGAATAACGAGACAGACAACAGTTTGGAATAAAACAAGGGCCACTTTATTAACTATTTAACAGAACATTGCAGCAATAACAACTAAGCAAGCATGGAACAGGCAAGGCAGGCGTCACTCCCTGACCAGCCCCCTTTGCCCTTGATGGGCGGGTCACCCAGCTCTGATCGTGAGCCAGATCTCTGGCTCATGACCAGCAGCCCAGCAAACTGGTTGCCCTCCAGGAGCGCCTACCTCTGAAGCCATTCGAACTTGCAGGGAGGAGCCTGACCTGAAAGGTTCCCAGTGGAGGTGATCACCATTCCCCACCCTGGACCCTGAAATCCGAAGGCAGTTCCTGATGACCCCCTGTTCCCTAACGGGATATGCCGTAAGGTGCTCACCAGTTCCATTTTCTTGCTTGCACAAACCTGCCACAGCCAAGGTCAAGCCTCTGCTTTGGCCTTTGCTCCCCACTCAGCATCCTAATGCCGACCTAATTCCTTGCTGCAAGTCCTGTAAAAAGATCCCATTGCCCTTGTCAGACAAGTGCACCCCGTCATCCCTATACAGGTCTGGGAACACGACCCGTATATCGGGGTGCACCAAAAACATCCCCAATCCAGCATCCATGGCCTTTCTCAGCTGCCTATTAACTTTACGTCGGGCGCGGTCAATACACCGGGGTCCTCCAAGTTCCGCCACACTTGGTGGGGCAGTATGGCTGACCATACTATCTTTACACCGGGCCACCTTGCTCTTCTCCTCGCAAGGTCTGCCTCAGCCTGCAACACAAGGGCCTTGCCCTTCAATAGACCCAAATCATTACCCCCCAGGTGTATGACCAGTACGTGAGAAGGAGGCCCCGTCCTCTCATGAAACAGCAAGGGAAGGAGCGCTGGCCACCGCATGTCCCTCTGTCCCAACCATTCCACCTTCGCCCATGCGCTAAGGCCAAGCTGAGAGCCGCTGGATGTCCGTCTGGCACAATGAGCCGCCCAGAAGACCATGCTGTGACCGCAGACAGTAACCCTTCGTCTCATCATGCGGCCCGCAGCATCTGTAACAAGACAAGCCTTGGTAAACAAAAATACCCTATGGACAGTTAAATAGCACAATTCCGGACATAACCCTTGTAGCACCTGGACTTCCAGCGCCCTATCCTCTGAATCTGACTACCAGTATATCCCATAGCCGCTGCCGTTGATGCAGCGCCTATTCTGAAGGAGTGGGTACCGAAATGAACGCCACCCAATCCCAATCGAGCCAGTGCCTTCTGTGTCACACTCCAAAATTGAAATTTAGTAAGGGGGGTACCATCCCGGTGTCGAAATAGATAGCCCCGGCCTTCTCCCCTCAACGCCAAATAATGGCTCACAGCCCGAACTGGGCATAACTCGACCTCCGCACATCGGCCAAGCTCAATAACTTTTCCTTTTCCACGCTGATCAGTCTTTGACCTACGCAGCCTAATCCCAACTTTAGAATCCAACACAGAAACGTCACACTGCCCAAGAGCCAGGCCGGACACATCCTGCCGTGAGCTGGCAACCAGCTCACTGACCCACAGAGCCCCAAAAAAGGCGACCAGTGATGCCACATGAAATAAAGCAGCTTCATAGCTATCCGCGCACACTGTGTGCCACTGGTCTCTGAGACCCTTCAAAATAGCAGGGGTCAATGGCTCTCTGGGATCAGCCACTGTGCCACTCTCCCTGGACCAACCCTCAAGCATCTTCCGAATACGGAAGTCGCCAGTATGGTCTACATGCCCCGATGCTTTGCTGGCATAGGCCAGAGCCGCCAACTTGGATCTGATGGAACGAGCTGACAGGCCCTCCCCCTTCAGCGTCACACAGAACTCCATTAAATGAGGAACAGGTATGGGCCAAAGCTGCCGCAAGCCCGCCCTCTCCCGAAAGGAGAGGAATTGCTTACCCGCCCTCATGTAAGCCCTGCGGGTGGAAGGGGCAAGGGCCAAGCTCATTGCCCTATCGGCCTCAGCCCGCCAATCTGCCACACCTCGTCTGGCATGCGCACCGGGAACTGGTTGGCCTCTGGAGCCAGCTGACGGAATCTCTCCATCTGTTTTCGAGAGAGAGCGTCAGCGACCCCATTATTAACTCCCGGCACATGCCTAGCCTTGAACAGTATATTATTGTGCAAACACTGCAGGGTGAAGGCTCTGACCAGAACCATGACCCTGGGGGATTTGGACGTTAAAGAGTTGATTACGTGCACTGTGGACATACTGTCGCACCAGAAGTGGACGGTGTGGTTGGCGAAGTCGCCAGCCCAAATCCACACTGCTGCGACAATCGGAAAAAAATCCAGGAAGGTGAGATCTTTGACCCACCCGGCCCGGGACCATTCCTCGGGCCAGTCCCCAGCGCACCAGTGTCCTCGGAAATACACCCCAAAGCCGAACGCCCCCGCCGCATCGGATGCAACCTGCAGCTCCGCTTCGACTAAGAGATCCTCGTGCCAAAAGGACACCCCGTTGTATGACTCCAAAAACTGCTTCCATACAAGGAGGTCGTCCCGGATGCCCTTGGTGACCCTAGTCCTATGATGGGGAAGCCGCAAACCCCCCATAGACTCGCAAAATCTCCTAACGAAAGCCTGGCCGGGTGCCACAACTTTGCATGCAAAGTTGAGGTGACCAACCAACCGCTGCAACTCCAGAAGGCTCATTTTATTCTTTTTTCTCACTGTATCTATTAATGCCTGGAGTGCAGTTAATTTTTCCAAAGGCAATCTGCAGAACTGTCCCACCATGTCAATTTCTATTCCCAGGAATGTCAAAACAAGGGCTGAGCCTTCGGTTTTTTCCTCAGCCAGAGGAACTCCCAGCTCCCTTGCCAGATTGATGAAGCTGGACAGCAAAAATGCACATTGACCCGTACCCCTCCTTCCTGCCAATAAAAAAATCATCAAGGTAATGGGCAGTACTGCTGAGACCTGTCCTGTACTGCAAGGCCCATTCCAGAAAGGAACTGAACCTCTCAAAAGCGGCGCAGGAAACTGAGCACCCCATAGGAAGAGCCCTATCCATGTAAAATTTGCCCTCAAAGGCAAAACCCAAGAGCTCAAAGTCATCCGGGTGGACAGGAAGAAGACGGAAGGCCGACTTAATGTCACATTTTGCCAGTTCCGCTCCCTGTCCGCAGCTGCGGACCACCCTCAAGGCCTGATCAAAGGAGGTGTACCTGACAGAACACAACTCAGGTATCGCATCGTTCACCGACTCCCCACGTGGGTAAGACAAGTGGTGAATGAGGTGATATCCTCCAGGTGCCTTTTTTGGCACAACTCCCAAAGGGGAAACCCTCAAATTAACAACTGGGGGAAACGAAAAAGGACCCAGGACTCTGCCCTCTGCACATTCCTTGGCAATCTTTTGCCCCACTAATTGCTCCATACCGTGTACTGATTTCAAATTAGGAGCCATGTATGGAGAACGAGAACCTTGGAAAGGTATCCTAAAACCTAACCTAAAACCGTCCAACAGGTAAACACGATCACGCTGATTCGGGTAATCCCTTAACCAACGTGCTAAAACTTCCAACTTTATTGGACTAGGTAGCTTTATCAGGAGGGGGGTTGTAGCCCCCACCACCTCCGGGGTGCTTACCACCTCTACCTCCGCCCCGACCCTTAGGTTTGGGGCAATTGGAGAAGGAATGAGGCCCGGCACAAAGTGGGCACTCGTGCCGGAATGAACACGACTTCCGACCACACGTCCCATGGGAGGTAAACTCCCAGCAAAGCGGGCGTCGCTGAACCGCCTGCCCCACCTGGGCACGGGTGCTTGACTGGGTTTGTAACCTACGGACGGAATGACCACTATGAGTCCTCTCACTCCCCGGTGTCCTAATGGTGGACATAATCTGCAACCATAGATCAGGATGTATCCGGTCCCATCGCATGGCTGCATTCATGGCTGCCCGCAAACGAAATTCCTCGTCGTACTGCGACCAAGCCGGGCTCGGAAAATCCGTAAAGGCCTTATAAATAATGTCCATGTATTGGAGCAAAGCTACAGCTCTCCATGGATGATGCCGGACAATCACTGATGCATAAATCAAAAACCCTGGGAACCAATTTGCCCAGGTCCTGTCCACCACTCGCCTCTTCAGGCGTTCTTTCTCACGGTCGTCTAGATCCTCCCTGTCCTTCTTCTCCAATTCCCTATGTAATAATGTGAATATATCTATGTATTCACCCTTAAGGATCTTCTCCTTAGTGGCGATAGAAAGATGGTCCCCAAGAGGCAATGCTGAGTCTCCAGATGGCATGGCACCCGCTGATACTGTATCATAAGAAACAGCTGCCGCATTTGGAAACCCTGGTCCTGGCAGCGTATAGCCCCAGCCAGGCCAAACCCCGGGAGGGAGTGGTGGATACCCACAGCCCCAACCCATATACTGCTGACCACTAATTGGTGCAGACTGCGGTACAGGCCCAGGGGCATTCTGAGGGCTTGGGCCCCATGGCCAATATGAACTACACCTTTCACTATGTACTTCCTTACCATCCTTCTGTGGCTCCTTGTACAACTCGACTTGCAATTCCGCGGTGCCCTGCCCCGGTTGACCAGACGTTGAAGCCTCGCCTCCATTGTCTTCCAAAAAGGCCAGCCGAGCCAGCACCTGCTCTTGAAAGGAAGCATTAGAATCTCCTACAAAAAGCTTCTTCCCACCCTTCGTCGGAGGGGCACCCCGCTCCCTCTCCAGAGCTTCCAACCGCTGCAAAATAGCAGCATTTACAGGGTCCTCCTCGTCGCTGGATGGGACCAATGGCTCTGGCTGTACATGAGGCCGCTTAGGTGCAGGCTGCTTCCCCTTAGCCTTACCTTGACCTTTCTTGGGAGCCATAACAAATATTAAGCAGCAACTCCCTAACTTTATACTTAACTAAAACGACAGGACTAGACCCCAGCAGTAAAACCCCCTAGCCCCACCAAAATAGCTAAGTGGTAATTTATGCCTCCAAAAACCAGCCCCGCTACCACTAAATAAAATGGCTGCCGACAAAGCTCCCTACAAAATGGCTGCCCGGGATGGACACGTTCAAAATGGCCGCCCCTGACTACCCTAACAAAATGGCTGTCCCAGGATGCCCACCTAAAATGGCCTCCCCTGGGCAAAGCCCAGCAATGCACAGGCACCTCAAACCAACAGCTGCTATGGGGAGGGGAGTAAAATGGACACGCAAGGCGGAAACTGGGGCCCCAGCAGCCTCACCACACTGCTGTTACTATAGAAGTGCCTTGGCCAGTATCCCAGAAACCTAAATCTTGATATTATGTGTGTGTAGTCTTGCTTAACCAAAATCTGAGAGTCAGCAAGCTGCTCTCCGCCACTGCCGAGAGATCCTTGACTCCCACTGCCTTGACCCGCAGCCAGGGATAAGCTGCCACTTCAGGAGATCACCCCCGTCCCGATGATCCGCCTTCAGGCCCAGGGACCCGGCAGCATCCCCAAAGAAATTGCGCTATTAAGCGCTCTAGCGGCCGTGGGGGAAAAAACCTTCGACACAGGCCGGCACCCTGCAGCAGGTGCGCTGCCTCAGGAGACCACCGCTGCGTCCCAAAGATCTGCCCTCAGGCCCAGGGACCCGGCAGCACCCCCAAAGAATTCGCGCTATTCAGCACTGGGCTAGGCACTCGGGGGGGGGGGATAAAAACAAAAAACAAAAAACAGCGACACAGGCCCGCGCGATGAAGCAGCAGCGCCCGTTAGTCTCCCTAACACCCTGAGACTCCTGCTCCTATCAGTAAGGGCCCCAACTGGGTGGATAGGCAGCCGAAGGCCGGCTCTTCAGGCTCCACTCTGTGTGCTCCCTGCTTGCCGAGCACGCAGAGCAACTGACAGGCAGGAACGGAGCCCTGCTAGCTTAAAGCAGCTGGCTCCGCCCTCCTGCCTCGTCAGGATGCGCTGCGTCCTGTTTGTTGCCGTCCCGATCCTTCGGGGCGGCAAAACAGCCCCCGCCCATCATCGGCGCAGCCGGGTGGTCGGGAGCTCCATTACCACTTCATCTTGCATTTTCGTCTCTAATAACAAAGTATAAAATCTCTTTATATCTTTTCCTTCTATACTCATCAAGATTTTATCCAACTCCCTATATGAGTCATAAAACCCAACAACTTTATCTTTTACATATCTAGAGTCTAACTGTGCCCTCTCCCACCAGTTCAAATGTTTTTTTTTCTTTTTAAGAGTGTCTTGCTTTAGTAGCTTATTGGATTATCTAGCAGGTCATTATATCTCCCTAGCTGCTTCTTCGTGAATGTCATGGGATTTATAAAGGCTTCTAGTGGTGAAACCCATCTTTTGAATTTCTTCCCATATCATGCTGTTCTTATCATATTTTTTGGGGGGGGTTATAATTCTCTTTATTAAAAACTGATAAACGATAATAAGCAATAGAGTTACAGTAAATTGATAATGTCCAGAGAAAAGGTAACAGTAACATTAATATTAAGATGAGTTATTACACTTACAACCATATATTTAGATTCATGAGGTTTAAGAATAAAAATTGGTGTTATTACCTAAGATGTGGATACAGGTACAGCAGATTTAACTAGGATTATACAATTGAATATAAGAGGTGTATTTCACCAGAACCACAGAGTATCAATCACCAGAGGGATGTCTGATTGCTTAGAGAGGTATTCCAATACAGGGAACCATACTGATGTGAAATTGGTGTGGGCAGGGAATTTATCAAAACCCGTAAGCTTATCTGAGAGTTTGGCTATGATATACAAATCCCACAACTTTTTATGCCATTGTGAAAGTGTGGCTGTCATTGTCATTTTCCAGTGTGTGACAATGACAGTCTTGGCTGCAAAAAGAAATATTGAAATTATTTCTGTGGTGGAAGAGCTGACACAGTCCGTAGCCCAACTGTTCAAAAACAAGTCTTCAGAAGTAGGGGCAATGTCTACATCATCAAGGGATTTAATTTGTTCTAGCACAGCAGTCCAGAAGGGTAAGATTTTAGGATAATGAATCCAACAGTGTATGTAGTCATCTAAGTTGTTACAATTTTTCCAGCATTTCGGGCTGTATGATGGGTTCATGAGAGCCAGTTTGTATGGAGTTAGATACCAGTGTGATAGTATTTTGAATGATTGTAGCTTCATAGAAGTGATTCTAGAGTTAAATGGAGGTGAAGTCCATATACGATCCCAAGAGTTAACTGAGAGAGTATTGTTACATGCTTTATGCCACATGGTTTGGTAAGAAAGTGTTTCAGTATCTTTCATAGAGGCTAGCACTTTACGTATCTTAGAGATTAAACCTCTTTGTGTGATGCTGGCAATAGCAATGACGGATTCAAAAGCTGTGAGTGGCTTTTTCAATATGGATTCAAGTGGAATTTGCATACACATATGAGAAATTTGTAAGTATTGCAGCTAAGGGATGGACCTTTGCAATTTAGATGTTTTTGTAAAGAGCTTAAAGAAGAGGTGGGTTGGGATAGGAATAGCAGCATATCATCTGCAAATAAGGAGGTTTTGAATTCCTTTCTATGTAATGTAATGCCTTTAACGGTCTTGTCTCCCTTGATCAAGTTAGCTAGTGGTTCAATACATAGGTGACATCCTTGACGGGTGCCCTGTCGTAACTGAAAAGTCTCTGAGGTAAATTGGTTAATTTTTAGGTATGCTTTGGGATTAGCATAAATGGCATCTGTAGCAGTTATGAATTTCTCTCCAAACCCCATCTGTTGCACCACTTTTTTAAAGGAAGCTATCTCTATGGAATTGAAGGCCTTCTCCAAATCCATGGATAAGAAGGCTGCCTCAATATTTTGGGATTTGCAGTAGTTCAGTAATGCAAGAGCTTTGTCTATATTTTCTGAAAGATCACGTTTAGGCATAAATCCGATCTGATCTTGATCTACATAGTTTGTAACAAATGAATAAGTTGATTAGCTAAATTTGATGTGAAGATTTTAAAGTCAGTATTGAGTAAAGATATGGGCCTATAAGAGGCTGGTAAGGATGGGTCTTTGCCCTGTTTGGGGATGACAATAATTGCCACATTATTCCAGGATGGTGGGAGACATCCTGTGGTGAGAATATGGTTGCAAGCATCTGATAGAGGTTGGGCTAAAAGTGTTACAAAGTGCTTATAAAATTCAGGGGTGAATCCATCTGGGCCTGGTGCCTTAGATGTTTTCAATCTTTTGATTGCGTTTATGACCTCTTGAGGTGTGATTGGTGCCTCCATTAAGATTTTATGTTCCTCTGAAAGAGATTTCACCACTGGGCTAGATGTAATAAAATTATCTAAATCTGAGTGAGCAACGTTTGTTGGACTATACAGTTTTTTATAAAAATTTAAGAAAAGTTTAGATATGGTATCTGTATCATAGTGGGAATCACCCCGGGTATCTTTCAAAGCTGATATCAGTCTAGATTGCTATTATTGCTTCACTCTTTTAGACAAGAATTTTAATGATTTAGGTGTAAAGACCCAGCCTCTTGGTTTGAATATAAGATATTTTTTTAAATATGCGTCATTTCTAGAAGTTCTAATTTTTTGTGTTCAGCCAATAATTTCATGTATATCTTTGAACTGCCTGTCTGTTTATGTTGATCTTCCAGTGTATCTACTTTCTTTTGAATTTCTAATCTCAATTTTTATTTTTGTTTTTTAATGTAGGAGGCTGTGGAGATCAGGTGTCCCCATATTACGGGTTTCAGAGCATCCCATAGTAGATCTGGTGATACTGAGCCAACCAGATTGTTCCTAAAGAAGTCGTTTATATTGTTTTCAATTTTGGATGCCACATGGTTATTTAATAATAAAGAATTGTTTAAAGTCCATGAGGGAGTCTGTCTTCTGTCACAATTTAAAGCCAGATTGCAGTTCACCCAACAGTGGTCTGACCACAGTTGTGATCCTATTGTAGAGCTTTGGGCTAAATTGATTAGAGATGAGGACACTAGAATGTAGTCTATACATGTGTAAGAACAGTGCCGTGTTGAGTAGAAAGTGTAGTCTTGTTCAGTTGGATGTATGTGCCTCCATATGTCAGTTAGTTTTAAAGAGGCCAGAGTTTTAGACAATTTGGTCAATTTTTGTTTTGGGTAAGTGTGACCATGTTGAAAAGCCGATCTGTCCCTAGAGTGATCCATGATAATGTTGAAGTCTCCCCCTATAATGATTTCACCTGTATGGAAGTTATCCAGTTTTTCTAAGGTTTGTTCTATAAAAGTAATTTGTTCTAAGTTGGGAGCATATAGAGATGCAAGGGTGACCTGCATATTATTTAGGATGCCATTCACAAAAATAAATCTCCCTTGGGGATCAGCCAATGTTTTCTGATGTGGGAAATTTAAATCTTTAGATAGTAAAATGGCTGTGCCCCTGGATTTGGATGTGCCTTTAGCCAGGAACTGCTGTGAGAATTTTTTTGATTTGAACTGAGGGGCTACATCATCCTTTTTTTTTTTAAATAAAATTTTTATTGATAGGATATATTAACACACTCCATAACTCATAATACTTTTAAATACATCCTTTTCAATTATCCCCTTCCTCCCCCACTCTTGGCTTCCAGCAATGCTCCACCCCGCTGTTTCATTCAATATTCAGTAACAATAAAAACTTATCCCATATTCAATTCTTCTTTTAAAACATATTAATTCATTCAATCTGACCCTTAGGTAACATTTTAGCTATTATTCAGTCATTACTTTCTTTTTTCTATCCTTAATAGTTATCAAAGCAGAGTAACTTATTTCTTACATCCCAATTCATTTCAAGATAGTCTCTAAAGTCTTTCCATTCTATGAAAAATTCTTCATCTTCTTTACCATTAAGCTTCTTTGTCAGTTTATCCATTTCTACCATAAAAAGCATCTTCTTTATCTTGTCCCATTTTTCTGGTATTTTTTTCTTGCTTCCAACATTGGGCAAATGTCATTCTTGCTGTTGTAATCAAATACCATAACAATGTTCTTTTTGTTACATGCACTTCTTCCATTTTAAGACCTAAAAGTAACATTTCAGGTTGTTTTTTCAGAGTACACTTCAGGATCTTCTATATTTCATTATGAATCTCTGTCCAGTAAGCTGCCGCTTTATCACAAGTCCACCACATATGATAAAATGAGCCTTCCTTTTTTTTACACTTCCAACATTTGTTAGACAAATTCTCATTCATATTAGCAATTTTTTTTGGTGTCATGTACCATCTATACATCATTTTATAACAGTTTTCTTTCACATTAACACATGTTGAAATTTTAATTGACTTTTTCCACAAACCCTCCCAAGTTGACATATCTATTTCTCTATTTATATTTACAGCCCATTTTACCATTTGTTATTTTACAATCTCATCCTCAGTATACCATTTTAACAAAACTTTATAAATTTTTGAAATCACTTTTTTCCCCTCCTCTGCCCGCACAGCTTCAATTTCATTATTCTCCTTCCTGAAGCCATACCTACTTTTGTCAGCCTTAAATAAATCATAAATCTGTCTGTAATATAACCAGTCATATTCAAATCCCGGTTCTTCTCTAACTCTCATCACAAAACTACTCCCTTCTACCTTCAAGATATCTCTTATAAGGTATCCAGTCTTCTCCTTTATGCCTCGAAAGTGGTTTAATTACTTCAGCCGGTACTATCCATAATGGTCTTGCTTCAAAAAAAAAAATCTTTTATATCTCATCTAGGTCATAAACAGTGATTTTCTTATGAAGTGGTGTTTAAAAAAATTATCCATTTTGTATTTCTCATAGCATAAATAAGCGTGCCAACCAAATTTATGGTCATGTCCTTCCAACGCCAACATTTTTCTATTGTTCAAATTAACCCATTGAGCCAACCAAGTCAGACACACCACATCATGATACATTCTAAAGTTAGGTAGTTGGAATCCTCCTCTTTCCTTTGCATCACATAAAATCTTCATTTTGATCCTTGGTTTTCTTCCGGCCCAAACAAATTTTGAAATTTCTTTCTGCCATGAATTCAACACGGGGCTACATCATCCTTGATGTGAGTATCCTGGAGAAAAACAATGTCCAGATTTAATTTTACAATTTGACTCTGAATTCTCTTATGCTTAATGATGTTGTTCAATCCCCGCACATTGTACGTATATATCTTGATCATTGGTTGCATTATTTCATATCCCTGTTGTGTTATATAAGAGGATAAGAGAGTTAAAAGCAAAGATTAAGAATATATCTACAACAACACCTCTGGATAAGACAAAGCACAAGAAAAAGAAGATTTCCTTAAGGAAAATGTAGACTTCAAGTTGTGGACAATATTAACAAAAGCAATAAAACACTAAAAAGTTTGCTATTTTGACAATTACAATGTTTTAGGTGATAATACGTTTGTGGCACTAAAGTCCCTCTGCTGTTTATAGATAGAGAAGCACCTATAAGCTCTGATTAGTATCAGTATTAAATGAATTACAGATTGTTTATGTACCCAATTAAATATGATTTAAAATTGAATGTGTAATAACTCTGTAGGTTTAGTTAAAATTTATTAAATAGTAAAATACCAAGTTAGTAGTAGTGTTAAAAGCTTTCTGTGTTTGGAAATTTTGTTCTGTTTCTATATTTTTTAATATTTTTTTTTATTAAAACAAAGGTAAAAATTCTTGTAATTGATGCAAAAAACGAGTACTAAATTAAATGCTTAAGATGAGTAGTGAAATATGAAAGATGTTAATTAGATGATCTTAATATTTATTTATCCAATTTGTATTGACTCTCCGTGCTCCTGCAAAAAATTAAGTTTTGCAGAAAGCTGAGGCGAGATTTGCATCTCCTTTCCCCAGCTCCTTTAAAGTGAGAGTACTAAAATAATAAAAGGACTAAGAAACCCCCCCTAAGCAACCCTCCCCCCAATAAACGAAGATATATAAAAACTACCATCTACCGTCAATATTATGAACCATAGAGAAAGCTCAATGATAGTGAGCGTGGCTAATGTGTCAGTTGGTAATGAGCAGGAAGCTTGAAATAGTGATTCCCACTTCATTTTCGAGAGGGCAGGAAAGACTTTATGGAGTAGTTGATAGCAGTTTTAACAGATTTATCTTATTGCGTAAACAATACATCTTTGAGCCTCAATATATATCGCAATTTGAAATGCAACAAGACAAACAGGATGCTAAGTTATCTATTGCTAATCTGTATGTTAGATAAAACGTTTGGCACCTCGTCAACAAAAGGGCAGGAAATAAAAAGTGAACAGGCAGTGGGACGAACATATTTCTAAAAAGGATTTGTATACGATTAACATAGGTAGACCTGCTACAAACAAAATAGGTGAACTGGAAATGAGACACATGTTACTATTAAACTATGTGATCTAAGCGTTGTAGAATGACAAGTTAATTAAATGATTGTGGAGAACATAATAAGAAGCTAAAAACAGGACTAATAGTCTACTTTTGAGAACTGAAAATTGTCAAACCATGATGTAAGCAATTAGGTTGATTCTTCTTGTATCTCCGGATCTTCAGTAGTCGAGGGAGAAGGGGAGCAGAATTTTCTTTTATTAGAGTGCTTCGTAAATTACATTGGAGTCACAAGATTAATGTCATTCAGCAATCTGAGGCCTTCTTCTTTTGAGGAAATTCGGTGGTTTTTCCCCTGGGGGTGAATTGGAGGATTAGAGATGTGGACCATACATAACGAATGTCTGCCTCTGCAAGGCATGTGGTAATTTGTTTAAGTTCTCTCCTCTTTGTCAGCCCTTCCTTTGGGAGATCTGGGAAGATCTCGATCCTGTGACCTTTAAAATTGAGGTGTCTTCGTTGTCTAGAGGCACTAAGAACTGTTTTTCGATATCTGAGATCAAAGAATGTGGCAATGATGTCTCGAGATGTTCTCGTTTTGAGTAGACTCAGGGGCCCAGCACAAAAAGCTTTAGTGATGATGCAGGACAGATCTCCCTCAGGAGGCACTTCTTTCAAAAGCCATTCAGAGAGTAAGGCATTGAGATTACCATTCTTTTCTAATTTTTCGGGCCATCCTCTGATCTTCTGGTTGTTTTCTCTCTTTGATATTTCAGTCTTTAAAGCCTTTTCTGCCAAGATATCGTCCATTTGTTGAAGTTGAAGTATCTCTTGCTTATTTGAGAGGCTGGTATTCAGCGCTCTATCAGCTACGTTTCTGGTTTCAGAGACTGATTTTTGTATTGATTCCATCTGTTCGTACATTGGTTTGAAAAGCAAGGATATTTTGTTGAGTATCGAGGTTTCTAATGTGTTCAGTGCTGCTGATAGCTCAGTAGCTGTTATTGGGTTTTGTTTCGTAGCTGTCAGGCTCAATATCAAGTAGATCCAAGCATTCGTCAGGTAAAGAGAAGCTTTATTGGAATACAATGTTGTAACCCACAGTAATACAGTTATTGTCAGGAATGGCGGCATAAGCTGCTCAGGCATTATTATAATATGAAGCAAAAGCACAGCTGGCAAACGAACTTTTAGTGCACGTGCAGGAAACTCCCGGCGGGAGACTACTTAATGATCGGGAGAACAATTTCCCCCAACCCCTTGGTCTCACAGGACTGGAAAATTCCCTTAGACAAAAGAATACTCCATAGCCTATTTCCAAGGCCACTGTGATAAGACGGAGTGGCCGAAACCATTCTCCCATGTTGCAGCTGGCAATACTACGCAAGCACACAAGCAAAAGACAAGATAGCAGACATAGTACAATGAATTCAGTGTAAAAATAACTCAAGCGTCAATTCTCTGACAGTAGCGTTCTCCGTCACTCCGGATGCCATTTTGTTTGAAAGAGCGAGCTGAAGCTCCGGCTTTGTTTTTGAAGTTTTAGAGGTAAGCGTATTTTCTTAAATTTATATTTGTTTTGTAGCTCGTTTGTTCTGTCGTCTTTCTCCATAGAATTGGTGGCTTGTTTGTAGGTTCGATCGCTGTAATCTGTAAGGAAACTGGAGGGTAGGGTGCAGCAAAGGGATTAGTTCGCGCCACCGGAAGTCCCGCTATCATATGTTGTTTGAAGTATTTATGGTTGTAACCTTTCCCATACCAGACAAATGCATGCCATCCTAATTTTAAATCATGTCCTTCTAATTTTAATAATCTTGAGAAATCCATTCTTTCATCCATGTCAAGGTTACTGCTTTATAATACAACTACCAGTCTGATACGCAAAACCTCTTTCCTTTGAGTCTTGTAAAACTTTCAATTTAATTCTAGGTTTTTTCCTAGCTGATGTTATCCCAGAGTTTACTAATAAGGTGGCTATTTTTCTTTTTCTCAACCTTGAGTACATCTATTAGAATTTTAGCTAAATTATAGATTTTATATTTTAGGGCTTCACATATATGTCTTTTTAACCTTATATATCAATTTGTAAAACTTATCTTGACATGATGGATAGTTTTAATCTTGTTCTGAATTTATTGTATGTTGTAGAGATTTTTTTGAGATATTATGGCCTAAGGCTACATCAATAAATTGTTTACTATATATGAGCAGATCTGTATGTGCCAGCCCTTTAAAGCATTTGATGCATGTTGACTTCAACCCATTAAAATAGGGATGGGCATGAACCACATTTTTGCAGTACAGTTTCTGATTTGTGGCTGAACCATGAACTGAACCATGAACTTGTATGAATGGACATGCTGGCTTGCAACCAAACTCATTTGTATAGATTTGTATAGATTTGTGAGCCATTTAAAGTTTAAACCTCTGCTTTCTGCTCCCCACAAAAACAGGAAGGAGCAGAAGGTAGGGGTTTAAATAACTTGAAGACATTTAAACCCTCTGGTTCTGCTCCCCACTGCTTTGAAGCAGTGGGGAGCAGATTGGGAGGGTTTAAATGTCTAGCAGCCATTTAACCCTCTGGTTTTGCTCCCCGTCACTTTGAAGTTGGGGGAGAAAAACCAGAGGGTTAAATAGGGGAGTCAAGTGCCTCCCAGGGAGCATTTCATCTGCTCCTCTTTGCTGGGTATAGCTTTCTCCAGCCAGCAAAAAGGAAGGGGTAGCAAGGTCACATGCTAGCAAGGTCATGTGAAAGATCCTACAAACCAGGCTTCAGCAGTACTTGGATAGAGAACTGCTAGAAGTACAAGCTGGGTTTCAAAGAGGTAGAGGAACTAGAGATCAAATTGCCAACATTTGCTGGGTTATGGAGAAAGCACCAGAAAAACATCTACTTCTGCTTCATTGGCTATGCTAAAGCCTTTGATTGTGTGGATCACAACAAGCTATGGCAAGTCGTTAAAGAGATGGGAGTAACAGACCACCTCACATGTCTCCTGAGAAACCTGTATAAGGGTCAAGAAGCAACAGTTAGAACTGGATATGGAACAACTGATTGGTTTAGCATAGGAAAAGCAGTACGACCAGGATGTATATTGTCACCTTGCTTATTTAATTTATATGCGAAGTACATCATGCAAAATGCTGGCCTGGATGAATCACAAGCTGGAATTAAGATTGCTGGGGAAAAGAAGAACAACCTCAGATATGCAGACGATACCACTCTAATGGCAGAAAGTGAAGAGGACCAAAAGAGCCTGTTGCTATGGGTGAAAGAGGAGAGCACAAAAGTTGGCTTGAAACTCAACATCAAAAGAACTAAAATCATGGCATCCGGCCCCATCACTCCTTGGCAAATAGAAGGGGAAGTCATGGAAGCAATGACAGACTTCACATTCCTGGGATCCAAGATAGAGATTGCAGCCATGAAATTAAAAGATGCCTGCTCCTTGGGAAGAAAGCAATGGAAAACCTAGATAGCATAATAAAAAGTAGAAACATCCCTCTGCCAACAAAAGTCTGTATGGTCAAAGCAATGGTATTCCCAGTAGTACTGTATGGCTGCAAGAGTTGGACTATAAGGAAGGCTGTTCCCTGGAAGGCCAGATACTGAAGCTGAAGCTCAAATACTTTGGCCACCAAATGAGAAGGGAGCACTCACTGGAGAAGACCCTGATGCCGGGAAAGATTGAAGGTCAAAGAAGAAGGGGATGGCAAAGGATGATATGGTTAGGCAGTATTATTGATGCAACAAACATGAAATTAAGCAATCTCCAGAGGACAGTGGAAGACAGGAGGGCCTGGCATGATGTGGTCCATGGGGTTGCGAAGAGTCGGACTCAACTGTGCAACTGAACACAACAACAAAGTGCCTCCCGGGGGGGGCACTTCACCCCTCAGGTCTGCTGACCATGGCCAGCAGAAAGGAGAGGGAGAAACACCCCCTGAAAGGGGCTTCACCTCTTCCTTTCTGCTGGCTGTGATGAGGCACAGTCAACAGAAAGGTGAGAGTAAAGATCCCCTGGGATGTCCCTTCCTGGGGGTTCTTCACTTCCACCTTTCTTCTGGCTGCAGCTCACCATGGCCAGCAGAAAGGAAAGGGTGAAGTCTCTTCCCAGGGGATCCCAGCTCATCGCAGTCAGCTGGGTGAAAGGGTGTAACTCTCTTAAGTAGTGCAGTGTTCTCTCCTAAGTATTGCACTGTGTCTACAGCTAATCTTCCCAGCAGCCTGAAGCCTTTTAAAAGAGCTGAAGCACCTTCAGTGCTTTCTCAAATTCCACTCACACAACCACAAAGCTAGTTTATATGATGCTCTTATATCTCTGTGCCAAATATATACAAATAGCTGTCTGCATGATAGCTAAGTAGGGTTGGCAGCCCCCAAGAAACTGGAGAGGGTGTGACTTACTCTAAGGCTCTAAGGCTGACCATCAATGTCACAACACCACTTCCAGCAGAGTGCTCTAAGAGTGCATTCAAAACTCTATTGTAAAAACAGCCTGAATTGGATGGGTGCGTTTCGGATCAGGGTAGCAGGGAGGGAGATCGGACGTTCCAACCTTCCCCTAAGGCCCTTGTAGGGGGCTTCTGGCCTGGAGCGCTGGAGGAGCTGCTCCTGAAGCTGCAGCTTGGGGATTGAGGCTCCTCTTAGCTCCATAAGGTCCCACCTCTCTGAAGCCAGCAATGACAACAAGAGACGTTACCAGACCAGAGCGTGCTAGGACCAAATCAAAGTGACTCTTCCTATATGAAGCTACCCAGCGGCAAAACACGAGTGAAGAAGGTTCAAAAAGAAAGATAAATATAAATCGGGCATGGGAACTGGCAGGGAGACTGCAAAGCTACACAGACAGAAAGGGAGGGAGGAACCTCTCAGAGGGGGAGGAGAAACCCTACCCTAGATAAACCAGCGCTAGAAGCAATGGAATGAGAAGCTAAGCCGAAATGCTACTGTTAGAAATCCACCCAACTGACTCTGAACACAGTGGCTGTACTACATTGTGTAGAAAAGAATCTTAGAACTTTAAAAAACTTTTACCTTAAAGTAAACAATGATGCAGCGAGGAGGGAAAATGGCGACCAGAGGCAAAGGGACAACAGGAACTGCCAGCACAGCATCACCAAACACAAGGTCAGAATCTACTTCCGATATTGCTGGTATGATTTCTGAAGCCTTGCGCCCCCTGCTGGACCAGCTGATGAACCTCAAAAAGAAATTTAATGATTTGCAACAAGAACTGAAAGAGACTGAAGTAACATCAAAGAAGACTGCCCAAAAGCTAAAAATGGTTGAATGCAAGTCCAAAGAATTGGACCAAAGAATGGATGTAGCAGATAAAGAAAGAGCTTCTGAAAAACAACAGTTATTACAACTACAAATGGAAAGATTGCTATATGTTTTAAGATTTCAAGGGGTTCCAGAAAAAAAAGATGAGAATTTAAGGGAGATCTTAAGTGAAGCACTGGCCCCCCTGACCAACAGCAAACCTGAAATATTACAAGCGGATATGGATATGATTTACAGAACATATTCAGAGTTTGTGGAAAAAAATAATCTCCCAGGGGAAATATTTGTTAAATTTACAAAAAGATCAACAAGAGACTTGATACTTAAAGCAACAACCAGGACAATATTAAAAATCACAGAAGAAGAAATAAATGTTCTGAAAGATGTTCCATTTGAAATACGGAAGCGGAAGCAATACAGAAATATTACATTTCTTCAAGGAAACAATACTCAGTATCGATGGATTTTACCAGAAGGACTTATTTTAAATTATAAAGGCAAAAAGGAAAAGATTGATTCTCTTTTCAAAGCAGAATTGTTCTTGAAACAGCATCAGAATTCAAAAAAGAAAAATGAGAAAGCAGGGGAGGACAAGGCTACAGAAGAAAAAAGCGAGCAACAGGAGACAACTAGTGACAGTTCCTCTTCTTCTTCTGTATCTCTGGGTGAAATTTTTACTCTAACTCTGACTCTGAACTGGGAGCAGCTGCCCCCAGAGCATACAAGATTAAATTCCCCTGGCAAAAGAAGAAGAAGTGCAAAGAGAAGAAGGCACCCAAATGAAGATCTAAGATTTCTCTACGCTAAGCTTTATACAACATATACTATTGCTCATATGTGTTATCTTAATATCTGTTCTTTCTATTTGAAAAATTTATATTTGAAAGGCAAAAAATATATTGTAAGCATAAATATACAGGGAAGTCTTTAAAGCGAAAATTAGATTATTATTGAACCTTGCTACTCTGAATTTGTAGTGTATAGATTGTAGATATAGTATAAAAGCAATAAAAAAGTGTGTTTTTTTTTTTTTAAAAAAGTAAAAACAGCCTGAATTGATGTTACAATGCCGATGGACAAAATTTTGTCCTCCACATTTTTCTTCCACCATCCCAAGGAGTGTGGGAGGGTGCATAGGTGATCAGCAAACTGGCTTGCCTATAGGTAATTTTCCTTACTCTATGTGTTTGTGGCCATATGGGCTCCTTATAGCTCAGTTTTCTGCTTGCTAGATTGCTATATCTATAATCATTAGACAAATAGGACTGATTTGTCAATGGCTTTCCTTGTTTTACCATGTATTTATCTATATTCAGAGGCAGCATGCTGCAATGTACCATATGTTGGAGAGGAACCCCAATGGCCATTTAATCATTTCAGCCTGTTTATGATCTGACAGAAAGCCAGATATATAGCCAAATAGACCTCAGTATGATCCAGCAATGCAATTCTAATATACTTGCTAGGGATGGAGATGGAGATATGGATAGACAGAAACAGAGATACATAAACTAGCATTAACAACAACATGGATGAAGAGCAGCACCTGCAAGTTGTCATCCTGTTAAATAAGATCTGTCTATTGTTCTTTCTTAGGTAATAAGGAGATGCTTAAATTAACTACTATACATATTGTGATGAACAAGAGGCTGCAAAGATAGGAGTTTGCAGTAGTGTAGAGGAGCAATCATTTTCTTCTGCACCTCCAGACAATTTTGCAGTTGACTTACAGTGCCAGTCATCAGTCTTCAGCTTTGATCTTTTCAGGCTAGCAGGCTTGATAGATATTCTGAAGCCTTTGCAAATGCATGGAAAGCAACAGTAGTCTTTCAGACTCCATGGCAACTCAAATAGCCTGACAAATTCAGTAGACATTTCCATTTAGGTTTTTCTCCTCCTCAGCTAAAGAAAAGAAGCTTTTTAAAAAAAAAAAAAAAAAACCAAACCAACACTCTTGATGATTGTGCAGATTGGTGGATCTTCTTAGGGAAAGCCAATTGGAACTGGCCGATCCCATGGGCTGTATAGAAGACATCCAATGGTTATCAAACAGAAGCCAAAGATTTACAAAACAGGAAATGCAGCATAATTGTGAGTGCCCTCAAAGTTTGGCACTGCCAGACCCTTGACTATGAAGGAGGTATTACTGAGCTCACAGTAAATTACAGAAGACTTCAATGGATGAAGGGGATCTGCTCCAAGGCCTATTGAGTTTGATGGAAATTCTTCTGCTGATTTCAATGAGCTCACACAGTTTAGCCATTGAAGAATACTCTTAAGATGGCCTTTTCAATTGCTGAGCTGAATCATACTCAAGTGTGGATGTGAAAAGCCTTTGAGTTTTCCAGTTATGAGAGCTGTAGCGGTGAGATCTGCACAGAACACTATAGACCCACTGGGAGGGTCAGGACTCCGAGCTTCCTTTCCAAGTTCTGAGGCCTTGCCTCCATGTTTCCCACTACCCAGAGTCTGGTTACCATGGGGACAGCTTGCTGCCTTGTGCCCCACTAAGGGAGTAGCTACTTGCCAACTGATAGCCCTCCCCTTCCTCCTGGCACTCCTTTCAAAATAGCATGTCCAAGACAGTGGAGGTCTATGTGGCACAGAGAACCATTACCAGGATCAAAAGTTACAAAGCATTTATTTAAAAGAAAGTGTTCACAAGCATACTTTTAGTACAGCACCAAATTTTATTTATTTATTTACTTATATAGTTATTTCAATTTATATCCCGCCTAGCTGGTGCAGCACTGGGTTGAGCAGGGCATTCAAAAGAAAAGTGTAAAACACAATTCCTCTGACCCTCCCTCTATACATGCCCTATAAGGCAGGCTCCTTAGCTTAGAAAGTTACAGATCTTTACATGACTGCCATTACCTTCAAGCTTCCTTCAGGCATGCAGGCCAGCATATGGCAATGACTGCCTTTCCCAGAGCTCAGATAAGAGTTCTGTCTGCCTCAATGGAGTCAGCGCCAAAGAGAGCCTTCCTCCTTGCTCTCAGGAGTTTTATTAGTTTTCCTTCCCCACTCACTGACTAGGTCAGGCTGGGTCAAAGAAGCCCTTCCTGAAGTCTCCAGGAGTTTCTTCCTGAAGTCTTTCTAGTCTTCATTCCTCCAAATCTCTGTTCTCTGCTTGGAAGGGGGGGGATGGACCATCTGATTGTCTCTAGTTAGACCTATTAGCATTTCTAAAAGGGTGGCTGAGGTGAGGTTGGAAAGCAATTGGACTGCCTTCCTCCTCTTCCTGCCTGTTCTCTGCCCAGAGAGAAAAACTTTTAAAACAAAGAGTGAAGGTTTTGTTCAGTTCAAACCTCCAAAGAAAAAATGCATTTCTTTACACCTCCCTTTCCCAAGATTCAAGAAGGTTGCTTTGAAACACAAGGTTGCTCTGCAACAAATCCAAACAAATCAGTTATAAGAAATTTCCAAGATACATAGTACACAGTAAAGAATCAACATGCAAGTTATCTAGGACATAACCACACATAGGAATTAGTCCCCTTTAAGAGTCTGTGTCCTTCTTGCAAAGGAAATTTGCAACCATGTTGCTGCTCCTACCTATGTGTTCAGTTTTTATGTTGAACTCCTGAATCTTCCAAAACCATCTCTGAAGTTTGGTGTTTGAGTTCTTCATAGTTTGCCACCATCATAGGGAAGAGTGGTCTGTTAAGAGGGTAAATTTTTGGCCCCACAAATAAGGTCTAAGTCTGTTCAGTGTTAACACATTTGCCAAGGCCAGAAAAGCCCCAACTTGCCTCTTGGTTTTTGTTTTGTTTTTGGCCCCCCGTAGGGGATTTTTTAATTATTTATTTTCTATAAACTACAACAGAAAAATAGGAAGGGGACACTACAAGCTATAGGATAAAGCAAAGAAAATCTAACTAAGAACCCAAGTTTTGGAAGTTATACAATGTTTTTAACCAAAGCTATTTTCTCTTAGAAACTTTTTTGACATGAGGAGTATTTAATATTAATTCCCTAATCATCAAGATCTGCTTAGCTGGTACAACAATGAAAATTTTCATCCTTATTTCCCATCAACAGACACCTGCTGACTATGACTTCACATAATACATTTATCCCCCCCCCCCGCCAAACTCTCAAAGTTCAAATTCCACTTCTACAATTAAAGACAGTCCACTTTGTTTCTTGTAGTATCTTTCCTCTGATCTTCTGGCTCTCAGCACTTTTTACATCCTTGTTACAGCTGTTACATGCTTGTCTGTAGTCTAAAGAGCCCATCGCTTCATTTTGCAGGGCAATTATGTTTTGGATTAGTCCAAGTCCAATCCTTTGCTTAAAGATAAATCGCTTTTTAACCAACCTGCCTGTCCAATTATAACCCATCTTCTTTAGATATATTCCATAAGTAAAGGCTTTCTGATAGTAACACTGTCTCTTTAAATCCAATGCCTTCTGAGGGCCAGGAGAGGGTGAAAAAAGTTCACTCTGATAAAGCAGGAAGAGTCTCTAAGGCTATCTAAACCACCTGACCCAGGCCAGCTAGGTCATATGATACGCTTCTTCGTTCGAGCTCTTCCTGAAGAAGGGGTGGTTTCATTTTCTTCCTACGCCACAATCTCCATATTGGAAGGATGTTTACTTTAACTGCTACAAAGTCAAAGTCTCACAGGTCTGTTTAAGCACTTAAAATCTGTTGGAAATTCCCCTGTTGAAATCCATTCGTTGATCTGCTTAGTCTCACCCTTAACGCTTTGATAAATCACTTTCTTTTGGGGGGTATGGCATCCCCTCCCCCCTCTCTCTTCTAACGTGGGGACTTTGCAGCACGCTGATTGATGTCTCGCTTCAACATAACTCACTCATTAGTCAGTCGATCCAACAGGTCTCCCTGGGATCTCGCTTGATATAGATCCAACAGATCTCGCAGAGTAGAGATAAATCCACTGAACTTCCAGATCACTTGCTGAAGCGGTCGTTTCTATGCCATTGCTGGGAATCAGAGATGGACCATCGGAGCAGGGAGAAGCCCTCCTGCTCTGGTTACAAGCCAGGGAAAGGGCTCTCCTAAAAGCTCCCTGGCTTGGCACCCATCAACAAGGTGCCTTGGAAGGCACACACCATCGTGCCTTCTCCTGTCCCTGATTCATAGCACACATTTCTTGCTACTGCGAGAAGCCACGGCCACTTCTGAAATGCCGAAGCTCCACCCTCTCACCTACCTCTGGCTTGCCTCTACCTTGTCTCTCAGTAGGATGTTCCCACTACCCAGTCCATGTCTCAAGAAGGCTACCTCTGGCATTCCAAATAGCCATTTTTCCAGCTTGATGCTGAGACTGTTGTGTATTAACTGGAATAAGATGGCCACCACAGGGTGGCCTGACCATGTGGTCCAACAAACCTCAGAGCTTCGCTTCAAAGACAATAGCCACTTCAAATCCGAAGGCACACCTATGGGCTCACCCGGATCCAAAAGTAGCCCTATTGAATTGTAGATGTGTAAATAAGGCCAATCATGGGTGATGGCTATGTGTATGGGTGTGGTGTGGGGCACGCATATAAGCCAGACACTTACTGACCCATTTATCTTTCGTTCCTGATGTAACCTAATAAACAAGAGCTGATTCACTATCCTTAGTCTCCGGCCTCAGTACTTTTAAATGGTAACGAAGGTGCTGAATCACTAATAAAGCTGAGATGAGCACCACACCAGCGACCACCACGGAGGCTGAGGACTCCCCGCCACACACTGCTCCCACCGGCAAGCTGCAGACCACAGCCACTGCGTCATTGCAACTGGCTCCTGCACAGCTGCTACCGCAATAAGTCATAGCTTCTGCTCTGGGACAACACCTCTCGGCATTTGACCCTACCCTTCCTGAGTACTGGGGAGCCTGGGTTGCCCAGCTGAAACACTTTTTGAATATCCAGGGAGTAACTGATGCTGAATTCAAGAGGTTGTGGCTTTTGAGCACATGCGGAGTCGCCACCATCCGGCTGGCACAGAACCTTGTTGTGCCAAAGACACTGGAAACCATGACCTACGATGAGTTGGTCACTGCCCTGACCAATTACTATGCTCTGAAACTCTCGAAGTGGGCCGTCTGGATGGACTTCATCGGCTGAACTCAGAAGGCAGAAGAGTCAACAGCAGAATTCCTCACCGACCTCCGCCACCTCGCCAATGAATGTGAGTTCCCCTCCCTTGAGGGCACTCTACTGACCCAGTTCCTGTGGGGAGTCAGTGATCCAAAGTTGTAGTGGAAGCTCACCACCCAGGCAGACCTAAAACTGGACACTGCACTCCAGACAGTGACCGCCTTTGAGAAGTCGCAATGAGACTGACAGGCCCACTCCACGCACCAGGCCAGGCCGGCGGCAGAATCCGATATCTCAGACAAGGAAGCCCATCAGGTGAAACCTCACACATGGCCCGGTGCACACAAAAGCCACTTGTCAGTCTTCTGTCCCATGACAAGGGATATTTCCAAGCTACCCAGGTTCACATTGTGTGCCAGCTGTGGTGATCCGCATGAGAGGAAGACCTGCTGGTTCTGAGAAACCATTTGCCGGATGTGTGGGAAGCAGGGGCATATCTCCCATGCCTGCCATTCATGAAATGCCAAGGGCACCTCCACTCACCAAGGGAATGTGGACCACAGCTTCACCATCCACCAGAACCAGGTACATTACTTGCCCCAGGGGTCCACCCACAAACTGACTGTGACTGTATTGATAGAGGGCGACCCCTGCAAAATGGAGCTAGGCACAGGATCGTCCCTTTCCATTATCTCTGAGGAGACCCTCAGGAAGCTATGCCCTAATGGGGGGCCTCCGCTAGAGGCTATCAGCCTCAGGTTAAGGGACCTTCAGAGGAACCGAGTAGAGGTTAAGGGGGTGGGCCAGTTCAGGGTGAAATACAGGGCTTTTGAGGGTCTCTTGGAACTGGTTGTGGTACAGGTCCTCTCACCAGCCTCCTGGGCCTCACCTGGTTCGATGCTCTGGGACTGGCGGTAACAGGGATCAACCAAGTGGGGCACGGGGATTATAGTCATGTGTGTCAGGAATTCCCTACAGTATTCGATAGCGCCCTCAGTAGGTACACTGTGTCATCAGTAACTCTAGAGCTTGACCCCGTGGTGCACCCCATCCGTCTAAAAAGTCACCACCCCCTGTTGGCTCTCCGTCTGAAAATCGAGGCAGAGTTGGATCATCTGGTCAGCCAGGGGGTCCTGGAACTGGTCTCATACATGAGGTGGGAAACGCTGATAGTCACACCGGTCAAACTGAAAGGGGACATCAGGATTTATGTGGACTATAAATGCACAGTTAACAAGGCATTGCAAGACCATGCATATCCTGTGCTGATGGTCAGCCATGTGCTCGCATCCCTAGCCAGGGCCAAAATTTTTGGGAAGCTGGATCTGGAGCAGGCCTACTAGCAGTTGCCGGTGGATGATGCCATGGCCAAAGCCCAGACTATTGTCACTCACAAGGGGGCTTTTAAGGTGCGGAGGTTGCAATTCAGGGTGAATGTGGCTCCGGGAATATTCCAAAACTTAATGGACACTTTGCTTAAAGGAATTCCTGGAGTACAACCCTTCTTTGATGATGTTCTCGGCGCCATCTCGGCACCATCAGCAGACATCTTCGCGGATCGCTTGCAGGTAGTGCTTCACTGTTTCAGCGAAGCTGGACTAAAAGTAAAGGGAGAAAAATGCATCCTTGGAGTGCTTCACGTGGATTTCCTTGGGTTCCAGGTTGATGCAAGTGGCATCCACCCGACCCAGGACAAAATAAAGGCAATTATGGATGCCCTGATCCTGATTTCTAAGACCGAACTGCAGGCTTTCTTAGGCCTCCTTAATTTTTATCATCCATTCCTCCCCCATAAGGCGGCCATGGCCGAGCCCCTCCATTGCCTATTGGATAAAAAGGCTCAATGGGCTTGGGGCCCATGGAATGCTGCAGTCTTCCAAGTGGTCAAGGACCTCCTCATCTCAAACTCTGTCTTGTCTCACTTCAATGAGTTCCTTCCCGTGGTCCTCGCATACAATGCCTCGCCTTACGGGGTGGGAGCTGTGTTGGGCCACCAGCTCCTAGGTGGCCGTGAGGTGCCGGTGGCTTATTATTCCTGAACCTTGTCATTTGCTGAGCGCAACTACGTGCAGATCGACAAGGAGGCGTTGCAGGGGTAAAAAAATTCCATCGTGGCAGGGGTAAAAAAATTCCATCACTACCTCTATGGCTGTTCCTTCTCCATACTCACCGACTACAAGCCGCTCTTGGGTCTCCTGGCCCCAGATTGTCAAATGCCCCAGATGATGTCACCACGGGTGACATCTTCCTGGCCAGCTACCAATACAGCCTGCTGCACTGGCCGGGTAAGTCCATGGGCCATGCGGACACCCTGAGCCACCTTCCCCTTCTGAGCTGTGACCCAGACCCAGCACAGGCACACCAGATCCTGCTGCTGGAGGACCTGCCCAACTGGCCGATCCAGGTACATGAAGTGGCCAAACACACCGCTAAGGACCGAATCCTCTCCCGGGTGCTGAATGGGGTGGGGAGGGGCTGGCCCATAGGGAAAGTGGGCCCAGACTTCATAGCCTTCTTGTCCCACCGGGATGAGTTGTCTGCCCACAAAGGGTGTCTCTTGTGGGGTAGTCGGGTAGTGATTCCTGCTCCCCTATGCAAATGCACGTTTGCAGTGCTACATGAGACCCACCCAGGAATCATGCGAATGAAAGCCCTTGCATGGAGCTATGTCTGGTGGCTGGGTTTGGATGGGGAGATAGAGGACCTAGTCAAATGCTGCCACACTTGCCAGGAGACACAGCCAGCCCCCCCCCCCAGTGCCCCGGTGTGTGCATGGGAGTCCTCCAGCAAGTCATGGGCTCGCCTGCACCTGGACTTCATTGGCCCGTTCCAGGGGCAAATCTTCTTTATTTTAGTAGATGCCTTCTCCAAATGTCTCAGTCATCCCAGTCTCCTTCATGTTGTCCTGGGCCGCGATGAAGTCCCTGTGGAAGGTGTTTAGTACCCATGGCATCCCTGACAGGCTGGTATCCAACAACAGAGCGGCCTTCATGTCGGCCAAGTTTGGGGACTTTGTGAGGTACTATGGGATTTGCACATCTGTTCTGCCCCCTTTCACCTGGCCACTAATAGCCAAGCGGAGCGGATGGTGAGAACTACAAAAGAGGTGCTGCGGCGGATCGTCCACAGGGACTGGGACTACAGGTTAGCCACTTTTCTGTTTGGCCAGACGACAACCCCCCACACCATCACTGGCTGCTCTCCCACAGAAATGCTCATGGGCAGGCACTTAATGACCCGGCTGGACCACTTACACCACACCCCAGGAGTAGAACTACAGATTGCCCCATGGGGGTTCTTCCCGGAGGACCCTGTGTATGCTTGCAATTATGGACACGGGCCACCCTGGATCCCTGTGCAAGTGGTACAAGTGACGGGATCTCTATCTTACTAGGTTTCCACGGAAGATGGACAGCTACTGCAGAGACAACGCTTTGCCTGCTGCAGCCCCCAAGCCACCAGTTCCACCAGAGCTGGCCCAGCACACCTCTTCCATCCTCTTCCAGAACTGCGCAGGTTGATTCGGGAGCGGCAGCGCCCCGAGTACTTGAAGGACTATATTTGTGTGATCGCCTGAACTATGGGGGAGGGGTGTTGTGTATTAACTGGAATAAGATGGCCGCCATGGGGTGGCCTGACCATGTGGTCCAACAAACCTCAGAGCTTCGCTCCAAAGACAATAGCCACTTCAGATCCGAAGGTGTACCTATGGGCTCGCCCAGATCCGAACGTAGCCCTATTGAATTGTAGATGTGTAAATAAGGCCAATCATCGGTGATGGCTGTGTGTGTGCTGTGGGGCACACATGTAAGCCAAGCACTTACTGACCCATTTATCTTTCGTTCCTGATGTAACCTAATAAACAAGAGCTGATTCACTATGCTGAGTCTCTGGCCTCAGTACTTTTAAGAGACCTGCCCCTGGATGGCACCTAACACTCTTGCTAAATGCTCCAAGTGTGAACCCCAGTCCTTGCAAAAAGCTATGATGTAATCAATGCAAACCACAGCACATTCTGACATGCCATACCACAAGTTATTTGCCAACTTCTGAAAAGATGCATCTGCATTCCTAAATCCAAAATGCAACACAATAACCTCGTACAGACCATCTGGAGTGATGAAGGCAGGTTTAACTTTGGCTTCTTCCTCCAATTCCATTTGCCAACAGCCCTTATCATCCACTCTGTGAGGGGGCCACCTGACAGGCAGGTGAGACCCTGCCTATATTCCATGCCTAGTCAAATCGATTTTCCCTTGTTTCTTCTTGAAACCAATCTCAAACTGATGCACAACTGAACAGATTCGCTCTCTGTCCTGAACTGACTAACCTGCTGGCCACTCCAGTTTCTCCCACTGAGTCAGTTCAGAAAACTGAGTCAAAACATCTAGTAAGCTTCCACCTGGCTCCTCATCTCCTCCTTCCTTCTCTGTCACACTCAGCAGAAACATTTCCCTGTCAAGATCTGATTTGATTTCATTTATTAGATTTCTACCCCACCCTCCCAGCTGAGGCTGGTTCAGGGTAACTTACATAAAACAACATAAAATTTACAATACACATAAAATAGATTAACAGTAATAATTAAACAATTCTAAAACCATTTAAGCCATAAAACATAATAAAGTGCTAGTGTCAGTAATTTCACAGCAGTTGTTGTTACTCGATTATCTCTCTTCACAGTTGGCTCTTTGGTCTCTTAGATCATCTTAGGTGGCTAGCTCAGGCTGTAGTTAGAAATCCCAGAGGCAAAGGACTCTCCCGCCTTAAGATGTCAGTTGTTAGTAGTGGCAGTGACTCCAAAAGCCTGATGGAAGAGCTCCATTTTACAGGCTGTTAAATACTGGGTTCATGGATGAGCAGACTCCAAGTCTAGTGATCATCTCAGCTTTATTAGTGATTCAGCACATACAAGGCAGGGCAGCAGCCCTGTTTAAATAGCATGAAAACACCACACCCAACCACAAACAACTCCCAACGATAGGCTATTTACATAACATTAATTCCTCATTGGTCACCTCCAGAGTCTCAGTGGGCTATTGTTCTAGAGCTCCAAGCTCAGCCAGTCTCTGGTAGAAACAATCCTGGAATGTTCCAACCCCAATACATAACACCCCTCCCCCCTAAGTTCCAAAGCACCTTAACACACATAATCTTCAAGGTAAGCTGGCTTGTGCCTTTCCCAGTGTGAGCATCTCAGCTCGGACGGTGTTGGTGAAATCACAGGGCCGTGTCTGGGGCCCCAGCAGCAACTCTAGGGAAGGATGGTGAGTCCAAAACAGAGTCCTGGGGCTCTGGAACAGTTTGCATGGGTGTGGGTGACTCCATGCAGTCAGAGCGGTCCCTGGAGTGCAGCGTGTTCCCCTCCCTGCTGTGCTCCGGTGGCAGAGGTAGTGGTCCTGGGCGGCTGGCCTCCACAGCACCTGGTGCTGGTTCAGCTACTTCTGGCAGGAGATGGCAGTGAAGCTGATCGATGTGCCTGCACAGGACCTGTCTGTCATCCATGGAGACCTTGTACGATACTGGACCAGTGACCCTGACGACTCTTGTGGGAACCCATGCAGGACTGCTGGAGTAGTTTCAAGCATAGATGGGGTCAGAAACCTCTGGGTGCTTCTTGGACCTCTGAAGTCAGGAAGTTCTTTGGTGCTTGGTCCAGGTGCAGCCAGTCTAACTGGGTTGTGAGGTGCTGGTGTTAAGTATGACACTTAACTCGATTTCGGCAAAGTAATTCAGCTTTATTCAGCAACAGCTCAAGTCAACCAGAACAGCAAAACCACAGATCAACAGATGACAAAGAAACAGTGGAGCTCTTTAATATTAAAGAGAAATTTTATAAGAAAACTCCAAGATGGGTTTCCCCCCTCGAGGCATTTATTAGCCCGTCAATAATAACGATGAATAAGAAAGAAAGTTACCAAACTTTATTAAGTACAAATAATAAATTAAAATCGGTGGAAAAGCTGGCATGTGAAAATAAATTATCTTGGTGGGAACAAATAATGTTGTGTGATAGATTTAAAAAAGATATGATAAGAGGCTTTGAGGATCAAAACAATGAGGCTGATTTCCCACTATAGCTGCCTTGGTGTTGCACCGCCGTTTGCCCCGATACTATTAGTCAATTTCACACCCGAAGCCGCAGGGCTGCATTTGACCCGCGGCTTCGCCCAATTTCCCCCACAGTTTCATGATCCTCAAAAAACAGGATCACGAAACTGCGGGGGAAATCAGGCAAAGCCGTGGGTCAAAATGCAGCCCCGCGGCTTCAGGTGTGAAATTGACCAATAGTGTCGGGGCAAACAGCGGCGCAACACCGAGGCAGCTGTAGTGGGAAATCAGTCTGAATTGGACAAGATATGGTTGTCCTTCAATGATAAATTAATACAGAAGATTTATAGGTTTTTGCTGGAAGACTACGAGCAGGATGAAATAATTAAAACAGTTATGATTACTTGGATGAAAGATCTAGGTGGGACTATAGAAACAGAACAATGGTCAAAAATCTGGTCTTCTATTAAATATATGAGAGCTATTGCATACAAAGAAAATCTATATAAGGTGTTCTACAGATGGCAATCGTCTCCAGATAAAATAGCTAAATGTTATTCTAGTTATTCTAGCCAGTGCTGGAAGTGTAAAACTAACGTAGGAACCTTTTATCACATGTGGTGGAAGTGTGGTAAGGTACAAAATTACTGGAAAATGGTATGGAGGACAATTCAGGAAATAATGGGGAAGAATTTGGCATTGAAACCGGAAATATATATTTTGAACATGATGCTGAGTGAATATAACTTACAAGAGAGATATATACTGTCATATATAGTAACCGCAGCACGGTTGTTACTGGCAAAGAACTGGAAATCGAATAAAATACCCTCCAGAGAGGACCTAACATGTAAAGTGTTAGAGTTAGCACAAATGGATGATTTGAGTTTGATGATGCAAAATAAAAGTGAAGGGGTACATAACAAAAGGTGGTTAAAGGTGTATGAGTGGATTGAAAATGTAACAAACGGAACAAATGTATAAGACTCTTCATTATATGTGAAATGTTTAGGTGGTTGATGTTATAAATGGAAAACAAATAATTTAAAAAAAAAAAGAAACAGTGGAGCTTTGCTCCCTTTTAAATGTTCCCGGCTAATGTAGCCATGCCTATTTACATATTTGTAACCAATAAGATTACAGAGATAAGAACCAATAGGGTTCGTTCCCCCCAAGAGTTTGAGGTTCGTCCTGATAGGACGGTGCTTCTTAGACAATCAATCAGATGTTGAGGATTAGGATCCTTATCTAGACACAAAGCTTAAAATGGTCTTTCAATGGGCAGATTACACTTTGCTGAATACATTACAGCCGGCCCATCAGGAGCTCTGCTGGGCTGCGGCTGGTGCTGGAGCTCGGAGTTGCCCAGTGACCTAAGAGGAAGGCTGCCAATCAGTGCTTCCAGTTGCCGTTGATGAGCCACCTGAGGGAGTCCTTGGTTGTCTGCAGCATCCGTTCCACTTGTCCATTGGTGGCCAGGTGGAACAGGGCAGACTGGATGTGTCAGATCAGATGAAACTCTCCCAACATAAAAGCAGTCCCATTTTTTGTCATGACTGTGTCATGCATGCAGAAAATCTGGGTGAGGGCCTAGATTGCCATCCAGGAGGAGGTGGAAGCAACCAGAATGACCTCCAGACATTTGGTGTAGGAGTCCACCAAAACAAAGAATATCTCACCCTGGAAGGGGCCAGCAAAGTCCACGTGCACCAGAGACCATGGGGTGCAGGTGGATTCCCACTGTTGTATGGGAGCTCGGGGGGGGGGGGCTCTGGTCGGGTCTCCTTGGCAGAGTGGCAGGCAACATTCGCAGTGTGGAGAGGCTGGTCAGGGAGTTCCTCAATGATGAGGATCTCATGCATGGGAGCCGGGTTGGGTCCATGGAATGCAACAGGAGGTGGCTGAGGGCGTCGGCATGACCCATCGCCTTCCCCAGGTGGTACTGAAGGCAAGGAAAATTGACCAGTACAAGACCCATGGAGACAGCATTTGTGGTGTCTGGCAGTCTGGAGCAAAGAGGCCCAGCAGCAGCTTGTGGTCCATCACGATGGTGAAGGGCCGGCCATCCAAGAAGTCATGGAACTTCACCCCTGCCACAATCACCAAATCCTCCTTGTCTATCTGTGCATAGTTGCACTCAGCAGATGACAAAGTGTGGGAGTAGTATGTCATGGGGACCCCCCAGCTGTCAGGCCATTTGTGCCTGAAGACAGTGCCGACTCCATAAGGGGAGTCGTAATATGCGAGGATGACCGGTAACTGTTTATTGAAGTAGGCCAGGACTGAATTGGATATCAGCAGATCCTTGACTGCCCAGAAAGCATCAGCTTGCCTGCGGCCCCAGACCCAGGTTCCATGACAGCTGCCTTGTGTGGCAGGAGAGATTGGTAAAAATTCAACAGGCCAAGGAATCCCTGGAGCTCAGCCTTGGATTTTGGCGCAGGGATGTCACTGATGGCCTTGACTTTGGCTTGCACTGGGTGGATGCCCTCTGCATCCACCAAAAAGCTGAGGAAGTTGAGGCGGCAGACATCCAGGAGACACTTTTTCTGCTTAACCTTCAACCTGGTGGACTGGAAGTGCTGAAGGACGGCAAGCAGACAGTCAACAAAGTCCTCTTCCATGGAGGCAGCGATCAAAACATCATCGAAAAATGGTGTGACCCCGGGGATTCCTTTAAAGATGGAGTCCATTAAGTTTTGGGAAATCCCGGGACCTACACTGACCCCAAACTGCAGCCGCTGCACCCAGAAAGCACCCCGGTGTGTCACTATGGTTTGGGCCTCTGCTGTGGTATCATCTACCAGCAACTGTTGGTAGGCCTGTGCTAAGTCCAATTTCCCAAAAATTTTCATGCCAGTTGGCATGGCTAGGACATGGTTGACAATACGCACTGGGTAGGTGTGGTCCTGTAGCACCTTGTTAATCATGCATTTGTAGTTTGTGCAAATGCAGACATCCCCATTGGATTTAAACAGAGTGACTATTGGAGTCTCCCAGAGTGTGTAGGAGACCGGCTCCAAAACCCCTTGGGCCACCAACTGATCTCCTCAATCTTAGGTTTCAGTGCAAAAGGGACATGCCAAGCCTTGAGCCTTATGGGCTGCACCTCAGGGTTAAGTTGGAGAGAGACAAGGGGGCCGGTGTAACGGCCAAGTGTTCCATCAAAAACAGATGGAAACTCATCACACACCAACCGGAAGTCCCTTGGTTTGTTGTGGTTCACCTCCATTACTCTGAACCCTAAGGGTGCGAACCATGCCAGCCGCAACAAACTTGTGCTCTGGTCCTCAACTACTAATAAGTCCAATAACCCATCGAATTCCCAGTACTTAAGCCAGAACTTGCCCACCCCTTTCACAGCCACTACATTTTGTTGAACGTCTCTGAGGACGATGCCTCTCCTTGGGCATAGCCTCCTGAGAGTCTCTGCTGAAATTATGAACATGGAAGACCCCATGGCCAACTCCATCATGCAAGGGGCACCCTCAATTAACACAGTCACCTTTATTTTTCCAGGGTGTCCTCAGGCAAGTGTAGTAACTCATCAGGGTGCAAGGACTCCTGGTGAGTAGCCTGTTTCCTCTAGGTTCCCTTTGAGCAGCAGGTGCGTGCAATGCGGACGGCCTTCCCACAACTCCAACACGTCACATCCCTGAATTTGTAGGATTGTTGTTCGTGGAGGTCCCCACAGCTGGCGCAGAGTGTCGGTGAGGCACCCTCGGCGACATGGCCTGGTTGTGGACCTGACAAACCAGATGGGTGGGTGTCTCGGCAGACTGGATGATGCATCTGCAGGACCTCCTCACTGTCAGACATGTCAGAGGCTGAGGAAATGGCAGCCCAGTGCACTGCAGCAGCAAGGCAGTCAGTCTTCTGGTAGCCAACCTCCCAGAGAGCCAGTATGGTGTAGTGGTTAAGTGCATGGACTCTTATCTGGGAGAACAGGGTTTGATTCCCCACTCCTCCACTTGCACCTACTGATGTGACCTTGGGTCAGTCACAAGCTCTGCCACAGCTGTTCAGGACGGTTTGTGTTAGAGTTCTCTCAGCCCCACCTACCTCACAGGGTGTCTGTTGTGGGGAGGGAAAGGGAAAGGAGTTTGTAAACCACTCTGAGACGCCTTTGGGCAGTGAAGGGCAGGGTATAAAATCCAATCTCTTCCTCTTCTTCTTCTTCTTGAATGCTGTGGCCTCTCGGATCACCTTTTGGAGGTTAGTGTCCTCCTGGCCGATGAGCTTGCAATGGAGCTTCTCATCCTGGAACCCAAACACGAAACAGTTGAAGAGGGCTTCTTCGAGCTTCTGGAACTCGCATTGAAGAGCCAGGTGGTGCAGGGCAGTGACATAATCAGAGGCCGATTCATTGGGCCTCTGGTTTTGTTCAAAGAAATCAAGGTGGCGAACCAATCGGGTGGGCTGGGGCACGAAGTGGTTGGTGAGCACTGTAATGTGATTGTTGAAAGAGGCAATTTGCAATGTGGTTGGCACAATGAGACCCTGAGCTAGCTCCAGGGTGGTGATTCCACAAGAGCTGAGCAGCAGTGCCCTCTTCTTGGCTGTGCCATCTATTCCCTGGAACTCCATGAAGTACTTCAGGCATTCCACCCAAACCTCCCATTGCTCGGGGTGAGTGGAGTCAAACTCTGGAAGTAGTCCTGGAGCGACAGCCATGGTCCCGGTTGCAGTGCAATGCGTGTGGCACTGGAGTTGGTTGTGCGGTGCAGTGCAGATGGGCTCTAGGCTTGCTCAACAGGATTCCATCCTCATCGCCAGTCTTAAATACTGGGCTCCATGGATGAGAAGACCCGAGGTCTAGTGATCAGCTCAGCTTTATTAGTGATTCAGCAGATACAAGGCAAAACTCCAGGGCAACAGCCCAGTTTAAATAGCATATAAACACCACACCCAACCATACCCAACTCTCAATGATAGGCTATTTACATGACATTAATTCCTCATTGGTCACCTCCAGAATCCTGGTGGGCTATTGTTCTAGAGCTCCAAACTCAGCCAGTCTCTGGTAAACAGTCCTGGGATGTTCCAGCCCCAATACTTAACACAGGCCCTGTGGAACTGCAAAAGGTCCCACAGGGCCCTGATCTCTTCTGGGAGCTCATTCCATCAAAATGGAGCCGCCACCTATTAGGGTTTCCACCTATCCACATGAACATCCTTGGTCTTTTCCCCTGGCTTTTCTATACAGACAGTACACCTGACATTGCCTAGCCAATCCACAACCACAAGAGGTCTTTCCCATGCAGCTATCAGCTTGTTAGGGCACAAAGGCAGAAAAAACCCCACCTTGTCACCCAGCTCAAAAGTCAGAGACCTAGCTGTTTTATCATACCAGCTGCTCTGATTCACTTTGGCTTTAACTAGGTTCTCCCTGACAACACTAACCATCTTTTTCAACTGCTCTTTAAAATACACGTCACAATCTACCACTGATTTCTCAGCCTCAGAGATCTTTTCTTCCCATCTGTCCCTTCCAAGATCCAGTGATCCTCTAACATTCTGCCCAAACTCTCCCATGATAGGAAATCTTGCCCACTCTTTGGAAAGTCACATCAGGTAAGAGTGGACTGTAAACTAAATATGAGCAGTCAGTGTGATGTGGTGGTAAAAAAGCCAAATTCAGTCTTGGGTTGTATTAAAAGGGCCATAGCATTGAAATCACAGGAGGTCATAGCCCCTCTGTATACTGTCTTGGTCAGGCTGCACCTGGAGTACTGTGTGCAGTTCTGGAGGCCTTACTTCAAAAAGGATGTGGGCAAGATCGAGAGGGTGCAGAAGAGAGCAACAAGGATGATCAGGGGTCTGGAGACTGAGCCCTGTGAGGAAAGGCTAAGGGCCTTGGGAATGCTTAGTTGGAGAAGATGAGATTGAGGGGGGACATGATTGCTCTCTTTAAATATTTGAAAGGCTGTCATTTGGAGGAGGGCAAGAAGCTGTTCCAGTTGGCAGCAGAGGATAGGAGTCAAAGCAACGAGTTTAAATTACATGCAGAAAGGTATTGACTGGATATTAGGAAAAACTTTTTCACCGTCAGAGGTGGAATCAGCTGCCTAGGGAGGTGGTAAGCTCCCCTTCACTGGCAGCTTTCAAGAAGAGGCTGGATGATTATTTGTCAGAGATGCTTTAGGCTAGTCCTGCATTGAGCAGGGGGTTGGACTAGATGGTCTGTATGGCCCCTTCCAACTCTATGATTCTAAAAAAAAGAATTGTATAAATGACTTTCTGAACTTTCCTTCATAATATTTAAAGCTTCATATTAGTTAATACTCTCATCATCAACAATTCCACTGGGAAACCAGTTCATAAAAAGAGAGAAGAGGAAATGGATCTTTCATTATTTAGAGAATGAATGATTACTATGCTTCAAATGTAATTTTCCTCCACAACATGAAGGCACTCCATTATTCCCAGGGATTTCCATTGCTTCCAGGCAGCAGGCAGGACTGTGTGTTTTGTATTTTGTCCTTTTGCCTAAAAGTGTATGTTGACAGAGTTAACTAATGTTCAGAGAATTCAGAAACAAGATTCAAAGTATTGCATGTACTTAGAACAGACTTGCATTCTGTTACTCCTAGAATTTCAGCTGTTACTAATCAGTTCAGCTATATGACCGAAAGCAGTAGAGTGGTGTTATTACATACTATTTTTTCCAATCTGTATCCTCCTTCATATAAGATATATGGGAATAAAACAGAAAAATCATTAAGACAGAAAAATACATTATTTAAAGCTGTAATCATACGCACAATTAGATCTGCCATAAGTGTGAATGCCAGGCAGATTTAAAGGGCGCGATCAGACAACAACATCTGGGAAGTGCCCCGCAGCCGTTGGCAACCCATTCTGCTCTGTTGCAGAAGCAGATTTTAAAAACACCATGGGAAATCCAGTAGAAAATGGGTTGCGACAGATCACGGATGGACTTTCCCCTGTCTGGTTGCTCCAGCGCACTCTCATGGTGTCGGGATGGTCTGATCAGGGCATTCTGACTCAGTGCCATTGTTTTTTTTCCCCTTCTCAGTATGTTGCATCCGATCATACAGTGGCAGGCTGTGCCCACAGCTTTCAAGGACTGTGTGATCACGCAACTGTGGGTCAAATTCCTCCAGAGGAAATAGCCTCACTTCCCTCCCACTTTTTTTCTGGTGTGTGTGACCACAACCTAACAGTGGTAACAAGACATTATTTAGCAGCAGTATTTTCCATGGGTAGCTGGGCAGTTCCACTGCTCTTTCCACCCCAACCCCATTTTCTTATGAAAGAGGGGTCTTCAGTGACAATGTGGTGAAAAGTGCAGTCAAGTTGCAGCTGACATGGCAACACCATATGGTTTTCTAGGCAGAAGACAAACAGAGGTGGTTTACAATTGCCTGCCTCTGCATAGCAATCCTGGACTTCCTTGGTGGTCTCCCATTTAAGTACTGATCAGGAACAACACTACTTAGCTTCCAAGAGCTTAAGAGGTCAGGCTAGCTTGGGCCAAAAATCTGGTTTTAATAAAAGGATTTTAAAAACTGGCTTCTGGGGAAGATGACAGGCACTGAGTAGTATTTGGTTCAGTTCAGTGACTCCTTAGGCATGATGTTAATAATGTCCTATGAAGACAGGACAACAGCCAACAAGAAACATATATGAAAACAATGCAAACTATATTAAAAAGAAGCATTCAAGGAAAAGTTGGACAACAGAGAATAGGTGAAGTCAAAAAATGCTACAGCCTATGAAGTGGACGTTCTCAGGGGTTCCTAAAGACCATGATGAGACATTTTGATATTGTTACTAAACACAAGGTGGGGCCCAGAAATTACAACTGATCTGCGGACTACAGAGAATAGTTCTCCTGGAGTAAGTGGCAGCTTCAGACGGTGGACCCCTATGGCTTCACATCCCTGCTCAGCTCCCTTCTCTCCCCAGACTCCACCCTCCCCAGGCATTGGCTGTCAAATCTCCAGCAGTTTACCAAGCCAGAGTTGGAAACCCAATGAATGAATTTCCATTTGGGGGGGAAAGTATTTTCCACAAGCATTACTCAACCAAATTCCTTGTATTCAACATCTAAAGTCCATCCACAATTCCTACATTAGTAAGGGCCTAGACATATGTATTGGAACTTCAGGTTAGTCAGGTTTTATGGTCTACTGGAGACTTTTGTAGCAGCACTCATCTTTGTATGTCCCCATTATTGTGGCTGGAAGGTAAACTTTTGAGAAGGTAAGGAAGCTTGCAAGGAAGAGAGGAAACTGACTGCTTGGGAGGCAGGTGACAGGAAAATATTTTGAATGGGTCAGGTAGGCTTGCCAACTCCAGCTTGGAATTCCTGCAGATTTGGGGCAGTGTCTGGTGAAGGTGGAATTTAAGGAGGGAAAGGGGGGAAGGTCAGTAGAGAAGTGATGCCATAGATTCCATACGCTGAAGCCATCATTTCCTCCTGGGGAACCGATCTCTGTCATCTGGGGATCAACTCAATTTCTGGGAGCTCCAGGCCCTGTCCTGAAGTTGGTAACCCCAGGGTTGGGTCTTTCTGACCATTCAGATAATTCTCATAGGAAGTGCAAACTTTCTCCAAGAATCCTCTAAAAATCTTGGAAAGAACAGCTCATTTCAAACCGAGATGAGGGCAGTGTCAGATTAACCATTAAGCAGACTGAGCACGTGTTTAGGGCGCCAGGGCGAAAGGGGGCACCACAAAGTTGGGAAAAGGGTGAAAAGAAAAAAAAATGAATGAAGATTTGTAAAAAAAAAATTGATAAAACTAGTGCAAATTGATCATGGTGCACCCTAGGGTTATCTTCTATTTTTTATTGGCGAGGTGCAGTGTCATAGGCTATGTTTAAAAATAAAATGCATGTGTTTAAAAGTAAAATGATGGAACCAAATTCAGTTGTCATGACAGTCATTTCAATGCACCTTTTTAATTTCAGCCCCATGTAGACGTCAAAAATGAAGCGTGTTCAGTTGAGTGGTGCACAAAAGAGAAAACATGCAAAAGAGAATGAGCAAAAGAATCTGTCTGTTATAGCCAAGACAGGAAAGCTGACAGATTTCTTCTTACAAACTGCAGAGAAAAATGATCCAGATCAAAACCAGTGTCAGTCTTCAGAGACAGGAAGTGAATTAAATCTATCTCCTTCATCAGAAACAAGCAGTGTTGGTGCAAGTCCAGATTTTCATGATGATGTTACTCATGATGAAGTGCCACAACCTGGACCTACTTCCACAACAAGATGTGTAAATGCTTTTGAACTGTCCAAGGAGTTTAAACTGACCAAGGATGAAATGAACAAAGCTAAGGACCCAGGGTTATGGGATGAATTTTATGGTGATGATGTGACTTATTGGGTTGCTTGTGGACTCAGTGAATGTCAGCACCACAATGGGCCATTTGACAAATCGTGTTGCAATTTCATCCACGGGAATCCAAAGAGATATTGTTCACAGAAGATATTTTTGGGGATAAAAGCCAATGGTGAACACTACAAGAAAGAATGGCTGTTGTATTCTCCTTCAAAAGGATCAGTTTGTAAACTATTAGCGCCCAAAGGGTCAATGCATTTTGCTAGAAATGAGGGATTCAGTGACTGGCGAAACACTGCTGTAATTGACAACCATGAAAAAAAGTACAACTCACTGAGATGCCATGTTGACATATTTAACTCGGAAACAAGGCTTAGGCTTGACACAGCCACTGGAAAAACAAACTGAAGAGGAGTACAATTACTGGGGGAATGTGCTTTGGCATGTTGTAGCAGTCATTTGCACATTGGCTGAACGAGGATTAGCATTCCAAGGAAAAGTGGAAAAATTTGGGTCTCTCAGTAATGGGAATTATTTGGGGCTACTCGAATTGATAAGTCAGTTTGACCCATTCTTGGCTGCTCACATATCACAGTATGGCAATGCTGGAAAAGGCAACCCTTCATACCTGTCCAAAATAATATGTGAGGAACTTATTGAGTTAATGGCAAAGAAAGTGCACTCTGTCATTATTGATGAAATTAATGTTTCTGGGTAATTCAGTCTGTCTGTGGACTCAATGCCTGATCTTTCGCATGTTGACCAACTGAGCATAGTGCTCATATACTTGCAAGATGGACAGCCAGTTGAACAATTTATCACATTTTTGGAATTACAAAACTGATGAAGCCATGGCACAGCAGGTGTTGAAGTACTTATGTGATGATTGTAAATTGGATTTTGCTAAATGCAGAGGGCAGTCATACAACAATGCTGCCAACATGTCTAGAAGTTACAATGGCATGCAGCAAAAACTTTTGGATGCAAATCAGTTTGCCATTTATGTACCCTGTGCAGCTCATTCACTAAATTTAGTTGGATGAAGTGCTGTGGATTGTTGTCAAGTTGCAGTAGATTTCTTTTCCACTGTACAACTGCTCTACACATTCTTTTCAGCCTCAACTGCTTGGTGGAGAATTCTCAAAGATTGCATTGGAAATGAAAAAGTGTTGAAATCACTTTCAGACACCAGATGGGAAGCACATGCTGTGGCAACTGCAGCAATTATCAACTCTTTCTTCAAGATCCTTGAAGCTTTGGAAGATTTATCAGATGACCAGTTGCCAAAAGGTGACACTAGAAGGGAGGCAAAGAATACTGCAAACAAGGTGCAAGAACTAGAATTTGTGTTCATGCTGAATTTTTGGAATGAAACTTTAGAAAAGTTTCATAGAACAAGTCAATTTCTTCAAAGTGAAAATGTGATCTTGCAAACATATGCAGATTTGTATTCATCATTGGCAGACCAGTTGCACACATCAAGAGATGAGTTTGAGAGATTTGAAACACTTGCAAAGGACATGCTCCCTGATGTAGAATACAAAGCAACTCAGATGCATAAGCGTATAAGAAAGAGAATGTCCAACAATGGAAATGCACCAGAGGTCATTCTCAGTGCCAGAGACAAATTCCGTATCTCCACTTTTTATGTAATTGTTCAAAAGTTAGAAACAGAAATGAGGAGGAGACAAAAGGTGTACACTAAAATAGCAGACAGGTTCTCTTGTCTGACAGATGTTCCTAATGCCACCCAACAAGGTGCTAATTCCCAATTATCAGAAAGTGAAAGGTACTCAAAGACTTGTCAGATAGGTCAACAACTAAAATGGACTGGGTCAGTGTGGAAAGGAGGGGGGCACCAAGATTGGTCAGTGCTTAGGGCACCAGTGAGCCTTAATCCGCCCCTGGATGAGGGTAGTTGGAACTTCTCTAGCTGGATGTGATACACTCAAAACATAGCATTTTGTTTCCTTTTTGAACACTAAATATTCCAGTTGCTGCCCTTTGCTTAATCAGACACTGTACCAAGCAGGGAGAGAGTTACATAAGGTGTTCATGCACAGAGGCAGTGTACCTGTTTAAGAAAAGCCCATACCAAACAGAACCAGGAGGTGGTTGTTTCTCTGTGTTATTTTATGCAATCAGCTCCACAGTTATCAGTCCCTCGACTCTCATTCAGAGTCAGAATTTACTCTGGTGGCACAATGCTTTGATTTGTAACAGCTTGAAATGAATTGTTCCTGTGTGCTGCAGGAAGGAAAAGCAATAAGACATTTTTGCTGCTTAAGTCTAACACCCTTCATGTTTGCCTGTCTGCTGAGATATTATGAATGCCACAAATAATCTCTTAATGAACTTAATAAATGAAATGAAGAAGCAGAACTTTATCTTGATCACAGCCGACAGAAGCTCATGACATTCAGCTACTGTTAAAGTTGGGGTTTTAGAATCAGTGTTGCTTGGCAACTGAGTCACCCTTCTCTTCTAGAGGTGTCATTTGGTTAACTGTACTTTTTTCTCTTCTAGCCACTGCCTTAATATGGTCTCTAGTAAATAATATCAGGAAGCAGTTAATGCCAAGGCCACCCAGAGACACTCCCAAAGCTTTATGCCATTTATTATTTATGCAATCGTTCTCTGGCTGCTAATGACCCACATTTTGGCTGTGGTAAAGGTAAAGGTAAAGGTTCCCTTGCTCGAAAGCCAGTCGAATCCAACTCTAGGGTTGCGGTGCTCATCTCCATTTCAAAGCCAAAGAGCCAGCGCTGTCCGAAGACGTTTCCGTGGTCATGTGGCCAGCATGACTAAACACCAAGGTGCATGGAACGCTGTTACCTTCCCACCGAAGTGGTACCTATTTATCTACTTGCAATTTCTTGCTTTCGAACTGCTAGGTTGGCAGGAGCTGGAACTAGAGACAGGAGCTCACCCCGTCATGCGGCACCCGGGTCTCGAACTGCTGAACTACTGACCTTCCACAGCCTGCAGTTCAGCGTCTTAACCACTTGAGCCACCGCAGCTCCTTGGCTGTGGTAGAAATGAAAAAGATATAATTGGCATATCAGTTGCCATGGAAGAAGCTCCTTGAGTATAACATCCTCCTTTTCCTCCTCCTCTCCCTGCCATCCTCCAGAGAAATATGAAAACTTCACAGGTTTCTGCTGACTGTAAGATGTGTGGTGATTTCCTAGAAACCCCCATGCAATCCACTCAGAATCCACCCACATTCTTTAAGTTAAAGTGATGGATGTTTTTATGTATCTGGAATATGTATACACAATGTTATCAAGTTATTTTGGATTCCGTAGATTATTATCCTGATCTTCTTCTGTGAATCTTTCTTCCATTTGAGCTACAACAACCCTGTGAGAGATGTCAGGCTAAGGGAGAATGACTAGTCTAAAATCATTTAGGGAGTTTCATGGTAAATGGGGATTTTAATCTGGGTCTTCCCCAGGCCTCCTCCTGACACAGTCAAACACCTTTCACCCCTGAGTTTTCTCTGGACCCAGTGCCACTGCTCCAATGAGTCTAAAGTGGCAATTACTGAGGAACAGCGTGATCTGTGTGCACTGGAAGTTTCCAGAGGAAGGCTTCTTCTTAGATGAATACAAGTCAATCAGTCATAAGTTGCACAGGCTTCAAATAACTGGACCCATACGTACGAAAAGGAATGTTGTATATGTGATGGAAGAAAAATATAAGGGAATAATAGGAGAGAATTTTTGCCTGAACTGCAGCTAATCATTACCTCTATGCTAACTCTGGGTTGTTGGCAGACTTCAGGAAAAATCCAATCCACACTTTGGGGTTCACTTTCTATGAATGAGGGAGAAACAACAAGGGGTAGCCTGAACTGCAAGAGAAAAACATTCAATAAATCCTAAACACTAGAGAATATGCCACAGCTCCCCCTAGGGCAGAGGTGTCAAACTCACTTGTTATGAGGGCCAGATTTGACATATATGGGACTTTGTTGGGCCAGCCCTTCTCTGTCATAAAATGTAATGTCAGGTAGCAGAAATATAAACTTTATAAAGGACACAGACAAACACAATTAAATATATTATAGCAGCTATTCCATTGGAGCACCACATTAGGAGGGTGTGCGTGTTAAAACTAATATTTCTCTGCAAAACTGAAGTTCCTTGGGTTTGTTGGACTCTGTATTTTAACTGTGATTGGTCCCAAACCTCCCCCCCCCCCAAAAAAAAATAAACTACAAATTTAAATGGTCTGAGCCAAGGACCCAGGGGAAAAACATGAAATGGCTGAGCATTGCAAGCTTCTCTCCCCGCCCCCTCCAGGTCTACTCAGAGTGGCAGTGGCTCTCCAGGGTCTCAGGTTTGGGGTTTTTTTACAGGGTTGTCCTCTTCATTATTTGTTCTGCTATTATTCCATCGGAGCTCCAAATTAGGAGGGTGTGTGTGTTAAAGCTAATATTTCTCTGCAAAACTGGAGTCCCTTGAGTTTGCAGAACTCTATATGTTTACCCTGGCTGGACCCAAACCCCTCCCCCCCCGGCACCCTTAAAACAAGCCTGCCTAAATTGGAAAGGTGGGGGAATAGTGGGATTTTGCAAAGCAATTTTTTAAAATAAAAAAGAAGCACAAGGATCACAGCAGAAGGAACCCCCCCCCCCAGCTCCTACCTGTGAGGAGGACTACAGAGGCCTGGGAGCAGTAGTTGGGAAGTTTGGCAGCCCCCTCCTCTGCTTTCTGCTCTCAGCGGTGGCCCCACCCTGTGCTCTGTGCTCAGAGGCAGCCCCACCCTTTGCTGTCTATACTCCAAGGCAGCTCAAGCTCAGAACAACCAGGATGGGCAAGGGAGGGGGTAGAGAAGACAGCTTACTCCTGGGCCGGATTAAAGGCATGAGTGGGACAATTCCAGTCCCTGGGCCACAGATATGAACCTCTGCTCTAGGGTACAAGTGGACTAAACTACTCTTTCAGCAGTATTTACAGTGACTAGACTCATAGCAGACTGCTGCTTCTCCAACATGGGTAGCCTTCTTCCTTGGTGGCTGAGGCACTGGGAGGGTTGCCAACATTAAAACAGGTCCCATTAGCTGTCCCATTAATACCAGTTTGAGCTACAAGCAATGCCAGTTAATGTCATTTAACTTCATGCCATCCACTGCCCATTTTCACTCATTGAGCCTTTGTTAAAGAGACAGGAGACCCTTTACCTATCCAGTAGGCAACATTGGTTATTGGTAGTGATACTTTGGAAGTAAACTTTACTTACTCAAGCCAAGTTGTTTTTGGTGTCTCTGTATGGGGCACACAGCTATCTGTTAACATATTTACTGTTATTTGAAAACTAAACTATAAGCCCATCTCACATAATAGCCTCCTAATGTGAAAGCAAAGGGAAACAACAATACAACAAAAACGAATGCTTAAAGCTTCAGGCCATTAGGTCCCTATGACAAATGGCTACTGGTTTGTATTTATTTACTTACTTACTTACTTTATGCCCTGCCTTTCTCTCCCATGAGGACCCAAGGTGGCTTCCATCATTCTTCTTTCCTCCATTCTGTCCTCACTGAGAGGGTCTAATTGGCCCAAGTTCACCCAGCAAGCTTCAGGGGCAGAGTGGGGGTTCCAGCCTGGTTCTCCCAGATCCTAGTCTAACACTCAAACCACTACACCACTCTGGCACAGCATAAAGACTGTCCCTAGCAAGAATTTATTCTAAAAGTTAATTATTTTAGTGACATTGTTCTGGGATACTGAAAGGAGAAAACAGTGGGATAACTGCTTGAACTGAAAGAACAGACAATATCAACTGATCTTGCTCCTAATGCAAAATCTATCTAAAGATTTTCTTATTGAAAGGAAATTCTGGCTCTCAAAGGGAAAATCTGCTGTCATACCAAATGATCCTAGTGCTGTATATACTGGGGACATTCTTAATGAACAGAGCCTCCTCACACATGGAGTATCCCTCTATCACTGCCAGTGTCAGTTCCTAAATGACTGATTTGCCAAGTAACTGCCAGTTTTGTAATACACACTTTAGCACGCATGGAAGCAATTCTCACTTTCATACCCACTTCCGGAATTGGCATTCTTTGCCCTCTTTGTGCCAGTATCGTCAGCTTCCTATACACTGCTGTTTTGCCTTTCATGGAAGGTCAGTGGTGCATGTGGTTGCCTGCTAAGAAATTAAACTTGCCAGTTTGTGGATTTGGCACACAGAAGAGCCAAGACCCTGATCCAGAGCCCCATGTGTACTCTAACTCACATACAGAGCTCTTCTATTGACAAGGTTTCCCCATTGACTTCAATTGAACGGGCACTTCAATATGCTGCCTACTCTATCAGAGTCAATGGAGAAGTTTTGAAGAGTGAATGTGACAGTTAGTCCTGAACTTCTTATATAAGGAACCACTCACTGAATTGTGGGGAAACTGTGTAATTTTATATAAACTCAAATGGTAATAGACCCTTGCCTATTGTTGTGTCTTACCTTTGGAACACGTAGCCATTTATGTCACAAGCCTATTCAGCTGGTACTGGGTGAAGTCTTTGGATCAGGGCAATATTTAAGTTTTATTTAACCCTCTCAGTATTTAGGAGTTTCAACTGAGAAATTCCAATTAGATGAGACGTAAAAGAGTCACACCCAATGAAAAGTACTAAGGCTGGAGACTCAGCATAGTGAATCAGCTCTTGTTTATTGGGTTACATCAGGAACGAAAGGCCGGGCAGTGACCGGCTTATATGCGTGCCCCACACCACACACACACACACATCACCTGTGATTGGCCTTATTTACAAGTCAACACTTCAATAGGTCTACTTTCAGATCCGGGCGAGCCCATAGGTGTGCATTTGGATCCAAAGTAGCTATTGTCTTTGGAATGAAGGTCTGAGATTTGTTGGACCGCATGGTCAGGCCACCTCCATGGTAGCCATCTTCTACAGCTAATACATAACACCCCTCCCCCCATAGTTAAGGTGTTCTCACACACAAAGTCCTTCAAGTACTCTGGGCACCACTGCTCCCGAGTTGACCTGCACGGGTTCAGAAGAGGATGGTCGGGGGTGTGCTGGGCCAGCTCTGGTGGAACCTGTGGCTCTGGGGCCACCGCAGGCAAAGTGTTGTCAGTGTTTCCAGGCGCAGGAAGCACTCCAGTGAGAGGGATGTCTGACAGTTCACTGCTACACACATTGACTTCCAGCTCGGCCTCCACGTCCCCAGGTTCCTCTAAGGGCATCAGCCAGTGGCAGAGCTGGTTCATGTGTCTCCGCAGTAGCTGGCCATCTTCCGTTGAGACCTCGTATGAAAGAGGTCCCATCACTTGGACCACTTTGGCTGGGATCCAGGGTGGCCCGCATGCATAATTACAAACCCCCATGAGGAGGTCTGTAGTTCTACTCCCAGTGTGTGGTCGGGTGACCGGTCTGGGTGTAAGCAGTCTAAATGGGTTTTCAATCACCTGCCCATGAGCATCTCTGTGGGACAGTGGCCGGTGATGGTGTGGGGGTTGTCCTTTAGCCAAACAGAAAAGTGGCTAACCAGTGGTCCCAGTCCCCATGGATGATTCACCGCAGTGCCTCTTTCATCATCCACACCATTCGCTCCGCTTGGCCATTGGTGCCTGGGTGAAAGGGTGCCAAGTGGATGTGCCAAATCCCATAGTACCTCACGGAGTCCCCGAACTTGGCCAATGTGAAGGCAGCTCCGTTGTTAGATATCAGCATGTCTGGGAAGTTGTGGGTACTAAACACCTTCCATAGGGACTTGATCATGGCCTGGGACAATGTGTAGGGGACTGGAATGACTTCTAGCCATTTGGAGAAGGTGTCTACTAAGATAAAGAAAATTTGCCCCTGGAACGGGCCAATGAAGTCCAGGTGCAGGTGAGCCCATGGCTTGCTGGAGGACTCCCATGCACACACCGGGGTGCCAGGGGAGGCTAGCCATGTCTCCGGGCAAGTCTGGCAACATTTGACTAGGTTCCAAGAGACCTCCGTCCAAACCCAGCCACCAGACATAGCTCCACGCAAGGGCCTTTATTCGTACAATTCCCGGATGGGTCTTGTGTAGCGCTGCGAGCATGCGTTTGCATAGGGGAGCAGGAATCACTACCCGACTACCCCACAAGAGACACCCGTTGTGGGCAGACAACTCATCCCAGTGCAATGAGAAGGTTACGAAGTCCGGGCCCACGTTCCCTGTGGGCCAGCCCCTCCCCACCCAGTCCAGCACCCGGGAGAGGATGCGGTCCTTACCGGTGTGCTTGGCCACTTTGTGTACCTGGATCGGCAGGTCAGGCAGGTCCTCCAGCAGCAGGATCTGGTGTGCCGGTGCAGGCTCCAGGTTGCAGCTCGGAAAGGGAAGGCGGCTCAGGTCATTCGCATGGCCCATGGACTTACCGGGCCAATGCAGCAGGCTGTATTGGTAGCCAACCAGGAAGACTGACCAGCAAAGCACCTTCAGTGACATCATCTGGGGCGTTTGACGATCCAGGGCCAGGAGACCAGAGAGCAGCTTGTGGTCGGTGAGTATGGAGAAGGGGTGGCCACAGAGGTAGTGATGGAATTTTTTTACTACTGCCACAATGGCGAACACCTCGTTGTCAATCTGTGTGTAGTTGTGCTCAGCCGACGACAAGGTTTGGGAATAATAAGCCACCAGCACTTCATGGCCATCCAGGAGCCAGTGGCCCAACACAGCCCCCACCCTGTAAGGCGAGGCGTTGCAGGCGAGGACCATGGGAAGGGACTCATTGAAGTGAGACGGGACAGAGTTTGAGATGAGGAGGTCCTTGACCACTTGGAAGACTGCAGCATGCCGTGGACCCCAAGCCCATTGAGCCTTTTTATCCAATAGGTGGTGGAGGGGCTTGGCCACAGCCGCCTTATGGGGGAGGAATGAATGATAAAAATTAAGGAGGTCTAAGAAAGCCTGCAGTTCGGTCTTAGAGGTCGGGGGCAGGGCATCCACAATCACCTTTACTTTGTCCCGGGTCAGGTGGATGCCGCTTCCATCGACCTGGAACCCAAGGGAGGCCACACAAGGCACTCTGAGGATGCATTTTTCTCACTTCACTTTTAGTCCTGCTTCGCTGAAATGGTGAAGCACTGCTCGCAAGCGATCCGCAAAGACGTCTGCCGATGGCGCTGAGATCAAAATGTCATCGAAGATGGGCTGTACTCCGGGAATTCCTTTAAGTTTTGGAATATTCCCAGAGCCACACTCACTCCGAATTGCAACCTCCAAACCTTAAAAGCCCCTCTATGAGTGACAATGGTCTGGGCTTCGGCCGTGGTATCGTCCACTGGCAACTGCTGGTAGGCCTGCTCCAGATCCAGCTTCCCCAAAATTTTGACCCCAGCCAGGGACGCGAGCACATGGCTGACCACCAGCATGGAATATGCATGGTCTTGCAACACCTTGTTTATTGTGCATTTATAGTCTGCACAAATCCTGATGTCCCCATTCAGTTTGACCAGTGTGACTATTGGCGTTTCCAACCTCACGTGTGGGCCTGGTTCTAGGACCCCTTGGCTGACCAGGCGATCCAACTCTGCTTCAATCTTTGGACAGAGAACTAACAGGGGGTGTCAATTTTTCAGGCAGATGGGGTGCACCACTGGGTCGAGCTCCAGAGTTACTGGCAGCCCAGTGTACTGTCCAAGTGCGCCGTTGAATACTGTGTGGAATTCTTGGCACACATGACTATAATCCCCGTGCCTCACTTGGTTGATCCCCGTTACTGCCAACCTCAGGGCCTCGAACCAGGCAAGGCCCAGTAGGCTGGTGAGAGGGGCCTGTACCACACCCAGTTCCAAGAGACCCTCGAAAGCCCTGTATTTCACCCTGAACTGGCTCACCCCCTTAACCTCTACTGGGCCCCCCATTTGGGCATAGCTTCCAGAGGGTCTCACCTGAGATAATGGAAAGGGACAATCCCATGTCCAGCTCCATTTCACAGGGGGTACTCTCTATTAATACAGTCACAGTCAGTTTGTGGGGCAAGTAGTGTACCTGGTTCTGGTGGATGGTGAAGCTGCAGTCCACAGTCCCTTGGTGCGTGGAGATGCCCTTGACGTTCTACGAACGGCAAGCGCAGGCGATGTGCCCCTGCTTCCCACACTTCTGGCAAACAGTCTCTCAGAACCAGCAGGTTTTCCTCTTGTGCGGATCCCCGCAGCTGGCACAAAGCGTGGACCCGGGTAGCTTGGCAACATCCCTTGTAGCGGGGCAGATGGCTGAAGAGTGGCTTTTGCGCACACCGGGCCGTGTGTGAGGCTTCACCTGATGGGTTTCCTCATCCGAGATGTCAGATTCTGACACCAGCCTGGTCTGGTGGGTGGAGTGGGCTTGTTGGTCTCTTTGTGACTTCTCAAAGGCAGTTGCTGTTTGGAGTGCGGTGTCCAGCTTTAGGTCTGCCTGGGTGGTGAGTTTTTGCCGCAACTTTGGATCACTGCCTCCCCATAGGAATTGGGTCAGTAGGGTGTCCTTGAGGGAGGGGAACTCACATTCACTGGCGAGGTGGTGGAGGTCAGCGAGGAATTATGCTGTTGACTCTCCTGTCTCCTGAGTTTGGCCGATGAAGTCCATCTGGACAGCCCACCTCGAGGGTTTTGGGTGTAGTAATTGGTCAGGGTGGTGATCAACTCATCGTAGGTCACAGCTTCCAACGTCTTTGGCACGACAAGGTTCTGTGCCAGCTGGATGGTGGCAACACCACACACGCTCAGCAGACACAACTTATTGAGTTCCGCATCAGTTTCTCCCTGGATATTCAAGAAGTGTTTCAACAGGGTGACCCAGGTCCCCCAGTACTCGGGATGGGTAGGATCGAATGCCGAGAGGTGTTGTCCTGGAGCAGAAGCCATGACTCATTGCGGTAGCAGCTGTGCAGGAGCTGGTTGTGATGACATGGTGGCTGTGGTATGCGGTTCGCTGGTGAGGGTGGTGTGTGGGGGGAATCCTTGACCTCCATGGTGGTTGCCGATGCGGTGCTCATGGTCACAGTGGAGTCAGGCTTGCTCACGGGATCCCATCCTCATCACCAGTGAAAAGTACTGAGGCCGGAGACTCAGCATAGTGAATCAGTTCTTGTTTATTGGGTTACATCAGGAATGAAAGATAAACTGGCTGGGCAGTGACCAGTTTATATGTGTGTCTACTTTTGGATCCGGGCGAGCCCATAGGTGCGCCTTCGGATCCGAAGTAGCTATTGTCTTTGGTACGAAGGTCTGAGATTTGTCGGACCACGTGGTCAGGCCACCTCTGTGGCAGCCATCTTCTACAGCTAATACATAACACCCAGGGATAACCACTGTCTACACAGAACAGTAGGAGAATCAGAATCAGCTGCTTGCTTTGAAATGGTGCCTGTATTTTGAGCTAGATGTTCCCCACTCCTGGATTTTGAATGGATTTTGATGTGTTTTCATTATGCATAAAAATCTCATTGCTTTTCTATGAGTTATATTAGGCATGCTTCAGTTTCTCTAGATTGTGCCCTAAAATGTAGTTATAGTCTGCAATCCCACACTGCAATCCCCCTTGCTGAAATCCCGCTCAAATCAATCTAACTGAACCTATGTAACTATCTAATAATAGCAATAGCAATTAAGTGTGGCACAGTGTGCAACATGTTTGCCAAGTAAAATACTGATTAATGACTTTAATGTTCAGCTGCAACAGACAAATTAGCAGCCCCATAGTGAACTGCTGATTAGAAAAGGGTCACTGAGTTTCACAGGGTCTTTACTCCATACTATGGCAATATGGTCTTTGGAAACCCTACCTTTTAAGTTTGCAGAAGGGTGGCAAGATCTATGGAGATATCCACAGTGACATAAAGAAGAGTGATTATTCAAATCACAGGGAGGAGAAAAAGCACCATAGAGGAAGGAGTACTGAACCTGAAGAAGTGCAGGCATGGTGAGGAAAGAACAAATGAGGCATTGGAAAGCAGAATTGAATGCAAAGTGTATGGTCTGAATGGGAAGCGGGGAAAGGATTGTAAGGAGGACTGAAAAGAAAGGGAGGAGCTGGTGACAAAGGGTGAAGGTAAGCAAGAAAAAGCAAAGAGCAAGTAGAACACAGCAAATTAAGCAAAGCTCAAGAAACGCCTTCAGCAGAGCACTTGGTGATGAGGGTCAGGGCAGCTCTGAGGGCAAAATGAATTAACCAGAGGCTTGCAATTAAAAAAAATATAATAAAGTAAGACAGAAATCCTGCATCTTTTTGAGAAGCTTCTGAGTAGCAAACAGTGTCCCGTTTCACAAGTCTTAGCCATGGAATATGCAGTTTGAACTCACAAATGCTACAAATTTATTACCTGAATTCCCCCTTTAAATTGAATAGGCTGGTGGTGGCAATATGGCACAGGATTTCTTGGTCTCATCTCTACTGAATATCAGCATACAGGAACGTACAGAGCTCTGCCCCAGATCACCAGGAATTTTTCAAGTCAGAGCTCACAATCCTGTGGGTGACCAGGCTTGAGTAAGTCACATACTGTCAGCCTAACCTGGCTCACAGGGTTGTTGTGACTAGGAGGACAATGTACACTGCTCTGGGTCCCCACTGAGGAAAAAAGTAGTGTATCAATGAAATAAATAAAGAAATGGGCTTTTCTTGCACCCTGGTCTTCTGTGGCCTGTTGGCAAGGTCTGCCTCCTTTCCCAGCCTTTATGGAGAAGGGGCAGGAGCACCATTACCCGAATGCCCCCTTTAAGTTTAAAATCATGTAAAACTTTTGTTCAAAAGGCTTAAAGAAAAAAAAATAGTTTTCTTTCACTTGATCCAGTCAGCCAAGTCTGAAGTCTTCCTCCAGCCTAAGAAGACTTCTGTTAGATTGGAAGAATGTTTCAAACTTGGCTGACTTCAGTGGAAGGATGCAAACCAACAACATCCAAATAAGCCTGGTGAGATAGCAGAGGTAAACCAGTGGAGCATCTATTCTATTTCAGTGCTGGTTTACAAACATTCTAGCACAGGGGTGGCCAAACTGTGGCTCAGGAACTGCATGCAGCTCTTTCACACATATTGTGCAGCTCCCAGCAGGGTGGCTGGGGAAGTGAAGGGGAGGCATACCTCCCTGATTGGTCTTCCCTTCCCCAGGCAGAGTTCCCCTCCCTTGGTAGGCTTGGGATAAGGGAGAAACAGAGCAAGAAAGCAACTTTAACTTAAAATGTGTTCTCAAACCTCCCTCCCCTGCTGGTTGGCTTGGAGAAGGCATTTGTCTCTTCAAATCCCTTCTCCAAGCCAAGCCAGCCAGCATGAGGGCATAGGGGGTTTGGAGGATGCATTTAAAGTTAAAGTTGCTTTCTTTCCACTTTTCCCTCCCCCCATCTATTTGCTTTCTTTCCACATTCTTTCTTTCTTTTCACCTTTCTTTCTCTTTTTCTCCCCTCCCTCCCCATCTAAAGTTAAATATGTTCTCCCTCCCCCATTTATCTATTTCTCTCTCTCTCTCTTCCCTTTCCTCCCTCCCTCATCTATTTGCTTTCTTTGTTTCTTTCTCTCTCCCTCCCTCCCCCTCCCCCATCTATTTGTTTTCTTTGTTTCAATTTCTCTTTCTGTCTCCTTTCTTTCCACCTCTTTCATTCTTTATACCTTTCTCTTTGTCCCTTCCTTCCTTCCTTGTCCTCCCTCCCCTTCCATCCTCATCTATTTTCTTTCTTTCTTTCTTTCTTTCTTTCTTTCTTTCTTTCTTTCTTTCTTTCTTTCTTTCTTTCTTTCTTTCTTTCTATTTCTTTCTCTCTCTCTCTCTTTCTCTCTCTTCCTTCCTCCCCTCCACCATCTATTTTCTTTCTTTCTTTCTTTCTTTCTTTCTTTCTTTCTTTCTTTCTTTCTTTCTTTCTTTCTTTCCCTCCCTCCCTCCCTCCCTCCCTCCCTCCCTCCCTCCCTCCCTCCCTCCTCACCTATTTTCTTTCTTTGTTTCTCTCTCTCTCTTGCTTTCTCTATCTCTCTTACTTTCCACCTCTCTCTCTCTCTTAGACAAATAAATATCATTAGCATTGAACAAATAAATATCATTATCAATATTTGTTTTTACACCTTTTGTTTTTATTTTTGGCAGTCTCATTTAATGTTAATAAAAAGCAAATCTGCATATTTTCCATGAAAACGTGTGTATTTGTTCATGTCTTGCAGCTCTCAAACATCTGATGTTTATTCTATGTGGCTCTTACATTAAGTAAATTCGGCCACCCCTGCTCTAGCATTTGCTTTAGTGGTACTACTTGAAACACTGAAGCCCTTGGTGAAACAGGGGTCACTCCAGGTATCAGTCGCTTCTTTTCAACAGAGGGGACATTGCTGTGTTTTCATTTGTTATTGCTCAAAAGATGGCCAGAGTTGTATAAACAAACTGTAAAGCAATGAAGAACTGTGAACGTCACACTAACGTAATGTTTATCTGAGTGACCTGGTTTGAATACACAAAATTAGCATACAAATAAGTACAAATTACAAGTTGTTTGTTCTTAAACAGAATAGATGTTGTTTGGCATGTTGTTCTAGAACAGAGTAGATGTTGTTTGGCATTAACGGTGGTCTCTGAAATGATCTACCATTTCAATTTTTCTCTTCTTCTGAACGAAGACAAAAACTGAAATGAAGTACCAAGTAGCATTCGAGCTACTGAAGAACCTTATGAAAAAACAATAATATATTTATGTACAAACGTATCCCATAGTGTACCCTACCTTAAATAAACAATTCTATAAATCATTGCAACTATATCTTACAATTTGTCTCGAGTCAATTTCTTGTTCCGTGTTTCATCAGCATAAATATTTGTAGTTATCTAGATCAGTGTTTTTCAACCTTTTTGTGCAAAGGCACACTTTTTTCATGAAAAAAATCACGAGGCACACCAACATTAGAAAATGTTTAAAAAAATTAACTCTGTGCCTATATTGACTATATATAAAGTAATTCTCTTGAATAGGAACCAAATAAACACAAAGAAATTATTTTATAATTACTTTATTATGAAATAATAATACTTTATTTTATAATTGTCCATATGTTACGGATGAAATTGGAATTTTTCCCACGGCACACCAGACAATATCTCACAGCACACTAGTGTGCCACGGCACAGTGGTTGAAAAACACTGATCTAGATAATACAACAATGAATTACAATACACACTTCTTCATCTAATGCACAAAATGTATGTATCTTCAACAAAGCCAAAGCTTACCCCAACTTCATGGTGACAAAGTTTACAGACATATTTCCAAGCGGGCAAAACACTGCTTGTAGGCTTATCAGAGTATCTCCTTGTACTCATTATATACACAAAACCACATTGGCCAGCAGGAGGTACTGCAACAACTTATACAAGCAAGTTCAAACTAACAAAAATTAAACAACATTTAATATCTTTTCTACATTTAATGCACAAAAACCATTGAATATTAAAACATGCCCATATATTCCAATTTCTTCCTTTAGTCAGTTATACTCAGCATTAAAATTTCCAGCTAATATGATTACATAGCTATGAAGACACTCCCTCAAAATGTCAATCCTAATCTACAGAACTACAGATAACAAGATAAGTCCAGTGATACATTAAGACTCAATGGTTGGCAAGTTTTAAGTTTAAAAATCCAAAAAGCCTCCCTGCGGAGTAGGACCCTATGTATGTCTCTTTTATTATATTTGCTGGGCTCAATAACCTCAAGTACCATGAACTTAAAGTCATCGTGTCTGTGGCCTATAGACATGAAGTGGCTGACGAGTGGAGCTTCCACGTGTTGGTGCTTAATTTTGGACTTATGTTCCAAGATGCAAGTTTTTACTGCATGTACAGACTCCCCAATGTACTTCAAACCACAAGGGCAGATTATTAAATAGACCACCCGTTTGGTGAAACATACCAAGTAGGATGTCAAAACTATTTCCTGCTTGATCTCAGGGAAGTCTAGGGTGCGTGTTTCCCAACTTAGTGTGCACGCAGCGCATCTCTGACATTTGCAATGTCCCGTGGGTGTCCCAACTGGTATTTCTGCTGATGGTAAGTCTGCCCACACCAAGAGGTCCCTAGTGCTCTTAGTTCTACGAAACCCAATGCATGGTTTCTCAACACATCCTGGAATATCATTGACAATGTGCCAATGCCGAAAAATAATCTTTTTTATCTCGAGAGCCAAGGGAGTGTAGTCAATAGTCAATACGGTGCATGAATCTATAAAATTTACATCAACAACTGATAAGACACAGGTACATTTTTTGGATACAACAGTGTACATCCAACAGGGTCGCCTTGCAATGCGCCCATATAGGAAATCAGCGGATAAAAATTCATATTTGCACTTCACCTCCTCTCACGCTAAGCACATTAGGCACAATGTGCCTTATGGGCACTTTTTGAGAATCAAAAGGAATTCCACCTTAAGAAGGGATTATGTAGAGGAGGCAGAGAGACTTGCAAATGAGTTTCTGGATAGCGGTTATCCCAAAAGGATTGTGGAAGTAGCACAACAGAGAGCAGATGTGAGGGATAGGAATGATCTGTTTAAAGAATCCATTAGGCAACAGCCAGGGGATATTTATTGATTTTTTGTATATACTACTAAAACTACAAAGAAAAAAAGGGAAAGGGAACTACATCTAAGGATAAAGGAAAGTAAACCCACACTATACTAAAACTCCAAGAGAAGGAGATCATACCCGTGTTACGCTAAATGTTAGTATTTTAGTGTTAATAAACAATGCGTGTTGTGAGTTCCTATCTCAGCTAAGTTGTTAATTTGTTACTTGTTATGAGGAAATTCCAGAGCACCCCCTCCAGCTCGCTTCATAAAGGCAATTTCCAGAGTCCTTCTGCCTTTATCTAGGCTTTCTATCTCTAAAGTCATAAGATGATTTGGTAGTGGCAGCTCCCTCTTCCGCGGCCAGGTCTTCATCCGTCTCCAAGGGGGTGGAGCCACTTGACCCGGTTTCTCCTTCTTCTTTAGATCCCAGATGGCATTTTAAAAATTCTTTGGCTTTAAAAATAGAGTCAATCTTCTCTCTCTTCTCATTGATTTTAAAGATGACACCTTCTGGCACCGCCCACCTGTATGGAATTTGATTGGTTTGGAGAAAAAGAATTAAGTCCTTATAGTTCTTTCTTTTTTAATGACTTTCAAATGGAATGTCTTTTAAGGTCTTGATAGTTGTATTTCCCAGTTTCAGTGGAGTTGCTGATGTTGCTTTTAAGACTGCATCTCTGGTCTTGAGAATCTGACCATTATTTCCCCAGGTAGACTATTTTTTTGGTGTAATTAGAATACACTCTATATGCGGTTTTCATATCATATGTAATTTCTTCCGCTTTCAAGCCTGTTGCTGGTGCAATAATTTCACTGAGTATTTTCTTCAGGTCCTCTTTAGCTGTTTCAGGAACTCCCTGGAATCTAAGGACCATGTTAGCTTTTTCCATTTGTAATTGCAGCAAACGAGTTTCCTGGTAGTTCTTCTTATTCACTAACTCTCCCATCTTTTTCTTCATATTATTATTTGTGGTGTACATCTCCTTCACAGCTTCCACCATTTGCTCCATCTTTTTGGCCATTTCCACCAGCTGTAGTTGCTGTGATGCAAAGTTTTGATTTAGTGTGGCCAACTGCTGGTTAATACCAGCGAGTTGTTCCATCACAGGCTTGATGGTATCCATTAGGAGTTTCATGACATCCACTCCCTCTTCCAGCCTTGGACTCTGGCCACCCGCTGGTTTTGCTTTCATTCCTTTTTTCACTGCACCCGCCAACATGGTATATTGTTTACTTAAGCCACCCACTATTTCACCACCTCTGAAAATTGCTTCTGGACTAAATCCGTTCTGGTAAGTCTCTCAAAACAAGCCAATTGCTTATTTTTCCCCATCCCCCCCCCCTTTTCCGCTTATCTGTTTGCACAAGTCGGAGGTGTTGCTCCCCTCTCTCACCTTGAAGATAGGAGCGGGTGGGGGGGTTCCACTTATTTCAAAGTTCATTTACATCTGACTCATGTTCATTGTTGGTCCCGTTCGACCACGTTTACATCCTCTCAATTCCACTGGATCTCCAGCGCTTGTTCCTGTCAGCCCAGCTTGTGCCTGAAGGCCACACAGTGGCAGGACTGTCAGGGTGGAGGGGTGCCTCAATTCTCTGGCATTACACCATCGAAGAGGCTACTCCTCAAGAAGCCCTATGGCTTGGAGCCTATTCCTAGGACTCGGTGGGGAAACCGCGTTGGCGGCTTCCCTCCATGCTGCTGGTGTGCAAATTGCTCCCCTGAGTATTGGGGAGAGCGACCGCCATCACTGCGCCGAAAACCGAAAGTCAGCATCAACATTGTTGGCATCAACAGAGCCAATCAGGTAGGGGCTGCCAATTTTGTGGATGAGTTCCCTGATGTCTTCAGCTCAGAGCTTGGCTGTTTCAAGGGTCCACTCATCTCCCTCACTTTGAATCCTGTCATCCAACCCAAGCACTACAAGCCATGGCGAGCATCTGTCACTAGTCAGCCTCGCATCATTGGAGAAATTGACAAGCTACTGGACAACCTCACCGATTTCTTGCTTCATCGGCATCCTATGGCACACGCCGCCACGGGGAAGACCCTGGCAGAGCTCCTGAGCCACATCCACCCGAACCTTGCACCAGACACCAGCTGCGATCCCATCCTCTCGGGGACCATGAAGTCCTTCGTGCCGGGTGATGCAGTCCACACCCACAACTACAGAGAGGGTCCTCACTGGGTTCCTGCCATCATTCTTCACTCAACAGGGCCACTCTCATACAAGATGCAGGATGAGGCAGGGCAGGTCCGCTGCCGTCACCTGGTCCAGCTCCGACATTGTTGGCTGGCCCAGAGGGAGACTTTGCAATGCACGCCAGTTCCTGATGACCTGTTGCAATGCTCTCCAGTTCCTGTTCCCTGCTCTGTTCCCTGTCCGGGAGATCTCCCACCCCAACGCACTGCCGGCACTCAGGAGATGTGCCCCTTAGAAGACCTGCAGTTGCCACCTCCAGCCCAGGAGGATGAGGAGCCACGAGAAGAGCTGTTCCCAATCAGGTCGGCCAAGCCCATTCCTCCCCCCTTGTCTCTTACGCCTGCTTGCCACAGAGAACTGTCTGAGGAGCCACGAGAAGAGCCATTCCCAATCAGGTCGGCAGAGCCCCACTCTTCCGCCTCACGCATTATGCCTGCCTGCCACACTGAACTGTCATCTGCTCAGGGCGATGCGGCATCTAGCCCACAGTTTGAGCCAGCACCTTGGCAATCAGACTTCGAAACAGTGTGGGACTTTGATAGAGTTTACAACCCCCCCAGGTCACTGGGACTATGGACATTCCCAAGGTACTCCACGGCCGCATTGGTCTGGCTAAATGAGGTGCGCCCCCACCTATCTTAAAAATTATTTTGTTTAAACCAGGGGAAGAGGAGTGTTGTGTCCTAGGGTTTATTCCTATGCTGTTTGAATTGCCCTCTAGTATCCTAATTCTTTCATTCTATTGGCTGTCTAAAAAAGACCACCCATTGGTCCTGAAGCCACCTAAAGTAACCAATTACAGGGCTCTGTTTAGGTCCAATCAGACCTTGTGTATATAGTTACATTGTATATAGTTTACTGTTGAAATCATATAAGTTTGAGTGCCACTCTTTGCAGAGCAGTCCTGAGCTGAGCAATGTTCTAAATAAAGCCTTCTTCATTTGACCATTGTCTCCTGCCTCAATACCTAAAAGTAGCCAAAGTAAAATCTAAGATGATAGATGAAGTGTGTGCTTTCTAACTAATACCAGATAATTGCACTCCCTGACTTTGAACAGGTTGAAACTGTTGAATAGACTTTAAAGACAGCAGAGCGCATTGCAGTAGTCTAGCCTGGATGTAATTAGAATGTGGACATCTGGAGCCAAATCATTTTTCTAGCAGACTATCCAAAGTAGGCCAAAGGTACAGCATGCTACAGAGAGATGTGGCCATCCAGTTGTAAACACAGATCTCATGGAATCCCCAAATTTCAAAACTGTTATTTCAAGGGGAATACACAGGCTGATTCCTCAGTCCATGATGTGGAATAGAATCAATGAACAGTGCTTCCATCTTGTTTGGACTGAGTTTCAGTTCACTGGTTCTCACCCATTGCTTCCTCCAGGCACCTGGTGAGAATATCCACTACTTCTTCAGATGATGCCGAAAAGAAGAAACAGAATTGTATATCATGGGTTGGGGTTATTATACCTTTTTAGAGGCATACCTGTCTATACACACAAGGTATATTGAAGACGTATACCTTTGTTGACTATCTTGGGCATTGTGTATCTGCGTGCAACTGTTACTAACACATCAGTGGTAACAACTGTACCATTATGTGATCACTTATTCTGGGTAGGAAAAGAAGTAAATCACAGTTTTCTGACTTTGCTAAGCAGTGCTCTCCATTTCAGTCCACTAGAACTTGATTGTGGAAACAAATTCCCTGATTGGAAACCACATGTCACATATTGCCTACAGAAACAAATCAGAGGCTCAAGTAATGAGAGAATGGGTTGTTATAAGTGTTCCCTCTAAGCTGAGTTAGTGTGAGCTAGCTCACAGCTTTTTAGCCTCTGGCTCACATATTTTTGTCTTAGCTCAGGAAGGATGGCTCCAGAGCAAACTAATTTATACAGTAGCCAAATTGCTTGCTCACAACTTTAATGCCAGTAGCTCACTAAGTAGAATTTTTGCTCAAAAGACTCCACAGCTTAGAGGGAGCATTGGTTGTTATCCTAAGAGAAGTGATCGTATAAAGAGATGCTTAGAAGAGCTGTAAAAGTAAAAGAACCCCCAAAGATTACATGCTCAGTGCCAGAGAATAAGACGTTACAAATATTCACCCACTGTTTCTGACAGCAAGGACTGCATTGTGATATAAAAATGTGTGGTTTACTGTAAGAAAAAGAGGATGGGAGTGAGTCACACTCTGAGGCAGGAATAAATGCAATCAGCTTTGGCAAAGGGTGAGAATCTTGTGAACATTAATTATATTTACTGTCCTTGCAATATTTTCAATGCCTTTATGGTTTTTGCATTTATAATGTCATGAGTTTGGTACAAGTGACTGAATGTTTTGTCCTTTTTTCACAAAACTAAAAAGGTTAGTTTATCTGATCTACTTAAAACTGTTGTCTAAGGCTTAAAACTAATAAAATACATTGGAAAAGTTGACAAAATACATGAAGTTGTATGACAAGCAAATGCACCAAAGTTGTTATTGGTCTCATCTATGAACAAATCTGCAAAGAACAAAAAGTGTGTACTTCATTTTACCTGCAAACAGTTATTGTTTCTCCCCCATTGTCTTTCACCTTCCTTAGAAAGCTCTCCTTTTTTGCAGTACTGATAGTTTTAAATCTAGAAAGTATCTTTAGTATTCACGGCATATAGCTCAACAGTATTGCCAAGAGATGCGAGTTACAGAGGTTTGTCTTGAATTGTAATCTTACAGAGCTATATTAGAGAGTGATCTCACTTGCTGGGTAACATTCTAAAGAACTCTGTTGTCACATCCTATCAAGATGAACAACTATAAGTATTTTTCTCTAACTTGAAAGCACCCCGCCAAGATCTAGAAAGTGGGCTGGACAGTGGTAGAGGCTATACAGTGAAAGCTTGGGTTCTGGCCATGTGGTAAAGCAACCAGCATTTGATATGTACCTAAACTAATATTCTGTTGATAGCACAAGTGGAAACAGGTCATTAGATAGAGTGATATTTTCTGTGTGAAACAACTTACTAAAACTTTTTTAAAAAACTTCAGCTAATGTAAGGGCCCAAGGGAAGGTGGCATGGTACAGCCTGATCTTGTCAGATCTCAGAAGCTAAACAGGGTCAGCCCTGGTTAGTACTTGGATGGGAGACCACCAAGGAAGACTGCAGAGTAAGGCAGTGGCGAACCACCTCTGCTTCTCACTTGCCTTGAAAGCCCTTTGCTGGGGTCACCATAAGTCAGCTGTGACTTGACAGCACTGTACACACACACACACACACACAGAGACACACAATGCAGTGGCCTCCATGTTACCAGAAGTGAACTACAGAATACAACATAATGGTCATAGCATTAAGTTTGTTATGTTTACTTAGAAGTAAGTCTTGGGGACTTATTGCTTCATAAATTAATTGAGTTTGCAGCCACATTTATTTACTCAGTGGCTATTAGCCACAAGGTATAGATAGGAACTCTTGGTCTGGGGCAAGTGATGCTTTGTATTCTTGGTGCTTGGGGGAGGGGCAACAGTGGGAGGGCTTCTAGTGTCCTGGCCCCATTGCTGGACTGCCCGATGGCACCTGGTATTTTTGGTTACTGTGTGATAGAGTGTTGGACTGGATGGGCCATTGGCCTGATCCAACATTGGCTTCTCTTATGTTCTTATGTACTCACAACTAAGGCCCTCTGTACTCACTGGGGTTTTCTCCCAAGTAAATGTGCATTTGATAGGGCTAGTAATCTAGTAAAAAATATGTATCTGTAACAGGTTACCAGCAATAAGAACTCAAGCCTTCATAAGACTATGTATGAAAGCATCACTTCCATCATAGTCAACACAATGGAACTAGAAAAATAGCCAGTCTAGGAGTGTGATGCTTAATGGCTATACAGCTATCAGAAAGAAAGAAAAAACACATATGGTGTGTTAGCCTGTTTCCTCACAATGTAAATAAAAAAGAATGCAGACTGACTGTTGGCAGCACATCTTTGAGCTCCCTCTACTTTGTATAAATTGTGCAGCAACTTTGAGGTAACATTTTAGGAACCTCAGAAAGTACATTGGTACTAGCTGTGGTGGCTCAAGTGGTTAAGACGCTGAACTGCAGGCTGTGGAAGGTCAGTAGTTCAGCAGTTCGAGACCCGAGAGTGCCGCATGATGAAGTGAGCTCCCGTCTCTAGTTCCAGCTCCTGCCAACCTAGCAGTTCAAAAGCAAGAAATTGCAAGTAGATAAATAGGTACCACTTCGGTGGGAAGGTAACAGCATTCCGTACGCCTTGGTGTTTAGTCATGCCGGCCACATGACCACGGAAATGCCTTCGGACAGCGCTGGCTCTTCGGCTTTGAAATGGAGATGAACACTGCAACCCTAGAGTCGGATTCGAGTGGCTTTCGAGGAAGGGAACCTTCACCTTTACCTTACTAGCATAAGTAGCAAAGGTGTTGTGAGAAATGTTCAGCTCAAAAGGAAGAGGAAAGGGAGGATGGGAGCAAATCCAAGTTACCTTGTTTACCATCTAGCATGTATCACCTCTGACTTCATGCCCCCTCTGGCTGTTGTGGGTTGCTGTGAACAAAGCCTTTCTCAGTTCCTCCTCCCACACAACAAATGGCAACTGGGCTTTATTTTAACACTATGTAACCAATAAGATGCAACCCACATACTGGCAGTCCTGATTAAAATTTTGTGGCAGATTGCAAGGATGTACTGTATGATATAAATATCCTTGAAATTGTAAGGTGCTGCCATGTTTGCCCCCCCACAGAGGAAGGAATGAACAATTCTGCCTAGAGTGGGTTGGGACATGACAGATAGCTGTTGTTAGGATCCTGAAATGGAATTCGCAAACAGTTATGGCAAATATACAATTATGAGTTCCATTATAGTTATAAAATGGGATCCCCATTACTACTGATGTGTTTTGTCTACATCATCAAGTTGGCTAGGACAAATGCATTCTGACTAATGTGGCTTGCAGAGTAGGGAACATGAAACACGTATTCAATGAGAATTATCTGCACAGAACAGAACAATTACCAGTGGAAACTGGAGGGTGTTAGTTTAACAGGGTTCTTCATAAGATTATATTGCAAGCACACGTTTCAAATGAAGATACCAGCAAGAGCAGCCAAGACTACTGAAAGCCTTGCAGTAGCCAGGTTGCTCAGCCAGGAAAAGCCATATCAACAGGACTGACCAACCATTAACTAGTGTCATAAGAAGAACATAAGAGAAGCCAATGTTGGATCAGGCCAACGGACCATCCAGTCCAACACTCTTGACACACAGTAGCAAAAAATACCAGGTGCCATCAGGAGGTCCACCAGTGGGGCCAGGACACTAGAAGCACTCCCACTGTTGACCCCCCCAAGCATCAAGAATATATAGCATCCCTTGCCCCAGAGTTCCTATCTATAACCTTGTGGCTAATAGCCACAGATGGACCTCTGCTCCATTTTATCTAATTCCCTCTTGAAGCCGTCCATGATTGTAGCTGCCACCACCTCCTGTGGCAGTGAATTCCATGTGTTAATCACTCTTTGGGTGAAGAAGTACTTCCTTTTATCTGTTCTAACCCAACCGCTCAGCAATTTCATTGAGTGCCCATGAGTTCTTGTACTGTGGGAAAGGAAGAAAAGTACCTCTTTCTCTACCTGTTCTATCCCATGCATAATCTTATAAACCTCGATCATGTCACCCCTCAGCCGTCATTTCTCCAAGCTAAAGAGCCCCAAATGCTTTTATCTTTCTTCATATGGAAAATGTCCAACTCTTTTATCATTCTAGTTGCTGTCTTCTGCACTTTTTCCAAAGCTATAATATCTTTTTTAAGGTGTGGTGACCAGAACTGTACACAGTACTCCAAATAAGGTCATACCATTGATTTATATAGGGGCATTATGATATTGGCTGATCTGTTTTGAATACCTTTCCTAATATTCCCCAGCACAGCATTGGCCTTTTTTATTGCAGTCACATACTATCTCAACATTTTCATTGAGTTATCTACTACGACTCCAAGATCTCTCTCTTGGTCAGTCTCTGCCACTTCGGACCCCATCAACATGAATTTATAGTTAGGATTTTTGGCTCTAATGTGCATCACCTTGCACTTGGCCACATTGAACCCCATCTGCCACGTTGACGCCCACTCACCCATCCTCGACAGATCCCTTTGGAGTGCCTCACAATCCTCCCTGGTTCTCACCACCCTGAACAACTTTGTGTCATCTGCAAATTTAGCCACTTCGCTGCTTACTCCCAACTCCAAATCATTAATAAACAAGTTAAGAAGCATCGGACCCAGTACTGATCCCTGCAGTACCCCACTGCTCACCACCTTCTACTGAGAAAATTGCCCTCTCTGTTTCCTATTAATTTTTTGATCCACAAAAGGACTTGTCTTTTTATCCCGTGATTTTTGAGCTTACTTAGGAGCCTTTGATGAGGAACTTTATCAGAAGCTTTCTGGAAGTCAAGGTACACAATATCTATTGGGTCCCCCTTGTCCACATGTTTGTTCACTCCCTCAAAGAACACTAACAGTTTAGTGAGACAAGATCTTCTCCTACAGAACTCATGCTGAGTCTGCCTCAGTACTTTTTGTTCATCAATATACTTACTAATTCTTTCCTTAATAACAGTTTCCACCAACTTACCCAGTATCGATGTCAGACTGACTGTCCTATAATTTCCCGGATCTCCTCTGGAACCCTTTTTAAAGATGGGAGTGACATCAGGTACCTTCAGATCCTCAGAAGTGGAAGCAGATTTTAATGAAAGATTACATATTTTTGTCAGGAGATCCACAAGTTTACATCTGAGTTCTTTCAGAACTCTCAGATGTATGCCATCCAGGCCTGGTGATTTATCAGTTTTTAAGTTGTCTATCAGTCGTAGGACCTCCTCTCTCATCACCTCAATCTGATGCAAGTCTTTCAACATCCCTCCCGAAATCAGTGGTTCTGGAGTGGGCAAGCATTTCTCATCTTCCACAGGGAAGACAGAGGCAAAAAATGCATTCAGCTTCTCAGCCATTTCGCTATCATCCTTCACTACTCCTTTTACCCCTTGGTCATCCAAGGGCCCCACTGCCTCCCTGGCTGGTTTCCTGCTTCTAATGTATTTTAATAAAGTTTTATTGTTGGTCTTTATGGTTTTTTTGCTATATGCTCCTCATATTCCTTTTTTGCCTGCCTGATCACAGACTTACATTTTGTTTGCCACAGCCTGTGTTTCCTTTTATCAACTTCACTGAGACTAGCTTTCCACTGCTTAAAGGAATCCTTCTTACCTTTTACAGCTTCCATTACTTTGTTTGTTAACCATGCAGGCTTTTTTCTATACCTATTTGTGCCTTTCCTAACTTGCAGTATATTTTTTCTGAGCTTCTAGGATTGTAGTTTTAAATAGTTTCCAAGCTTCCCCAATTATTTTGACCCTTTCTACTTTTTGTTTCAGTTTCCTCCTCACATGTCCCCTCATATCAGAGAAGTATCCCCTTTTAAAGTCAAAAGTGGTTGTGTCAGTCTTTTTGGCCAATTCCCTATTTATACAAATGTTGAACTCAATAACATTCTGGTCACTGTTCCCAAGTGGTGCAATCACTTTTACATCACTCACCAGGTCTTGGGCATTACTTAGGACCAAATCCAGGATCACCTCTCCCCTGGCAGGCTCCGTTACCATCTGCTCCATAGCACAGTCATTGAGGGTGTCTAGAAATTCAAATTCTTTTTCCCAACTAGAACACATATTGACCCAATCAATGTGTGAGTAGTTAAAATCACCTATTATGACACAGTTTTTTTGTCTAGCCACTATCTTTAATTCATTCATCATTTTATAATCCTCCTCTACCTTTTGATCTGGTGAGTGATGACAAACTCCCAGTGTTAAGCTTCCGTTTGGGCCCACTATTTCAACCCATGGCATTTCCAGAAGCGAATCCAGTTCACTTACCCTCTCAATCTTACTGGACTGTATACCCTCTCTGACATACAGAGCCACCCCACCTCCAACCCTCCCGCCCATCCTTACGATATAATATATAACTGGGAATCACCATATCCCACTGATTCTCCTCATCCCACCAAGTTTCTGAAATACCCACAAAGTCTATTTTTCCCCCAACACCAAGAACTCCAACTCTCCAATTTTACCTCAGACACTTCTAGCATTTGTATAGAAACACCCATACATGTTAAGCCCTCAACCTTCCTCTTGCTGCCTTGAGACCTTGTCAGAAAGTCCATATCACTAGCCACAGTCTCAGTGGACAATTCCAATCCACCTCCCTGTAGAAAAGCAACAGCTACCCCCTCATCTCTCTGAGATGAGCAATCCCAAACCAGAGACTTTCCATCTCCTGTCAGCTTTCCCCCAATATTCAGTTTAAAAACTGCTCTGCCACCTTTTTGATTTTAAGCGCCAGCAGCCTGCTTCCTTTTCAAGACAAGTGGAGGCTGTTTCTTTTGTACAGCTCCCTCTTGTTCCAAAAAGCATCCAAGTGCCTAACAAACTTGAACCCTTCCCCCCTACACCATCGTCTCATCCATGCATTGAGACTCCTGATCTGTGCCTGTCTCTCTGGCCCTGTGCATGGAACAGGTAGCACTTCTGGGGCTACCTTGGAGGTCCTGGCCTTGAGTTTCCTGCCCAGCAGCCTAAATTTCTCCTCCATGACCTCATGACTGCATTTCCCCACATCATTGGTGCCAACATGCACCACGACCACTGGCTCCTCCCCAGCACTATTTACCAGCCTATCTAAAACACACGTAATATCTGCTACCTTCACACCAGGTAGGCAAGTCACCATATGGTCAGTACACAGGTTCACCACCCAGCTGTCTACCTGCCTAAGGATCACCAACTACCAAGAGCCCCCCTCCCTCCCTGCCAAGGGATGGTTCCTTGGTGCAAAAGGATACCCGTTCACCAGCTGAAGAAGAGGTCCCTTCTGAGGGCACATTCCCCTTATCCTCAGCACAGTGCCCTGTTTCCTTTGACCCTCATGCTCCCTGACAGTGGCGGGGTTGCCAGATCCAGAGTGGAACATATCTAACCAGTCCCTGAGAGTCTTCTCTGTGTGCCTGCCTGACTGCTTCTGCTTCTCCAGGTCAGCCACCTTGGCCTCAAGGGAGCAAGCTTGTTCCCTGAGAACCAGGAGCTCCTTGCACCGAGCACACACCCAAGACTTCTGTCCAGTGGGCAGATAGTCATACATGTGATACTCCATGCAAAACACTGGATAGCCCCCAACCCCCTGCTGGCATTCTGGCTTCATAATTGCTTTTAAAATCCCCTTTTTAAAACCCTTTGTATTTATGTGGTTTTCCTTGCAGAAGTTTACTTACCTTACTGGAAACACAAGGAGACTAGGGCTCTTCCTGTCCTTCTTTGAAAATTCAGTGCCAGCAATAATGGATTCCATTTAGGCAGGATCCTCAATTCTTTTTTAAAAAATCTTTGAAAAAAGCAAATCTTTATTGTAATACACCTGTACTTTTATGGGTGGCCATGTCCCTGGGCCCTGTTCATTTTCTGTGGACAAGATGATTGCAGGGTATGGCCAATCCCCTTCTCCCATGCCAATCTCCCCTCCCCTGCCCTTGGCCCAAGAGTCACTCACTCTGTTGCAGGTGGCCAAGTCCCTGTCTGCAGACAAAGTTATTTTATGGTATGGCCAACCCCCCTCCCCCCTCAGCTCCAAGACAAAGAAGACCCAGACCCAACAGTGTTGAAATGTAAAGGAAGACATGGAGGTGTCTCAGGTCCTTTTATTTTTTTCTTGAAGACCCAAGACTATAACAGACAAGCCTGACCTCACAGCATCCCACAACAACTGTTGATGTGGTGGCTCATGGCACTAAAAAGGGTTGGCCATGCACAGTGATCATCTCGTCAGCAGGGTAAGAGGCTGGCTTGAAGCCCTGAGTCCACCAAATACCCAATGCCCAACAGGAAAGAGCAGACCAAAATTGGAAGGGGTGGCTCAGATCTGTTGCCAAGGTTCTACTCCCAGGAAGGGCTGGCCATGCACTGATATCATCTTGCCAGGGGAGCAAGCGAAAAGCTGGCTTAAAGCCCTGGCTCAAACACCCAATGCCCCACAGGAAAGAGCAGACTAAAATTGGAATGAGGTGGCTCAAACCTGGTGCCAGCATATGATTTCCAGGAATGGTTGGCCATGCACAACAATTATCTTGACAATGGGGTGAGTGAGAAGCTGGCTCAAATCCCAGTGCAATAAACACCCAAACCCAAACAGTGGAGAGAGAGCAGATCACAATCAGAAGGGGTGGCTCAAACCTGCTGTCAACATTCTATTCCCAGGAAGGGTTGGCCATGCACAGCAATCACCTTGCCAGTGGTGCCAGTGAAAGAGGATGGCTCTAGAGCCATGGAACAAAGGGAAGGCCCCTCCATACTCCTGCAAGCAATATATGGTGCCCCCTCCGCTCTGGTTGCAGCCAATATAAGAAGGATGTGGTGACTCAGATTTGTGACCCACACTGAATGCAGAAGAAGAAGAGAGGAGGAGGAGTCTTCACTACCCAACGGAGTCTCAGAGTGGCTTACAATCTCCTTTCTCTTCCCCTCCCCACAACAGACAACAGGTTTTTCGGTCTACAGCATGGCGATGGCGGTTGCTCTCCCCGATGCTCAGTGGAGCGGCTAGCACACCAGCGGCTTGGAGGGAGGCTACAGAAGTGGCCCCCACAGAACCCTGGGGTAAGGGTTCCTAGCCAGAGGGCTTTGAAGGAGTTGCCTCTTCAGCAGTGGAATACTGCAGAATTGAGGCGCTCCTTTGCCCTAACAGTCCTTCCGCTGTGTGGCCAAATGGCTCCAGCTAGGCTGACCGGGGCAAGCGAAGGAGATTGAGCTAGTGGCAATAACTGTGATGAGGCTGGAAGCAGTCGACGATGAATGTGAGTCGAAAGTAAACGAGTTATTGAAGAAACGGCGAATTCCCTGCCCCTCTTTTTTATTGGTTTGGAGGGATCTCCCCCCCCCCATGAGCGGCGAAGCAGAAAAAAATGGGTGGGAGCAGGGGAAAACTGAAAGGCTGTTTTGTTTTGAGAGACTTACCAGAGCGGATTATACACATAAGCGATTTTCAGAGGTTGTGAAAGAGCGTTTGGTTTCTGTAAACAATAATCCAAGATGTCAGGAAGAAGGGAACAAAACTGAAACCTCCAGGTGGCCAAAGCCCTAGGCCAGAAGAGGAGGGGCCAGATGTCATGAGACTGCTAGCGGATATGCTCGAGCCTGATATGGATCAACTCGCTGGTATTAACCAGCAGTTAACTTTTGTCAATCAGACTTTGGCAGCGCAGCAGCTTCAGGTGGCCGAGACTGCTAAGCAGACAGAACAGACGATAGCAGTGGTGAAAGAGATGCACTCCGAACAAAAGATGTTGAAGAAAAGAGTGGATCAAGTGACAAATAAACAAAACCATCAGGAACATAGGCTGTTGTCCTTGCAAATGGAAAAAGCTAACACGATCCTCAGATTCTAAGGAGTTCTGGAATCCCCGAAGGAAGATTTAAAGAGGCTCCTTAGTGATTTTCTCGCACCAGTTGTAGGCTGCAAAGTGGAAGAATTAATGCATGATGTTGAAGCAGCGTATAGGGTGTATTCAAATTACACCAAAAAGAATAGCCTACCTGGAGAAATATCAGTCCGATTCTCGAGAAGACAAACTAGGGATGCACTCTTGCGAGCAACCTCAGCAACTCCATTGAAAATGGGGAACGACATTATCAAGGTTTTAAAGGACATTCCATTAGAGATTCATCAAAAATGGGAAAATTACAAGGACTTGATACTCTTTCTCCAAACTAATCAAATCAGTTATAAATGGGCGGTCCCAGAAGGAGTGGTCTTTAAGATGAATGACAAGAGAGAGAAGATTGATTCTGTATTCAAAGCTAAAGAATTTCTCAAACGTCATCTGGGAAGCAAAGAAGACGGTGAAACTGGTTCGAGTGGCTCTGCACTCTCGGAAACGGATGAGGACTTGGCTGCAGAAGAAGGTGCTGGTGCCCGAAAACCAGCTTATGCATTAAGGGACAGAAAGCCTAAGTAAAGGCAGAAGGACTCAGAAAATGGCCTTTATGAAGCGAGTGTGGGAGATGCTCTGGAATTCTCTCATAACAATTAATCAGCTAATTACTGATTAGGGAAAGATAGACAGGAACTCACTGTCTTCATGGTTTGCTAACTTTAAAGTACTAACATAGATATTAACGGTGTTAAAGATCTCCTACTCTTGGGTTTTTAGTGTAGTGTGGGTTTGCTTTTCTTTCTCCTTAGTGTTAGTTCTCCTCCCTTTTTCTTAAGTTGTAGTTTGTAGTCTTATAAAAAAGCAATAAAAAATTCCCTTCTAGGGGCCAAAAAAAAAACCCAGACACCCTGTGAGGTAGGTGGGACTGAGAGAACTCTTTGGAGAATTGCTCATGAGAGAGCAGCTCTGAAAGAACTTGTAACTGACCCAAGGTCACACCAAGCTCAGCCTACTCAGGGTATACCCCCTCCTCCTTACTGCACCACTACTCTGCTAAGCAGCCAGTTGTTTAAATAAACAGTTAAATCAGACACCAATGATATAAAACAGGCATAAATAAATGATCAACTGACATCTGATCATCAACTAGGGATGGACACAAATCAAAACACGAAGCAAAATTCATCATTAATTTTGCCCTGTTTGTGGTTCGAGAACAAAAGTTTGTGATGGCTGTACCATCATGAACTTCCACAAACTTTTCGAGTAGTTTGTGCAGTTCATGGTGGTTCATGTAAGGAGCAGAAAGCAAGGGTTTACAGGGACTGTGAGTCCCTGCAAAAGCTGCAAAAACAGCTGAATGGTGGGGAGAAGAAGAGTTGGATTTATACCTTGCCTTTCACTTGGAATCTCAGAGTGGCTTACATCCTCCTTCCCTTCCTCTCCCCACAACAGTCACCCTGTGAGGTAGGTGGGGCTGAGAGAACTGCTCTTGAGAGAACAGCTCTGAGAAAATTGTGGCTGACCCAAGGTCACCCAGCTGGCTACATGAGGAGGAGTGAGGAATCAAACCCAGTTCTCCAGATTAGAGTCCACCACTCTCAACCACTACACCAAACTGGCTCTACACCAAACAGAGGAAGCATTCCCTGCCACTCAGCTGTTTTGGCTGTCTTGTGCAGTTCTTTTAAACTTTTAAAGGACTGTAGAAGACAGCCTAAAAACAGCTGTGCAACAGGGAGAGCCAGTTTGGTGTAGTGGTTAAAACCAGCAAGACTCTAATCTGGAAAATCAGGTTTGATTCTCCACTCTTCCACATGAAGCCAGCTGGATGACCTTTGGTCAGTCACAGCTCTCTCAGAACTCTCTCAGCCCACCTACCTCACAGGGTGTCTGTTGTGGGGAGAAGAAGGGAAGATGATTGTAAGCCACTCCAAGACTCCTTCGAATAGTGAAGGGTGGGATATAAAACCAACTATACTTCTTCTTTTTCTGCAGTGCCTTTAAAGTTTAAAAGGACTGCAGAAGGCAACACAAAAACAAATGCATGACAGGGAGGCACTCCCCAATGAGCAGCTGTTTTGGGCAATCTTCTGCAGTCCCTTTAAAGTTTACTGTCTTAAACTTTAAAGGGACTGTAGAAGTCAGTCTGAAACAGCTGTGTGGCGGGGAGCACTTCTCCCCCCGTCCCCCCCCCGTCCCCCCGTCCCTGTTTTTCGGACTGCCTTCTGCAATTCCTTTAAAACTTAAAGGGTCTGCACAAGATAGCCTGAAAAAGTTGTGTGCCGTCTAAGCTGAATTAGTGTGAACTAGCTCACAGTTTTTTAGCCTCTGACTCACACATTTTTGTCTTAGCTCAGGAAGGATGACTGCAGAGCAGACTAATGTATGCAATAGCCAAATCGCTCACTCATGACTTTAATGCCAGTAGCTCACAAAGTAGAATTTTTGCTTACAAGAGTCCACAGCTTAGAGGGAGCATTGGTGAGGAGCAAGCTGCTCTCCACTGCTCAGCTGTTTTTTGGGCTCTCTGCAAACCCCATTGAATGGGACTGTGATCTCTTTCAACAGGGTTTGCAAGGCCATGAACCAGCCTCCTGATTTGGTTCATGATTCAGTTCATGGTTCGGTTTGTGGTTCAGCTATGAACCACAAACCAAATCGCATTTTCTCAGTTCATGCCCATCTCTGTCATCAACATTTAACACGAAATTCACTGCATCTCTGGCTTGAACACATTGATGGGAATATTTAAGAATAGGTGCATGACAAATTGTGTATTGTAACCATGCCTGATCTACCTGTTGAAAGCCAGGTAGGAATAGTTAGAACTTGTGCTGTACACCATTGCTTCCAAGAAAGCTTTATATAGCTGGTTGTTCAAGACTTTCTCCAAACAATCTAGTTGGTAACATTGCCTGCTATTCAATTATAGTGTTACCCACAAGCCTCCTTTTTGGCTCACCCTGTTCTCCCCCACCATCCAAACTGACCTGGGACCAATTCCTTTCTGCAGGTCACATGAGGCCACACAATGGCCCTTACCACACTCTCCTTTTAATCCATGTTCACCACAGTGTCCTCCAAGCAATTCTGCACTAAAATTGAATTCAACCTCCTTTTTATTCCACACACACACACACACCATTCTGCACTAAAATCAAATTCAACCTTCTTTTTATTTCAGGTTTTTTTTTCCTGTTCTGCATTACATTACCTCCCTTCAGTGGTTGGCTCAGTTTCAGCCCCCTGTTGCCCCAGGGGGTTTTGGGATGCTATTTTGCCATGGACTTAAATCACCTTGACTCAAACACTGAGAAAATCCTGAGTTGCAGGCAAATGCAGAAAGGACCTAACACCACAAAAGACAGAAGCAGAAGAAGTCCACAACTGCTCTCATACCACTTACTGTGGTAAATTAGCCTTGCCCAGTATTTATTCAGAATATTTCTATTTCACCTTTCCAAAAAAATTGCTCCAAAAAGTAAAACACTAAAATAAGACAATTACTTAAAAAATAAACTTTATTAATAAAATTCCAGCAATAAAATTCTAAGTAATGAAATAATCAGTAAAACCAGCAGTATAGAAATTTACAGAAAGCTGTGGCTTAAAAATTATCTGAAAGCCAGGATGAAGAGAAATAAGTTTGACAATAGGGAAGCTTCAAGGAGGGAAGGCTTCCTACAGTTGGAAACCACCACTGAGAAATCCCTGTCCTTAAATGCATTTTGCCTCACTTCTGTAGGTGAAAATAATCATTTGCAGGGCTTATAACAGTCATTTGATACCATTGGTCACAAGACTGTTTGTGATCACAGCCTCAGGGCCTAATAGAAGTTAGTGGTGTTACTTCTGGAAATATCAGACCAATCAAACTGAGTTTTTCTTGAAGTTGCATCATCCTGCTTTTTGAGAGGAGCTGGGCAATAAACTAAGTGCACACTGTTCATCTAGAACACCACTTATGACAAAGGGATTTGGCCCATAATTCACACTCCTCTTTGTTACAGGTGAGAATGGCAGATATTTTTTAAAAGCACAGTTGTCATTCTTGCTAAGGAAGCAAGCTTGTGTGTCTGTTGCATTATAAAATGCTATGAGAAGTGCTTACACTGCAGTTTCAGGCACCTCAGCAATCTGTGTGATGGAACTGCTAAACAGCAGCAACAAATCCTTAGATAACTTCTGTCTCCTCAGAAGTTTTCAATATGTTTTCTGTCAGAATAGCTGATAACTTTGTGCAAACCTTTAAGCTGTCAGAAATAGGAAATGGAAATTTGACAGGACATTTTGGCTTTCCCCTTTGAGACAGATAGAAATAATACACAAAATAACAATAACAAAGACCCTGTTCTTATTTATTTATTTAGTTTTTAGCAGGTCTTTTTCTGGAAAAAGAGGTACCAGAACTCTCAAGAGGGAAATGAAGAAGAAACACATGGGATTCTTTGAAATAATATTATTTTCAAGTGCTACGGACTTACCTCAACTTTAAACGCACACACAGAACTCCCCCCCCAGGGCTTCCGGTCGGAGTTAAAATGGCGAATTGACGCACTTTGCAAGTTGTGCAAGGTGGACGGCGGTATCTGATGACAGTTTGGGCTCTACCTGGCCCAACGCAGCACTCCCCAGGCGGGGGGGGTGACAAGCAAGCAGCCAAGCCTGAGAGGGAGTTGAGATCGGTGTGGATAAGCTTCGGAGGAAGCTTGTTTACACCTTGATCTCCTTCCGCGAAGAGGGCAGTTGCAAATCAGCACTACAGATACCAGCCGGGCTGAGAATTCAGCATAAATCCGTCATCTACCGACCTCTTTAACATCAAGATTAACATCGATTACAGAAGAAGCACTGCGAAACCCCGAGATTACAAGTAAGGTAACAAATGAACATTCGCTTACCGGTTTGAAGAAGAACGCAAAATTAAAACATACGGATAAGCGTATAAAGCTCTAAGGAACTAATCCGCTTGATTTAAAAGTAAAAAGAAAGCTTTCCTTCGGAGAAAACGGTAGAAAAGTGACTTTGTTTTGCATTCCTGTGGTCAGCTAAGACTAAACATTGCGTAGTAGAAACGAAACTGACTGTGATTCTATGGTACAGGAAATAGGCTAGAGTGGATGTTTTTCAAGTAGCTTTGCCGGAAGTAGACGGACGTTTTAAAGTGTGACACCGGAAGTCGGATTACCAAGACGGACAGCTACACAGGAAGTTCCAAAGGAGCCTACTCTAGCCAGAAAATCAGAGAAATTGTGCCCACCATTTTGAGGAGGACTAAATTTTAAAAAGTTATTTTTAAACTGAAAAAGCACCGGAAAAAGTTATAAAGGTGGCGATTCGACTTTAAGATTGATAATATAAAGATTGTTTAGTTCTGAACTTGCCTCCAAGACGGATTTGAGGTCAAGACCAAGGGCCGCCTCATCACCAAGTCCAAGAATGACTGCAAAAGAAAAAAAAGAATGGCAGACTGCCATGGAGGCGATGGAGAAAAGGATGACAGAAGTGGTGCAGAATTTGGGAAAGCAAATAGAATCACAGTTACAACAACAGATGCAAATACAACTGGAGCAAATAGAACAAGTGCAAGTCCAAGTACAACAAAAAATATGGCAGAATTGAAAGAACTGGTACTAACAGAAGTGGCAGGGATAAAAAAAGATACGGAAGAAGTTAAAAAGAGGTTCAAAGTCTGGTGACAAAATCAGAAGAAATGGAACAGAAAGTTAAAAGAACTCTCCAAGAAAATACAAGATTGGAGTCTATGATGGAATATAGGGCTACTCAGAATCATCTGAGGCTGAGAGGAATTGAAGAGGGGGAAGATCAGGATATACGGGCCTTAGTAATCAACACGTTGACAACTTACATAGGGGAGGATCAAGGAGATTTGGATTCAGACTTTGACTTAATTTACAGAGTAAACTCAGCTTATGCCAAAAGAAAGAAATTACCCAGAGATGTGATTGTTCAATTGGTGACTATGAAAATGAAAGAAGACATCTTCAAGAAGCAATTTACACAACCGTTGGAAATTGATGGAAAGAAGATAATAATTTTAAGAGAAATTCCGAGAATGATTTTACAAGACAGAAAGAAGTTCAAGAAACTAACAGATAGGTTAAAAGAAATGAGCATTAGGTTCAGATGGGAAATCCCACATGGATTATCATTCTCGTACAACTCGGTGAGATTTACAATCAAAACAGAAGGAGATATGTATAGATTCAAAGAGAACAATTTTGATGATTTTAAAGACATTTAATTCAAAATACTGATGGATTACAAATTTTTATCTTGGAATGTAAATGGACTAAATTCACCAAACAAAAGAAGATTAGTGAATCATTGGCTAGAGAAACAAAAATGCAATATAATTTGTTTGCAAGAAACACATATTAGAAAACAAGACAATAAGTATCTGATTAATAAAAAATTGGGAGAAGAATTTCATTCATCAGCAATTAATAAGAAGAAAGGAACAGTGATATATATTAATAAAGAATTGGAACCCAAACAAATCTTCTCAGATAAGGAAGGCAGATATGTTGGCGTGGAAATAACAATGTACAGAAAAAGGACATTGCTTGTAAATATATATGCACCCAATGGATCAAAAGAGACTTTTTTAAATGACTTGACAAGAGAGTTGGACTGCTTAAACTATGACCAAATAGCTTTTGCAGGAGACTTTAACGGCACGGTGAATAATGCATTGGACAGAAAGTCTAATGCAATTGGAGAAGCGGTTGGAAAATTGCCAAAAAAAATTTTCCAGTTGATGAGGCAAGAGAAATTAGAAGACGTTTGGAGGAAGTGGAATCCTAAGACAAAGGACTATACGTTTTATTCTAACAGACATAATTCCTTTTCTAGAATTGATATGATTTGGATGTCAGAGGAGATGGCACTAAAAACTCATAAAATCGAAATTTTACCAAAAAATAACTCAGATCACAATCCCTTACTTTGAACATCAAAAGAAAAACCAAAACAACTATATTGGAGAATTAATGAGGACTTATTGGACCAAAAATTAATTAATGAGACATAAAAAAAGAAACAAAAAATTTTTTGAAATGAATTTGAATAAAGGTACTGATATACAGGTCGTATGGGATACATACAAAGCGGTAATGAGAGGTTTGCTTATCTCACTGAACTCTAAAGATAAAAAGCAAAGAATGCAACAACAAAATGATCTTCATGAAAAAATTCGACAAAAAGAAAAGGAACTAAAGAAAAGACCTGGGAAGAAAAAAATCATTAAAGAGATTCACTTTTTACAGGATCAAATGAATGTCCTATTAAATAGAGAATTATACTGGAATTTGAAAAAATTACAGCAAAAAGCATTTGAGGGTGGAAACAAACCAGGAAAATTTTTAGCGTGGCAATTGAAAAATAGAAAAGAAAGAAATTTTATAAGCAAGATTATCGAAGACGGAAAAGATGTTGTAGACTTGAAAGGTATAAAAAGAGTCTTTTTTAAATATTACGCCAAATTGTTCAAAAAGAAAGGAATTGATCAACAGAAAATTAAGAAATATTTGGAGAATATTGAAGTACCAAAGCTGGGACAACAAATCAAAGAACAATTAAATGGATTAGTAACAAAGGAAGAGGTAATAAGGGCGATAGAAGATGCAAAGTTGGGCAAAGCTCCAGGACCAGATAGCTTTACAGCAAAATTCTACAAGAAATTTAAGGAGGAGCTAACCCCTATTTTAGTACTTCTGTCAAATGAGATAAGAACGACCAAACGGATCCCAGACTCATGGAAGGAAGCAAATATTTCACTTATACCTAAAGAAGGTTTGGACTTAACAAATGTAAAGAATTATAGACCAATATCGCTATTAAATAATTACTACAATTTATTTGCAAAAATAATTTCGGAAAGGTTGAAAAAATATTTGAAAGATGCTATAGCGGAAGAACAAGCTGGTTTTTTACCAAATAGACAAATTAGAGACAATCTGAGAGTGGTGATTGATGCAATTGAATATTATGACAAACATCCAGAAAAAGAATTTGGATTCCTCTTTTTAGATGCGGAAAAAGCTTTTGACAATTTAAATTGGGAGTTTATGTTGCAAGTAATTGAAAAAATGGATATAGGACAGTCTTTTTTAAACATGATTGTGGCAATATATTCTGAACAGAAAGCAGCTTTGAACATAAAGAAAGAACAGATTTTTTCCAAGTTCAAAAGGGAACACGACAAGGCTGCCCGCTATCTCCATTATTGTTTATCTGGATATTGGAAATATTACTGACAGAGATAAGAAAAGACAATAACATCGAAGGACTTACAGTGAAAGGCTTTATGTATAAATATAGAGCTTTTGCAGATGATGTAATGTTTATGATTCAAGATCCAATTGAGAACATACCACGATTGATGGAAAAAATTGAAGAATTTGGGACAGTTGCGGGATTCTATGTTAATAAAAACAAAACGAAAGTGATGTGTAAAAATATGACGAAACAGAGACGAATTGAACTTCAAGAGAAAATTCAATGTGAAGTAGTGACAAAGACTAAATATTTAGGAATTGAATTGACTATGAAAAATATTGATCTGTTTAAAAATAACTATGAAAAGGTTTGGTACAGGATCCAGCAAGACATGAAGAACTGGGATACCGTGAGTCTATCGTTACTGGGAAGAATTGCAACTGTAAAAATGAATGTTTTGCCTCGTTTGATGTTTTTATTTCAGACTATTCCAATATTAAAACAAAGGAAAATATTGGATACGTGGCAGAAAGAATTATCGAAGTTTGTATGGGCAGGAAGAAAGCCAAGGATTAAGATGAAAATTTTATGTGATGCAAAGGAAAGAGGAGGACTACAACTACCAAATCTAAAACTGTATTATGATGCCGTCTGCTTAACATGGCTGGAGCAGTGGATTAATCTTGAGAATAAAAAGTTGTTGGCATTAGAAGGTCATGACAATAAGTTTGGATGGCATGCATATTTATGGTATGGAAAAGTAAAAATAGACAAGTTTTTTAAACACCACTTTATAAGACGATCACTGTTCGAGACTTGGACGAGATATAGAAGATTCTTCTCGGAAGAAAGACCAGTTTGGATAGTACCAGCAGAAGTGATTAATCCATATTCAAGAAATCAAGGTTTAGATTGGTTACCTTACAAAAGTCTTTTAAAATTAGAAGGGAAAAACTTTGTATTAAAAGATAGAACTGATGTTGAATTTGAATATGATTGGTTGAAATATAGACAGATTTATGACTTATTTAAGACCGATAAAAGAGAACATGGTTTTAGAGAAAATAATATTGAAATTGAAATTGTATGGGTTGAAAAGGGGAAAAAAATGATTTCAAAACTGTATAAGGTTTTATTGAAATGGTATACTGAGGATAAAATAGTAAAAGAGCAAATGATAAAGTGGGCAGTAAATATTAACAATGAAATATCTATGTCATCTTGGGAATATTTGTGGAAAAAGTCAATGAAAATTTCAACTTGTGTAAATGTCAAAGAGAATTGCTTTAAAATGATGTATAGATGGTATATGACTCCTAAAAAAATTGCTATTATAAATGAAAGCATGTCTAACAAATGTTGGAAATGTAAGAAAAATGAAGGGTCTTTTTACCATATGTGGTGGACATGCGATAAAGCAGTAAGTTATTGGACTGAGATCCACAAGGAGATACAAAAAATCTTGAAATGTACTTTTAAGAAAGACCCACAGATGCTATTGTTAGGTCTTAAAATGGAGGAAATAAATGTAACCAAGAGAACATTATTATGGTACTTGATTACAGCAGCCAGACTGACTTTTGCTCAATGTTGGAAGCAAGACAAAATACCTGAAACATGGGAATGGATTAAGAAGATGTTGTTTATGGCAGAAATGGACAAGTTAACAAGAAAATTAAATAACGAAGAAGATGAAACCTTTTTCGAAGATTGGAAAGACTTTCAAGAATACTTGTTGAAAAACTGGGATGTTAAACGTGGTTTGATTTGTTTTGATAGCTATTAAGGAGAAATTGAAAGAGATTTAGACTTTTGAATTGTTACCATTAGTAAGAGAAAATAAGTTTAGTAGTAAATGTAACTGAATAAGAGAAATATTAATGGGGTTGGAGCATTGCGGGAAGCCTTGTTTGGGGGGGAGAGGGTAAAAGAAAATGGATATGTATTGGCTTGTTTAAATTGTATGATCATGAAGTATATCCAATAATAAACTGTATTTACAAAAAAAAAAAAAAAAGAACTCCCCCCCGAATTTGCAGTGGTCCTTCATCTGAAGGGGACCACTGCTCATTGTTGCAGAGTGGCTCTTACCTCTTGCCATTGCAGAGTGGCTCTTACTAAGAGGGAGCAGTAGAGTCCATGGGAATCCAGAAGCCGGAAGCTAAAAACATTGGTGGCAGCAGCCTGTTTGGCTGCTCCACTAGGCACAGCCAGCAAGGGGCAGCTCAGGCTCCACCCCATCATGCCGGGGTATGGCTGAGTAGCTTCGGCTCAGGACCACCAGGGCTGCAATCCAAGCTGTGCTCACCTGGGAGTCAGTGCAGGAGTGACAGCCAGGGCACGCTGCTGCCAAGGGAGAAAAGCCTCCATCTGGTAGACTGTAGTTGATTTTCTCTCTCCTACCCAAACCTGCCCCAGACTTGCAGCCCACGCCTCACCCTTGGTGAGAGGAATAAGTCCCCTGTACTGTCTTGCTGCTTCTCCGCTTGTTTGCAGCCACTACAGGGCATCCCATCATTTAAGTCTTATTTTTAAAATTTTATTTTAATATTTTTGTGATGTCACAAGTGACATTATGCTCCCCTGGTGCCCCTCATGAACTTTTAAACATTTTTTGAGAATTTTGGTTCCACAAAGAGGTTACAGAATTCCACAAAGAAGTTCTGGCACATTCCATCAGAAAAAAGCGCTGGTTTTTAGCACATCTTTTGCTTTTTAAAAGGCTGCTGTGACCCACTCAGCTCATAGAAGGTATCAATTCATAGCTGGCATAGGCTGAGAAGGTTTTGTGCATGCTGGACTTATAGGTCAGGTTTGAGAGTAGCTTCTGAGTATTTTTGTGACATGCCCAAAGCCAATCCAGAGTGATTTTAGCACATGATGCCAGTAACCACATCAAAATCCAGCCTGTGTCATCTGATTTACAAGTAGATTGAAGGGCAGGGACATGGGGGGAGCGCTGTTGGAGACGGCATGACGTCACTTCCAGAGAAAACCTGGAAATGACATCAAACTATTCTAAGGATTGCTAGAAACAATGTTGACAATGCTGATTTTGATAGTCTGATCCAGTATAAGGCAGCTGTTATGTCTTGAGATCAGGAACAGGTGTCAGCCAGAGGCTGCCAAGCTTCAATCCTGAGAACAATAGGGACTAGGTTCCTAAATTCAGAGTAAGGAGCCAATAGGGACATTGGCGGGAAATTTGAACCCACCAATAGAACTATGGTGCGTTCCCTCCCCCCAATGTATATAGTTGGCATCCAGCCGTTGTTGTTTGTCTTTGTTGTGTGAAGTACTAATAAAAGCGTCTTCGCCTATGTCATGGTCCGAGTCCTGATGTATGGAACCCAGTACTTTACAGTGGTGACGAGGATGGGATTCCATTGAGTCGGCCTCAATCGCATCAGCACCAAGCTTCGTTTCAGTTGACGCTGCTCAGCATCGCTCCCAAGCACCGCATCGCCCCCAGGCATCGCATCGCTCCCAAGCTCCACGCAGCTTGCAGCGTCCCGGACACCGCTCCTGCAATGCGCTTGAGTCATGGCCGCAACTCACAAAAACCCCGACAAGTTTGAGCCCTCCCATCCCGAAGTTTGGGACTCTTGGATGGACCAACTCATGTGTTACATAGAGCTCAACAAGTTAACCAATGCTGGGAAATGGAGAGCACTCTTCCTAAGCTCCTGTGGAACCAACACCATCTGCCTCGCCAAGAGTCTCCTGGTTCCCCGATCCATCCTGGAGTGTTCATTCAAGGAAATAATAGAAGCCCTCAACAACTACTTCAGCCTGAAGCTGACCTTCCTGGCTAGACGAATGGGGTTCCAGGGACAAGTGCAGGCCAAAGGGGAATCTGCTGCGGCCTAATGGCCGCCCTGCGTGCCCTCGTGGTGGACTGCTCCTTCCCGAAGGTGGCAGATAACCTATTGACACAATTCATGTGGGGGTTATCGGACACCAAACTGTGTAGGAAGATGATTGGGAGCCGCCAGATCACCTTGGATGAGGCCATGCAACTCGCCACCATGCACAAGGCATCTCATCAGGAGCACCCGGCCACAACAGCTCATCAGGTCGGAATGGGGTACAGCTTAGAAAACTCAAGATGCCAAAGAAGTCTGCTTCATCCGGCAACTGCAACACCGCCAGCCACAAGGGCCCCCAACCAGCAGCCACACGGGTAAGGCCTCTACCCGCACCCCCTGTGCCAGCTGTGGGTAGGCTCATGGGAGGAAGACATGCCAGTTCAGAGACGCAACCTGCCATGCCTGTGGAAAACAGGACCATCTTGCCAAGGTGTGCAGGTCCAAGGACCCCTGGAACACACAAGCTTCCATGCCGTCGCACCACCAGGCTGTCGCCACACATGAATCCACCTCGGAGACCACCGATCTCTATCACCCCACCGACCAGCCGCTTCAGGTGTTGTGTCTCCCTAACCTATCCTCCACCCCAAAGATCCAAGTACAAGTCAGGATCGAGGGGTACCCCTGCTCCATGGAAGTGGACTTGGGGTCTGTGACGTCCATCATTTCTGTGGACACGCTAACACAGCTCTGCCCATTGGGGGGACCCTGTCTGTGGCCCTCGCCCCTAAGCTTGGTGGATTTTCAGAAAAATCCAGTGCCCATTTGGGGGGTCAGAACTTCTCGGGTGCAATATAGACACTTTGAGGGCAACCTGGACTTGGTAGTGGTGGAGGGCAACCTCGTAAGCCTTCTGAGCCAGGCTTGGTTTGAGACACTGGGTATAGCCATAGGGGGTGTGAATAAATAAGAACATAAGAACATAAGAGAAGCCAATGTTGAATCAGGCCAATGGCCCATCTAGTCCAACACTCTGTCACACAGCGGCCAAAAATACCACGTGCTATCAGGAGGTCCAGCAGTGGGGCCACGACACTAGCATGTTCACCAAGGGACTTTGGGGAGGTCTGCTGGGAATTCCCTGAAGTTTTTAACGGGGCGCTGGGCTGTTACAAGGGGCCCCCGGTGTCATTACAGTTAGACCCAACTGTCATCCCCATCTGTCGGCGCTTCCACACAGTGCCCCTCTGCTTACGGCTGAAAATTGAAGCTGAACTAGTGTCAGATAACTGCCATACTTCTGTGTTACGTTATTGCTTACTTGTACACATGCGCTTAGATCTGCTTTGCTTCACTGCAATTACCATGGGAGACTCCTCCACCAGACATAGCTATCTCTGTAACCTTGAAGAAAGGGAGGTCTTGCGTTCCCCAGCTGGTGGGAATAGATCAGCCTCTGCAGGGAGGGGGTAGTCTCCCGTTCAAGTAGTCACATCCCGCCGGGAGGATTCCCGCGTGCACGCTAGCACCTCATTTGCTAGGCTAGTTGAAGCATCATAGTATATACTTGGCCTCTTTGCATTAGCCAACATTCCTGACAATGTTCCTGTGTGCTTGGCAACAGACTGGTATTCCAATAAAGCATAACCTTTGAATGAAGTGTGTGTGGACCTACTTGCTGTTGACCCTGACAGAATTGTCAGGAAACTTTTAACCATTAGACCAAATCATTACTGCCAAAATGAGTGATCCTGGTGGGGTGCCTGTCACAGTGCCGTCTACTACCCTGACGACGCTCCCAGTTATGGTACCTAGCACTATGAGTCTGGTGGTGCCGACCACCATGACCCCGGCTGTCCCCCTGACGACTACAGGACCAGGGGTATCAGCAACAATGGGCCAAGTAACAGTCACGAGCCCGGGCGGGCCTGTGACTACCAATGGCAGCGCCATCCCACAACTGACAATGTCATTTATCCCCTTGCACTTGGGGACTGGAATAACTTACTGATGCAAGCCAAGAGATTGGGAGCAACACCTGGGAGACTCCACGCACACCACCTGGTCATTGCCAGGGAGTCAGAGCCGGGAAAGCATGTATGACCTTCGATTTGGCTAAGGGAGTTTCAGCACAACTCCAAACAGGCCCCTCAAGGGGCCTCCGAGGCCATCGGGGAGTCCACAGAGAGATGTGAAGGGGAGGCTAAATAACCTGGAGACAGATCGCCGAAGAATAATGTGAGACTTGGCACAGTTACTACGCTGCCAATGATGATGAACCAGGTGGTGCAGACACAATTGGCTGCTCAGCGAGGGGGTCTGGCTGTTCCTCCACCTGGTCCCGTCCTACCACTGCCGAGGCCCATGCTTCCACCACCGGCTCCCGTGTTACTGCCGCCCGTGCCAGCTCCGCAGCCGCAGTTGCTGCCACCCCTCCCAGCACCAGCGCCTCTGCCACCAGGTGCCCCACCACCCCTAGGAGCTCCTCCGCAGCCACAGCCTGCACCTATGGCCCCCCGGTGATGCCGCAGCCCAAAGATTTATTGGATGTTACTTTTGATGGTGACCCAGAGAACCTCTCCTTTTTCATCCTGCAAGTGATGAAGTTTGTGCAGAGATGGGCCCATTTCTTCCAGGACGAGGAGCAACAAGTGGCTTCCATTGCTTCTCAGCTGAGAGGGGCTGCAGCTAGCTGGTACGTGTCGTTACATGATCTGGAGGCAGTGGAGCTGGGGAGTGTAGATGCATTCATGTGGGTGTTCCGTGCGTGTTTTGAGGATCTCACGGTGACCAAAAAGGCAGAAGCCTTCCTCCACACATTCAAGCAGGGCAAGCTCTGCATGCGTGAGTACTCTACAGAATTTCGCTGGCATGCCGTCAAGATCTGCGACTAGACAGACCCGGTCCTTGCCCAGCAGTATCGACTTGGACTGGCAGCCAACATCCGAAATAATGTCATGAGCTCCCAGGAGCCGAGGACATTACAGGCCTGGATGGAGGAGGTGGAAAAGGTAGAGAACAAACTGCATACCATGAGACTGGATAGCGCGCTTGCGGCTGGAAGGGCACCCGTGATTCCCCATCCCAAACCCAAGCTGCCCTCGCCGAAGGTCTCAGTCCAGGACCAACGAATGAAGCAAGGCTTGTGTCTGAAATGTGGGGATTGGGGCCGCTACACAGCAGCCTGCCTATCAGGAGAACCCGCTGGACCATCAGGAGAGAAGGTGACAAGCGAAGGGCCTCCACCCCACCCGGGACAAAGTAAAGGCTATTGTGGAGGCCCCCGTGCCGAAGTGCAAGGCGGAGCTCCAGGCTTTCCTGGGCCTAATTAACTTTTATCATGCCTTCCTCCTGCACAAGGCTGCCATGGCAGAACCCCTCCACAGACTGTTGGACAAATCGGCCCAGTGGGCCTGGGGGGCACAGGAGGAGGTGGCATTCCGGGGGGTGAAAACCTTGTTAATTTCTAATGTTCTGCTCACTCATTTTGATGAGTCTCTCCCTGTAATACTTGCGTGGGATGCGTCACCCTATGGGGTCAGGGCAGTTTTGGGGCACCTATTACCGGATGGGCAAGAGGTTCCAGTAGCCTATTATTCTCACACGCTGTCCCCCACCGAGTGGAACTACGCACAAATAGACCAGGAGGGACTTGCTATCGTGGCCAGCATAAAAAAATTTCACAATTTTGTATATGGCTGGCCCTTCATGATAGTCACGGACCACAAGCCGCTCCTGGGTTTATTCATGGCCGAAAAGCAAACGCTGCAGGTCCTGTCACCCCGGGTGTTGCATTGGTCCCTGTTTCTAGCGGGGTACCAATACAGGCTGGAGCATCGGCTGGGCAAGGTGATGGGGCACGTCGATGCCCTGAGTCGTCTTCCACTTCCTCTGACAGGGGAGGACCCAGCCCGCACCCCAGGCATACTTATGCTGGAAGGTGTCCCAGATCCCCCTTTGCAGGTGGTGGACATGGCTGCCCACATGTCCAAGGACCCTGTCCTCTCCCGGGTCTTAAGCTGGGTGGTATAGGGGTGGCTGCCCGTGCCTATGGGGACAGAGTTTTCGACATATAGGGCCAGGAAAGACGAGCTCTCTGCCCTAAAACGATGCTTGCTATAGGGGGATAGGGTGATAATACCGGGATCCATGAGGCAGGAGGTCCTCCACCCACTACATGAGGCACATCTGGGCATAGTCCTCATGAAGGCACTGGCATGAAGTTACGTGTGGTGGCCTGGGATAGGAGCAGAGATAGAAACATGGGTCAGGGGGTGCAAAAGTTGTCAAGAAGTCTGCCCCAACCCTCCGAGTGCTCCGATGCAACACTGGGAATCTACACACAAATCCTGGTTCCAGCTACATGTGGATTTCGCTGGGCCATTCCAAGGCCTCCTATTCCTAATAACTGTAGATTCTTACACCAAGTGGATAGAGATCAGCCCGGTGTCCACTACCTCGTCCTAAGCAGTAATTAAGTTCCTCCACAGGATCTTTGCGACCTACGGCTTACCGGATACAACCATGTCACCCCGCCTTTACCTCGGCCGAGTTCCAGACATTCCTACAAAGAAACCTTATTAGGCACATTCGATCTGCCCCCTTTCACCCTGTGACCAACGGCCAGGCCGAAAGGATGGTCTGCACGGCTAAGGAAGCCCTAAACCGCATAATGGACAGGATTGGGAGTTCTAGCTCACCTGCTTCCTCCTCACCCAGCGAACCACCCCAAACCCTGTCTCTGGACACAGCCCGGCTGAGCTGCTGATGGTCTGCCGTCCCACGACCCTCTTGGACCAGCTCCACCCCGACCATGCTCCTGATTCCTGGAAGCTTGTCCAAGACAGGGAGGCACCTAGGGGGTGTATTTTAAAAACTTCAGAGTGAGTCCCCAATGGCTGGCTGGGCATATCCTTAAACCCACCGGACCCGTTTCCTATGAGGTTGTCACTGACAGTGACAGGGTACTACAGAAACACGTTGACCAACTACGGAGGCAATGAGACCCAGATGCAGGGATGGCTGCTCCACAACCCAACAACTCCAAAGTCCCCGCTCTGGCACCCAAAGAGCAGCCCTCAATCATGGAGGGGCAAGAGCCTGTGTGCCAAGGGGTAGCCAGTCCAGCTGCAGGGGATGCAGAGAGCCCACCGCCACAGCCTCAGCAGTTACAGCCATCACCACCCCCGGCTCCATTCGCCAAACCTCGGCCTGGCAGGGCCTCCACTGACCTGGTGCCAGTCTCCAGAAGGTCATTCAGGGAGTGCCAGGCCCCATCATATCTAAAGGACTATGTCACATAAGAGGGATGGAACCAAGGGGGGAGGGCTCTTATGTCCTGAGATCAGGAACAGGCATCAGCCAGAGGTTGCCAAGCTTCAATCCTGAGAACAATAGAACAAATTAAATATTTGCCATAGGAAATAGGAATAAGTCAGATAAGATTTAATAAAGATGACCAGTGGAGCAAGGAAAACCTCAGTGCCATCACCTGGCCAAATTAAAGCAGCAGCAACAAGTTTGGCACAGACAAAAGAATTAAACACCCAAATAAATGATAGTATTGCCCAGGCTATGAGTATAGCAATCCAGAATATGTTACCGGATCTTTACAGGTGAAACTAGACTCGTTTACACAGCAAATGTCAAATCAAATGGAAGAATTTAAAAGTCAGATATTACAAAACAAACAAGAAATACCTAATTAAACCTAGTAAGTAACGCATTAGATGATAAAGTGGAAGTAGTGGATCAACAGGTACAGGAGCTTAAGAGTAAATGTGATTCTATAGAAGAATCTCTCATGTCTTCAGAATTTGAAAAGGCACTTACCTACTTAGATTTCAAAACATACCTGAAAATAAATCAGAAAATATCAAAGAGATTATAGTAGAAGCATTAGTGAAACTATTAGGAACATCAGTAACAGATCTGGCAGAAGAAATTGAGATGGCCTACAGAAGAAATTCAGCATATGCCAAAAGAAATAGGGTACCTAGAGAGGTGCATATTAGATTCCATAAAAGAACAATGTGGGATAAAATCTTGGATATCACTAGAACAACACTGGTTATGATACAAGGATCAGAAGTGCGGATATTAAGAGAGATTCCATGGCGAATAAGAGAAAGAAGACAAGAATATCAAAGTCTGGCAGACCTCCTGAGAAAAAAAATACAGGTAGATATACTCTGTATACAAGACACTCATATCAAGAAGGAAGACTCGAAGCTTTTAGAATTTAAAAGGTTGGGTCAAAAATTTGTCTCAGCAGACATTTGTAAAAAATGGGGAGTAGTTACATATGTTGAACCATATTTACAGCCTGTATTAATATTCGATTCAGATGATGGAAGAATTCTGATTGTTAAAATTAAGAGGTAAAATAGATCAATATTAATAATTAATATCTACACATCCAATCAAGGTCAAGAGAAATTCTATCAGAGTATATGAGAAGTAATAATGAGTTTTCCAGCAGATGAGTCATATATAATTGGCAACTTTAATGCTGTATACAACTTACAAGAAGATAGGAAGAGTCAAGGACGGAAATTAACTAAGTCAAACGAACTTCCACATACATAATGTCATTGAGTTTAACATTTGTACAGATAGGGAGTTGCCCAAAAAGACTGACACAACCACTTTTAACTTTAAAAGGGGTAACTTCTCTGGTATGAGGGGACATGTGAGGAAGAAATCGAAAGGAAGAGTGGAGAAGGTCAAAACCATTGGGGAAGCTTGGAGACTATTTAAAAAGACAATCCTAGAAGCTCAGACAAAATATATATTGCAGGTTAGGAAAGGTACAAATAGGTATAGAAAAAAACCTGCATGGTTAACAAATAAAGTAATGGAAGCTGTAAAAGGTAAGAAAGATTCCTTTAAGCGGTGGAAAGCTAGTCTTAGTGAGGTTGATAAAAGGGAACACAGACTATGGCAAATAAAATGCAAGTCTGTGATCAGGCAAGCAAAAAGGGAATATGAGGAGCATATCGCAAAAAACATAAAGACCAACAATAAAACTTTCTTCAAATACATTAGAAGTAGGAAGCCAGCCAAGGAGGCAGTGGGGCCCTTGGATGACCACGGGGTAAAAGGAGTAGTGAAGGATGATAGGGAAATGGCTGAGAAGCTGAATGCATTTTTTGCCTCTGTCTTCACTGTGGAAGAGGAGAAGTGTTTGCCCACTCCAGAAGCACTGATTTCGGGAGGGGGTTTGAAAGACCTGAATCAGATTGCGGTGACAAGAGAGGAAGTCCTCCGACTGATGGACAATTTAAAAACTAATAAATCACCAGGCCCGGATGGCATTCATCTGAGAGTTCTGAAAGAACTCAAATGTGAACTTGTGGATCTCCTGACAAAAATATGTAATCTTTCTTTAAAATCTGCCTCCATTCCTGAGGACTGGAAGGTAGCTAATGTCACTCCCATCTTTAAAAAGGGCTCCAGGGGAGATCCGGGAAATTACAGGCCAGTCAGTTTGACATCGATACCGGGTAAGTTGGTGGAAACTGTTATTAAGGAAACAATTAGTAGGCACATTGATGAACAAAAACTATTGAGGCATACTCAGCATGGGTTCTGTAAGGGAAGATCTTGTCTCACTAACCCGTTAGTGTTTTTTGAGGGAGTGAACAAACATGTGGACAAGGGGGACCCAATAGATATCATTTACCTTGACTTCCGGAAAGCTTTTGATACAGTTCCTCATCAAAGGCTCCTAAGTAAGCTCAATAGTCATGGGATAAAAGTACAAGTCCTCTTGTGGATCAAAAACTGGCTTATAAATAGGAAACAGAGAGTGAGTATAAATGGGAAACTTTCTCAGTGGAGGGTGGTAAGCAGTGGGGTACCACAGTGATCAGTACTTGGTCCGATGCTTTTTAACTTGTTTATTAACGATTTGGAATTGGGAGTAAGCAGTGATGTGGCTAAATTTGCAGATGACACGAAGTTGTTCAGGGTGGTGAAAACCAGGGAGGAGTGTGAGGCACTCCAAAGGGATCTGTTGAGGATGGGTGAGTGGGCATCAACGTGGCAAATGGGGTTCAATGTGGCCAAGTGCAAAGTGATGCACATTGGAGCCAAAAATCCTAAATATAAATATACGTTGATGGGGTCTGAACTGGCAGAGATGGACCAAGAGAGAGATCTTGGAATCGTAGTGGATAACTCGATGAAAATGCCTAGACAGTGTGTAGCTGCAATAAAGAAGGCCAACGCTATGCTGGGGATTATTAGGAAGGGGATTGATAACAAATCAGCCAGTATCATCATGCCCCTGTATAAATCATTGGTGCGACCTCATTTGGAATACTGTGTACAGTTCTGGTCACCACATCTCAAAAAGGATATTATAGCATTGGAAAAAGTGCAGAGAAGGGCAACTAGAAGGATAAAAGGGTTGGAACACCTTCCCTATGAAGAAAGGTTAAAATGCTTGGAGCTCTTTAGCTTGGAGAAATGACGGCTGAGAAGTGACATGATCGAGGTTTATAAGATTATGAATGGGATTGAGCAGGTTGAGAAAGAAGTACTTTTCTCCCTTTCTCACAATACAAGAACTCGTGGGCACTCTATGAAATTGCTGAGCGGTTGGGTTAGAACAGATAAAAGGAAATACTTCTTCACTCAAAGAGTGATTAACATATGGAATTCACTGCCACAGGAGGTGGTGACAGCTGCAAGCATGGACAGTTTCAAGAGGGAATTAGATAAACATAAGGAGCAGAAGTCCATCAGTGGCTATTAGCCACAGGGTATAGATGGGAGCTCTCGGTCTGGGGCAGGTGATGCACTCTATTCTTGGTGCTGGAGGGGGCAGCAGTGGGAGGGCTTCTGGTGCCCTGGCCCCACTGCTGGACCTCCTGATGGCACCTGGTATATTTTGGCCGCTGTGTGACAGAGTGTTGGACTAGATGGGCCATTGGCCTGATTCAACATTGGCTTCTCTTTTGTTCTTATGTTCTTATGTTCTTATTTCTCCTTCTGGCAGAAGAATTAAAGCTTGTAGATATTTGGAGAGTAAGAAATGTTAACAGGAAGGATTTTACATTCTACTCTACTTGTCATAAATCCTGGTCTAGGATTGACATGGTTTGGACCTCAAGTACAATTTTTGCAGATGTAATGGAGGTGGAGATATTACCTGCAACCTTCGTGGATCATAACCCATTGATGTTAGTACTTCAAGACTCTCCTAAAGTGGCAAGATGGACTATGAAGTCGTGGATGTTAAACAATCAAGAATTTGTTGAAGAATGTAAAGAATTTGATTTTTTTTTTAATGGAGTATAATACCCGAGACAAATATAGACGTGGTGTGGGATGCCTTTAAGGCTTTCATGAGGGGAAGGTTGATTAGACAAGAAATTTGGCTATGAAAACAGAAACAGGAGAAATATAAACGAATAGTGAATCAAATTAGAAAAGAAGAAACTGGTTTGAAGAAGGATCCAACATCAAAACAATTAAAGTTCAACATAACTAGACTACAACATCAGCTTAATTGTTTGTTATTGCAAGAAATAGCTACAAAATTAAACTATATAAGACAACATCACTTTGAAAATGCAAATAAGGCGACCAGGTGGCTGGCATATCAATTGTGAAAAGATAAAGAGAAGACATTTATAAAATCTCTAAAAAATGACCAAGGAGAGAACTGTTTTAGAACAGAAGATCTCAAAAAAAATTATAGAGAAATTCTACAAAGATTTATATGATCAAAAAGAACAAAACTTGCAAGAAATAGACCTCTTCCTGAATAAATATAATAAAAGGAAATTTACGGATGAACAAAAAAAGTGTTAAATGACCCAATCACCATGTGCAAAATAACTGAAACTATTAAGAAGTTAAAGAAAAAAACACACTAGGATTAGATGGGCAGGATTAGATAAAACGGAGTTTTATCAGACGTTCGAGAACCAATTATCCTTACCATTGAAGATGACAATTCAGAACATTGTTGAAAAGAAAAGAATCCCAGATTCCTGGAAAGAAGCTTTAATTACCTTGATTCCCAAGCAAGAATCTAACCTGACAGAAATAAAGAATTTCAGACCAATTTCTCTCCTCCACACAGATTACAAAATATATGCATCAGTCTTAGCAAATAGGCTAAAAAGTGTGTTACAACAAATAATACATCCAGATCACATGGTGGGTTTGCCCCAAAGACACTTGAGAAATAATGTTAGGACAGTTTTAGATACATTGGAATTCTATGAAGCCCATCCTGAAAAGCAGATGGCTCTCCTATTTTTAGACGCAGAGAAAGTGTTTGACAATGTGAGCTGGGAATTTATAACAAGGCAACTACGGCATTGGGAATGTGGGGAGAGATTCTATTTAATGGTCCAGAAGATCTACGAGCAACAAAAATCAAAAGTAATATTCAAAGAAGATTCAACTTCAAAATTTCAAATACAGAAAGGGATGAGGCAGGGCTGCCCACTGTCCCCCTTATTATTTATTTTTGCAATAGAAACGCTTAACAAAATAGTGAGGTCTGATCCGTTAATTAAAGGCCTAAATGTTAAAGGGGAACAATTTATGTTACAAGTGTACGCAGATGATTTGGTCTTTATTTTAGAAGAACCTCTAGGTTCGATAGGTCAGCTCCTTTATATATTACAAATATACGGCCAAGTAGCAGGGTTAAAAATTAATCTTTCAAAATCTAAAATACTAATTAAAAACTGTACAAAAGAAGTTAAACTACTACAAGAAAAGTTGGGATTTGAAATAAGTAAAAAACTTAAATATCTAGGGGTCATCTTAACAAATAAATGTAGTTCATTATATGATGACAATTATAAAAAAAACTTTGTTAGAACTCAAAAAAGATCTAGAAAGGTGGAAAGGGTTACAATTATCGCTGTTGGGCAGAATTGCCACAATCAAAATGAGTATTCTTCCGCAATTTATTTTTATTTTTCAAACTCTTCCTATTGTTAAAAATCAGAAATTTTTCAAAGAACTTGAGAAAATGGTTTCGTCCTTTATATGGCAATCTAAAAAGCTGAGATTTAAACTTAAGATGATGCAAGACAGGACAGAAAAAGGAGGTTTGGGATTACCAGACCGGTACATATATTATAAGGCCATAGCTATGGTCTGGATAAGAGAATGGGTGATCTTATCTAATGTTAGACTTCTGAAAGTAGAGGGTCATGACGTCCCTATGGGGTGGCTTGTCTTCATTTGGTACAACAAAGAAAGGAAGTATTTTGAATGTCATTTTATAAGAGGTCCATTACTGAAAGTATGGAAAAAGTCAAGCACTATTATAATGTTAAAATCCCAAGATGGGTATCACTCATAGAGGCTTTTGTGAAATTGTCCTTGTATACGAATGAGCGAAGGTGTTGTTACGATGACCTATTAGATAGCAAAAACAAATTAAAACCAATAGAGGTTTTGAAATTACAAAATACTGAAATGTCTTGGCTACAGACAATGCAATTACAATCCAGATATAAAGAAGATCAGAAGGAGGGTTTTTATGGAAAACCCACTGACATGGATAAGATTTGGTTTAACTCGGGAGAAAAACTTATAAAGAAATTATATATGACTTTAAAATGCAGGAGGAAGTGGTGAAACCTAGTATGGTAGTTTGGGCTAGAGATTTAAGCCACTTTATAGAGTTAAATCAATGGTTGAGAATGTGAGATACCAATATTAAAATCACAAGAGCAGTTGCATTCAAGGAAAACATTTACAAAGTAGTAAAAAGGTAAAGGTTCCCTTGCTCGAAAGCCAGTCGAATCCGACTCTAGGGTTGCGGTGCTCATCTCCGTTTCAAAGCCGAAGAGCCAGCACTGTCCGAAGACGTTTCCGTGGTCATGTGGCCGGCATGACTAAACACCAAGGTGCACGGAATGCTGTTACCTTCCCACCGAAGTGGTACCTATTTATCTACTTGCAATTTCTTGCTTTCGAACTGCTAGGTTGGCAGGAGTACAAAGTAGTACACAGATGGTATTTACACCCATCTAGGTTAACTAAATATTCTATGGCAATATCTAATATTTGTTGGAAATGCAAGCAGAATGCGGGTATGTACTTGCATATGTGGTGGACTTGCAGTAAAGCTAAAGAATATTGGTTGATGATTTGTAAACTGTTACAGGAAATTATTGGATATCCAATACCATTAAATCCAGAATTGTTCCCGAGACAAGGTTGCCCCCTATCTCCACTATTGTTTATTTGGACATTGGAAGTATTATTGGGGAAAATAAAAGAGGACAAGAACATCAAAGGATTGACAACGAGAGGCTTTACATATAAATATAGAGCTTTTGCAGACGATGTAATGTTTATGATTCAAGACCCAACTGAGAATATACCACGACTGATGCAAAAAATTAAAGATTTTGGAGATTTGGCTGGCTTTTATGTTAATAAAAGCAAAACAAAGGTGATGTGTAAAAATATGACGAAACAGAACCAAATGAAACTTCAGGAGAAAATCCAGTGTGAAGTGGTTACAAAGACAAAGTATTTAGGGATTGAATTGACTATGAAAAATATAGATTTATTCAAAAATAATTATGAAAAAATTTGGTATAAGATTCAACAAGACATGAAAAAATGGAACACTTTGAATTTATCACTAATGGGAAGGATTGCAACAGTTAAAATGAATATTTTGCCTCGGTTAATGTTTTTGTTTCAGACTATCCCAATACTACGACAAAGCAAGATATTGGATGGATGGCAGAAAGAAATATCAAAATTTGTGTGGGCAGGAAGGAAACCAAGAATTAAAATGAAAATTTTATGTGACACCATAGAAAGAGGAGGACTTCAACTACCAAATCTCAGACTTTACTACGATGCGGTCTGTTTAACGTGGATAGAACAATGGATTAACCTTGAAAATATGAAGCTGTTGGCATTAGAAGGTCATGATAACAAGTTTGGATGGCATGTGTATTTGTGGTATGAAAAATCAAAAAGCGATAAATTTTTTAAACATCACTTTATTAGGCGATCACTGTTCGAGACCTGGATGAGATATAAAAAATTCTTTTATGAAGAACGACCACTTTGGATAGTGCCAGCAGAAGTGATTAAACCATATTCGAGACACAAAGGATTAGATTGGTTAGCTTATAGAAATCTTTTAAAATCTGAAGGGAAAAGCTTTGTTATGAGAGACAGAGATGATGTGGAGTTTGATTATGATTGGTTGAATTATAGACAGATTTATGATTTGTTTAAAACTGATAAGAGAAAATATGGCTTTAGGGCAAAGAACAATGAAATTGAAACTATATGGGTGGAAAAGGGAAAAAAATGATCTCAAAAATTTATAAGGTTTTACTGAAGTGGTATACAGAGGATGAAATTGTAAAAGAACAAATGATAAAATGGGCTGTAAATGTAAATACTGAAATAACTATGGCATCATGGCAATGTTTGTGGGAAAAGTCAATGAAAATTTCAACTTGTGTTAATGTCAAAGAGAATTGCTATAAAATGATGTATAGATGGTATATGACTCCAAAGAAAATTGCTAATATAAATGAGAGTATGTCTAGCAAATGTTGGAAATGTAGAAAGAAAGAAGGCTCCTTTTACCATATGTGGTGGACTTGCGATAAAGCCATGAGTTATTGGTCAGAGATTCATAATGAAATACAGAAAATTTTGAAATGTACTTTTAAGAAAGATCCACAAATCTTGTTGTTAGGTCTTAAAATGGAAGAATTAAATGTAACCAAAAGAACATTGCTATGGTACTTGGTTACAACAGCTAGAATGACTTATGCACAATTCTGGAAACAAGAAAAGATACCTGAAACATGGGAATGGATTAAGAAGATGCTTTTTATAGTAGAAATGGACAAAATGACAAGAAAGCTTAATAATGAAGAAGACGAAGCGTTTTATGAACAATGGAAAGATTTCAAAGACTATCTTGAGAAAAACTGGGACGTTAAAAACAAATTGATTTGCTTCGATAGTTATTAAGGAGAAAACAAGAAAAAGAATGATAAGATTGTTAAAATGTTACCTAATTTGACAATGAAAGTGAGACATTTTGTTAATGGTAATTAGATAATAGAGTTTATAAGGGGGTAAGAGCATTGCGGGAAGCCTTGTACTGGGGAGGGTGGGGAGGAAAGAAAAAGGTATGCGATATCTATAAGATGTAATTTTAAATATGTGAAACATACTCTATAATAAATGGTTTAAAAAAAATCCAGAATTGTTCCTTCTTAATATGATACCAGAACTTTATGGAAAAGTAGATAAAACTTTGATGATACACAGCATAACCGCAGCAGAGATTCTTTACGCTAAATACTGGAAAACAGACAAAGTTCCACACAAGACAGAAGTGATACAAAAAACGTTTAACATTGCTGAAATGGAAAAATTAATGCTTATGCTAAAAGGGAAAGATGAGTCTGTCTTTGAAAAGAATGGGATTAAGTTGTATAAATAGAGGCATCATAAGAACATAAAAACATAAGAGAAGCCAATGTTGAATCAGGCCAATGGCCCATCTAGTCCAACGCTCTGTCACACAGAGGCCAAAAATACCACATGCTATCATGAGGTCCAGCAGTGGGGCCAGGACACTAGAAGCCCTCCCACTGCTGCCCCCTCCAGCACCCTAAAATCAAGTTTGAAGGGTTAGGCTAAAAATTTAGCGTTTGATTATGAGAGACAATGCTGTTGTAAATTTTTCCTTTAACAATTTTGTATATTCAATCAGCTATGTAATTTTCTTTTTTTTGTTAACAAAAAAAAAAGAGAAAGAAAAGAAAGCATACATAAAATATTCCACAGGTGGTTCTGGTCACCTGACAAAATTGCTAAATGCAATCCAGAATTGTCTAAGAACTGTTGGAAATGTAAAACTAACGTTGGAATGTTTTTTCATGTGGTGGAATTGTGGAAATTTGCATACTTTTTGGTTAAACATTAAAAAGATAATATTTGAAATCTTAAATATTAAACTAGATTTACTTCCAGAGATATATTTATTAAATATAATCCCTGACAAACACGAACAAAATGATATCTATTGACATATATACTAACGGCTGCCAGAATATTAGTAGCTAGTTATTGGAAAACAGATAGCTTGCCCTCTAGAGATGAGTTAGCGCAGAAGTTGCTAGAGGCGGCTGAGATGGATAAGCTTACTACACTACTTGAAGGAAAAAAATGATTCAATATTTCAGAAAAGATGGCAAAGAGTTTATAAATGGTTGCATAATAAATTGACATAATGGACTCTTTATGTATTGAAGCTATTATATGTATACGAATGTATAGTGGGAAAATATGATTAAAAAGTTTTTAAAAAATTTAAAAAAGGAATGCAGTCATCAGGGTTTTCTCACATGTATTTGTGTATAACATATAGCTAGATTCTCTGCTTGGGAGGTTGATTTGCATGAAGAAAATAAAAGAGTGTAAAGCAGTTTGGGTTTTTTTGTCTGAAATCTAGGATGTGATGGAAGTCTCTCTTGGGTGATCCCCCGTAGTTGTAGCTGGAGTTCAGCCTAGCAGTTACCGCTTGGAGCAGAAAATTTCAGGCACTACAAGACATACCATGGTCTCCCAAAGGACAAGTGAACATGGATTATACATATTAGGGCTGCCAAAGTTAGAAGCGACTTAGCGGGATTTCACACACACACAGTCAAAAAGAAATATATTAAGGGTGAATTAACACTGCTTTGCATACAGTGCTTTAAATGTTCTTATGAGTGAAACCAAACAGTTTAAGAGCTTGTATGAACTTGCACAGAAAAATAAAGTTGCAGATAAGAGCAGCTTGTTCCCTAAGGGTGAATACTTCTCCTAGTGAGACTACTCCCTTCCTGAACTCTCAGCCCTTGTCATAAAAGAAAATCTGTACAATAGCTTTAATATGTTTCAGGGTATGGATATTCATTTGCTGCCCTACCAAAGATAAAGGACACCATGCAGAACAGATATTTGCAGCTCCTTCAGTTATTATGATAACCTGTCACCTTCTGATCAATGAAGCAATGGATGTGTTTGAAATGGTAAAAAAGGTACATAGGCCACTCCCTTGTCATTATTAATAATACAGCTAATACTGAACTAACATGAATTCTGTAAAAATAACCAGAACAATATGACAGAAAGTATAATGTCATTTACAAGATTAATTGGTTCACTGTGGCATAAACATGTGAGTCATAATGCTCCAATAAACCAGATGGTCTCTAAGGGTCTGTAGGACTTCTTGTTTATATGAATTGACTTGGAAAAACTAATTATATACACTTGCAATCAATTCTGATGTCCATAAGTGAGCAGACTTTCTTTCTATTTTGTAAAATTCTGTTTTTACCATAAACCACATTGATGAAGAAGAACCCAGCAGGGGCTTAAGCAGCCTACACTGACCTGGATGGTCATTATCAACTTGGCACCAAGTGGAAGTTGGTCCCATGCAGCACCTCCTGGCGCGTCGTCAGCAGCCCTCCACCACGCAACCCACCACTTGTGTTTATTTGGCTGGCTGCCGCCAGGCTACAACCAGGTCCGGGCGACTGGGCATTGCCAGCTCTGATGGGCGCCGGTGGGGGGGGTCTGGGATGTCGGACGCTGTCCCCACTTTCCCCTTGCACCATTGGGACGCCACTGCTTCGGGGGTTGCTGCCCTCCTTCATCCGGGTCCCGGGAGGCATGCTGGACACAGCTCGGGGGCCTCCCAAGCTGTGGCAGCATTGCCGCGGGATGGGACACATGTCCAGAAGATGTCAAAAAACCTCCAGGATCTCTGGCCAAACTGGCCTGGAGAAAAATTGCTTCCTGACCCCAAAGTGGCAATCAGCATTTCCCTGGGTGTGTAAGAAAGGGCCACAAGAACCAAGCACTCCCTGCCCTCCCTTCCTGTGATCTGCCTGTTGTTGTTGTTCAGTCACACAGTCGAGTCCAACTCTTCATGACCCCATGGACCACATCATGCCGGGCCCTCCTGATCTGCCTAAGTTCACAGAATCAGCATTGCTGTCAGATGACCATCTAGCATCTGTTTGAAAACCTCCAAAGAAGGAGAGCCCATCACCTCCTGAGGAAGCTTGTTCCACTGAGGAACTGCTCTATCAGGAAGGTCTTCCTAATGTTTAGCCAAAAAACTCTTTTGATTTAATTTCACCCTTTGGTTTTGTTCCAACCTTCTTGGGCAACAGAAAACAATGCCGCACCATCCTCTATATGACACCCTTTCAAGTACTTGAAAATGGTTATCATATCACCTCTCTGTTGTCTCCTCTCCAGACTGAACATACAAAGCTCCTTCAGTCTTTCCTCATAGGACTTGGTCTCCAGACCCCTCACCATCTCCGTTGCCCTTCTCTGGACACATTCCAGCTTGTCTATATCCTTCTTAAATTGTGGTGCCCAAAACTGAACACAAAACTCTAGGTGAGGTCTAAAGAGAGCAGAATAAAGCAATACCATCACTTTGCATAATCTGAGTCAGTTTGGTGTAGTGGTTAAGTGAACATAAGAACATAAAAGAAGCCAATGTTGGATCAGGCCAATGGCCCATCCAGTCCAACACTCTGTCACACAGTGGTCAAAAATACCAGGTGCCATCAGGAGGTCCAGCAATGGGGCCAGGACACTAGAAGCCTTCCCACTGTTTTTTTTTTAATTTAATGTATATTTTATTGGTTTTCAGGGAAAAAAGATAAAAGGGAGAGTCATAACATTTTCACAATATCTACTTGAATTTCTCATACATAATGTAATTACTAAATTACCTAAAAATTTACCTCTTCTTAAACTAGCTGCTTAGCAACACTATATAATAAAACAAAATAAAAATGTATATGCTTTCTTTCATCTATCCAGCACCTATACATTCTAGTAACATTTCTGTTAAGCATAATCTAAAAATCAGGTTACATATCTTCATGCCTAGCATCTTTAACTTAAAAAATAGTATATAATTCCATAGTAAATACCCATTTTTCTATTTAATATATCTCTATTTTTAAGCACTTCTTATATAGCAAAGTTGTTCATATCATCCTTGAAGAAGAGGACCAATATCTATAAAGAGAGGATAAAAAAAAGGTTATAATTTTCCAAACAAATTTTTAAAGAGTTCAATCCACATACGTATCCAATATAATAGCTCTTAATGGGTTTTAATTTAACCATTATATTATTTGCCAACCAAACTTATTAAGATCTTCTAAATACATTTCCAATAAAATAGATCTTGAGGAATTCTGATTAACCATTACAAACAAATTGGTATCAAAAAATTTGCTGCATTTTCTATTAAAATCTTCTTCCAAATATCATTAGATATTATTTAGCTAAATCATTTTATACCATAATTATTTTATATCTGCAAATTCTAACATCAAATAATTGCTTTATATTATCATTAATCTTCCTCATTTTTACCATTTAATTATAAATTTGGGTTAGGCTATAATTCATATTGATCAGTTACTCATAAGCCAGGAACAATTACACATAAAGCAGTTTAATTATAATATTTAGTCTTTTTCTTCTTTCTTTGTAATCTTTTTTAACACTAGCATAATGTTGTGTCTTTTTTCTTTATATAAGGAGAATTCGCTTGTTTCATTCCATCTGTATTTAATTTTTAAAATAGGCACAGGTTCCAATAATTTTGGTTTATCTTCCAAAGGGAGAATCTTCTCCTTTGTTATCTCAGCAGTTGAAAGATTTGTCAGGTTGTTAATAATGGTGCTGAGTTATTCTGTAAAGCATCTTATCTTTTCTTTAGGTGCAAAAGCCAGATCTTGGTTCAAGGTTTGTTCTTCAGGTGTAGTCTTCCTGTTCAATTACAGTTTCCTTTCACTTCTTTTCAAAGAATCTCTAAAAGGCTACTTGGACTGCTTCTGTGACCTCGTGTTGAATTATTTCTATGAGTTCTTTTTTTTGCTCCCTGGAAAATTGTATCTCTTGTATACCATCAAAGGCATCTCAGTTGTCCATCTTGTTACACGTGTTTTGGGAATCCATCTTCTTCACGTAACAGGGTTCTAGTTATATCAGTACAAACAACAGTCTCTGGACTTATGTTTTCTTTTTTTATTATTTGCTTGCCCGAATGGGCAAGGTTTATTAATTTTTTTATAGAAATTATAGAAAACAAAAAAGAAGAGCAATACATTTCAAAATATCCAGCCATTGTCTCGTTCATAACCTCATTAGGTACATAATTCCCTTTTTTCCTTTGCTAATCTGTAGTCCACAACAAATATCATTATATAAAAATCTGTTCCCAATAAACAATTCATTTTCTTCTACATCCTATCTGCTATAACTATTATTAATTAGTTTTATAACTATAAAAATATAAGAGGGGAAAAAAAACAGGTGTTACAGAGCAATTTAACAGTTCAGATTAGGTCACATATTTCTTATATAATATCAATCTAGTCAAGATATTATTTCATATTTTTCACATTATTAGCTTTCAAGATCCCATTTGCTTGCAGACCTAGACATAGTAATTTATATTTTCTCCATAACATCAACTCCCAACTTCACAATACCAAAATACTTTCCCCTTCACACTATATATAAATCCATCTTTTCTCTCACAACATTTAAGTCATTGCAACTCTTCTAAATAATCCGCCCACTGCATTTATTTTTCCCTTGCAGTGCCCACTTTACAAATCAAACCTGCCCTATAATTTTGTATCAACCATCAATTAGATCATTACAAATATCTAGCACATATTATTTCAAATAAACCAACCATTACTTATAGCTTTCACTAATCAGTTAAGACAATGAAGATAAGCAATATTTGTAACTACAGATTATATTCTTAGTCAATCATTTATATATACAGAGAAAAATATAAGCATCGGTATTAGTACAGAGAAAAGAAGGAAGAAAGGAGTAATATATAAACAGATATTTCTTAGCAATTTGAGAATCTCACTTTAGATAAATCTTCTTCTCATTAATCAGTTTAACCTTGCAAACCATCAAGATATATTGCTACAAATTAGTCATACAATTTATATTTCTTCTGTTTTCCCTGCAAGTGTCTCCCTAAAATTATTTGTCTCCTGTGCCTTTGATCTTTGTAGAAATCATTCTCAGTCTTGTTTATGTAGTAGCACTTCAAACTTTGCTCAGTCTCTGAAAACACTTTGAAGCTGACCCCCTCCTCTTCCAGACTGCTTGTGTGAGAGATCAAACAGCCCAAAGTCTGTAAAAATGCCTCGTTGTGCCTGTTAACTAAGAAAACTTGAAACTTCCAGCAGTCAGAATAGCCTTTGGTTATTTCTCTCATACTAAGAGTCACATCTCCACATCGGTCAAGGTTTTTGGACAAGGATGACATCATCTGCAATGGAGGGTCCATTATTTCAAGTAAACTAGTCTGCTCACTTTTAAAAACACTCATGATTTGTTCCAAAATTGGAGAGATAGCTTCAAATATTTTAGTTGCATTCACAGAATGATCTCTTCCCAGAAAGTTTCTGACAGTTGCAGGTCCTCACTGATTTGTGCTGAGAAAGCCATTTCACACTTAAGCCGGGTTTCTTGTAAACAATTGTCTCTGTAAAATTACATCATTAAGAGTGCTAGTTTCATCGCCATTTTAAATCCAGACCATTTCTCTTCCATAAATAAAGTAAGTCACTGTTCTTCTATATTTAAAATGTTTTCCAAATAGCAGATAGGAGATTTCAATATATTACTCTGCCCCTTGTACTTATATTGACGATGACGCCCCGGAACTCTGTTTGGCCGCTTAGCGTAGAAATGCGTGAGGGAAAGAAAATTCCTCAGCACCTCCTTTGGCTTCTCTGGAGGATTTATAGGGGCAAATGAGAAGTGTTTTCCAAGCTTAGAAGTTGTCAAGAAAAAGAAAGTACTTACAAGTTCATCGCCTAGTTGTTATGACAAGGTTTAAAGGCTCTTTGTTTAGGGGTAATACAGCTTGTCAGTCATGCTATCACGGCTGGTCTTCGGTGCTTCCTGTTTCAGGACAATTCTGACTCCACACCCATTGTTGCCACAGACGGGGGGCTCAGATATAAAAGTCCTCTGCATTCAGTTCGTACTCCTGACGAACCGATGGGACCAAGGAAAACCAAATGGCACCCTAAAAAAGCTCCAGAAGTTGGTGAGTCTCAGAGCCCCTGAGAAACTCAACCACATCACTGCATTGTAGCCCTGCCTCCCTGGGCTTGTTTTCTTTAAGCCTCATCACTGTTCCTAAACACAATCTCTGTAGCCATATTAATTCCAAAGGGTTTCAATGTAGACCAAACAATACACAGTTTCCTTTTTAAAGCCCTTGCAGTACAAGAAGCAAAATTTAGTTTCAGTTCAAAGCAATACAGTCAGCAACTTGACTTAAGTTTTCCAGTGAAAAGTTTGTTAGTATTGTTAAAATATTCAGATGTCAGTGTTTTCATTTTGCCCTCAAGTATTATTATATAGATCTTTCCTTCCCAGTCTTGTCGCTGCCACTTATGAGAAGAGGGGGGGGAATTCCACTTTGACGGGGTACCTTTGGTGCCGGCGTCGGAGGTTAGGAGGTTGGGAGTGCTCCTGGACTCCTCTCTAACGATGGAGGCCCAGGTAGCAGCCACTGCCAGGTCGGCCTTCTTCCATCTGAGGCAGGCACGGCAGTTGGCCCCCTTCCTTGGCCGCGATGACCTGGCCACGGTGATCCATGCGATGGTCACCTCAAGGTTAGACTACTGTAACGCTCTCTACTTAGGGCTGCCTTTGTCGCAAATCCGGAAGCTGCAGCTAGTGCAGAATGCTGCAGCCAGGCTGTTGATGGGTCTCTCTAGGAGGGACCATATTCAGCCTGTGTTGAAAGCGCTGCACTGGCTGCCAATAGCGTACCAGATTCGCTTCAAAGTGCTGGTTATCACCTTTAAACCCTGTATGGCCAGGGTCCGGCTTACCTGAGGGACTGCCTTTCCCTACATGTTCCCCCAAGGGCACTTCGGTCTGGGGGCCGTCATCTTTTGGAAATTCCTGGCCCCAGAGATGCGAGGCTGGCTGCCACAAGAGCCAGGGCTTTTTCGGTGGCGGCTCCTACCTGGTGGAAGGAGCTCCCAGAGGAGATCTGGGCCCTGCGGGACCTTGTCCAGTTCCGCAGGGCCTGCAAGACGGAGCTCTTCCGCCAGGCTTTTGAGTAGGAGCCGCCACTGCCGCTATTCCACCTCAATATTCCACCTCGAAAACCCGTCATCTTGGGTTTAAATGTGCTTATGTTGTATTGTTTGTTTTTATAATTTTATCTGGTTGATGTTGTTTTATATTGTTTATATTGTTTAAATTCTTTATATTGTTAGCCGCCCTGAGCCTTCGGGGAGGGCGGGATATAAATCAAAACAAACAAATAAATAAATTAATTAATTAACACATGGAATTCACTGCCACAGGAGGTTGTGGCAGCTACAAGCGTGGACAGCTTCAAGAGGGAATTAGATAAACATATGGAGCAGAGGTCCATCAGTGGCTATTAGTCCCAAGGTATAGATAGGAACTCTCAGTCTGAGGCAAGTGATGCACTGTATTCTTGGTGCTTGGGGGGGTCAACAGTGGAAGGGCGGGGTATAAATTGAAATAATAAATAAAATAAAAATAAATTAAAAACTTCTGGGTTACAGAGCATCAGAGCAGACGATCTCTCAGGGAGCTCCTGAGAATCACTGACTCTTTGTAGTTTTTAGGGGATCTTTGGGAGCTCCCAAGGTCCCACCAACTGTCTTGGAGGAAGGGTCAGTTGCAGAGGACTTTTTTTAATTTTTATTTTTTATTCATTTTTTAACCAGACAATTACAACAATATTTGACACAAAGAACAGTTATCAGCTCGCTTGAACAATTTTCATCCCAGTAGCTCCAGGGAATCAAATAGCCTTTACAAATCCACCTAATACAACCACTTAACACGTGCATCAAACACAGAACAGTTAAAAGAACAGCAACTTTTTGTATAACGGGTTCTTTGGGATTGTCTCATTATTTTCTAGATAACTAATGATAGACCACACCACTTGAAACCACTTCTGGTACTTTTTTGACTGCACAGCTGAAGAATTATATAAAGTGCGCCCATGAATAAAGCATTCCCAGGTCTTCTCTTGCCAGCATGTTAGCGTGGGAACATATCTTTGTTTCCATTTTTGTGCAATTGTTATTTTTGCCAACATCAATAAAGTCAACACTAATGTTTCTGAGCTTTTTCTACTTACAGACGTATGCCATGTCTCCAAAAAGATGGAATCTAGAGTGCAAGGTAAGTTTATTTCTGTTATTAATGCAATTTGTTGAATTATCAGCATCCAGTAGCCTTTTATTTGTGGGTAGGACCACCAGCAATGCACAAAGTCCGCTATCACACTACAGTTTTTCCAGCATTTATTTGGAATCTTTGAGTTTATTTTATGTAGAACTGCCAGTGTCATATACCACCTATTTAATATTTTGAATGAGGTGAATCTAATGCTGAAAATATTGGAAGTCTTACTAGGTGAAGACCAAATTGAGTTCTATTGGTCCTCTGTAAGTATCTTTTGACAGTCTAGCTGCCATTGTTTTTGAGACTTTAGGATAGTTGTCTTTTCGCCCTTCAATATAAAACTATAGAGCTTACCTATCATTCCCTTTATTTCCCCATTTGAGTTTTTTAGTAATTGCTCAAAATCATTTAACGGTCTAGAAAATATCCCTTCTTTCTGAAGCTTGGTCAAGAGATCTTGTATTTGCAGATATTGAAACCAGGGGATTTTCTCCTGTAATTTATTTTCTAAGTCCAGTTTAGTCAGAGAAATTCCTTTCTTTGTTAAATCCATTAGTCGTGTTATACCTGCATCTCTCCATGCCCGAAAGGAATTTTCCTCTTGACCTGGCGGGAACCATTCTTGGTTGGAAAAGTTGAGAGTTGAGAGATCTTTGGTAAAACAGCTGGTTTGTATTCATTCCAAATTTCTAAGGCCGACTTAAGAAATAAGTTGTTTACCTTCGCAATTTGTTTTTTATTATGATTTCTCCAGTATAACTCTGACAGGGAAGACAAGTACAACTCTGTTTCTTGTATACCTTCCCAGCTGATTGTCATGCTATTGGTCAAGGCCCGCACAATATTTGTAAGATTGGCTGCAGCATAATACTGGTGGAAATCTAAGAACTCTAAACCTCCATTTTTGGTTTTCTGAGTTAGAGTGCTAAATTTAATTCTTGGTTTCTTATAACCCCAAAAGAAGTCATTTAGCATTTTTTGTCACTTTTTAATTTCCATGCCTGAAATAGAAATCGGGATTACTCTAAACAAAAACAGGAACTTAGGTAAAACAAAGCTCTTTAATATACTGATTCTATCTGCCCAATTGAAACCTAAGTCATTCCATTCTTTTAGTTGTTTTTTAACGTCCTTAAAGACGGAATGGTGATTGATCTTTACCAAATCTTTAAAATCCATTGGTATTTGAATTCCTAGACATCTCCAGTGTGCTGTTACCCAATCAAACGGGAAATCAAGTAGTTCCTTTTTTACTGTTCCTTTTATCCATTCTAATCCAACTGCTCAGCAATTTCATAGAGTGCCCACGAGTTCTTGTATTGTGAGAAAGAGAGAAAAGTACTTCCTTCTCTACCTACTCTATCCCATACATAATCTTATAAACCTCGATCATGTCGCCCCTCAGCCATCATTTCTCCAAGTTAAAGAGCCCCAAGTGTTTTAATCTTTCTTCATATGGAAAGTGTTCCAACCCTTTGATCATGCTAGTTGCCCTTTTCTGCACTTTTTCCAAAGCTATAATATCCTTTTTGAGGTGTGGTGACCAGAACTGTACACAGTACTCCATATGAGGTCGCACTATTGATTTTTACAGGGGCATTATGATACTGGCTGATTTGTTTTCAGTTCCCTTCCTAATAATCCCCAGCATAGTGTTGGCCTTTTTTATTGCAGTCGCACACTGTCTCAACATTTTCATTAAGTTATCTACTATGACTACAAGATCTCTCTCTTGGTCAGTTTCTGTCAGTTCACACCCCATCAACATGTATTTATAGTTAGGATTTTTGGCTCCAATGTGCATCACTTTGCACTTGGCCACATTGCCACGCTGACGCCCACTCGCCCATCCTCAACAGATCCTTTTGGAGTACATCACAATCCTCCCTGATTTTCACCACCCTGAACAACTTCGTGTCATCTGCAAATATAGCCACTTCACTGCTTACTCCCAACTCCAAATCATTAATGAACAAGTTGAAAAGCATAGGACTGAGTACTGATCCCTGTGGTACCTCACTGCTTACCACCCTCCACTGAGAAAATTTCCCATTTATATTCACTCTGTTTCCTATTAATTAGCCAGTTTTTGATCCACAAAAAGACTTGTCCTTTTATCCCATGACTATTGAGATTACTTAGGAGCCTTTGATGAGGAACTTTATCAAAAGCTTTCTGGAAGTCAAGGTAAACAACATCTATTGGGTCCTCCTTGTCCACATGTTTGTTCACTCCCTCAAAATGTGTGGACTCTAATCTGGGAGAACCAGGTTTGTTTCCCCACTCCTCCACTTGCAGCTGCTGGATGACCTTGGGCAAACCATAGTTGTGGCAGAGGTGTTCTTGAAAAGAGCAGTTTCTGTCAGAGCTCTCTCAGCCCCACCTACCTCACAGGGTGTCTGTTGGGGAGAGGGAGAGGGGGAGGGAAAGAAGTTTGTAAACTGCTCTGAGATTCCGAGTGAAGGGTGGGGTATAAATCCAATCTCCTCCTCCTCCTCCGCCTCCTCTTCTTCTGATACAGCACAAAATGGCATTTGCCTTTTTAGTTACTGCATCATACTGCCAACTCACATTCAGTGTATGGTCTACTAAGACCCCTAAAACCTTTTCACACATACTACTGCCAAAACATGTCTCCCCCATCCTATAATTATGCATTTGATTTTTCCTACCTAAATGCAGAACTTTACATTTATCTCCATTGAAATTGATTTTGTTTTAGCCCAGTCTTCCAGCCTGTCAAGATCATCCTATATCCTACCTCTGTGTTCTACCATATTTGCTACCCCTCCCAATTTAGTATACCTAGGCTCAAGCGAGGGGAATGGGGGGAGCAGATTTGGGATCCTTGCCCTTACTTACCTGTCAGTGCGCAGTTCCCCTGTGGAGTACCTGTGAGGGTTCTGAAATGGAAGAGGTCAGCCGCAGAGTATGGACTTTGCTGGCCTCCTTGGGTGTCAGCCCCAAGTGCTCACCCTGAAGTGCAAAGTGCCCTCTTTGTGCTTCTTCCACAACCAGAGTGCCTTGCTGCTCACTCGAAGTCCACACAGCAGGGAGCTCTGAGACAGAGTCTTGTGCTACATGCCCTAACTACTGAGTTGTAAGACGTCCTGGTGGAAGTATTTGTTGGAGGGGGAGCCTGATCAGGTGCTGGTGAGGAGGCATGGCTGCCATGGTGAGGGAGGTGATTAGCTGAGCTTGTAGTTGGCATCCTGAGCTCCTACGAGCCTAATGGGCAAGACCATCACAGCAGGGGATGACTTGATTTTCAAGTTCAATGGGTGCCTATGGGCTATGCAATGTTTTTGTTGGCGTAACTTTCTGCCTCTGGAACGGGTCATTTCCCAGGCCGAAAGGGCTCAGGGAGCCAACTAACTTTGGCCATGCCCCCAAACCCACTCACAACCATGCCGGCACAAGGACCTATGGCTTAGTTGTGCTGTCAGGCAGCTGCCATGGCCTGCCACTGGTGCCCATGAGCAACAGAGCACCACTGGAGGCCTGCACAATGATAATGTATCTTGGACATATGTCAGTGCCTGTGCCATCATACTGTATCTTGAACATATGTCAATGCAGAGGTCAGTTAGCTCCCTGAGCACTTTCAGCTCCCCCCCCCAGACTGCTCTGCCCAAGTACCTTAGGCATCTCTTGTAAGGATTCCTCAGGGTTTACTGGGGGCTGCATTAATATCCACCAGCATCACACTAAAATCTGGGCTTAGACCTCATCTACACATGTGGTGAGGCAGTAGTATTTGAGAATGACAAAATGAGTCCATATTCAAATTAAAAAAAGAGTACGAAAATGAGAAAGGTTCTAGCCCAGCTCTTCCTATGCATGGTATGCTAATTTCCCACTTATAGGGAATTAGTAATGATGTTGCACAGGGGTCCCTAATTATTAATGATGTTGCACAGGCACCATGGCACCCTCCAACACCTTTCCTGGTGCCTGCCAAGAATTTTTAGAAAGTGCAGTAGCCAGGGGAAGGCTTTTGCTTGGCAATCTTCTGATTAGCCATTGGAAGCTTGCTGCCACCACAGCTTTAGAATCTTCACTGTGTGACTGAAAGAAAGCTGTGGCAGCCATTTTGTGGCTGTGTCCACTGTATGATGTCAAAATTCTGAAGGTGCTTGCAGGCTCAAAAAATTTGGGAACTCTAGTGTAGCAGAACTTTGAAAAACATAATCCCTGCTTTCTAAAATTGTAAATTCCATTCTACCACCTAAACCTGCTGCCAGCTAATTACCAGTTTATTCTTCTGTGTTACTGCAGCTGGCCCACAGGGTGGGACTACTGGGGACTCTGCCCCCTTTCTTAAAGAGCCAGCCCCTTTCTTAAAGATTCCCTGTTTCTTAAAGGCCCACCCACTTCTTCCCAAAAGCGCCCCTTTCCCTCCTCTCCCGCAAGAATTAAAGGGCTCTTCAGTTGATCGGTGGGGAGCATGTGGCCCCCCGAACAGCTGGAGGGCCTTTTAAATCTTGCAGGACGGAGGGAGGGGGCACACACCACCACCCCTGTTTCTTTTCAAAAGAATTTAAGGGATACCTTTAAATGCTTTTGAGAAGAAGCGGAAGGGGATGATGCGCACCCCTCTTTCTCCCTCCTACAAGATTTAAAGGGCCCTCTAGCTGATTGACAAGCCACATACTCCCCACTGATCAGCTGAAGGACCCTTTAAATCTTGCAGTAGGGAAGGGAGAGGGGTAGGCACCACCCCTTCATTATGGCAAATAATGGCAGCCCCACCAGAATTTTTTTTGCCCCACAAACCACAAAATCCTGGCTACGGGCCTGTACTGCAATCTGCAATGACATCAGGAGAGCCCCCCCCCGCTTTCTCATGCTTCAGAGCATGTATTCTGTACTATCAGGAGGAATTGGCAGTGCCAGCTTTGGCCTGTCAGCCATCAATAAGTCCTTGGCACACTCTTGGAAGCACTTTTCCAGCACTAGTGGGGTGTAACGTTAACTAGAGGGAATTTCACATTACCGAGACTCTGCCGGATTGAAGCCGTTTCTGATTCGTCTTGAAGTAAACCGGTACAGGGCTGCCATTTCACACATGGCTTTCCCTGACCGGAAAAGAGCCGAATCAGAAGCGGTTTGGCATTTCAGATTGCACCGCTTTGTTTTCCCGCCGGTTCCCGCCACGCCTTTTTTTTAAAAAAATGTTCGCTTTAGAGCGCTATAGCGCTATAAAAACAACACTGCAGGCATTCCAATGGGGTTGCTATGATGCTATTGCGCTATAGCGCTATAGCGCTATAACGCTCTAAAGCGAACGTTCAAAAAAAAAAAAAGCCGGAGATCGCCCGCGCGGGCGAAAAAAGGCGGGAAAAAAGCGTATCGGATCCGGGAGAAGAAACTGATGACTACTTGGAAGCGGTTGACAGGTAAAACGCTTCAGCCCCGTTTCCTGAACGGGACAGAAGTGATTCTGTGTGAAATTACAAATATATTCCGGTAGGGAACCGGTTCTAAAACGGTTCTGTCTGAAATGCCAGACCAGAAACCGTTTGGGAACCGTTCCTCTTCCGGATTATATCATCTGTCTGAAATTAGGACTTGGAAAGCCAGGTTCAGATCCCCACTCACCCATGCTCATTGGGTAGAGTTGCCAGCTCCAGGTTAGAACATTCCTGGCTATTTTTGGGTAGAGCTTGGGGAGGGGGATTGGGGTGGGATTTCAGCGGGGTATAATGCCATAGATCTACATTCCAGAGTGGTCATTTTTTCCATGGGAATTGATCTCTGTCTCTTGGAGCTCACTTGTAATTTCAGGAGAACGTCAGCCACTACCTGGAGGTTGGCAACCCAATTTGGGTGACCAGTCACTCAAATTCACCCTAGCCTTACTTACTAGGCTGTAATGCGGATAAAATCGAAGTGGAGATAAACGTTTATTCTCCCCTAAGATCCTCGAAGGAAAGGGGGGGGGGACCGTAACAGAAGCATAAAGATGAGTAAATTTTTTTTTGAATAATGCAAAATTTGCTGCCCCAAATGAGTCATCACCTCATCTTCCTTCCCAGCTCGGTCTGTAGTGGAACGCCATTTCTATCCATGGCGACACACCAATACTGTAATAATAAAACAGAACTAATGGAGGAGAAATCTCCCTCTTCCCGGGACTATGCGTTACCACGACTGAGGAGGTTACTGTGAGACAATGGACTGGTCGCTGTCACATGGTCCTGGCCGAGGAGAGGGGGACGGCAATAATAACTAGAGTCAATCTAGCCTCCTGGCATTATTTAACTCCTATTTTTATGTGCAGGGGAGAAAAGACTTCTCCTTCCTCCTCGGCTTCTTGAGGGGAGGGAGGATACGACGTCCAGCAGGGAGTTTAGGTAGAACCAATTGAGACCTTAGGTTAATTTGGCCGCAAACATTTGAACAGGTGCTCATACATCTCTCTTGCCCCTCATTGGTAACCTCCCCTGCTCACACGCTTTCGCCCCCCCCCCCTCCCCGGCTCAGCCGCGCTCACGCACAAACCAAACGGCAAGCCGCCCGCTCCCTTAGGAGCGCGCGCTTTTTCGAGCTCGCGCGCTCTCTTCTCCTCCACCCGCACGCGCTCGCTGCCCTAGAACGCCACTGTTCTGGAGCGAACTGGGTCTGAGGCAGCTGGAAAGTCTCTCCAAGATGCGCTTTCCAATTCGGTGCCTGCCAGAGTCTCTCGGGGGCCCTTGCTGAGAAATTCCTTCTGTCTCGGCTTCTCTCGGAAGCGTTCCCAGCTGGAGCGGCTGACCCATTGAGAGCGGCTTGCTTGAGGGAAGAGAGAACTCGGCAGTGCAAGCTTTGGGGGGCTGAGAGAAAGCCGAGCCGGCTTGGAAATGCTAACCCGCCGGCATTTGCTGCTCGCTTCTCTCCAGCTTTTCTGTATCTTCCGAATAGGTGAGTGTTGGTGGCCCCTGGGCTCTTACGGGGTGGGGGGGCGACTTTGCCACATCCCTTTTTCCTTACTGGTGCACGGTAGCTCCCAGCTCTCCCTTTCCCCAGAATGGCCAGAACAAAACTTATGAAATCCGCCACCTTTTAAAGATGTGGGGCGCTGGAATAGGCATTCCATCCTATGGAGATGTGGAGTGCACTGGAAAGAAGGGGTCGTTCTCTTTGATGAGCTGGGATGAGTCTTTCAAATCCCTTGCAATCAACACGATCTGGCAGTGTTTGCTTCTGGCTGTCCTTCTTCCTTTGATGCTGCAGGTGCATCTGAAGACGTGGGGCTCTATTCCTGGAAACCTGAGGCTGGCCTCAAATATTGTCAATGTTTAGAACGGGCCACAAGACTCTTGTTCATTTCAGGTGTCCTTTTCCAGCCATTTCCTTTCCATATTGCCAGCCAGGCACATTGATCTGGTTAAGCTCCACTGCTGTCTCCAGGTCTCTTCCTTTGCACTGACTAAAGCCATAAAATAGCTAATCCGAATTTCATTGCTATAAGCAAGGAAACTCCAAAGGCACAGTGCTTTTGATAGGGAGACGATTTCTGCTATTCCTTCTCTCCCTGGCAGGCAGGATGAGGCACTGGCATCTGCGCAGATAAGAAAGAGAGAGACTGCTTACAATCCAGTACAGTGTTGGTAGCAGGAATGCATCTGCCTTACAGTGTTTAGTGTTAGATAGTGCTGCATGTTCAAACAGTTAGTATTGGGCAAGCTTCGTTGAGATGAATGGCACTCACAACAAATATGTTTGGGAATGGGATGCTGTGATGGTGAGGGGAGTTTCTCATCTAATTAATTACTGCTGTGTGCCAAATGTAGACATTTGTGCAAGAGCAAAGCAGCTCATCAATCCATTCATGCTTAGGACCCTCATATTCAGGTATTGATTTTTTTTTATTGACAGTGCTACTTATATAACCAAATTAATATGCTGGGTGCATTCCTGTTGTATTCCTTTTATGTTGTTCGTTAGCAGTTTATTACAGAAAATCCACTTAAATTGACAGTGTTGTTGTAACCAAGCAAGTTCAAATATTATTTGTAAAAATAAGAATTGGGTTATTTGATTTATATGTGACATGTAATAATGTTTCTTGTCGCATTACTAGCCAAGCAGATTCTGGGGGAAAATGCTTCCTGACCTGTGAGTGAAAGTAAAGAATTGCTGCAGTTAGTCATTTATATACAAGTCCAGTTTTTCAACAGATAAAGTAGGTATTAGCCTACATTTTATCCAATAGGTTCTGCTGCTTTTGGTTCATTAAACCTTTGTAAACCATGAGGATCAATGTCATACTCTAGCTAAGCAAGAAATTTAATTACAATAAATGTATCAGCTGTTGCACATATAAAAGAAATCAAGTGTCCTTTTGAAAACTTTGCTGAGATTAATTTGTAATGAAATCTGAGTGGTTACTCAGATGAAATTGCAATAATTTATGTAATAGAATGGCATCCTTAGTTCTTCATTAGTCACCATTAGATGTTTTGCCTTGATGAGTTCGTTTTAATGGAAATTAGTTGGCTCATGGAAGTGTGGAATAAATGTTGGGAATATATACAAGATGTAGTAAGTATCAACCTTAGTGGTGCTGAGGTTTATTTGATACATAGTTTAAGTTGTACCATATGTCAGGGAACTTACAGTGCAATTCTGAGCATGCATACTCAGAAGAACCTGCCACTGAGTTCAGTGGGGCTTACTCTCTAACAATTATGCTCAGGGTTACAGCCATATTTCCTTATAATCAATGAAACTTCAGTGGCTGCAGAAATACTTTCAGATAATGTGTTATTTTTGTTTATATAATATTACTTGTTTTAACTGGAATGTTTCTTTTAATAATCAAAGGGGTGAATACTTTTTCTGTAGACACAAACTCTTGTTTAAAAAGCATAAAGCAGAACCTGGTTTGCACAGAGTCAAGGAAATTCTCCTTCACTGAAGCTTTTTAAAGATTTCCATGAATTTACCTTTGGGAAGCAAAATTCTAGTTATGATACATGAATTCATTGATGTACTCAGGAATACAAAAGTGCATGACAAGGATCAGAGTCTTTATTCATATATCAGGTATACTATCAGCTATTACTCTTTGTCTTCTTGAAGAGCACACAATTGTTTTTAGACATTATCTGAAGGGGTCGGTGAGAGGTGATAGATTGTTTGGTCTTAGTAGCAGCTCAGCAGTTCATTGTGGAGGACTGTTGAGCCAGACTTCTTTGCATAATGAACAATGTGATAGTTCCCATGCTTGTACCAGGAATTAGATTATCAATTATCAGATTTCATTTGACAATATGTTTGTCCTGACAGAAGTTTCTTGTCCTGTGCTACCGTTTCCTATGCAACTTTTACATTGTTGAATATAATCTTGTTGTATACCTTTTCTAAAAATTTAGTTCCAAAAGTTTGAGAAGATTTGTTTGTGTATGTTTGTGCACATGGAAGATACTTGTTATAACTCAATCTTGATGTCCAAAACCTTTGGTTGGTAAAGACTGGTGGCTGGTATCATTATAAAAGAATAGACATAATATGGTAAGTCTCCATAGACTTAGTTTATGCTTAGTTGCTGCAATTTAACTTTCTTCTCTTGAGTGTAGCATTGGTCATGATGCCTATAGCACTTTTACAGCCCCTTCAGAGTTTTCTTTCTCATAGTTTTGACCATGGGTGTATAACATATGACTTGCAGGCCATATACAGATCAGCCACACCATGCTGAGTGGGCCAAGGCTGGGGGAGGGAGGTACTGGCATAGCAGTATTCTGACCCCCATTCAAACTTCTTGGTGTTTGCATCCTTTGGATTGCAGCAAGAAGTTTCTTCTCCCCTTTGGAAGGGATCTGAACACCATTTCTCAGCTGTTGTCTGGTCTGAGAGGCAATGTTTTGACATCACACACACAACACATGGAAATTTCTCTGTTGCATCCCAGGGCCTTACATTTCAGTCAAGCATCCCAGAATACACTGGAAAAATTTCCCGGAGGTGGGGGGAGAATGCCATTTCACATCCCAGAGGACCCCTGAGAAGCAGCATTCTGACACCCCTTCCAGCAGTTACAAGCTTCCATGAGCCAGGTAACATCATGTGGTGGTTCACTTAGCTGTGGTCAAGATCCATCACGGCCCATCTCTGCGACTCCGTCGTTCTATGTTCCACAGTTTGGTGCATGCTGACTCATGTTCTTTCATCTTGCAGTAGCTTGCCCCAGAAGTATTGGCTTTTATTTTCCTTACCTCCTCTTTTGCCTAGGTTCTGTTTATGTAGTTGTTTGTCCTGTCATTCATCCTTCAGATTGAAATCTTTTAAGAAACCATCAGTGCTTAGAGGTGCATAGTCACCACCCACTCAATCATTTTACCCTCAAAGGGAGGAGTATTGTACCATACTATAGACATTGAGTTCATTTGGGTCCGTGGATGACTTCTTCAGGAAAGGTTTCACAACAATCTCCTTCGAGGCAGTTGACAAAGTATATCCTTCTTTAACATTTAAAAAGTCATGGTCAATCGATACTACGATGAATTGTTACCATGGTTCTTATAGACTCATAGAATGTTAGAGTTGGAACGGACCTTGCAGGTCATCTAGTCCAACCCCCTGCACTCTGCAGGAGCACAGCCAAAAGATAGCTCTTCATACCTACATACCTACAACATACCTGAAAGATGGTTGTCCAGTCTCCACTTGAAAACGTCCAGCGAAGGAGCATCCACCACCTCCCAAGGCACTGCTCAACTACTCTTACAGTTAGGAAGTTTCTCCTGATATTTTGCTGGTAACAACTCCCTTGTAATTTCCACCCATCAGATCTAGTCTTGCAATCTGGAGCAAGAGAGAATAGATCTGCTCCATCTTCTACATGACAGCCCTTCAAATACTTGAAGCCTGCAATCATGTTCCTTCTAAGCCTTCTCTTTCCTAGGCTAAACATACCCAACTCTTTCAGTCTTTCCTCATAAGACTTGGATTCCAACCCTCTCACCATCCTGGTCGCCCTCTTCTGGACATGCTCGAGCTTGTCAACATCCTTCCTAAAATGTGGTGCCCAAAACTGGACACAGTACTCCAGGTGAGGCCTGACCATAGCAGAATAGAGTGGAATTACCACCTCCCGTGATCTGGACACAATGCTTCTGTTAATGCATCCTGACATAAGCATTGTGTCCAGATCTTGTTTCCTCTCACAACATTCTTGAAAGTGTTTAGATCCAATCCACAGTACAGTTGTGCTAAAAAACTGGATTTCAGCTTGTATATACCTGTTTACTTCATTATGACTCACAGGGGCTTCAATAATACTTTGGTTTCTTTGCTTTGTCTTTGCATGTGAAGTCGTTCTACTGAAGACTGGGATTACTGTGAAGTAATTAGTTTGAGTGCTGTCATTTTAGCAAGTCTTGTTTTCCTCCTTTTTTGCACTTGTCACTTAAGTGGTCAGTTCCCACTGTGACTCCTTTAATTAGGAATTTAAGAGTGAGAAGGTTCAGCTCTCTTTCTGACAATTTCAATTCCTCTTCAAATGGGTTACTGTTTTTCAGGTTTCTCTTCCAAGCATTGGAAGTCTGGATTTGTTCCAGAACCCCTATATCACAAATCATGCACTGTTTGTGAGCTGTCCTAGTATGACATATCCTTTGGCTAATCAAGACACTATGTTCATAAGCTCCTTTTCTCATTAGGACAAGTTATTGTTTGAATATGTCACAGGATTCTGCACAGAAAAATATAAATCAGTAGGAAGAAAGGTTTTAAGACTTAAAGTAAGCAAAGAGGAAAATTCACTAATCACAGAACAGCCTATTCTTCCAAAGAAACTGGCACTTTAGTTTCAGAAACAAATTACAGTTCCCATGATACCTGTTATTAGGACAAGCCAAAATGATCCAAACATTATGCTAGCTTTAGTGTTCACCAGGACACTTTATCAGTCTGGATGATACAAAATAAAAGGAGGTGGGAGAGGAGAGGGAAAAAGATGTTTCAGACTATGATTTTTAAGGCCTTTTCTAGCCAGTATTCCTTTGCTTAATGCTGGTGGGCCGTGAAGATATAAAGTGATGACACTCAGGGCTGTATTATCCATAAAGCTGACTAGGCTGAAGCCTAGGGGCCCTGCATGGACTAGGGACCATCATTTTTTTTTATTATTTTTTGCTTAAGCATTGTTATTTTCTCTTCATAGACAGCCTGTAAGGTTGCATCAGGTTGCACTGTTAGCACCAACTGTTTTTGAGGAATGGTTGTAGATTTTTAATCTCTTCTCCCCGCCCCCCGCCCCCAAATTTACACATATTTATTTATTTATGTATTCCTTCAAAGTTACAGTAATCAAGCCTGGAAGTGACCATTGCATGGGTCACCATAGCCAAGTTCAGGGGGTGGGAGGAAGGGAACCAGTTGCCCAATCTACTGTAAATAGTAGTTACTTGTCTTGGTGAAAACACAGATGGGATTTCCCCCACATGGACAGCAGGAAGTCCCCACAGTAAAGGAGCATGTCCAGATGGCATCATGCTCAACCTGTGTGTGACTCACCTGCTCCAGATTTTTTCGTTATACACTTGAGAAAATAGATTTTATTTTCTCTGGAGTAAAGCAGAAACTTTGGGATGGCCGTAGGTGGAGCATCCATATAGATGTTCCTCCATAGCCACTGTGGGGAGAAGCTGTCCATGTCTCCCCACACACAAACTCTGAGCCCTTTAAAGGGATTTTCAGTGTGGCTAGGAAAAAGAGAGGAGAGGGGGAAAGGTATAAAGCCTTTTATCGAAGGTTAGAGGCCAGTGCTCCCTCTAAACTGTGGAGTCTTGTGAGCAAAAATTCTACTTTGAAAGCTACTGGCATTAAAGTTGTGAGTGAGTGATTTGGCTACTGCATAAATTAGTTTGCTCTGGAGCCATCTTTCCTGAGCTAAGACAAAAATGTGTCTGCCAGAGGCTAAAAAACTGTGAGCTAGCTCACACTAACACAGCTTAGAGGGAACACTGGCGAGTGCTATGAGCTCATAGGTGTAACCGAGTGGCAGCAGAGCAAGTGGCTTGGAAACAGAGAGTGTGTTTCTGCACTGCTTGTTTCTGCTGCTGCTATAGGGGGACACATTTTTATGCCCTTCCCTGAAAGCAGCTTAAAAAGTTTCAGACAATAGATCATAAAGGTTAATGAAGTTGTTCCAGAAGAATGCATTTGACTGCTCTCTAGCCATTAGTTTAGTATGATATATTGCACCCCTTTGTTTTAGTAGTAATATGGATGTGAAATTCCCACCTTCCCCTTTCTCCAGCAACTTTCTGTGACCTCTGAACAGTAGATGCTGGAGGTCACAGGATCCATGTGAATAAAAACTTACACAACCCATGCGGCTGCAGTGAAGAGGGGGAACAGGCTGAAATCATTCCCATCTCGCCTCACTCTTTCACTAATGGAGCACTGCTGACATAAGATGAAGATGGATGTGATGTTGTCCAGTCTTCCACCTCACTGCGCCCTGAATGGCATGGTTTTTTGTCCACCTGGGTCCTGCAACTTCTAGCTGCTTCTTTTTCCTCAATCCTGAACCCAATAAAGGGTGGCCTATATTTGATATCTTTCCTGTGGTGTCTGTTCTATTTTAATGTGTCACATACTTTACCTTGTTGATAGCTACCATGTTTGGCCAACTCTTCATAGTAGTGGTAGCATTTCCATGGACCTCTGTTAGCGATACCAGAAGTATTATACTAATTCCTAGTATTTAGATTGTACTTCTCTTGACTGCTTGAAGTACTTCATATACATTAGCTTAGTAAAACTTATGCTGTAGGATACAGTAGTTTTATTATCCCCATTTTACAAAGGTGTGAGGGCTGTGAGAGAGAAAGAGCAACTTGCCCAAGGCCACCAATTTAGTTCATAACTGAGGTGAAGTTTGAGCCAGGATCTTCTTGGCTCACAGTTTCTGTACTCGTTACCATACTTCAGCTCTCAAAAGTACTAAAATGCTGTCAAGTACACTTTGCCTGCGGCAGTTTGCAAAGAGTTACACTGTTCTGCTCAAGTAGTATGAAAGCTGTCTAAGTCACGACACTGATTCTTTATATGAGGAGCCGTGGTGGAAGAAAAGAAAAGGAAGGAAAGAAGAATGATGATGATGAAGTGGGGAAAGAAATTTTATTTCTCTCAAAGAGCCCTACACATTTTGTGTGCAGCTTCATTGGGGGATCTCTTAAAGTGTTCCCACCGTAGGAAGGCTGTAGAGCAGACTGCCAGTGTGAAGCAAGATTTATGGTCAACCAATTGTCTCAAATTATCAGGGTATAGTACAATTAGGGTTACCACACTGACTGATAAGTGGTCGGGATGGGGAAGCATTTGTGGAACTGGGACACTTTGAACTGAATATGTGCAAGAAGGTGATTTGAATTAATATTTGAATTTTGGTTCCACAGCATTCTATGCTTGCCATAATTGATTCGGCTCAAGAACTGGCAGTCAGAAGACACTGGCCAGGGCTGACTGGCTGCTTGGCGAAGTCCCGCCCACATCAGCCCCGGTCAGTGTTTTTGCCTCAGTCTGCTCCAGTCCTCCGACAGGAGAGGACTGTCTGGAGTGTGAGCGCAGGGACAGGCCCTCAAGGCCGAGGCAGGTGAGAGAAGCCCTTTTCCAAACCCCCCCCCACCATCCCCTGGGCCTTCTATGGGGGCAGTAGGCCCAGAGAAGGCCTTTTCTGTCCCCCCCACACCATCTCCTGGGCCTTCTATGGAGGCAGTAGGCCCAGAGAAGGCCTTTTCCACCCCCCACATCATCCCCTGGGCCTTCTATGGGGGCAATAGGCCTTGAGAAGGCCTTCCCCCCCCCACACCATACCCTGGGCCTTCTATGGGGGCAGTAGGCCCAGAGAAGGCCTTTTCTGTCCCCCTCCCACCATCCCCTGGGCCTTCTATGGGGGCAGTACGCCCAGAGAAGCCCTTTTCTGCCCCCCACACACCATCCCCTGGGCCTTCTATGGGGGCAGTAGGCCCAGAAAAGGCCTTTTCTGTCTCCCACACACCATCCCCTGGGCCTTCTCTGGGAGCAGTAGGCCCAGAGAAGGCCTTTTCTGTCCCCCCCACACCATCCCCTGGGCCTTCTATGAGGGCAGTAGGCCCAGAGAAGCCCTTTTCTGCCCCCCCCACCATCCCCTGGGCCTTCTATGGGGGCAGAAGGCCCAGAGAAGCCCTTTTCCACCCCTCTTCCCTTCCTTTCCGCCCTTTCCTTTCTTCCTCTCTCCTTTCACTCTTCCCCTCTTCCTTCCTTCCTTCCTTCCTTCCTTCCTTCCTTCCTTCCTTCCTTCCTTCCTTCCTTCCTTCCTTCCTTCCTTCCTTCCTCCAATCCTCTTTCCCTTCCACCTCCCTCCCTTCCTTTCTAGGGCCCGTTGTCTTCCACCACAACAGGCTTTGCTCCCTAGTATATCATAAAGTTGATGGGTTAATTGCAGCCCTCCCTAATTCAGGATTCAGGAATTCATGTTTATTTACTTCATTTATTATTCTCCCATTCTTCATTTTTATCCTCACAACTACCCTATGAGGTAGGCTAGACTGAAAATGTGTGAATGGCCCAAGGTCACTCAGCAAGCTTCCATGGCAAGTAGGAATTCAAACCTGGGTCTCCCAGGTCCTAGTTAACACTCTAACCACCATACTGTTTGTTTGTTTTTTGTAGACCATGCCCAACTCTTTATGGCAGTTGCTCTCAAACACTTGGTAGGAACCCTAGAGAGGATCTTGACCCTTGAACAAATGGTCACAAGGCCAGGAGTGAGGAAGTACAACAAGATGAGTTGGTCAGAGGAGGCTTGATAGCTAATTTGGTTTGCCTGTCCCTAATGTGAGAAATAGCCGTGAATACAGCCTGCTGCTCAGTAAATTTGTACTTTTATATAGATACTAAATATGCAAAATGAAATAGAAACTCAGTGTTAAGTGATCTGAGAGAGCCACTTGTTTTATGTTGAGAAGGGGGAAATGATGTGGTTGGTTGGCTGGCAAGTGGGTCCCAAAGAACACAATAAGTTTAGAAATGGATCCTGAAAAGTCCTGTAAGTTTAGAACTGACTCCAACTTCAAAGAGTTTTAGAACCATTGCTGTATGATAATATCTGTAGTCCTTCCAGGTTTTTCAGTGTTAGAGACAGGAGACTTCATTCTGTTCTGCTTGACCTCTCCTTGAATTCACAGGCATACAAGTGGGTGAAATTAGTGCCTATGCTGGAAGTTCTATCAGGGTTGATGCACATGTCATATTTTAGCTGTAGACCTAAAAATGTAATGTGTTGATAAAAAGCTGTGTTTTAAAACTCTTGTACGATACTATTGCACTCATCAAAAGGTTAGAACTGGCTAGAGCTCTTACAGTGCAATCTGCAGATCTATTCAGGAAACTGGCTTATTCCTGAGAAAGTGTCCTAGAAACCTGTGAGAAAACAGAAAGAGAAGGGTTAGCACAGATGAGGTTGCAAAGAGACTGTGGTGGTATGAGACCAGAAGAGAGTGCTATGGTGTGGGAAGAGAAAAGGGGGGGGAAGATTAGCAGATGGCATGTAGGAAGAAGAGGAAGCTACAGGGCACAAAGAGAAAAATGAGCCTAATAGAGTGGGCCAGCATGAAAATATTGGATTTGAAATATAACAAATGCTTGGATTAGTAAAAATACAAAAGTAACCTATAGAGTGATTTATGCTCCCCTGCTGTAGCTATCTATGTATACAATACCCATGTGAAAGGTAGATTTATAATGTTGTATAATAGCCAGATGAATGTAAGTATATTCTGACCGTTCATGGGCTTTTGTTCTTGTAGATTTTTATCCCAGCATCCATTCCTGAGACTTTGAGAAATCTACTAATTTTAATTTCTTGTCAAGAATCATACCAAGCCTAAATGTGTATGCTTTGTATGTGTAAAAAAAATCTGACTTGGTTGAAAAACATATAAAGCTTTAATCTGCAAAGCAGTTAAGTTAATTCTAATCACATCAGTGGGACTTAAATCCAAGCATTTATTTATTTACTTCATTTATACCCTGCCTTTCTCCTCTCCTCCATTTTATGCTCATAACAACCTGGTGAGGTAGGGTAGGCTGAATGTGTGTGACTGGCCTAAGGTCACCCAGCAAGCCTCCATGGCAGAGAATTTGAACCCGTATCCTATTCTGAAGCGGTAACCATTAACACACTGGTTTTTTCCATTTAAGTGCTGTCTAGATTGATCTGTAAACTTGTTATAGTTAAATAGCAGTTATATCTTAGTTATATTAAGCAGTAGGGAAATGTTTGAGTGCTGGAAAGGTTTTTTTAAAAAATGAAACAAATACATTAAAGTCTTTGAAAATTTGTTTCTGTATACATTTCCAGGTTCCTTCTTTCAAGTGCAATGTATTGTATTGTGCTGTATATTGTATACAATAAATGGAGCCAGATGTCTCTTAATGAATAAAGACCTGTTTCTGTGCTCCCACTAATAGAATCTCATACACAGTCATTAGTGTATGTAAATTTTCTTGGCAAATCATTAGGAGATCCCCTTTAATGTGACTAGCTTACTGTTGATGAGAATGCTGTATCAGCTAATTTTGGTATTCTAACAGTGTGAAAACTATTAATTTGAACTTAATAGGAATAGTTTCCTTTAAGTCATTAAGACTGAAGGAGCATATCATCTAGCACAGATCGAACCTCTGGGGCACTATAAATTAAGAAAGCTAGAAAGCTCACTCTGAATACCAACATATTAAAGAAAGGCTTAGCTTCCCTAGGGATGCAGACAGTTGCCAGGGGAGAGACACATAAACTCCTCTTCTTTACTTCCCTTCTCCAAAAGTGATGTTGCCTGGGAAACATGGTTCCAAGTGATCCCCTTCAGTCAGTGCAGTATAGGATACTCACTTAACCCATGCTTTGATTCGACTCAGCCTTGTAGTTGGCTATTTAGCTTCCTGTCCAGGGCTAGCAGTATTTCTTTCTAGGCAAATAGTGTTCCAGACATTCTGTTCAAGTATGTCATGGCATGCATGTGTATTCATGCAGTTATGTGCAAGCCACTGGGCTGCTCATGTGTATTTGAGAGCTGGGAAAGGCTTTTGTCTTTGTCTGTGAAGCTGTTCTGTCTTCCAGTGGTGACAGTCAATGGGAAAATCTGTTTGGGGGGGGGGAGTTCTAACCTTTTGGTCAGAGAACACTGTACACACAATTCAGAGCAATTTTACTATTAAAATGCACATTTTCTTTCAAGCTCTGTGTCTCCTACTGCATGGATGTGCAGTTCTTTCCTCAAGGTCTGATTAATCTTTACAATGCATAGGATCTCAGTGAAGCTACCCTATTATGTTCGTCTGTACCCAATGCTATTTTTCCACCTGCCTGCACAATTCATGGGGAGAAATGTCAATGTGGAGGTGCAGTTCATATGCCAAATATGTATGTTTTCTCAATATTCTGTTTTTTCTAGGACATTTTAATGTGTTCACACAACAAAGCTAAAACACAAGCACAATTCTCATACAGAAAAGATAGCAACTATTAAGTATAGTGATAGAATTTACGATTAGCACATACTCCCTTTATATTTTACAGTGCTAGGCAATTGGTGATTTGTGGACTTGACCTAATATCATATGATCGTTATATTAAAGTTTGTTTATATTATATAGTTTATATTAAAGTTTGTTTTAACTAGAATTGCCAACCTCCAGGCAGTAATAGTTGGCACCCATTATTACAATTGATCTCCACACAACAAAGATCAGTTCTCTACTGAAAATGGCTGTTTTGTAGGGTGGACTCTCTGGCATTATACCCTGCTGAGGTCCCTCCCCTTCCCAGGCTCCACTCCTCGTATCTCCAGGTATTTTCCAACCCAGAGCTGGCAACCCTAGTTTTAAGCCATCCCTTATTGTAGGGTTTCCAGGTCTTCCCTGGCCACCAGCGGGGTGGGGTGGTAGCATTGCCAGCTCCAGGTTGGGAAACTCCTGGAGATTTGGGGGTGGGGCCTCGGGAGGACATGGACCTCAGTGGGGTACAATGCCATAGAGTTCACCCTCCAAAGCATCCATTTTTTGTAGAGGAACTAATCTCTGCATTGTGGAGATGAGGGGTAATTCTGGGGGATCCCCAGGTCTCACCTGGATGCTGGCATCCCTACTGGAACCAGGAATATTATAGTGATGGTGGAAAGTATTGCCCCGTTGCAGCCAATATATGATACCCTGTAGGATTTTCAAGGCAAGAGACAAATGGTAATTGGCCATTCCCTGCCTCTGCGTAGTTATGCTGCATAGTTATGCTGCGTAGTTATGCCATTGCATCACCAGAAACATGGGATGCTCTGATATTTGGGCAAAACCCAAGGCCGGCTCACCCACTAGGCAAACTAGGCATTCACCTAGAGCACAGGCTGGCCCTTAGGGCACCAAACTGGACCCACCCACGCCGCCAAAGCCCCCCAGCCTCTGCCAAAAGCCTACAGCCTCCTCCTCTGCCTGCCAAGGATGCCCAGCCCTGCCTGGCCACCCACCTCCCTCAGTCACGCCTCGGGGGGGGCATGAGGAAGGCAGGGGGCATGAGGAAGGTGCCTTCCTCACGCCCCCCCTGAGATGTGGCTGAGGGAGGTGGCAAAGTAGGGAGAAAGCAGGGAAGAAGCCTGGCAAAGCGGGGAGCCCAGGGGGATGGCTGGTGGCGGCGGCACCCCTCCTCACTCCTCTGGGCGGTTGCCAGGGAGGGAAGAACCTCTGGCGTGGGTGGTGCCAGATTCCCTCCCCACTGGCTCCCGAACAGCCCATGAAAGTCCTTCCCGGAAGATGGAAGTCGAGCTGGCGCCTTCTTCTGTGTCTGCCCGTAGATGAAAGTGAATTAGCCCGCACTTGCCACAACAGCCACACCCGGCCGAAAGTGAGGCTGCCCTTCGCCCCCAGCCCCTCTCAGCTCCTGCCAGCCTGGATCAAGGCAGAGAAGCGCTGCGGCGCCCAGAGCCTCCCTTTGCCCTGCAGGAGTAGCCCTGATGGCCTTTCCCGGGATAGCCGCCAGCTGGAAGCCCCAGCCAGCTCCAAGCCATTGTCCTCCTCCAGGCATGGCCAAGGGCCCATGAGCCTCCCCAGTGCAGCGGGGACTCGATGCACCAGCCCTCTTGTAGGTGGGGAGACTGGCCGGGGGCAGAGAGAGGTCACACCCCAGAGCTTGGAGGATGTTGAGGCGCCTTTGGGAGAGACGTTGAGCCTGTGGAGTTGTTATGTCTTCAGAGACATAAGGCCAGCATAAGTTGAGCAGGTGCTCATTATGCGGATTCAGAAACTGTCTGGTATTGCCCAATCAAAGAGCTTATGGAGGGAACATCTATGATTGGTTATTAATATGAAATATGATTGGTCCTTATCTTTGAGTTATGATTGGCTGTTATGCATTAATGTGATTGGATATTGTTATGACTGAGGGTGTGGCTACCTCATATCCCACTGTATATAAATCGCTGCTTTTGACTGTGTTTTTGGTCTAGCTGGTCTAGCCCTTAGCTGGACTAATCTTGGAGCTAAATAAAGCTGAATCACTTGTTGAACTTACCTCCTGCGTTAAGTCTCATACTTAACAAGTGGCGACGAGGATGGGATATAGCGGGTAGGCAGCCCCGCTGAGAGAATCACGGAGGAAGTTCCGGTCGACCGCTAGCCTCTGAGGGAGCCGTCCGCTCCAGAAGGCGCCGCGATGAGTTCCAAGTTTCGGTTCGAGCCATTTGAGCTGGCGACGGAAGACTGGGAAGCGTACCTTACCCGGTTCGAGTTCCACCTAGAGAGTGGCGGAGTGACGGATGCCACAAAGAAACGAGCCGCGCTACTTAGCTCGTGTGGCAAGGAGGTGTTCGACATCGCCCGCTCGCTTGTCACACCTGATGATATCAAGACCGTGCCGTACACCACGCTGACAGAGAAGTTGAAGGCCCACTTCGCGCCGCAACACTCTGAGATCGCTTCCCGGCATGCGTTCTACGAAAGGCGGCAAGGCTCCAGCGAATCCGTAGCTGAGTTTGTGGCAGCATTGAGGAAGTTGGCAAGGGCTTGCAATTTCGCCGATCTCGAGACAGCATTGCGAGACCGGCTGGTCTGCGGTCACCGCGATGCCAAGCTGCAACAACGCCTGTTCGCCCTCAAGACGCTGACATTGAAGGTCGCGTTCGAGGAAGCCATCGCCGCTGAGGCTGCTGAAAGGTCAACGCGAGAAGTGCGACAGCGGCCTGCGGCAGCCGAATCCAGCATTCACCTACAGGTCGAGGACCGTGAGCCTGCGCCCGCTGTTGATGACATACGAGAGCCTTGTTCCAGCAGCCAGCCGCGAACCCAAGTGAAGACTGCGCCAGCGCGTCAGTGCCTTGGTTGTGGCGGGAAGCACGAGCGCGACACCTGTTGGGCCAGAGAGTTGGTTTGTCGGGCTTGCGGAAAACGCGGACACATCGCCAGAGTCTGCAAGTAGAAAAGGTCGCCACCTACCTCACCTCTGCAGCGCTCTCAATTCCGAAGCAAGGTCAACACAACCTGCTATTCATCCCTGTTGTCCCGAAACCCGACCCTGTCGTCCAACCCCTCTTCATCGACCGTCCTCACCATGGGAGTGCCCCGGAGGAAGAAGATTTTCGTCACCTTGTTCCTCGGTGGCGTTGCCTGCCCTTTCGAAGTCGATTCCGGATCGGCTAGAACAATAATTTCAACGTGCACCTTGGATCGTCTTTTTCTGAGCCGAAGCCGCTGCCGCCTCCTGCCCACTGACGCCCGTCTTGCAGATTTCCAAGGGCACCGAATCCCATTGGCAGGTGAGGCGGAATTTGAAGTCCGTTTCAAAAAGCGTAAGGCGGCTCTGTCCCTGATTGTTGCCGAAAGGGGCAGGGTAAGCCTGTTGGGGCTCGATTGGTTTGAGCCATTCGGCATTGCTATTTCTGGTATTAATATGGTATGCCATGATAAATGGAATTGTTTGTATGACTAGTTTCCTCAGGTTTTTGCAAAAGGGCTGGGAACTTATACAGGTCCCCTGGTTTCATTTGAGTTGGATCCAAATGTTAGGCCTATCAGGCTAAAATATAGGAAGGTGCCGTTAGCGTTACAACCAAAGATTGAAATGGAAATTGACAAGCTCCTAGAGCAAGGGGTTTTGGAGCTAGTTCCGTACAGCAAATGGGAAACGCCCATCGTTACTCCTGTCAAACCTGATGGATCTATACGTATTTGTGCAGATTATAAATGTACAATTAATAAGGCATTACAACAGCATTCCTATCCTGTACCTGTGATAAGTCATGTACTTGCATCTCTTGGGGGAGGCAAGGTTTTTGCAAAATTAGACCTTGCCCAGGCATATCAACAGTTGCCCGTAGATAACAATGCTGCGGAAGCACAAACCATCATTACGCATAGAGGTGTGTTTAAAGTTAAACGCCTACAATTTGGGGTTAATGTCGCACCTGGGATCTTCCAGGGTTTAATGGAAGGGTTGCTCAGAGGTATAAAGGGAATGATTCCCTATTTTGATGATGTGCTTATTGCAGGGAAGAGTGATGAAGAATTGCTTGAAAGGGTCCGGAGTGTTCTGAAGTGTTTCGATAAGGCTGGGTTGCGAGTAAAACGGGAAAAATGTGCGATTGGGGTCTCAAGTGTCGAGTTCCTGGGGTTCAAGATTGACGAACAAGGTGTACACCCAACCTCTGGAAAGGTAGCAGCTATACACAATGCACCCAGACCTAAGAATAAAACGGAGTTACAAGCCTATCTAGGGCTAATCAATTTCTACCACTCATTTCTGCCCCACAAAGCTTCAGTAGTCGAGCCATTACATCGGTTGTTAAATAAAGGCGCGAAATGGGTTTGGGGACGGCTACAGGAAAAAGCATTTGCAAATGTTAAAGCGTTACTGACATCTGATAGCGTGCTGACTCATTTCGATGAGAGTAAAATGTTGGTTCTGGCGGCTGATGCGTCGCCATTCGGCATTGGGGCAGTTTTGAGCCACGTGATGGATAACGGGTCTGAGGCGCCAATTGCATATTACTCAAGGTCATTGAGTAATGCAGAAAAGAACTACGCACAAATTGACAAAGAGGGTTTGGCGCTTGTGAGTGCGGTCAAGAAATTTCATGACTTTTTGATGGCTGCCGTTTCCTTCTGGTAACTGACCATAAGCCACTCCTGGGGATATTCGCCCCTGACCGCCCAACGCCTAACATCCTATCGCCCAGGATGTTGAGATGGACTCTGTTCCTCGCAGCGTATGAGTACGATCTGGAGCACAGGCCAGGGAAGTGCATCGCACACGCTGACGCCCCGAGTCACTGCCCCCTGCCTGAGACTGGTCTGGATCCGGCTCCAACGGCAGACATCTTTGCGCTGGATGAACTGTCAAAGTCTCCCATTTGGTCCGCGGACATTGCTACTGCCACCCAGAAAGACCCAACACTATCCCATGTTTTAAACTGGGTGTGGAGGGGGTGGTCAAGTGTTTGTGTTGAGTCAAAGCATATTGGGGAAGAAGGACTGAGCTATCTATCTCAAAGGGTTGCATCCTGTGGGGAAATAGGGTGGTGGTTCCTCCCAAACTAAGGGAAAGGGTGCTTGAGTCTTTGCATGCCGGGCACCCCGGCATCGTACACATGAAGGCCCTGGCCAGGGGATACCTGTGGTGGCCTGGGCTGGATGCCAATATTGAAGAGAGGGTTCGAGGCTGCTTAAGCTGCCAGCAGTCTCGGCCTGACCCTCCGCACACACCACCAGCAGCCATGGATAGAGCTGAAAAGCCTTGGTCAAGGCTGCACTTTGACTTTGCGGGGCCAATCAACGGCCAAATGCTCCTGGTGGTTGTGGACTCTTATTCCAAGTGGCTGGAGGTAGTTCCCATGAGATCCACAACTTCGGCAAACTTAATAAAGGCTTCACGCCAACTTTTTGCCACCCATGGGCTACCTGAAGTACTCGTCAGCAACAACGGCCCTCAACTGACCTCTAGGGAGTTCGCCGGCTTCCTAGAGGGATACGGCATCCGGCACATCACCACAGCCCTGTTCCATCCCGCTTCCAACGGCCAGACAGAGCGGATGGTTCGGACGGCGAAAGAGACCCTCGCCCGACTGCCTGGCGAGGACTGGGACCATCGTGTGGCCGATTTTCTCCTGTGGCAGCATGTCACACTGAGCTCTGCCACAGGGAAAAGCCCGGCCAAGCTGCTAATGGGGAGGAAACTGACAACCCTCCTCGACCACCTGCACCCGGACCTGGATGGCAGCAGAGCTATACGGGCCAAACCACCCACGCCATCCAGGGAGTTCCAGCCCGGGGACTGGGTCTTTGCCCGTAACTATGCTGAGGGGCACCGGTGGCTTCCCGCCGAAGTCACCAACTGTTTGGGGTCCAGGATGTATGTGGTGAGGCTATCTGACGGCCGAAAGATACGCCGCCACATAGATCAGCTCCGGCAACGGTGGGCTCCTGCAGAACAGGAGCAAGAGGCCGGAGATCCATACGGGCCCAGGGAGCAGTCCCACTTGCCTCCGGTCGAGGTGAGTGCTGCTGGTTCTCGGCAAGAACCTGAGTCAGGGCAGAACCCTGGACTCACGGACCCTGGCAAGCCTGTCAGCCCAGCAGTGCCTGGCGCTGAGCCGAGTACAGACCCTGAACCATCTGTAGCCCCAGAGTTAAGGCTTTCAGAGAGAAGCAGAAGGGCCCCTCCCTACTTGTCCAATTACGAGTATGTTCCATCTAAGGGGGGAGCAGTTGTTATGTCTTCAGAGACATAAGGCTAGCATAAGTTGAGCAGGTGCTCATTATGCAGATTCAGAAACTGTCTGGTATTGCCCAATCAAAGGGCTTATGGAGGGAACATCTATGATTGGTTATTAATATGAAATATGATTGGTCCTTATCTTTGAGTTATGATTGGCTGTTATGCATTAATGTGATTGGATATGGTTATGACTGAGGGCGTGGCTACCTCATATCCCACTGTATATAAATCGCTGCTTTTGACTGTGTTTTTGGTCTAGCTGGTCTAGCCCTTAGCTGGTCTAATCTTGGAGCTAAATAAAGCTGAATCACTTGTTGAACTTACCTCCTGCATTAAGTCTCATACTTAACAGAGCCGTGCCTCTCTCAGGCCCTGTGCAGTTAGGAAGGAAACCCACAGGTAGCCCTGGGGAAAGGTGGGTTGATCTCCCAGGGCTTTTGTGCGATGGAAGAGTTTCCTCCCTCCCTCCCCCAGAGGAAATCGCCAACAGGTCTTGTGCCTGCCCCTGTGCTCCCCCACCAGCTTTCCACTCGCAGCAGCAGGGAGTTTGCAGCACACTCCAGACCATGCCCCCTCTCCGGACGCCCCAGCTGTGCAAACCCAACAACGAGGAGGTGACTTCCCCCCCCCCACGGTCCTTCTCTCCACACTCCGCCTGGAGGTTGGCAACCCCATAATTGGTGGGTGCGCGGGGGGGGGGGCGCCAGAAGGTAGCCCCGCCTAGGGTGCAAAAAACCTCGGGCTGCCCCTGGCAAAACCTCTATTGTAGAAGCCATTTTTACTGTAGAGGTTTTGCCCAAATACCAGAATATCCCACATCGCTGATGACACAATGACATCACTTCCAATGTGCTCCAGAAGTGATGTCATTGCCACACTAGGCTAGGACTTCTCCCACTGCTGGTAAGTCCCCCCCACAGACATTTGATTGGTGCCAGCTGTGAATGGGGGATCTCCCACCCCAGGTGGGCTTGGCATCTCTAGTAGCAACTCTGGGCTTCCTTGGTGTTCTCCCACCCAGCTACTAACCAGGGCCTACCCTGATTAGCTCCTGCGATCTCATGATATTGGGGTAAACTGGGCCATTCAGGTCAGGGCATATTTTAGTAGGAAAGCAGGGAACAGGTTGAGTTGTTCTTTCTTTTTTAATGTGCTCTTGTGGCTTTCTGAAGGCAGAGGTGTGAGACAGGTAAGTCTGGCTCTGCTATCTTGTATATGACTCTTCTATATGACTGAAAGAACTAGACAACTATGAAGGGGCAAGGAGACACATTGCAGCATGTTTTACAGTCCTGCCTGTGAGAAGGCTTCAAAGTTGGAGGATGGAATAGGATGCCATTAGTCTTCCTACCCTTCTCTGTTCCTGAGGTGCCAGTAATTATGGTCTAGGAGCAGAATAGGACAAGCATGGCATTTAGCAAACTGCAATATGTGTTCCAACCAGGCAATAAACTACTATTATGTAGATTATGCTTGAATCCTTTCATCATTCATTCCTCATAACACCACTGAGGGTTAAGATAGGTTGAAGTGTCTCAGTGAGCATTATGGCCTAAAATGGGGTTCCAATTGGATTTTGCAAATCCAGCATGTAACACCACTCCAGCTCTTACTACACTTTCACCCTAGCCATTTGAATACAAGTTGTATCAATAAAAATACACTCAACAGCATTCATTCCAGTGCCCGTACAAATAAACTTAGCTCAGGTATCATTCTCTTTCTCTCTGTTTTCTTCCCTCATTCACAACAATTGGGTCTGTACAAAAAAAAAAGATTTGCGGGTGTTGCTGTTTTATTCTTGGTGGCTCCATTCCATCTCTGAATAGTTTTCTCAGTACTGTATAAATCTGGCAGACAAATGTTCCACTATGAGCAGTGTTTTTATTATCTATACATTGGAAATGTCAGCTTTTTCTTTCATGACAATATGACTGCAGTATATAGTCTGCTGGAGACTTGTCACTTTGACATCTCTGAGGAAGAATTCTCAAGGGGACTATAGAACCAAAAATACAAATTTGTTAGATGTATATTTTTTTTCTATTGGGAATATGTTAATTTATTGCCTAATGTCCCAAAATATTCAGATGTCAACAGTAGTCAGGAAGATTCATTCATTAGGGCAGTTTTGTGTCCATTAAGCTAGGGACTGGTTACTGCCTGTATATAGGAAAGCTGACTACATAACTTAAATACATGTGTAACTGGGTGTATGAAGGAACTGGACGTGTGAATAATTTTTTTTCAGATTTTCATTTTTTTTTAATTAGAGTTCTCATTGATATACCAATATAAAGTACATTATAATTTTTCAGACATGCTAACTGTGGAGAATTCACAAACATGGGGATAGAATCATGGTGGCAACAATTCTGCCCCAGTCTGAGCATATTCATTAGACAGGGCTATGGCACAGTGGCAGAGCTTCTTCGCATGCAGATGGTCCCAGTTCAATTCCTGGCATCTCCAGGATCAGTTAGTAGTTGATGTGGAACCCTTCTGCCTGACATCTTATAGGGCTGCTCCCAGTCTGAGTAGACAGTACTGACTTTGATAAACCAATGGTCTGATTCAGTTTAAGACAGAGTTCATACGTTCATCAATTGTATAGGGTTCCTGATTGCCAGGATAAAGCCTTACCTGTACAGATCCAGTGAATATGCATAGGTTGAAGGCAGAGCTTGCTGCCATTATGCCCTTCCTCCAAACGTGTTTGCTCTCCCCAGTTAGAACATTTGAAAACAGCTGATTTGTCAAGTAAAAATCTTTGCAGAGAAGACATCGTCATGACAGCCCTTTTCAAATGTTCTAATTGGGGAGGACAAACTGATGGCTGTTGCTCTTGACAGATCATTTGAAATCAATAGAAAGAGATGTCGCAGAACTAGGCTGAATCTTTTGGATTTGTGTTCATGCTACCCTCAGACATTCACTCCGGGATGATGAGAGATGACAGACAAGGCAGGAGTTAAACTAGAACCATCAGGTTCTAGTTCCGGAGCTGTCCTTCATTAAATTGGTTTAATAGAATTTCTAGCGTGATTACTCAAACTAGAAGAATGTACACCTTATTTTGTGTTTTTTAACTGTAAGCCATGCAGGGTCTGTTTGAGAAACCTTTTGTGGCCCAATGTGAGCACTGAAAGGAAGGAATGATTGCCGTGAGCCACGCTACTTTTGAATGTGTGGGGAGCTAGCCCAAGCTTCACTCCGAAAGACTATAGCCGGAACGGATCCTAGCGCACACCTATCAGAGGGCTAGGATCCGAGAAGGGACCTATGGGACTCGAATGTACTGTAAATAGCGTATCACGGGATTGGGTGTGTGTTGGATGTGGTTTGGCTACAGGGATATAAACCGGCCTCTGGGCTAGGGACAGTATCTCAAGATCTGCCTGTAACTAAATAAAGTATAAGCTGAAATCACTCTCCAATGCATCAGCCTCAGTACTTTATAGCAGGGGAGAAAGGGGCACAAAGAATTTAGGTGGCTCAGGAAGAAATGTCTGGAATTGCCAGGATTGGAATGGGCTTCTGTGTTTGTAGCCATCAGTAGGTGATAATATTGAACTCTAATAAAGAACAATTAAAGAAAAGAGAAGTTTTTTGTTGCCTTGAAGAGCACACAGCTTCTGTTTGTTGTGGAAAGGTAGCAGCATGAAGATGTCTGAAATTAGTGAGGTGTGAAGGAAGTGAGGTCTGAAGTGAGGCCTGAAAAAGTAGTGAGGTGTAATGGAAGATCCCAGGAAGAAAGAACAGAGACTTCTTTCAGGGAGTAGCTTTACCCCTTGCAGCACCTAGAAGCTTTATTTTAACTTCTGAGTGCTGCTCCTAAAGCTCAGATGGCCACCATACAGAACTTGGATTTTAGCCAAAATCTTTAAATTTCCTTATAACATCAGTGAAACCAATCTGGTTAGGGAATACATATGATGTCTCGCTACACTGATGGATTTCGTTAAAAATAAGCCACAGGTATCAATTAGAGTAAAATCACATCTGTATATTTATGTTCCACATACTGAGCAACATAATTTTGTGCAATATGATCAAATCAAATCCTGAGGAAAAGGTGTGTAGTGGGACCACACTGTTTGTCCAGTTCTTTGCAACGCAGAAACTTGATTCTGACCAATTTATGTTCAACTCTATATACAGGATTTTAAAATCCATTTCTTAAATATAGACCTGAAATTCATGTATGGCTCTAGGATTGAGAGCCATCTGTTGATTATTTAGAGCTCCAGTTAAGACTTATTGCTTCAAATGCTAAGAAACTGAATTTCGTCTTAAGATCTGCAAGCTTCCTATTGAGATGTTGCTCCTGCTTTAATCTTTTTGGTGGCATATTTTGCTACACTTTTACAGTTTTGTCTCATATGTAGATGCTATTTCTACATAAGCTTCCTATGCGAGATGCATGACTCTTTTGTGGTTGTGCAGCTTTTGGTAAAAACCTCAGAAGGTAGCCTGCAGGAGTGTTTTTTGATACGTCAGAAACAGGACTAAGCATCCACTGGAATAGCACATGCATCCTGCCATCCTGATGCTCTTGTTTATGTAACTTGTGAGACTAATTCACTGAAGTTTTGGGAGGTATGCTTAGAGATGTTGTGTCTCAGTTGAACCTCTGAGAGGCATTTATTGTGTCTCAGGCTAGAATAAAGAATCCAAGGGTTGTTATTGTGTAGCAGCTCCAGTGATATGAACAAGAGCAAGTCTGCTTTTCTTTCCATCAAGTCACCTTCATCTTGTTGTGAAGATGGACTTGTTAGTTCTAGGACATGGTAGAAAGGTTTTTGTGTTCATCTCTATGTATCTTGCTTTCTCAGTGGCTTCTGATATGGCTTGCTTCCTTATCTTTTGAGGAGGAATATTCCTTGTCCTATAGAACCTCTAGGGGATAGCACATGAAGGTTCCTCTTGCTGTCTTTTTATGATAGATAGTATGATTGGTGTGTATTAATCTGTTACTATTTTATTACACAGGATCTAATCATGATTTTGTAAAAGGAAAATTTCCAATCCTGCAGTCTTTTTATTCTAGAAACTTTATTTGAAGTCAGAACTAGCCATTTTCTAAAATACTAGGCAGGAAACTATAATCTTTAAAGAAAACATTCTATTGGATAGAAAAAATGCTGACTAAAACTTTGTTTGCATTGGAGAATTTTGTAATGGACACAACAGTTCAATTTCAAAAACACTTTCTAGAAAATTCCATAGAATGAAATGGGGTCTACTTCTGAGTAGGCATGCTTAGGATTGCTCCCTATGTTCCAAATAACTGCCTGTATCCTACCTTAGAATGGAGGAAGTTCTACCATCTTAAGCAGCTCTTCTGTTGGATGAAGATGTACTTAAGTTGCAGGAACTCTAATTAGGTTGGAAGAAGGCTTCAGTCTCTGCTTAGGAATGGCAGGATACATGCCCATAGCTGTAGTCAGACGTGCCATTTGGCATGAAGGGGAAGCACCCCTATTACCTCCGGTGAAATTTGACTTGCAGTTGTGTGAGCACACATCCCTTTGTGCTGCAGGCTCAGCCCATCATTGTGTGATCAGACACCATGTATGGGTGAGTGGGGGGTTGCCTTTTGTTTCCCAAGCACATAAATTAGGAGCCAAACCCCCGCATGGAGGATTGCCCATGGAATATGTGGTGATGCTCATACTGCTAAGCCAGGGGGAAAAACGGCACCGAGTCAGGATGGAATGGGCAGACCATCCCAATGGCTTGAGTGTGTGCTTGACTGATCATTCATTCATTCAGATTTTTACCCTGCCCTCTTGGCTGAATCCGGCTCAGGGCGTCTTACATAAAAACAGATAATTAGATTAAAAACATACGTTGCAGTCAAAACAAATTATAAAATCATACTAAAGTGCTAGTTGTGAAACAGCTCTGACAGAACCCAAGTAGTTTTTCACAAGACCTTTGCCGCCCTGAGCCCATGCTGGAAGGGCGGGATATAAATCCAATAAATAAATAAATAAATAAATAAATAAATGATTTGGAGGGATGGGGAGACAGCTCTGCTGTCTGTGAAGTCAGATATTTGTCCTGAACTCTCCACATTGGTGGCAATAATGATAAGCAATTTCGTCCAGTCTCATCAAATGGACAGTCAAAAGGTTCCTCCAGCAGTAAGCTTTAAAAGCACTGCTTTTCTGCTTATGTTACAAATAGTTCTTTGGGTCTTAATCTGAGACATTCCTTCACTCTGTTTCAGACTCTGCAAAACAAAAATGGACATCAAAGCCTCCCCTTTATATCCACAGCAGGAGGACGATTCTCAGTATGACCACATGGAATGAGAGAAGCTGAACTGGCCACATCTGCTGGCAGTTTGTAAATAAGGGACAGGCAAGTGGATGTCATACAAAAGGAAGCTTCTACTCACAGGTCCAAAATCAACAATAACAAAAACAGAGCAGTGCTGCAAGGTTTAAACTGGGCATATGCAGAATCCTGCAGAGATTTCAGAACAAGGAGAATGGAAGATTTGTATTCACTTACTGTGAAGCTTCCTTTCTCAGTGGTCTGGGAGTGGGGCAGTCCCCACTCCAGGGAACGGGCTCCTCCTCCAGAACAGGGCCAGCCCCCCCAGATCAATCCAGGAAGGGGAGAGGCCTGTCCCCTGGGAACATCCCAGTTGTCTCCAAGCTGTGCATTCCCTAACATCACACTAAGGTAAAGAAAGACATTTCTACCCTCCATAGTGAAACTCAATTTTCAGAGCAACCAGCCTTATAACTTTATGCTCCTCCAGCGGGTGTAGACCAAGGTTGAAACCCTCTATTGCTCTCTCACCCGATTAACTCACAGTTTTTTGCTTTAGCATCTCAGAGAAACTTGATAAATGTTCATCCAGTTTCTACATCCCCCAAAAAATAACCTCTGGAAGCTGCCCCCCAAAACTGGAGTGATCAGTCAGGGGAAAGTTCGTCTGTGGCCCATCGGCAAGTGTTAGGACCAGACTTTCCCTGGTCTTTTTTAACTCCGCTTCCATGGCGGGGCAGAATGGGGTGCTGACGGCTGTTGTTGCTGTCTTTTTGATGTTGCCCTTTTGATCCATCAGGTATTCACAGCTGAGTCGGATCTAAAGGCATGTCTGACCGCGGCCCATGTGTCTCAGCTACTTAGTAAGTCCTGACCAGTATGCTATTCCATCACACTAGAAAATTTGTGTTCATGTGTACACATACAGCCCTATCTGTGCATCAGTTTTACACAAGAAGGATGTTTGTTTGAATGTTTTCCTCTTACTATTTTTTTTTTAATTTAGTTGAAATATCCACAGATTTCTGTTCTCCATCAGGACACAGTATGGATCATGCAAGCTGCTACTAGTGGGTTTAATAATGTCTACTCTTTACCCACCAGTATTTTTCTCTTCCCATTCTTGCATGCCTTCGCACTGCCCACACTCACAGCTGTCCACACTGCCTGCATACCCTTTGTCTGAGTGCTGTGATCATTGCATGTGGCTGGTTTTGCTGCCACTATGGCTGCCAGGAGGGAAGTATCCATTTTAGTACTCTTTTGCTTCCCATACTTAATGGGAATACTAGAATATAGTCACGCTGAGCTATGCAAGCATGAAATTTTGTTGTTGTTGTTGTTCAGTCGCACAGTCGACTCCGACTCTTCGCGACCCCATGGACCAGATTACGCCAGGCCCTCCTGTCTTCCGCTGTCCGCTGAAGTTTGCTCAATTTCATGTTCGTTGCATCAATGACACTGTCTAACCATCTCATCCTTTGCCGTCCCCTTCTTCTTTGACCTTCAATCTTTCCCAGCATCAGGGTCTTCTCCAGTGAATGCTCCCTTCTCATTTGGTGGCCAAAGTATTTGAGCTTCAGCTTCAGGATCTGGCCTTCCAGGGAACAGTCAGGGTTGATTTCTTTTAGGATTGACTGATTTGATCTCCTTACAGTCCAAGGGACTCTCAAGAGTCTTCTCCAGCACCATAGTTCAAAAGAATCTATTCTTCGGCGCTCGGCCTTCCTTATAGTCCAACTCTCGCAGCCATACATTACTACGGGGAATACCATTGCTTTAACCATGCGGACTTTTGTTGGCAAGGTGATGTCTTTGCTTTTTATCATGCTGTTTAGGTTTGCCATCGCTTTCCTCCCAAGGAGCAGGCGTCTTTTAATTTCATGGCTGCAGTCACCATCTGCAGTGATCTGGGATCCTAGGAACGTGAAGTCTGTCACTACTTCTACGACTTCTCCTTCTATTTGCCAAGGAGTGATGGGGCCAGATGCCATGATCTTAGTTTTTTTGATGTTGAGCTTCAAGCCCACTTTTGCACTCTCCTCTTTGACCCTGAGCAAGAGGCTCTTTAGGTCCTCTTCACTTTCTGCCATCAGAGTGGTATCGTCTGCATATCTGAGGTTATTGATCTTTTCCCCAGCAATCTTAACTCCAGCTTGTGATTCATCCAGGCCAGCATTTCGCATGATGTACTCTGCATATAAATTAAATAAGCAAGGTGACAATATACATCCTTGTCGTACTCCTTTTCCTATGCTAAACCAATCAGTTGTTCCATATCCGGTTCTAACTGTTGCTTCTTGACCCTTATACAGGTTTCTCAGGAGACATGTGAGGTGGTCCGGTACTCCCATCTCTTTAAGAACCTGCCATAATTTATTGTGATCCACACAATCAAAGGCTTTAGCATAGTCAATGAAGCATGAAATAAGACTGCATAAAAAATAGGGTGAAGGCAGATGAACAAAACTTTAAGGGGATGAAATATGAATTTATTATGATGATCTGTTGTAGGATTCTTTAAGAGCATTCGGAGCTTTAAAGCAGTATAAAAATTTTAAAATAAATAATCTGAAGTGAATTACAAAGATCTCATAAGTGGTGAATTCAGTTTTCATATTTTGTATATATTATATAGTTTTTTGCCTCAGGTTCCCTTCGAACTAATCCCTTCCCCCCACAGCAAGCATGAAAGGAGCAGAGGATGCCTTTTATATTATATTTATTAATTGTAAGGCCAAAGATTTATTCCCTCCAAGAAAAGCGATTAGGTAGCACTATATAATAGCAGTTAATAACAGAGTAAGAATTCTTTAATTTAGCCTGCATTGCCTGATCTTTATTTTATTACATCTATTATAAACTACCCATTAGACATCAAAAAGCATCATAGTAATTTCCTGCTTTTAACATATCATTTGTTTCCTGTTGAAAATTACTTTGAATGAAAAGTATATTGTTTTAGAATGTTGCCTTCTTTCATACAAACAAATCAATGACTTGATGAAGATGAACTATATAATCAAGGGATGCTAATCTGATTCAGTCTTGATCCATTTTTCATTACTCAAATTGGCAGAGTTTTGGTGTTCTATAGGCACAGTTGAAAACATAAGCTTTACATAGTAAACTGAAAGCAAGTCTATCTCTGGTAAATCAGTTCAAAGGCTTGCCCCAGTGATTCATGGGAGTAAAAGGGACACATCAGTCCAGTGGCTACAGCTGGGTCTGGAGTCCTCACCCTGTGTCTCATTTAACACTCAGAAGTGAGTTGCAAGATCTCTTCGGTTCCTGTTTATGTGGTACCTGATTCAGATTGCACATGGTGGTAGAGAAGAGGCTTCAGTCTTCCTTCTTGTGCCATTTTCGTGACCTGAAACAGCCTGTTGTAGGGTAGATGGGTAAGTTGCTATTTTAGGGTTGCCAGGTCCTACCTGGCTGATGGTGGGGGGCTTTGAGGGGTGTTTCTGGCGGTGGTGGGGGTGTCTCTGACATGATGATGTCACACAGAAGTGACCTCATCGTGTTGGAAACACAGCCCCTTGGAAAGTTCCCTTCAAATGGTGTTTTACAAGCGGGGCTGGGCGCCACATGCCTTTCCTCATCTCCAAGTGGCAAATTTGCTGCTTGGAGTTCAGGCACGGGCAGCCCCCACTTCCAGAACACCATTCAAAGGGAAGGTTCCCTTTAAATGGTTTTTTGCATGTAGGGGCTGTTGATGCTTGAACTCCAGTGGCAAATCCGCCCCTTGGAGTTCAGATGAGCAGCTGGTGGCTGCTTCTCTCCCTCCCCTCCTGCATGGTTTAAAGTGTCCTCTCCAGCTGATTAGCAGGCCACGTGCTCCTGCTGATTAGCTGGAGGGCCCTTTAAATGTCACAGCAGGGGAGGGAGAGAGGTGGTCACTGGTGGTTGTTGTTAGGGATGGGGACTGGCAATCCTATGCTGTTTGGCCTGTTGAAAGAAACCCATGATGCGTAAAGAGGCCCTTTTTGTTCTGGTGCCGTTTTAGCTATCAGTATGTTCTGTTTAGAGAATACAAGTAGAGACTCGCAAGAAACTTGCAGGATGGTTATCTCATTCGTCACAACTTTGCTTCCTGTCCTCGCCCCGTACCTCTCTCACACTATTTCTCCCCTCTGCCCCCCTTTTCTTACTCTCTATTTCTCCTCCATGCATGTGACTTCTCCTCTCTTTCTGACCTGTCATCTTTCTCTTTCTTTTTCTGCCTCCCCACTTCATCACTCTTTCTCTCTCTTTCTGCCCCCACCCCATCATTCTTTCTTTCTGCCCCCATCACTCTCCCAGCCTCCTTCCTGCTTCCTCCCCCACTCTGCAGAGCAGCAGCAACAGTGGTGGCAATGCTCTCAGCCAACCACCTGCTTCCTCTCCCCCCACAGCAGCAGTGGCAGCCAGGGCTGGCCCAAGATGTTCCTGCGCCCTAGGCGAGGCCAGCTTGTGGCACCCCCAGGGGATGCCAACCTCCCGGTGGGGCCTGGAGGCCTTCCAGAAACACGCCAGGTGCCACAAGCTAGCCTCACCCCCCTCTGGCTGCTGGGCTCCCTGCATGCCCGCCCCTTCTACGGGGGCTCCCCGCACACCTGCCCTCCCTTCCTCCCCTGGCCCGGGGGGCACCTGGCTTACTGTCGAGGCGGACAGCGAGCAGCAGCAGTGACATCTCCAGGAGGAGGAGGAGGAGGCGCCGCCAGGGCATGGCCGCCCGTCGGGGTGCGGGAAGAGCAGCATAACCTGGGGGGGGGTGTGCAGGCAGGGGCAGGGCGGGGCGTTGCAGGTCCTTGCTGGGTGTCCCCGGCTTCAGTGCCCCCTTCCCCGGCCTGGCTGGAGGTGGACTTGGGGTGGGGGGGGAGCGAGTCCCGGGAAGGAAGCCTGGGGGGATGGGTGCTCAGACTGGCAGTGGCAGCGGTGGCGGGGAGAGTCCCCGCTGACCGGCCACTGCGATGCCGCCCCACCTCTCCCCCCCGCCGGGCTTGGGAAGCGCCCGAGATGGGCGCTCAGTCTGGCGGTGGCGGCGGTGGCGGGGAGAGTCCCCATTGGCCGCCGCCATGCCACCCCACCGCCCCGCCTCTCCCCCCCAGGGCTTGGGAAGCACCCCGGCTGGGTGCTCAGTCTGGCGGTGGTGGCACTGGGGAGAATCCCCGCTGGCTGGCTGCCGCCATGCCGCCCCACCTCCCCCCCCAGGGCTTGGGAAGCGCCCGGGATGGGCGCTCAGTCTGGCGGCAGTGGTGGCGGTGGGGAGAGTCCCCGCTGGCCGCCGCCATGCTGCCCCACCGCCATGCTGCCCCGCCGCCCTGCCTCTTCCCACCCCAGGGTATGGGAAGCGCCCCGGACGGGCACTCAATTTGGCAGCAGCAGCGGCGGGGAGAGTCCCTGCTGGCCAGCCACCTCTCCTCCCCCCGAGCTTGGGAAGCGCCTCAGACTGGTGGTGGTGGTGGGGAGAGTCCCTGCTGGCCGCCACCATGCCACCCCACCACCCTGCCTCTTCCCACCCCAGGGCATGGGAAGTGCCCCGCTGGGCGCTCAGTCTGGCGGCAGCGGGGGCGGTGGGGAGAGTCCCCGCTGGCCGGCCGCCGCCCCGCCTCTCCCAGAGTCAGGGGCGCCTGGTTAGGACGGTGGGGGGGCTTTTTGGGGGCGCCACTTTGGCACCCCTGAGGGCCGGTGCTCGCCTAGTGAGTGAGCCGGCCCTGGTGGCAGCACTCTGGGAATCACAACAGATCTCCCAGCTACAGAGATCAATTCACCTTAGGGCTGCCAGCTCCAGGTTGGGAAATTCCTGGATATTTGGGGGTGGAGCCTTGGGACAGTGAGGCTTGGGGAGGCAAGCAGCCTCAGCGGGGTATGATGCCATAGATTCAATCCAGGGGAACTGATCTCTGTCGCCTGGACAACAGTTATAATTCTGGGTGATCTCCAGTCCTCACCAGGGGGCTGGCAATGGTGGTTCTCGTGGAGGAAATGGCTGGAGGGTGGAATCTATGGCATTACACCAGTCCGAAGTTCTTCCACTCCTCAAATCCCACCCTCTCCAGGCTTTACCCCTCAAATGTCCCAGGATTTCCCAACCTAGAGTTGGCAACCCTATTTCCTTCCCAACCAACAGCCAACCTACCTTTATCTGCCTCTCTGTCTTCTGCTTTCCATCTCCATCCCCCAGCCTCTACCTAGGAAAATTACAGTCTTTCTCCACAGTGAGGACCAAAGCAGCTTTCATTATTCCCTCCTCCTTTTTATCTACACTACAACCTTGTGAGGTTGGTTAGGCTGAAATATGTGACTGGTCCAAAATCACACAGTCACCTTCCACTGCAAGGTGGGGATCTGAACCTGGGTCTTGCAGACCCTAATTTGAAGCTCCAACTGCTACACCTCACTGGCTTTCATAGGGTGGCTGCTGATGAACGCTGGCAAGCAGCCGAGGCTAGGTGAGTCATGCAAATCAGGGGGGACCTGGCAACCCTAGACTGCTGCCAGGCCTAGAATTGCCAACCTCCAAATGGGCCCTGGGGACCCCCTAGAATTACAACAGGACTCTAGACAGCAGAGGTCTGTCTCCCTGCAGAAAATGGCTGCTTTGGAGGGTGGACTCTGTGGCATTATACCCAGCTGAGGCCTCTCCCTTCCCCAAACATAGCCCTCCTCCTTAGAGTCAACCACAAAATCTCTAGGAATTCCCTAGCCTGGCACTGGCAACTCTAGTGAGGCCTGGCCCCAAGGCTCCCTCCCTCCCTGAAAGGCCAAAATAGGTCCGGAAAGGGCCCTTCTCCCCCACCCTTTTACTGACAGAGCCAGTTAGAGGCCTCCCCCCCCCCGAACATTCTAATCTCTCACTGTTGATGCCTGAAACAGATCCCTGCAGAGGCCATTTCAAAAGGTTTTAGGGGGATTCAACCATCCCTGAAGGGATTTTCTTAGTTTTTGGATTTTTCTACAAACCCAGGAAGTCTATTGACTACATAGGAAAAGCTGTTGGGAGAGAGTGAGCCCCCTGTTGGTGGAAATAGGTATCCACACATTTTGGCTATTAGAATAAGGATACATATGCATTTCTGTCCTAATGACCTGCGTTAAAATGTTCTTGTGATCTAATGCTAATGTCAATTTTTTGGTTCAGGCTTTAGGGTCTAGTAAAAGTTGCAGAAGGCCCCTCTTTGGGAACTTAATGACATGATGGCTTGCTGTTTCAGAGAGAGAGAGATTAAAGGATGAGATGGACACTGGGGCAAGTGAGATCATGGGAGTTTCAAGGCTGACACCATGAGGGAATTTTGTACTGGCATTCCATCTTATTAGTGCAAGGAAGCCTGGGTGGGGGTGGGTGCTCACTTGACTGTGGGCACATACTGGCTGCAGGAGTTCATGGTTATGTATCATAGCAACACACAGGTCAAACAGGATCATGCCAGCTGCAGGCAGTTTGATATAAAGTGAGATCATTCATTCTAGTTTGCACCCCTTTTGGTCATACCTTTTGGTCAGCCTTTTGACTAGGTTAGGCCTTGCATGGCCAAATACATGCCTCGTGAAACTTTACCTGGACTCTTGACAGGGCCAGTCTTGTTTGAAGGCATGATTGTAGGACACTGATTATTTCTTTGTAATGACGGGGTGAGCTCCCATCTCTAGTTCCAGCTCCTGCCAACCTAGCAGTTCGAAAGCAAGAAATTGCAAGTAGATAAATAGGTACCACTTCGGTGGGAAGGTAACAGCGTTCCATGCACCTTGGTGCTTAGTCATGCTGGCCACATGACCATGGAAACGTCTTCGGACAGCGCTGGCTCTTCGGCTTTGAAACGGAGATGAGCACCGCAACCCTAGAGTCGGATTCGACTGGTTTTCAAGCAAGGGAACCTTTACCTTTACCTTTAAGAATATATTTATTTAGAATGAAGGGATGTTGTGAAAAGCAGTACTAGTTGCAAGGCATAAACACTGTGGACTACTAGTGAGCTTCAAACACAGGAGAATATTTTTTCCCCAAGCATCTCTGTCCAGTGTCTCTCATAACGTGTACAACATCTTACTTTCCATGGTGATAAGTTTCTGGAATACCCTATTCCTTAGATAGCTTAGATAGCTAAAGCAGATTGTGAGGGATGCACAGTAGAGTTCAGTGGTTATATTTTCCCGTGTATGAGTCCCTCTAACGAGATGGTGGTATGACAACATTATTCACCTATTCATAACAAACATGTATAAACTTTGTTCTTGTAGCAATATATATGTGGGTTGGTATTCAGAGATTCTACCAAGAATCATATATCCCTAAAAAAATCACATCTCACATTTAGTATATAAAAAACTCTGAAATCTTTATGTGCATACTTTAGTTCAGAAATAGTGTATTATTGTTACGCTTTCGCTGTGTGTATATTTTAAACCCTTCAAAAACTTCTCAGCCTGCAGGATAGGATGAAGATATAAAATGAGGAGTTACAATTTTGCTGTAGTAGAAAAAGGAGGAAGAGCTGTTGCTGAAAAATAGTCTTATATGCAGACCATGATTGAAATTGATGCCGCATCCATAATATTTAACCTCTGTACCACATCTGATAGATCTCTGGCACACAGTTTTGGCATCCACTTTACTGCCATTTCAGTGTTAGGAAAAGGTTAACTCACAGCTAGAGGGAATCAGCTGAGAAAGATAACAGGCAGAAGCATATGGGCTTACCCCCTGGGGATATAAATGAGATGAAAGAAGAGAAAGCTTTCAGTTCTGAAAATGGATGTAAAGTGTGAACCTGGAGAAGAAAGTTAGCCAGACTGTGTTTGGGAGGAGCCTGTGACACAGAGAAGTAAGAGCGCTACAGAACTGAGGTTGTCTATATGGAAATGTTATCTTCTGAAATAAGGCACATCCATCGTATGATTTATAGATATATTAAGTTGTGGAATAAGAAAAAAATGCCACTGGAATAAATTTTCCAAATATAGGAAGGCCATTCCAATGTTAACATAGTCTGCACTATCTGTTTTTAATAGGCAACTAATTTCTACTGACTTTTAAAATATTTTGTGTTTTAAATTATGTGGACTTGTAAACTACCTCAAATAAGCTCCCTAAAAAGTCAGCGTAGAAATGAAGGCTGAGGAATTACAACAAATGTTAAATGGATTAATTCAAGTATCGTTAGTATAAAAACATATGGCAATGCATACTAGGAAAAGAAGCACTTTTTTATTTTAGAAAGCTAGGGCTCTTTTTATAGCAGGAACTCCTTTGCATATTAGGCAACACACCCCTAATGTAACCAATCCTCCAAGAGTTTATAGTAGCCCCTGTAAGAACTCTGTAAACTCTTGGAGGATTGGCTACATTAGGGGTGTGTCGCCTAATATGCAAAGGTGTTCCTGCTACAAAAAGAGCCCTGTAGCAAAGTATAATATAGGGATATGAAAGAAAAAGAGGGATTATATAACAGATTATAGATATCAAGAGTATTATACATTGCAAGATACATGGAACAGAAAAAGTAAATAATTCTCCCCACCATCCCCTTCATTGTAATTTTTAAGGTATTTTCTATAGGTGACAATGTTCCTTACTTCAAATGTTTTGAAACTCAAATTTCGTAACTAAACTATTTTGCATCTATACAGTTAATTTTCTCATTATTGCATATTCTATGTTATATATTTCAACATTTCTAGATACTAGCTATAACTTTTAATATACCAAAGCTTATTAGAAAATCTTTTATATATTTCATATATCAGACAGAAAATAACAGATATTTTTGTTCAAAATTCCTAATAGCATAATCCTAGCTTCCATAGGGAATTTAAATGTTAATAGGTTCTGCATTTTTTCATGTATTTCCTTCTACTATCTTTTTGCCTCTTTATGGGTCCACCACATATGGCAAAAGGTTTCATCTATATCTTGGCATTTCCAACATTTTCCTTTGTAATTTTTGTCTACGTTGTCAATATCCTTTGAAGTTACATACCATCTGAAAAACATTTTATACCAATTTTCTCTTAACGCCTGGCTGGCTGTAAACATTATTTCTTTTCCCCATAACTGTTCCCATTGGTGCATTGTTAGTTGCTCTCTGAAATTCTGCATCCATTTAATCATACATTTTCCCCTTGTTATTCTGTTTCTGAAATAATAACTTGGATATCCATTGTAATAAATGATCTTTTTGTTTTGTAATCAGCTGTTCAAAGTCAGTCATGTCTCTTAGAGCACCACCTTCCATGTTGATAATCGTCCTTAATCTTGAAGCTGACTGGTGATATATCAAGAATTGAATATTCATCTATAATGTCTTGCCAGAATTTGAATTTCCCCTGAGTATTTACCATATTGCCATACGTTAGAAAGTCACTTTTATTTCTCATATTCTTGTCATAATGAGGATCTATTGGGGACATAAGCAGAGAGTTTGGAGGGCTCAATGAAATCTCGCATGTAAACTATATTTTCAAATGTCCATCTCTAATTATATGACTTCTTTCTTGTGTTATAATAATTTTGGTTGATTTCTTTATCCATAAGTAATTGTTTAAACCTTCAGCTAGATCTGCTGATTCAAGTTTTACTATTCTTTGTCTTGGATTTTTAATCCTGCTGCTTGACAGAGTGACAAAGGCAGATAAATAAATTTATTTAGAATAGCAGAAAACAAAGAATAAGTTTTAAAATAGTACAAGATGAGGAAAAAAAGAGGCGCTAGGAGTTCCAAATGTAAGATTATACCCTTTATGAGTATAATTTTACATTTGGAACTGCTAATTCTCCTCTTTTCCCCCTCATCTTGTAGTATTTTAAAAGTTATTCTTGGTTTTCTGCCATTCCAAATAAATTTTATTTGTCTTTGCCACAGTGTCAGTGTTTTTTTTCTTCAATGTATATCGGGAACATTTGGAATAAAAATTTTAGATTTGGCAATATATTCATTTTGATTGCTTACATTCTACCCAGCCACAAGGTTTTTAATTTTTTCCCTCTGGATAAATCTGCTTGTATCAATTTCCAAGTCTTCTGATAATTTTTTTTTTTAGATATTATCATTTTGTTCAATCACATTTATCCCCAGATGTTTAATTGGATCAGTGGCTACTGCGCATTCTATACTCTTTATCATATCTCCTTCTTGTTGATTTTTTTTTTTTGGAACAGTAACTTCAAATTTTATTTAAAAGATTCCCAGGACAATAAAACAGTGGTCAAGTTCACATAAAGAAGAATACAAGTTTTGGCTCCAGCAGCAAACAGTCCTTCTTCCCACAGGATGCTGCAGTCTGAATTGCCTTTGGTTCAGGGGATTAGCTCCAAGACACAAACCCACATAGCCAGTTCACACTGGGAAGGCGGGATATAAATGGAAAGTAAGTAAATAAATAAATAGCATGGGAGATTTGACAAGATGTTTCAGACTCCAGCATCCACCTGGCAATGTAGCATTCAGCTCTTACTTACACGACATCCCCCAAGTTCATCCAGTCCTTTCCAAAGAAGGGGGGGCACAGCAAGGACCCACTGGGCTATTGCAGAGAATGTCCATTCTCCTTCAGTGGGGGAAGGCATCCAAACTGGTTAGGTCACACCTCCACTCGCTCTAGGCAGGGCTATGCAAATTTTTGTATGACTTCCTTGGACCCAGTGAGGGCGCCCTTCCAGTTTGAATAGCCCTGCCACTCCAGGAGGAAGCTACAGCCAGGCTCTCGCCTTAGGCTACCACAGGATTAAAGGAAACGAAAAACAAAATACAAAGACACAGTTTATCTCTCTCTGCGGGAGAAATGACAGGATGGATAATCCTGCCCACAAAAAGGTCCAAGGCTCTGGGTCTGTGGGAAAAAGAAACAAAAAGTCAGATAAGTCCTCCCCGCCTGAGGCAACAGGAGAAGGGGAAGGACCACAACTGGCTGCGCCTGCTTCTTCTGAGGCAATTAAAGGAGTGGGAGCCTCTGAGCTCGGCGCCGCGATGGCAGCAAGGGCAGCAGCAGACGCAGCAGCTCCAGCAGGATGGGGACAAGAGCAGCAGGCAGCTGCAGCCCGTCCAACTTCAGGAGCAAGGGAGCGTACCCGCGGTGAGGATTCAGCCGCAGCTGGAACCAGATCCGGTGCACTTGCAGGTCCTCAGGATCTTCAAAGGGGTGACTGGAGAGTCTATAATCTCCAGGAAAACCCCTTCTCTGGGCTCAGTTTTGGGCAAGACTGTGGGCAAGGGAACTTTGCAATGAGGCCCGCTCCCTACCCGATGCTCCCGGTGGTCATTTCTAGTACTGCAGCCAATCCCAGTATGCAGAACATGGCGGCCCCACACTTTTTTCCCTGCGCATTTCAGGCAGCCTCCTCCTGATTGGGCTCTTCATGGTTGGAATCCGTGGCTGCCATACTATCAGCAGCCTTTCTTAGCCCCACCTCAAATATCAGAGAGGGAGGACTCATATCGTGCCAGAGAGAGAGAGATGAGTCCATACTCTTCCTCAGGAGGAGGATCAAAGCAGCGGAGGGGATGTGGCAAATACAAGAACTTTGCTGCAGGGCATCCCCCTTCAGACGCCTCTTCATTCTCTAGTGAGATGGACAGGGTCCCTGATAACAGGAAAAAGTGCAGATTCACATCTCAGAGACCACCCAGTGTCAGACCCAGGGAAGACAGGGAGGAATCACTAGTCAGATTGCCCCCTGCAAAGAGGCCAAGAACAGTGTTAAGAGATCAAGGCTTGCAAGAGTCAGGTGAAGACCATGAGAACACTGTATCTGTTGTGTCTACAGTGGCCAAAGGGTCTGACAAGGAAGAAGGAGAATGGTCTGGGGAGGAGCCAGATAAAACAGACAATTCCACCAGACTATTTATTTCCAAAGACTGTTCAAGAAAGTAATCACTACCTTGAAATACTCTCCAAAAACACAGGAAGCTTCCTCTACTGCAGAGTCAGAGGAATTGGATGAGAGAGGTTTTAAAAAGCCCCCTGAAAAACTGTCAGAGTGCCCTTTTCCCAAATCATTCAAGAATGTATTACAGACTGAATGGAATGTTCCAGGTTTTGGGTCCACATTACAATCAGTTGCCAAAAAGTTCTCTGTTTTACCAGAGGAGACTATGCAGGATTTAAAGCTTCCTTTAGTAGATGCACCAGTGGTTGCTTTGCATTCAGGAGCTATTCTGTCCAAGAATGAGGATGATGCCCTTAAGGACTCTGTAGATAAAAAGAATTAATCTTTATTAAAGAAATCTCATGAGACAACTTCTCTTGCCATCAGGTCATCAGCAGTACTTTCAAATTTTGCAAGGGCTAGTGTGATATGGGCAGACAACCTTCTTCAGCAAGGGAATCCAGATCCTCTAAAATTGAAGAGGACACAATTAAAGATCCAGAGGGCAGGCCAATTTATTGCGGATGCTTCACAGGACAGTATGCAGTATGCTGCTAGAGCCCAAGCAGCTAATGTAGTGATAAGGCATAACCTCTGGATTAAGCAGTGGAAAGTGGACTCTTTAACAAAATCCAATCTGGCAACTGAGAAATTTTCAGGGAGACTTCTCTTTGGGGAAGGGGCTCTAGAAAAGGTTCTAGTGTAGACAAAAGAGAAGAAGAAACCTATGCCATCCTCAACCCAACTCAAGGATAAAGAGTATATGAAAAGTACTGAGACTGATGAGTGATTTCAGCTCTCACATACTTTATTATGTGAAGAACAAGACAAGAGAAGCTGGCTCACAGGCCAGCTTTTATTCCCAAACGAACCTGCACCCCAACACACACAACACCCCATGATTGGTTTATTTACATTGATTGTCTCTTATGATTCCTGTCCTTGATTGGGAGGGAGCTAGGATCCTACTGTCCATTGTTCTCTGGAGCGAAGCTCAAGCACTTTGCCTGGCTACATGTCGTACCTGTCGAAACCGGTCCGAGCACATGGCTGGCCGGAGCACATGTTTTGAGCTGGATACACTACGGTATAGGAAGAAGAACCTGCAGCCCTTTTGATCCTTTCGGCCCTCCAATAGAGGCAGGGATCACAAGGAATCCAGAGGAGGACTTCACTTTGGATACCAAGCCAGAGGACATCAATGTCAGTTTTCCTACCAAAGACAAAAGTACACAAACATTCAAGGAAAAAAGCAGCCTGCATGATGCCAGGATAGGGGGGCGGCTGTCAGGTTTCTTCCAGCAGTGGTAGCGAACTACTTCAGACAGCTGGGTCCTATCAATAGTGGAAAAGGGATACAGAATACAGTTCAAGAAAATGTCCCCTTGTCGTTACATTTCATCACCAATTCCTGCATATCTCAGAAAGGCACTACACCTTCAGGAGGCCACACAACACCTAGTAGAAATTGGAGCCATAGAGACTGTACCTCTACACCAATGTTTCCAGGGACTGTACTCAACAATATCTCTAGTACCAAATAAAACAGGAGACTGGAGAACTATATTGAACCTGAAAGACCTCAATCTATGGATCAATCATCAAAAATTTCATATGGAGTCCCTGTGTTCCATTTTACAAACCATATATCAGAGGGACTATCTGACTTCATTGGATCTCAAGGAAGCATATCTGCATATACCAATTCACCCGACATCCAGGCATTTTCTAAGGTTTGCCTTCAAGGGCCAACATTTTCAATACAGGGCACTACCCTATGGCCTGTCATCTTCTCCTCGGGTCTTCACCAAGGTACTAATTATCATGATAGCAGCACTCAGACAGAGGGGGATCCATGTTTATGCCTATTTAGATGATATTCTGATCAGAGCTCAAACCTACCATCAGAGCATGAAGGACACCCAGGAAGTGGTGCAAACTTTACTGAGTCATGGTTTCCTGATAAACATTCCCAAGAGCAAGCTGTCTCCATCACAAGAATTGATACATCTAGGTGCGCAAATAGACACCAGGCAAGCAATGGTGTACTTACCAGCAGAAAGTATAGCAAAGGTAAAAAAGCTAACTCAAGACATTCTCAAGCATTGTCAAGCAGAGTTGATGAAACTGGCTCAACTTTTGGGACTATTCATTGTGACCATAGAGATATGGTACTATGGGCCAGACTACATGCCAGGACCCTACAATGGACATTGTTGCCATATCAGAGACTGATCAGAGAGAGAAAACACAAGCTGATTCCAATTCAGCCAAAACTGAGGAGGTCTCTTCAGTGGTGGACACACACAAAAAATCTCAAACAAGGAGTTCCCCTATGTCTGCCCCCACCCAAGTAATAGTGACAACAGATGCCAGTCTCGGGCTGGGAAGCCCACTGTCTAGGAAAGATGGTTCAGGGGAGATGGTCCCCAGAGGAAGCCAAACACAGCATAAACTTGTTGGAACTCAGGGCGGTAAAACTTGCCTTCAGGTCCTTCCAAGATATACTGCAAAACAACGCGGTCCTGATATGCACAGACAGCATCACGACCAAGGCACACATAAACCGGCAGGGGGGCACAAAAGGTCTGCGTCTTCATTGGGAGTCAATGCAAATACTCAACTGGGCAGAGAGAGATGTGCAGGGCATCAGAGCCCAACATCTGAAAGGAACATTAAATCTTCAGGCAGACTGGCTAAGCAGGCAAGACATCGACCAAGTGGAATGGTCGTTGAGCAACCAAGTCTTCTGGGAGATAACAAGGAGATTTGGAGTACCAACACTCGACCTGTTTGCAACACAGAAGAACAGGAAAGTACACTGTCATGCTGCCACGAGAAGGAAGCGGAGGGAGTGGATGCCTTGCAACTCCCCTGGCCAAGGGGTCTGCTGTATGCCTTTCCTCCTCCGTCAATCCTCAGCAGGGTACTGCAGAGAATCAGGAGGGAGAGGGTGGACATCATTCTAGTAGCTCCATACTGGCCAAGGAGACCTTGGTTTTCCAAACTGATACAACTTTCAGTCAGGGAAGCCTGGAGACTACCAGAGAGGGAAGATCTCCTGACTCAGGGTCCGATACATCATCCAGATCCCGGGTGGTTCAAGTTGATGGCATGGAGACTGAGAGGAAGTGACCAGCCATATGAGATACTGGCTGTTTTCACATGGAGATGATTTTCTGTGTAGTTCTGGTTGCTGCTGTGAATGCAGATGCACAGCAGTTTTCCCTGCACTTTCCTTGCCTCAGCCCCCCCCCCCAGCTACCATTTCCCCTCCTCCATCGGAGGAATTTTCGTTTTTTTTTTAATAGAAATTTCTAGTACACTATGGAATTATGTTATAACAATCTGTTGCAACAATGTACTAATTCACAGCTTCAGTTTTTAAGTAGTATGTCTTGACCCCTTTTTGTTGTGGAGTTATAATGGGAAGTGTTTACTCTGCATCTCTCTCCATATTGTTCTGCAATGAAAAGGCCCAGAAACTTTTTTTAAAGGAAAGCTGGGAAGTACTAGATAGTGGCAGTAGATCACTATAATATTGCAATGCTATATAATGATCTAGCAATTCCATTTGTTTTTTTAACACTTTAGTGGGGGGGATGGTGGCTGTGGGGGCTGAAGCAAGGAAAATGGCACAAATGTTAATGGGGCCTGCAAAAATGCACACCTTTCTGTCCACACAGCATCCAAAGCTGCTTTGGGTGTACCCCACTAGAGTAGGGAAAGATTGCAGCAAAGCACAGAAGTAGGATGAATAGAGGATAATAGTCTGTGGATGCTCCTGAAAACAGTGCTGCTGTAAGGAAGCCGAGGTGGAACAAAATGTCTATGTGGAAACAGTGATTATATGGTTAGCAACCTAAAACAAATCTTGATTTGCCTTTTTTTCAAGATTAAAGAGGGATATTCCATGTTTCTTTGTCATAAACCCATTCTCTGCTACCTATAGTATGCAAAATGTCATTACAATGAATTATGCTATCAAGAATATGTTAAATAACAGATTAAAGGATTGAATTTTTGAACTTCTGTCACTAGTGGGGTATTTGTTCAGAGTAGGAGGATACTCCTTTATTGAAAATGTCTAATTTACCCTAGAAATTTTGGAGCAGAAATGCCACTGTGCATGTAGTGGTGATGGTGGGAGTATCATTAGAATAGTCTTTCACTATTTATACTGCAAATAATTTCCAGCTCTGGTTCTGAGATGTTACCAGAGATTAAGACTCAGGCAAGGTAATACTAAGTTACAGAGCCAGGTTCCATTGGCTTAAAATGTGGTTTGAAACAGGGCTTACCACAGTGCAGATGTGGAATCTATTGTTAATGTTCTGCATAAGTACAACCAATACATACTCATTTTGGGTTAAGTAGCAGAGCTTCCTCGTTGGAAACTGTTGGGAAAGCTGCTGATGAGACATTTTTGAGTTAACTTATCGAACACAAAACATTTTGTCATTGTCCGAGAGAAAATCCCTTAGAAAACACTAAGATGATATCCCACAATTGCTTTATGATTCCAGTGTATATCAAAAATAGTATACTGAACATTTTGAATATTATGCACCCATTTGTTTATTGTTGTATTGTAGCTTTAATACAATTAACTATTGGTTGCTAGTGAAGTAGTTATGGCTCCTGGGCACAATATAAACCTTAGATATTTTATTACTCTATAGGAACACTTGAACTGTAACTTTGTAGTCAGAGATAAAAGCAGACATTGACAAAAAGTTAGACTATGATTATTTTACCAGTGAAATCTTGGCTGTGCTCACTCCACAGAATTAGGTACACTTTCTGAGACCTTGTATGAATGGTTGGGTTCTGAGTTTGTATCCATGGCAATCTGTTCAATGTGCAGAGGAAGTTACAATGGCATTAACCCATGAAAAGGCTCAGTTGTCTCTGTGGAAAACAGTCGAGACATGCTTTGCATTCATATAGCCAAGTTAATCGGATGTAAGCATAATTCACTAAAGGCTTCTGTTTCAGGCATGACATCTATGGGCCACCTGCTATGATCATATATGTTTGTGTGTGTTTGTACACATTTGTTAGTGCCACTATGCTCAATGCAGTTTTCAACAACACAAACAAATGTGGTTTCTATCAGAGCAAATTCTTTGACAATCAGATGGAACATAATAAATTTTAGAAATGTATTGAAACATTGGTGGGGAAATATAGGGACCATATAAATATTTAATTTTCCTGTTCTTATTTGATTAAAAACTAAAAAAAACCCGTCATGTAATCTGTATCCCTGGATGTCAGGATCAGTTTAACTTTGTCCTTTTATTGCTTGTTGCCAGAATAGTGATAATGATAGTAAATATCATAGAAGATAATATAATAAAATCCTTTTGGGGTAAGTAACTCAGGAAATTGTAGAACAGTTAGATTTGAGTTCAGTAGCACCTTAGAAACAAACAAGACCAATAACTGGGCAACTTACCATGTATACAGAAAAATATTAATTCTTTTTTTCCCTAAAAGGAAGAATACTTGAAATGGCCCAATGATTACTGGGCCTGCAGATTGCCTTTTGAGAGCCACAAATGTTCAGGTAATAGAGGCATCTGTTAAACAGAAGGGTAGCAAAAAATTCCATTACTGATCCGTTTAGAGCAGAGGTGTTAAACTTGTTTGTTACGAGGGCTGGTTCTGACATAAATGTCACTTTGTCCTGATGGACCATGCGTGCCATAAAATGTAATGTCAGGTCCTGGAGACATAAACTTTATAAAGGACACAATAATATTATTTTGTACACAAAATACAAACAAAAGCAATTGATTCCGAGCAGTGATAGCAATTAGAACCCACAAAAGCCCCAATAAATGCATTTAGTCACATACAAGAATAGGTTTTTTCCCAAGGGATACCATAATTTTTTAAATTATTTATTTATTTAATTTATACCCCGCCTTCCCTGTCGAAGCAGGCTCAGGGTGGCTTACATAAATTTTATTAAACAGATAAAACAACAGATCGAGAGAAAAATGTAAATGTAAAATACTACATAAAGTGCTACTGCTTAACATATGACAATGACAAGGCATTGATAGCAACAGCATGATAGAAGCTGGTGTCAGCTGGTGTCAGCTGGTGTCTCCGTCTGGGTCATATCAGCAGAACGCAGGCTGTTGATAGTGGTATTGGGGCCAAGGCCTTAGTGTGTTAAGTGCGGCTCCTGAGTCAAAGGCCTGGTGGAAGAGCTCCGTCTTATAGGCCCTGCAGAACTGTAAGAGGTCCTGCAGGACCCTAATATCTCCCAGGAGCTCATTCCACCAGCATGGGGCTGCCACTGAGAAGGCTCTGGCCCTCGCTGAAGCCAGCCTGGCATCTCTGAGGCCATGGAAGGCCAGACAGTTTTGGGAACCTGATCATAGTGCTCTCTGGGGAACCTTAAAGGGGGAAAATTGTACATTTCCATACGAATTAGTTACTTTTTGTATACATATAGCACTTTTAGGGGATGAGTCATCTTCCTTACAAGTAAATAAGGTAGTTTTTCAGCAGCACCCCCGTACACCCAGCCTCAGCAGCTGAGCACAACTATGATTAGTCTCTTGCTCTTTGTTTCCTCTCTTTTCCCATCCTGCCTCTGAGGATTTTGAAGAAGCACACCAGACTTCCCCTCCACCGCCCCATCCCCACCACCACCACCACCAACCCTGTGAGGTGGACCAAGCTGAGTGACCAGCCCTGGGTGACCCAGATGACAGGATCCTGGCTCAGGAGGAGAGTGGTCTGAACCTGGGTCTCTCAGATACCCCCACCCCCAGTTCTCATCCCTCCTGCACTTCCCACAGAAGTGGCGGTGCTGAAGGGAAGGCCTGACAAAGAGGCTGTTTCTGAAACCTTGCTGCCCTCCTGCAACCCTTTTCTCTCACAGAATGAGAACACATTAGAGAACACATTTGCAGTAGCTTCTGACAGCAGGTGAAGGGGAGTTGTTTTATACTGCTCACCTCACAACTAAGATAAAATCCTAGATCCTAGAAGATTTTTAGTACAGGCCCTTAAAAAAGTGTCACACAGCAAATAGGAATCAAGCCGCAAATTAAAGAGCTGACTGATGTGATGATGTGTAAAAAAGTTGCATAAATGATTCTGTGCTATTTATAAGGAACTTTCACAGGAAAGACAGAATTAAATGAAGCTGGTATGGTCTCTCTCATGCCATTCATAGGGTCAAAGCATCCTGGATACAAATTGCCTATTGCTACCCATGGAAACGTCCTTTAAAAAACTATTCTTGAAGCTTGAGGCAATTAGACTTGCTTTCAGACATTATGCACTCAGTGCAACTATCCTGTTCAAAGAATCTATTCCATGGGCTGGTGGCAGTCAGGGCTACGTGCTGTGGCTGCAGTATTTGTCAGTGGGAAACCATGTGGCTTGCCAGGACTGTATGATTTATACTTGTGCCAGAGATCCCAGCAAGATGTTGTGCTGGCAGAGGGCTCACCACAGGAACTAGCTCATCTGCAGTGGCCACTTACAGAATCATCATCATTATATGTTGCTGTATTTTTCTTAATAAAGGTTTAATTTCCTGTTTATATAATGCCTTAGAAAGAGCCACCAACTGTTTTCACCTGGCTAGAAAACATCACACTGTATGACCTTTCTGTGGTAAGTCAGCAAATCAAAGCCCTTAACAAAGTGTTCATGCTGAAGGGTTTCCTATTTAAACTTTGGGGTAAATACATTTCAGGAAAAATACAATCTGGAAAAATTTCATGACTTCTATTTTTTGTTCAGCTGACAAAAATGAGTCTTTTTCACAGAGTAAGAAGGCTCTCTGTTGATTTGGTGAAAGTGCAGAAAGGTGAAGCTGTGATGACTTTCTCTATGCTGTATCTTTGGGAAGGATTAGCTGCATATGTCCAACCAAGGTCCTTAGTGTAGGTAATGGATGTGCTGACTTCTAAGGGCAGCTTTCATAATTTGATTGCATTCTTCTGAGTTTAACTAGACATGGAATGGCAGAGTGTCTGTAACAACTGTTTGATTTGAGTCTACATCCAATCAACACACACACACACACAAAATAATGGTTAACAAAGGAATGTCTTGGGGAAAACATTTAAGAAGGAAAATAAACTTCCTTCCTAAATGTTACCACAAGACATTCCTTTGTTAATCGTTAGTTTGTGTGTATGTGTATGTGTTGACAGACTGTAGACTTAGTTCAAGCATGATACATATTTTTATCTTTGGTTACAAGGATGGATTAAGAAATAAAAATGGCCTTGGAATAAGCCAGGCAGAGGGGCGCAACAGGCCAGCCCACAGGAGCTACTCAGTTCAGACTTGGCCAGTGATGCCAGCAATAAGTGTCAGTTCACCCATTGCCTCCTCCTGCACTTCCACCAGTGGCGTGATACAGGAGGAGGTAACAGGTGAGCTGGAACCCATCATCATCACTGGCCTAGTCTGAACTGAGTGGCCCCTGAATCACTGGAAGAGCTACTGGAGTGTCATAAAAGCAACAGCATTAAAACAAGCCAGGACATAAAAACAGCAGAAAACAATACTTACAGTGCAATCCTATGCATTATTGCTTCAGTCTAGCCCTGTTTAGGATTGCACCATTTGCAGCCTAAAAGGATTTTCTTAAAGCAGTTCTCAGGTTAGAAACGGAGTGTAAAAATGGCCACAAAAAATGGAACACCTCATCTAAAAAATTAGTAAAAAGAAAAGTTTTGACCTGATGCCTGAAAAAGAACAGGATAGGCACCATGAAACCCTCAAGATGGATGGCATTCTAAAAGCAGGGTGTCACCAATGAGAAAGCCCTGGGAAGTGGATCTTAACTGCCAGCTGGACATTGCATGAGGAGGTGGTTCTTCTAATCTCCCAGTTCCAAGCCATTTAGGGCATGTTTATACATCATGAAAAGTGAGCAGTTGATTTTCCGAGTTCTTAATGGTGCATAAGACTTTGCTTGGTTTATCTCAGGGACTGTTACTAATATCTGAATTCATATATTTGCCATACTTATTTGTGCTGGAGTTGTCCATTATCAATACTTTGTAAAGAGCCCAATTCTGTGTGCTGCTGCTCTTGTCTGTCGTGCTATACATTAGATGGAATTATCAGTTTTGTTTAGGAATGGTGGCTCTTACAACAGGTAGTCATGCGAGTTAGTACAAAATAAACTGCAGGCTGACTCCTACATGGCATGGCTTCTGTGTTTTATAACAACTTTCTGATAGAGAAGAAATTTCATATAACAAAGTTCCATTTGTGTATGACCTCACGCATGAGCTATGTAGGATCAAGCACTGATTTTCATTTCCAGTCCATGTTGCCTTATACAAAAATAAAAAAGGCTATTTCATACAATGTCTCGTGTAAGCAGAAATGCAGTATGGGATATGGTTAAGTTTACTTAGTGCAAGAACTACTTGGGATGACTTTCTTACGTTCTACTGCAAGTGAAAATTTCAGTGGGATCCAACCCAATATCCTCAGGTACTCCCAAGTACCTAAACTGTTATGAAGTTTGTACTCTGACCACAGTGGAATTTGACAATTGCCACATTCTTACTTTTTTTGGGGGGGCTCCCCGACGGGGAGGTTTTTTTTCTTTTTCTAAATCTACATACAGAAAAGAAAAAAAGAGTCTACAATATACCGAAAGATAGGGATGAGGAAACTACACTCTACAGGTGAAAGAAAAGAAAACCCTCTAAAAACCAAGAGTCGGTGATCATATATAGCTATTAAAATATAAACTCTGCTTCTTGAATACAAATTGACTTTCGCCAAAAATTATAATCTAGCTAATAAAATATTCTGATATTTCACCAGCAATTACAGTTTCACAAAGAGCTGTGCCCTAGAATGAATAATTTTAAGTACTCCAGAGAACATTGACATTCTACTTTTTCCCTCTTTTCCCTTTCAACTAATAGCCTGTTTTGGGGGCTGCTGCCCCTAACTTAGAGTCCGAGTCCTCACCAGAAGATCCAGTCTCTCCTTCTTCGCTCTCTTTGGTGCCATTGGGGGGTCCTTCTCCCTCTTCTGGTGGTCGACCGTGCTGACACAAAAATTCAGAAGCCTTTTCAACAGAGTCTATCCTTTCTTTGCTATTTGCATATCTAAAGATCAGTCCCTCAGGTACCAACCATTTGTAGGCCACTTTGTGGCTTTGTAAAAATAATGCCAAGTCTCTGTATTTCCTTCTCTTCCTTCTTATCTCAAATGGAATGTCCTTCAATACTTTAATCTCCTTGTCTTTCAACTTCAAGGCAACTCCATTGGTCGCTTTCAATAGTTGATCTCTCACTTTTCTTCGGGAGAATCTTACTGTAATTTCCCCTGGCAGATTATTCTTTCTGATAAATTCAGAATGTGATCTAAAGACTGTATCTATTTCACTTTGAAGTTGATCCAACGTCGTCTCTGCCAAGGGAGCCAACAAATCACTCACGATCTGTCTCAGATTCTCCCCTCTCTCCTCTTTGATCCCTTGAAGTCTCAATACATAGCTCGCCCTTTCCATTTGCAGCAGTAAAACATGAGACGCTTCGATTTGGCACTTCTTTTCAAGTGCCTGCAGCTTTTTATTCATCTTTTTCTAGTTGGAACCAATCTCTTTAAGCTCCTGCTCCGCTTTTTCGATTTTCTGTGTGTTTAACACTGTTCGCGCTTGTTGTGCATCTAGCTTATTATCAATAGCTGTAATTTTCTCCAGCAGAGGGCAAAGTGCCTCCGACAGCAAGCTTTGGAGCTCTGCAGTTGAGTCCTGTCTAGGCACAGAACTTGAAGGGCTGGAACTTCCTGAAAGAGGCTTAACTTTCGTTAGTTTGTCCTTAGAGTCTTTCAGCGGCGCCATGTTTGAAGATTGTTTACTTTTTGTAAAAGTTTGTCAAAGCCTCTGGAAGTTCTTAATCAAAACGGTAAGCTCTCACAGTCTCTTTATTTCCAATCGCTTTTTACTACTGCCCCCCCTTTCCTGACTTTAAAATCGCTTGCAAGTAGTCCTTAGCAGGAGGAGATTCCCCCCTCCTCTCATTTACTTTTAGGGGGGCACAATGTTTGCGGGTGATTCTTGCTTATACTCTGACTCACATTTTTAGCATTTGTCTCTCTGCGTTCATAATCTCTTGACCACCGTATGCTTTGCTCCGGTGTGCTGATCTTGTTCCCATTCACGATTTTCTGCAGCAGGCCCATCAGGACTTGGAGGAGCCCCCCCTTCTCCAGCTTGTAACGCCGGGGGGGGGGTTTCTCTAGCACCCTATGGCTAGGAGTCCAACCCAAGGACTCTTGGGGTGGCACGGACAATCATGCCCTCACCCAGCCGCAGGCACTGGCAAGCTTCTCCTGGAGCCCAAGGAGAAGACATCTGCCATGGTGATCGCCAAGACCGGAAAACCCACATTCTTACTTTTTGATCCCTGGTGTAGTCTTACCTGAAACGCCTTTATACTATTGATTCAAACCATTAATCTAACTAGGTAGCTGTTGCCTGTTCTGTCTGCAATCAACTACCCAGGATCTCAAGTAGAAAGGGGTTTTTCCCAATACCTGCCACCTGAGATCCTGTAACTATAGATGCTAGAGATTGAACTTGGGACCTTTTGTATACAACACAAGGGGTCTGCTGCTAAAGTGCAGCTTAAGGTTGCCTGCCCCCAATGGGGGCAGGGCTTCCCCTGATTTTGAGGGCCCCAACCCGCTGCTGGCCAGCTGGCCTGTAGGGGTAGCCCTGCCTGCAAAGAGCCTTTCATGCCTGCCGTGCCCAGCACGATGACGTCATCTGGAGGTGATGTCATCACGCTAGGCACATTGTGCAAGAGACGCTCTAGCATTTGGCTAAAAACTTTATGGTGACCGTAGAGTTTTTGGCCAAATGCTAGAACGTCCCCTGCATGATGTGCCCAACACAGTGACATCACTGCTGGATGATGTCATCATGTTGTGTACTTTGCATGCATGCAACAAGATCCAAGGGAGCAGCCTAGAGCCCTCCCTCCGTGAGCAGATGGTAAAGACCTGACAACCCTAGTGCAGTGTTTTTGTTGCCATATTTTATTCTGGCTATTTCAATGAGGAGACAGTTTTTCTTTCAGGACAGTCTTTCTCCATAGCTATCTTCATGGGCTGAAATTTATTTTCAAGGATGTAATTAGTAGCTTTTGCCAGGTTTGCTTCCTTTGGTTGTAAAGATAATTCTTCCATTCACTTTAAATGTAATTGAAATAGCATTGTGTTCTTGATAGATCCAAACCTTTGTGAGATAATCTGCAAAGGTTTATTTTCATGCAACTCCCTGTGCTGTATTAACACGTGCCATATTTCTCCATTTTCCCCTTTAGCTAAGGGCTTGACAACGTCAATAATAAATGAATTGTGCTACAAGATACCGCTTTTGAGCAGTATAAATTCTTGATAGAAATTGTTCTGATATTTAATGATTGTTAAATGGAACCACTGAAATCTGTTAAGAGCAAAAAGGCCTGAAATAACCTTTAGAGGAAAATAAAATGATATTTAAAACACAGAATAGAGAAGAAAATGCACCACTATGTGTGTTATTTCTTTCTTGTCATATTTGGAGACTCAGACTGTGAAACAGAAAACAGGACTGTCTTAAGGAAGAGCAGACTCCCAGAGCCTATCCAAGTTGGGATTTGTTTGATCCCAAGGTTTCTTTCTGTTATGTCCTGACTTGTGAACACACTATAAGAATATAAGAGAAGCCAATGTTGGATCAGGCCAATGGCCCCTCCAGTCCAACACTCTATCACACAGTGGCCAGAAATACCAGGTGCCATCAGGAGGTCCACCAGTGGGGCCAGGACACTAGAAGCCCTCCCACTGTTGCCCCCCAAGCACCAAGAATACAGAGCATCCCTTGCCCCAGACATAAGAACATAAGAGAAGCCAATGCTGGATCAGGCCAATGGCCCCTCCAGTCAAACACTCTGTCACACAGTGGCCAAAAATACCAGGTGCCATTCTTTTACATGCTAAGCTTGAAGTCAGGACCAGGATTGTAAGCCTCGACAATCCTATTGGTTGTTCTTGATTTTGCACTGTTTGTAACCAATCAGAACTGACTGAAATGTTATGGAGGGAACAAGCCTCATTGGTCCTTATCCCTCAAATGCTATTGGTTGTTAATCAAAGTAGGGGCATGGTTTTGTTAGCCCGGACTATTTAAAAAGGAGCTGTGCTCCACTGTTTTTTGTGTGTGTTATCTGATCGTCTTGTTGTTCTTAAATAAAGCTGAATCATTGTTAATCACTCTCTTAGTTAAAGCTCATACTTAACACTTTCCAAATTATCTTTTGTCAAATTTTTGTAGAACCTGAGGAGTAAGAGCAGAACACTCACTTCCATTTCCCCAAAGAGACTTGGACGGCCAACAGAAACCACTTCAAAACTATCTGTTCATGTGCTGATTTTTTTTAAAAAAAATTTTGCATTCAAAGGACTCTTTAAAGAATAGGAGAAACCCCTTAAAAATGAGCCTTTTGCCTACCCCAAAAATGTGTTTTAAGTTTGTTTATAACCTTTTTAGCACAGAGAGGACATGCTTTGAAAGGTTCATCTTAATATGTTTTGGTTCTGTGGTATAAAAAGAACACAATAGCACTCATCTGCAACACAGAAACAACAGATATGATGAACCCTCTCAAAATAAGCCTTTTGCTTGCTGAAAAACTACTTTAAAAATGATTTCAGAACAACAAGAGCTTGTTTTGAAATGGTTATGTCTTCTTGTTTCTATAGCAAGATATAGATCTGCTTTTTCTAGGATCCCTGAATCATTATGGCACAGAAATTACTTTCATGAAAAATTCCCCAGTATTTGCAGTCTTGGCAGGCACCAGCAGGCATCAAAATACAAACCTCTCTTGGACTGCTTATCAAATGTACAATAGGTGAGGTTTCAATCCAGAGAGCAGTTTGAAATGGGGAGGACCAAGATCCACCCCAAACAGATTTAGGGATTACTGTAGTTTAGTGTATCTCACCTGACATTTGAGAATAGCAGCAGTCTTGTACCTTGTTGTGTGAAGTGTCAGCAGGCACAAAATTGTAGCCTGAAATGAAGATTTGTTCCCCCCCCCCTCTCTCACACACACAGATTAAATATATAAGTATATATCTAGCACTGGTTAGCACATTATTATTTTTGTTCAGTTCTGTTTCTTTAAAATATGAGTTTGTTTAAAATACATCTGATATCTGTATAAATGTCTTGTGGCATTGTTTAGGATCAGTTTGAATGCCAACTGCAATGCAATAGATGGGTGTGAGTTTCATAATTTTAAAACAATTTCTAGTGATTGCTTCTCCCCACTACCAGTACTTATCCATATACTGTCAACTGGTCAAATGTTAAGAGTTGGCTTGCTGTATTATAAAAACCATTCTCCTGATAAAAGGGAGGTAAGGGATAATTTCATTTGTTCATCTCACACATTCCAGCACCTGTGGGCTTTTCTCCTTTTCCTTCTCTATGATATACTTCAGGGATACTCAATGTGCTACGTGCCAGCATCTTTCCTAGTACTTGCCAAGTGTTTTTAGGAAGTGGGCAGGGTCAGGTGGAGCTTTTGCCCAGCAAGGCTTCTGATTGGCTGTGCAGATTTTTTAAAAAACGCTTCTCCAGTGGTTCTACGTGGGACATTCCTCACATCTGGGATAAGCTCCTCCCTCTTTCCTCAGGGTCGGCTCCAAACTTTGATCCAGGCGGGGAGGGGCTTATCCCCTTGGAGGCGAACCAGTTCCTTTGCCGACCCTGCTTCAGCAGGACATGCTCCGGAGGTGTGGAGACGCGCCTATTGAAAGAAGAAACAAAACTACAGGAAAGATTTACAGCCTGACGAGGCTGGATTTGATTGATGATGGGCTTTGTCTAGGGAGTGCTGATGCTTCCTTAACCCTACGGCATTCTCTCCTCTGCCGGTCTTACCCGTCCCTGGGGCGGAGGACCTGCTCCTATTACAGAGAGCGCAGAGGGAGAGAGAGATGAAAGAAACGGCGTGTGTGCACGCACACACAGTCTTCTACCTTCCCGCCTGAATCGCGGTAAGCAGAAGCAGGCAGACAGTTTCTACCCTCTCCAGTATTCCTGGAAGAGGCTGAGACATTGCCTAAGGAATGCAGAGGTCCGTTCCTTATATCCCCGGGAAGCAGAACCCTCCGTGGAGTTTTTTCTTCCTCAAAACCCCCATGAGCATAAGCGGGGGGGGGAGTGTTTTTCCAAGCCTTACTCCATCCCAAGGCGGGAAATATCGGCGGGAAATGCTGGGAGCAGCCATTTTAGGCCCCCAAATAGATGGGCCTATTGTGCGTGGTCAGCACTCCCCATGGACCTGAATGAGTCTTCTCATGGCAGATAGGCTAAACCAACCTGTGGGGAACTAAACAGTTGAAAACTGCCTCTGAAGCCCTTGATGGCTATTTCAGGGGAACGAACCCCAGAATCTCATTCGGTTGGGGGGGGTTCTTCATTATCTATCATGGATCTGTTCCCAGATTCATTTACACCCCGCAGGTTCTGGTTATGGCTGAGAGGGCATCCCAAGACTGGGGCTGTTCCTCTGAGGACAAAGCACAGATGGGGCCATCCATCTCTCAGATCTGCCAAGACCTAGGGATACCCCGGGTCTGGAACCCAGGGAGCCCTTTCAGCTGTTATGCAAAATTGGTTCAGAGGAGAAATGTGAAAGGAGACCATTCATGGCTCCACACCACATGATTCCTTAGTGGAAAGAGGTAGATGGTTGGTTGCAGACCTTCAAGAGACAGGGTGACCAGTGTGCCTAGGTTCCCTGTAAGATCAAAACATAGCAGACATAAGTCTAGAGAACAAAGTCCCCTTCTGGGACATGTGGACTCTGAACCAGATTCTTCCACCTCCTCTTCTGGTAAAGAAGAAGAAAGGGAGTTTTCAGCGGAAGAGGATGAGGTGGTTGTACCTTTGGTGCAATCTAGTCTCTTTCCGCAAGAATTATAATCCCGTCTCTTGCCTAAAGTATTCAGGACCCTAGATCTTTCATCTAGACCTCAGGAGGAGACGGTACAGGAGCCAGACTTTCAAAACGGGGCCGAAAAATTATGCCTAAGGTCTCAGTATAGCTAACAGGGTTGCCTTTCCCCGCTTCTTTCTACATTATTATGAAGGCGGACTGGGAACAACCGGCTAAACCCAAGGCTCATCACCACATGTTCTCGAGATTCTATTCTCTAATGCCAGAAACCACATAGAAGCTGAAGCTTCCAGTAGTAGCTGGTCCCGTGACCAGTTTATATTCCAGCTCGGTGCTTCCACTGGATGCTGATGGGATGCCTAAAGATCATACAGATAGAAGGGTGGAGCAGGCTTTGCGAGAAGCCTCCTCTTCCGCTATCAAGGCCTCTACTACTGGCTCTCTCTTGGCCAGGGCTGCGTATGACTGGGCAGATAAATTGGCTTAGGCAGATAGCAAGGTGCCAGAGTTCAAAAATGAACTGAAGAAAATAGCTCTGGCAATTGCCTTCCCTAGCAGAGGCCACACTGGTTGCCATGCAGCTGTTAGCAAGAGCATTAGCATGCAGTGTGACAGCAAGACGCAACAATTGGCTCCGTCACTGGGACGTGGTCTCATCTGCACAGGCGAAATGGCAGTGGTCCTTTTCAGAGGTACTAACCTGTTCGGAGATGGTCTGGATAGGTACTTAGTGGAGGATAAGGACAAAAGGTCCTCCCCTCCAAAAGAAGGGACAACAGACAGAGAGAACGTTTTCAGCCATTTCGCGATCAGTAAAGAGGACAAAAATCCTCATTTACAAGATCGTTCAATAGAAATATGGCAATCTTGATATCAAGGGGGGAAATCCTTCCCTCCCACGAAAAGTGAACAAACAACTGCCAAAGGCCCCAAGAAAGGATCTTCGGCATGACTATATGACCTTCCCGGGAAACGGAAGATAGGGGGAAGGATACAGACATTCTCTCAAGTCTGACAACAACAATCTCAGATCAATGGGCATTAGAGACAGTGTCCCATGGGTACAAACTGGAGTTTGTTCCATTCCCTATCAAAGGTACATCAGAATGCCAAAGTACAGAAACCGATTCAAACACCTTCTATTCGAGGAGGCGATACTTCACCTCCTGGACATAGGGGCGATAGAGTAAGTACCTGCATCCCAACAGGGACAGGGCGTTTACTCTATATTCTTCGTGGTTCCAAAGAAAAATGGGTCCACGAGAACCATTTTAGATCTGAAATGGCTCAATAAACACATTCGAAACAGGAAACAGGATGGAAACTCTAAGTCCATCATTATATTGATCCAGGAAGAAGATTTTCTGACATCTTTGGATTTGTCAGAAGCTTACCTCCATATACCCATTCACAATTCGCACCGGAAGTTTTCTACGATTCAATTATACAAATCTTCACTTCCAGTACAAAATTCTTCCCTTTGGCCGCAAGTCTTCACCCAGGGTCCTTCAAAGGTGCTGGTGACCTTGGTAACACATCTGAGGTTGAAAGGGGTGAGTCTTTCTTCCATACCTGGACGGAGACTTAATCAAGGCCCCCTCAGAGGTGGAATGCTCACAGGCCCTAAACCTGACTACTCAGACATTAGAAGCCCAAGGCTTCATTGTGAATCTGGAGAAAAGCCACATGCTACCCACTCAGAGATAGCTCTACCTGGGGGTGGAGACAGACACGAAGCTACACAGGGTGTTCCTGTACCAGCTAAGGGTATTGACGATCAAATCTCTGATGGACCAGGTTCTTCAAGGTCAGAGACAAAGCTAATGACCTTGGTCAAACTGCTAGGAATGCTCATCTCCTGTCAGGAGGTAGTGCAGTGGGTTCGATTCAATGTCAGGACCCCTGCAATGGTTGTTACTGCCCCACCAAGGGACGATAGTACTCAAGAGAGTAAACGGATCAGTTTTTCTCCACCGGTTCGGAATATGATGGCCTGGTGGCAAAACCCACTGAGATTCAAACTCGGAGTTCCCCTCCGAGACCCCACACGATCAGTAATGATGACGGACACCAGTCTGTCAGGATGGAGGCCGTATTCGGGAGGCCAGATGGTCCAAGGAGAATGGTTGGTTGCAGAGACGACAGAAAGCATCAATTTGCTGGGACTGAGGACGATCCGCCTCGGACTTCTGAATCTTGTAGATATCCTGTCAGGACCCCATGTTCTAGTACAGACGGACAACACTACAGCAAAGTGTATGTGAATCGAAAAGGGGGGACCAAGGTTCGCTCCCTTCATGCGGCAGCATCTCTGATAATGATAAGGACAGAGAAGCCAACACAGAAGTCTTTGAACAGATCTGCAACGAGTTCGGAAGAATGGTCATGGATCTGTTTGCCACAGAACTGAATCGTCAAGTTTCAGAGTTCGTATCTCGTCAACGAAATGCCCTGGCAAAAGGGATAGATGCTCTAAATTATACATGGCCTCCAGGCCTCCTTTACGCCTTTCCTCCCCTACCAATCAGGCACAAAGTCCTACAAGAGATTCGCATGCAGAAAGCAGAAGTAGCACTGATCGTCCTTTTCTGGCCACGTCTAACCTGGTTTCAGGAACTACAGTCTGCCCATAACAAAACCATGGCACCTGCCTCTTCGGGTGGACCTACTTACGCAGGGCCCAACAAGGCACCCATGGTCGGAACTTCTTCAGCTGGCAGCCTGGAGTTTGAGCGGAAAATGTTAGAGGGAGCAGGGTATCAAGATAAGGTGATTGGTACCATGTTGGCAGCCAGAAAGGTCTCTACCAACAAACCCTATGATCACACCTGGAAGGTTTTTCAGTCATGGAGCTCGGATCGGGAACACAACCCGGGTAAGGCTTCAGGGAGAGTAGTCCTGGTTTTTCCTACAAAATGGGCTCGATAAAGGCCTAATCACTAGCACGATCCGTAGACGTATCCGCCATTTCAGCCAACCAAGGTGCCAAACATGGAAGGTCTCTGCTTAGGCATACTCATATTATGAGATATTTTAAAAGGGGCGATGTCCATTAATCCTCTACAGGTTCACAGGTTTCCCACCTGGACTCTTAACGTGGTGCTTAGGGCCCTTTGTAAATACCCATTTGAGCCTTTGGCTGAGTGTCCTCTGAAGGAACTAACCTTCAAGACTCTCTTTTTGGTAGGCATCGCCTCAGCTAGGAGGGTTTCGAAATTGAGGGCCTTGTCTCTTAACAAGGTTCTCTGTATTTTACACCAGGACAAGGTGTTTCTTCGCTTAGACCCGGCATTTATTGCAAAGGTGAATTCAGTTTTTCATAGGTCAGCGGAGATTGTTCTTCCCTCCTTTGTCCCAATCCTAAACATGATAAAGAAAGGGAATGGCATTGTCTAGACATTTGGATGGCCCTTAGTTTCTACATTGACAGGTCTAAAAGGTGGAGACACTCGGAGACGCTGTTTGTGTCATTCAGAAAGTCCTCATTGGGAAAACAAATTTCCACTTCCACACTGAGTGAGCGGATTAAGGGGTGCATTATCTTAGCGTATAAGCTAAAGGGTTAGAGATCCCGGCTGGGATCATTGCACACTCCCTTGGGGGACAGCTACCTCAGTGGCGTATCGATTTTTTCCCTCCTTAGAAGCCATATGCCAAACCGCAACACGGCAGTCGATCCATTCCTTTACTAAACACTTTGGAGTGGACATACTAGCTTCAGCTGAAGCGGCCTTTGGTCGTGGGGTGATTCAATGCACTCTGTAAAGCTGGGAATGCAAGCCCACCCTGTAACATAGCTTTTGTACGTCCCAGACGTGAGGAATGTCCCACGTAGAACCACTGGAGAATGGAAGGTTTCTTTCACTTACCGTGAATCTTCCTTTCTCTGTGGTTCTGAAGTGGGACATTCCTGCCCACCCGTTCTGGGGTGCTTCCCCTCTTTACAGAGTTGTACGGGGGACCCGAGGTTTCGGGGGGCCATGATGTTGTTGTTACGTGTTGTGGGTTAATTTCCTTGCCCTATTGTAATTTGGGCAGTTGGTACCCCCTTGTTGGGGGGGAGAGATGTTCTGTTTTCTTCTAGTTCCTTTCCGGCGGGGAATATGATCGGGCTTAAGAAGGACTGGTTCGCCTCCAAGGGGATAAGCCCCTCCCCGCCTGGATCAAAGTTTGGAGCCGACCCTGAGGAAAGAGGGAGGAGCTTATCCCAGACGTGAGGAATGTCCCACTTCAGAACCACAGAGAAAGGAAGATTCACGGTAAGTGAAAGAAACCTTCCATTCACCATCAGCTGCCACCACAACACAAGGATCTTCACTGTGTTACTGAAGGTATAATATGTGTATGCAAGAAAATGTTTTTAAACAATGTTCATTTTAAAGGCATCCTATCATGGAAAGCTCCTGCCTGACATGTTGAAGAGTTGCTGTTAGAGTTATGCACAACCTCACTCCCTGATATTCTGAGATTGGCTCCACCTCCTGCAATAGTCATTTTGTGGTTTCATCCACCACCCTGTGTCAGAATTCCAGGTCCCCATAGGCTTAAAAAAGTTGGGGACCCTTGATATATTGTATCAGTGTTGCCTTCATCAAGTTCATGTTTTGCTTCTACTGACATTTATTTAAAATAATAAAGATGTTGTCATGTGGCATTACAAATTAGGGAATAAACTTTATTTGACTGGAGATCTTTGTACAGAAGCTACATGTTGTCCTGCTTTCTGTGCAAGGTTACTGCCAAAGTTTAAGTTTGTGTAGTACATAAAAACATTGATCCTGTTCTTGATTGCTGAAGCTATCATTTCTTGCCTACTGAAGTTCCTCATGGAACTTTAAAAGTGGTGGCATTCTCTCACGCCCAGGCTCCACTTCATTTTGCATATGAATGTTCAACAGATTGTTTGTAGTAATAATTAAGAGAACAATGGATAAAGGAAAAAACTGGAAATAACAATGAATGCTTGGAAATCAAAGCTTTCCATCTTTTTAAGTGCTTATGTAAAAGCAATTTTTAAAAACTGTCCACTGGTAGGGAGTGCTAGCAAGAGAACAGCATCCCCTTCTGTATTTCTGCTGATTTCAAGATATCTGGTATACCAATTGACATTTTAGTTTATGACGTTGTTGTTGTTGTTGTAGTACACATGTGATTCCTTTTGACTAGAGTGGATTATATAAGTGCACAGATATCATACTCTCTTTCAGTTTCCTAGCTGTCTCCTGGAGATAGTTGCTAATTAGATTAATGACCCAATTTAGAGTGTAACTTTTTATAGCAGGTCATTAGCAAGACGAGTTTGCCTTACTTTGCCAGAGCAAAAGTTGCTGTTATTGCTGTACCACAGTTATGCTCACCTCTAGTGATGGGGTGTATTGCTAATTATTTCTAAATGTGTTGATTACTAAAATGATTTGTTACCCAAACCAACAGATGCCCCCCAAAATTCATGGAAAAGTTTATTCTAAAATCAGATCTCCTTATCTCTCTATGGCTCTTTCTACCAACTGCCTATGTGCGGCTGATGAGATACCCTGCCAAACAGCAAGCTGTTCAGTTTTCTCCTAATGATGCCAACTAACAGAAGGTGACCTGGAAGCCCTTGAAGATCCATACCCCTTTCTACTAATAGTGCCCACCACCTTCTGTCCCTATATGCTTTGAGTGAGATTTTTCCATCAGATTATCATAGCAACTCATCCCTTTTCTTACCTCCTTTTTTACCATTCAAGATGCATGTATGCTTGACACGTGTGTGTGAATGAGGCTGATGCGTCTTAATCGAGTCTGAATTCACTATGAGGAAATCAAGCATAGAGAAGAAACTTGTGTTCGGCTGTTCCTCACTCCTGTTCTGAAGGAGCTGCAGGCCTTGGTTTTAACATCCAGTGGTAGGGAAAGGGAAAGAAAGGAAGAGACACACACTTCTAAGCAAATCCTTAAACCATAGTGAAGAAGCTTTGAGACAAGTATGGAATAGAAATGGAGAATATAATAGAACTAGGAATAAGGCCCGTTGTGGAAATAAATACAACGGGCTCTAGAAAGAGGCTCTGGGAGAGTGCCCCGACTTTGGGCACTCAGTGACAATTTGCTGTGGCAATCTCAGCAGGGTATAATGACAGAGTCCACCATTTTCTCCAGAGGAACTGATCTTTGCTACCTGAAGAGCAGTAGTAATTTTGAGTGATCTCCAGCCCACCCCCAAGATTGGTAACAGTGGTTCCCCAGGAGGGAGTGGCTGGTTTGGAGGGTGGAGTCTATGGCATTGTACCTGTCTGAGGTCCCACCCCTCCTCAACACTCACCCTCTCCAGGTTCGACCCCTCAAATCTCCAGGAATTTCCCAACCTGGAGTTGACAACCCTATCTCCCTCCCAGCAACCATCAACCTACCTTTAGTTTTCCATCTCCTCCCCCCTCCCTCCTAAAGAGCAGTTGTAATTTTGAGTGATCTCCAGCCACCACCTGGAGATTGGCAGCAATGGTTTCTCATCAGGGCATGGCTGAATTGGAGGGTGGAGTCTATGGCATCGTACCTGTCTGAGGTGCCCACCCCTCTTCAAACCTCACCCTCTCCAGGCTCCATCCCTCAAATCTCCAGGAATTGCCCACCTGGAGTTGGCAACCTGATCAGGACTGGGCCCAGTGAGTTTTCTCCCAAAGGCCAACATAGGTGTGGAAAGGGCCTTTTACTGACAGAGGAGAAAGTACAGGTGCCAACTTTGATTAGGGAACTACCTGGAGATTTGGGGGGGTGGATCCTGTGGAGGGCGGCATTTGGGGTGTGTGTGGAAGGACTCAGCAGGGTATAATGCCATAGAATCTACCCTCCAAAGCAACCATTTTCTCCCAGGGAACTGATCTCTGTCATCTGGAGGTCAATTGTAACAGTGGGAGATCTCCAGGTCCCACCTGGAGATTGGCAGCCCTAGGGGAAAGTCAGCCGCACAGCGGGGAGTTGAAGAAAATGGTTTGATGGTTGCTGACCCACCACGTTAGCCAGCCAGCCATGCTGAAGCTAAGCAGGAGAAAGAGCCTTTTTCCATTTATTCTGACAGGAAAGTGGCTGTTGGGGAGGGGGTTATGGGCGGGGGAGGGGGTTATGCTGAAAGTCCTTTGTTTTTTTACTCACAAGCTTGGCTGCCTACTAACAGCCACTGAGGGGACAGTCCCTCACAGGAGCTAAGAGAACTGTCTTCCTCAGGAGAGAGAGCTGTCTGCCAGGGGGAGTGGGTGGAGAAGAGGAGCAGACCCAGCATCTGGCCAATGGCATGTGAGTACTCTTGAGTGGCGGCTGATGGGCCAATGGCTGAGGGAAGGCATTTTACAGCCCGTGGGAGCACATGGAATCTTGCGAAACCAAAAGATAATTATTTATAAGGAGAGATTATCAGTGATTAAGTAAGGTACATACATGCTGTCAAAGTAATACTTAATATGTTAGAGCACCAAACGCTAAAATGCCTGCATAATGTGTAAACAGTCTGAACAGTCAAACAAACACTTGTAACAAAGTATGATATGGTAGGAAAGAGGGTGGGAAAGGAAGGATGGCAGACTGCGGAGGAGGTTATTACTATTCATATTCTGCATGGGGTGCCATCTGGAGAAGCAAGAGTCTAGGCAGCCAGCAATCCAAACTGGCGAGACCTGCATAAACTAGAAGGTTTGGCATTCCATGAGGAAAAGCTTGACAGGGGAATCAAGTGAGAATCTGAATTGAAGTTTTATTTACTTACTTCATTTATACACTGCCTTTCTCCACAATGGAGACCCAAAGTAGCTTACATCATTGTCCTCCATTTTATCTTCACAACAACCTTGTGAGTTAGGTTAGGCTGAGTACATGTGAGTGGCCCAAGATCACCCAGCAATTTTCTGTGGCAGAGTGGGGATTTGAACCTGTGTGTCCTAGGTCTTATTTCAACATTCTAACCACTATATCATACTGGCTTTTAAATTCCAGGCAATAATCCAAGGAAGAGGAATGCTAAGTGAGAGTTTTTAGCCAGTGAGCCAGAAGCCAATGTATGCAGGAGGAGAACACTTCATGATTTAAAACTTAGCATGGGTTGAGATAGTGCTGACAGTTCTTGATACAGGGCACAGAGAATAAAGGAAATCAAATATTTGGTTTTCCCAGGCTTGGAGGGAGGCAAGCAAATTTCAGGTGAAACTAGAGGAAAGCCTCTCAATTTACAGATGAAGGTAGCAGCAAAGTATTCCCAAGCCCTGGAAACCTCTCTACACTAAAAAGGCGGGAAGGCATTGCAATGAGGAGAAAAATCAAGGGAGTTTCCTTGCCAAAACACTTTCTAATTGGGAAAAGTGGCTTTACTTACCTCATTAACAGAAGAGGTATCAACTAGTCCCTGAAGGGTTTTCTTGTTAAGAAAGGCTGTGACAAGACAATAGAGTACTCTGCATAAAAAGCACATCGATCGACCAGAAACATAACAACAGGTTCTTGAGTGTATGGTTAACACTGCAATCATAAACAGTTATTCCCTTCCAAGATTTCAATAGACTTAGGGTATAATTCTATTTAGGACTGCACTGTGAGTCAATTTCTCTCTGAGCTTTCTGTTATGCCAGGCTTAACCCTCCTGAGCTTGCGGCCATCATGCAAGCTAATCCACAGTGTGGGCTCATTTGACTTTGGCAGCAGCATCAGTATGCTTGGAAATAAGGGAGGAGACCTTGCCCAGATAATCTAACAGAAAAGTAAATCAATGAAAGTGTCTACTTGAATGTAAGATTCCTATATAGGATTTGTTCCTGAGGAAAGACTGGTCTGAAACACTTAGATATCCAGAAAGAGTGTTGACTGAAAGAGATACACAGATTGATTGTATTTGGAGCAGACTGCTGTTGTGAATTTGTACAAGGACACAAGACAGTTATAAATATATAAATTGTGAGAGATTGGAGCAGACTGCTATGTGAATTTTTATTGACCTTTATATTTTTTCTGTGAAGGAATATGTTGTTTGTTTTTACCAGACACTAAATATGTTACGGCTTTAATATAGTCTCATCTGTTGTTGTATTATTCTGTGGGCATCTAGCACACGTCTGTACTTTTTTCATACCTGACCATCATACAAGCTAGCCATTACACCTGCATAGCTATAATTTCAGTCATGTTGAATGACTCTTTCCTACCTGTTCTTCTGTTAACTCGCCTACCTACTGTTCTGTAAATAATCTTACCTGGGGCTTTCAGGACTGTACTTTAAGCTGGATTTTGCAAATTCCTGAGTTTATCAGAAAAGGTTGTTCGGTCACTTGCTCAAGAGGTCATAGAATTGTTATAAGTTATCAGCAGGGCTATTTTTAGGCAGGAACGCACAGGAACGGAGTTCCAGCTAGCTCCCGAGTTGGCCACACCCAGCAGGAACTCATTAGCATAAAAGGCCACAGCCAACAGCAGAAACTCATTAGGACTGGCTACATTAGGGTTAGGGGTACATTAGGGGTATGTGGCCTAACATGCAAAGGAGTTCCTGCTACAAAAAAAGCTCTGGGTTTTGACAACAAACAAGATAAACAGAATAAGAAGCAAAAGGGGTGTGTGGCTGGATGACCACGCTTCTCGTAACATAGGGGTGTGGCCTAATAGGCTAATGAGCTGTGCTGTTAGGAAGAAGAAGAAGAAGAAGAAGAGTTTGGATTTATACCCCGCCCTTCACTGCCTAAAGGGGTCTCAGAGTGGCTTACAAACTCTTTTCCCTTCCCCTCCCCACAACAGACACCCTGTGAGGTAGGTGGGGCTGAGAGAACTTCTGACAGAAAGTGTCCTTGAGAGAACAGCTATGCCAGAGCTTGTGACTGACCCAAGGTCATGTCAGCAGGTGCAAGTGGAGGAGTGGGGAATCAAACCCAGTTCTCCCAGATAAGAGTCCACGCACTTAACCACTACACCAAACTAGGAGTGTGGCCTATTATGCTAATGAGTTCCTGCTGGGCTTTTTCTACAAAAAAAGCCCTGGTTATCAGTAGGTAACTGCAAACATTATGGTTCTGTAGCACCTACTCTAGCAGTGAAAGTTACACAGAGGATTACTGCTATGTAGAAGCAGCCCCTGGCTGTGGTCACACTGGTGACTTGGTGCAATATGGTGCCATGTCTAATTGTAGTGGTTTAAAGTGTTGTGTGGCATATAATACAGACAGCAAATCCTGCTGCAGGTTACCCATGCAGACATTCCATGGTCAAGCATCCACATTACTGCAGCACCTCAGCCATGGAGTGCGCTGCCCAGAAATTTTTCAAAATGGCATGCATACTCATGTGCTCATCTGCAGGCATAGACATGCACATAGGCATTTTTTTAAAAAAAACACACCCTCCTTAGTGGCAGGAATGGATCTGCTGGTTCAGACTGCCAAATCCATTTTGCGCGCGCTCCCCTGAGTTCAGACATCTGGCCATGCACAATGAATATGTGGGGAATCAAAAACACCACTTGTGATGGTTGTGCCTTTTAAACCCAGCTCCAAATCATCATATGACAGGATGAGTATGCCAGGGGAATGCTGTGCCCATTTGATTCGGAGGGGAGGTATGACTGCATTGGGCCAAACTGCTCAGGTGGTCACAGCCACTGTTTGGCATTCTGTTTGGTTAGGGTTTTTTTGTATTTTGTTGTTGAAAAACACTGTATTTGTGTGTGTCTGTGTTTAAAGTACTTTTGTAATCCACTTTCAACATTTAAATGGGAACACAAGACTGTTTACTTATTTTACTTAAGGATAACACAGGGCATCCTAATTATGGACCTTTTACATTGAGTTCAGTTTGACACTTATCTGCACCCTGTGCCTGCCTCTAGCCTCTTTATTGTTCCTACTAATCTCTCCCATTTGCTTGTTCACACATTCCCTTCTATTTTAATGACATTTTAGCAATTCTGCCAATAGCTATGGAGGATTCAGTCACTAACAAATAATAGTTTATGATTATATTGGGTTCAATGCCTGCTTTAGAGTTTTTGTGACTATTTTATGTTTTCAGAATACTTTACTGGCAAATCTGCATATCATCTGCTTTGCTTTGATGCCTCATTTCTATAAACATTGACATAAAGGATCCATGCACTGATTCTGTGTTGTGTGTCTTTGATGTGCTGTTTCCTCTCAGCTCTACCTGTCAGAGATTATCCACTGTGCTTCTGCAATTTTTCATGTCCTTGTAACTTAATATAAATGATAGATATAATAAAACACATATAAACATACAAAAGTCCTTCTTAGAAAAAGGTTTTTTTTGTCATGTTGGGACCCAGGTTCTTTGACAGAGTGACTGGTAGGACGTCAGATAGAAAAAAATGTTCTGTTCTAGAGCATAAATATGGATGTTAAAAGTTTATATGGGTTTTCAAAGCTTGGTGAGTGGCAAGCCATATCACTTCCATGAGTATATATAGAACCTTGTCATTCTCACTTTAGCTAAATGAAGCTGTTTAAACAAGGAAAGTTTTAGATATAAACCAAATTACTCAGAGGGAGACCGGGGGTGGGGATGTGGGTGGAGTGGCCATTGGCAATGGTGTGATGTCACTTCTGAGGAAAACCCAGGAGTGACATTTGTGCTCTCAAGGAATTGCTGGAAGCTCCATGGTAAAACTCTGGTTGCTTGTGACATGAATGCAGGTTAACTTCCCTCACCACAAAATGAGATTCTAGACATTTGTTATCGTCCATATAAGAAGGGAGTGGGGAAGAACTAGGTGCATGGGCAAGCACCTCAGTATGACTTTTGTTAATTCAACTATTTGTGTCCCTCCCACCACCATATTTAAATATATCAGTATTAGATTTATTAAATATATGAGTATTAGATTAATTAATTCCTACCAATTCATTCTTCCATGCCTTTTTAATCATGCGGTCAATATCAATGCATTCATTGGACTGTTTCCATGAAAAATGCAGTTACAATTAGGCTTCATTCAAATGTTATACCAAGAAGACATTAAGCTTGAATGTGCACATGTTCCCATGCTTGCCCACACACCTAGCAGCTCCAGTTTAAGGGGGAAGAATAAATAATTGGGTCTCAAAACTGATTCCAGCTAATAACAGCTTCATTTTCCACAAGGGGCCACTGAAGCTTACCAGCAGGGGATAGTTTTCTGATCTGAAAGAGCAAAGATAGAAGAACTGGGAATTAGGAACTAGGGGTCAAATGTCAGGGGCAACACTTGGAATAGCCCAGATTAATGCCTCGCCTTAATATAATGTGAGGCATATTATTTCTGTTTATTCTGTGAATAAAATAATACACAGAGGAAGTTGATGCATTGATTATGACAGTTCATTTTTTTTACATACTCTGTGCTTCTTGAAGCTGACATGAACTTGTTGTGCTTATTTTTAGAATTTGTTTATGGATATCTCAGACAGCAGCGGAAAATTATTGAAGACTGGTCCTATTCAGGTAAGTGCATTATTTGCTACTTCAGGATGCTTCATTATTATAAATAAGCAAATTGTTTTTCCTTTCATAGGCAAATCCAAGTAAAACAAATCAGCTGGGTAAAATTGCATTTCCACTTAAGTGAAATATAAAGGGATGAAAAGTCAGGGAATACATACACTCATTCAGCTAACGTATAAGAACATAAGAAGAACCCTGCTGGATCAGACCAATGGTTCATCTAGTACAGCATCCTATCTCACACAGTGGCCAACTGATTCCTCTGGATGGCCAACAACTGGGCATAGAGGCTGAGGCCTTCCCCTGATGCTCCGTCCTGCCTCTGGGATTCAGAGTCTTAGTGCCTCTGAATGTGGAGGTTCCCCTCAGTCACCGTGGCTAGTAGCCATTGATATACTTGTCCTCCATGAATCTATCTGATCCCCCTTTAAAGCTTTTTATTCCTATGGCCATCACTACATCTTCTGGCAGTGAATTCTACATTTTAATTACTCTCTGTGTAAAGTATTTCCTTTTGTCCATCCTGAACCTACTGCCCATCACCTTCATTGGATGCCCTTGAGTTCTAGCACATTGAGAGAGGGAGAAAAAGTTCTCTTTGTTAACTGTCTCCATCCCATGCATAATTTTATAAACCTCTATCATGCCCCCCCAGTTGTCTGTTTTCTAAACTGAAAAGTCCCATATTCTTCAGCCTTTCCTCACAGAGAAGGTGTTCCAACTCTCTAATCATCTTGGTTGCCCTCCTTTGTATCTTTTTCCATCTCTGCAATGTATATTTTGAGATATGGTGACCAGAATTGTACACAGTTTTCCAAATGAGGCCTCACCATGGGTCTATACAGGGGCATTATAATATCAGCTGTTTTATTCTCAGTCCCTTTCCTAATAATCCCTAATACAAGGTTTGCCTTTTTTACTGCTGCAGCACACTGGGTTGACACTTCTATTGAGTTATCCACTACAACCCCAAGATCTTTTTCCTTCTCATTCTCAACAAGTTCAGACACCATTAGCCTATACTTGAAGTTGGGATTTTTTTATCCCAGTGTGTATCACTTTACATTTACCAACATTAAACTTCATTTGCCACATTGTCGCCCAGTCACCCAGTTTGTGGAAGTCCTCTTGGAGCTCTTCACAGTCAGCCTTGGTTTTCACCATCCTGAATAATTTGGTGTCATTTGCAAACTTGGCCACTACACTACTCACCCCCAATTCCAGATAAATGATGAATAAATTAAATAGTACTGGCTCCAATACTAATCCTTGTGGGACTCCACTACTTGCTTCCCTCCATTGTGAGAACTGTCTGTTGATTCCTACTCTTTCCTTCATGTCATTTAACCAGTTTTTAATTCATAAGAGAACCTGTCTTTTTGTTCCATGACTGCTAAATTTACTCAGGAGTCTTTGGTGAAGTACCTTATCAAAAGCCTTCTGAAAGTCCAGGTATATAATCTCTATGGGGTCACCATTGTGTACATGCTTGTTCACTTTCTCAAAGAACTCCAAAAGGTTGGTGAGGCAGGACTTCACTTTTCAGAAGCCATGCTGATTTTCTCTCAGCAAGCTTTGTCCCTCTGTGGGCCTAATAATTCATCAGTTTGGTGTAGTGGCTAAGTGTGCGGACTCTAATCTGGGAGAACCGGGTTTGATTCCCCCCTCCTCACATCTGAGTTCCTTAAGAACTCTTGGTTATATGCTATCAGGACCTGGAGATTTATCGGTTTTTAATTTTACCAGTAGGTCTAGAATTTCATTTCAAGTCACCTCTATTTGGCTCAGTTCTTCAGACTCCCTTCCTGAAAATAGGGGCTGTGGCATGGGTACATGCCCCACACTTTCCACAGTGAACACAGAAGCAAGAAAATAATTGAGCTTCCTTGCTATCTCCCCATCTTCCTTTAGCAATCCCTTTATTACAGGGGTGTCAAACTCATTTGTTATAAGGGACAGATCTGACATAAATGGGGCCTTGTTGGACTGGGCCATGTGTATCATAAATGTAATGCCGGGTAGCAGAGATATAAACTTTATAAGGGACACAAACACAAAGATTTTTTAACATACTTAAAACACTAGCACTTTTGCAATATTTTGTTTATTTAACAGTCTCTGATAATTGACACCTCTTGCTCTGAATTGTTGCATCAAAATGTCTGCTGTAACATCTTGAGAATGCTGTTTAGGTGTGTATCTGTAAGCTGCAAACCTACTTTTGATTTAGTGACATTCATTACAGAAATCTCATGCTGAGTGTTCTTAGCCTAGGACCCAGGGGAAAAGATGAAATGGCTGGGCAATGTGAGCTTTTGTACATAAATTATTTCGTGTGCAGGTCAAGAACATGAAAAGGCATCTCGACACAGACTGAGGGCTATGTCTTTGTCTACAAAACTATAGTCTTTCCCAGAGAAATAGCTACAACTCCTATGAGGCAGTGCAAGAACAGAGAGACAGCAATGTATAGTAATCAGTATCAGCCTACTATCTGGGAAGTCTAGATTCAAAACCCCCAAACTACAGAGGAAATGTGCTCAGTGAACTTGGTCTGGACACACACTCTCAGCCTAATCCACCTCACTGGCTTGTTGTTATTCCTCTTCTAAATAGTTCATATGGCTTTCCTATTGAGAAACACTGGATCATGAGGGCATGAATACAGTGAAAAGGAGGAGGGAACCCAGTTGCACCCAGGAGAGCCCTGACATAACGAGCCCAACAAAACACACACTGTAGCAAGGCACACGAAAACTCATACCATGAATAAAACTTCGTTGGTCTTAAAAGTGCTTTGTATCTCTCCCATGTGATTGAGGCAGCTGAGCAAAATGAGGCAGGAGGAAGGGGAGAAGCCTCAGCCAGTGGAGGGCTTGCCTTTGTCTCCTGTGTGACTGAGGCAGCCTGGCCAGGAAGCAAGCTCAGTCATTCCCTCCCTCCCCCTGGGAGGAGGACAGGGAGGATTCTCAGCCAGCGCAGGGAACAGAAGTTTGCCTATCTGTCCTGTGCGATTGAGAGAGTCTGGTGAAGCAAGCTGCAATGCAACAGCAGTGGCAGAACTGGAGGAAGAAGCAGGAGACAGCCAGTTCCTTGAGAGCTGGATAGGAGCCCTCTGAGGGCCTGATCCGGCTCACAGGCCACATGTTTGACACCGCTGCTTTATTCCTTTGTGACTCAAGGGCTCTGCTGCTTCTCTAGCTGGTTTCCTGCTTCGGATATTTTTTTTAAAGTTTATTGTTTGTCTTGATGCTTTTAGCAACCGCTTCTCAAAATCTCTTTTTGCATGCCTAATTATTAACTTACATTTCATTTGCCCGAGCTTGTGGTCCCTTCTGTTCAATTTACTGGGGCAGACTTTCTACTATATAAGATTTATAGCTTCCTTGACTTGTGTTGTTAACCATGCAAGCTGCCTTTTAGACTTGACAATACTTTTCCTTACCTGTGGAATGCATTCTATTTGGGCTTCAATTAGTGTGGTTTAAATAGCTTCCAAACTTCTTCTAGGGATTTGACTCTCTTGTTTTTCTCCTTCAGCTTCCTTTTTACCATTCCGCTCATTTTTGTAAAGTTCTGTCTTTTAAAATTATATGTTACCATTTTGGACTTTAGGGGTAAATTTCGGTTGGTCTGAATGCTCAACTTCATAACCATTGTGGTCACTATTCCCAGTTGGTGTAACAACCTCTATATCTTTCACCAGGTCTTGAAACCTGCTCAGAACCAAGTGCAAGATCACTCCCCCTATGGTTGGCTCTGTTCTAGTGCACAGTCATTTATGATGTCTTGGAATCTCATTTCTATAGCATGACTCAAGCACATGTTTACCCAGTCAATGTGAGGGTAAAGCATTATCTGCTTTAATAATTTCCCTTATTTCCTTCACCATCTCAAGATCAGCCTGAAGGGTTTGATCAGGTGGGCAATAGCATACCCCCACTTTTAAGTAACCCTTAGGGCCCAGTATTTCCACCCATATAGCTTTCTGTTGGGGAGTTAATTCCCTTGGTATTTTCTAACTTATTTGATTCTATGCCCTCTTTGATGTACAACACAATACTACCACCAACCCATCCCTTCCTGTCCTGCCTATAGAGCTTATAGCCAGGAATGGTTGTGTCCCATAGATTAACCCATTCTACGATGTTTCTGAGATACCTACTATATCTAAATTGTTGTTGAACACCAAGCATTCCAGCTCCCCCATCTTGGCTCGGAGATTTCTAGCATTGGCATATAGACACCTATAATGTGTATCCCTCACCAGTAACTCTTGCTTCCCTTGGCCCTTTAGTCGCCACACATGGCCCTCAGTCACCATCATGCCCTCACTGCCAAATTCTATTACAGTCCTGTCAATATTACCATGAGTGTTTGCAAAATCATCCCTTTGGACTAACTTGTCCTGAACTTGAGGCTCCCCAGCTTCTGTCGGCTTTCCCCCCAAGATTAGTTTAAAAGCTGCTCTGACATCTTTTTTGATATTAGTCACCAGGAGCCAGATTCCCTTTTGATTCAAGTGAAGCCCATCTCTTTTGTACAGGTTTGGCTTGTCCCAGAAAGGTCCCCAGTGCCTAACAAATCTAAACCCTTCCTCCCAGCACCATTTTCTCATCCACGCATTGAGACCCCTGATCTGTGCCTTTCTAGCTGGCCCTGCACATGGAACCAGCAGCACTTCTGAGAATGCTACCTTTGAGGTCATGGCCTTTAACTTTCTGCCTAGTAACTTAAACTTTTCTAGAGAATGGCAGAAGACACAGGAAGGTCTGGCGTGATGTGGTCCATGGGATCGCAAAGAGTCGGACTTGACTGTGTGACTGAACAACAACAATTTAGCAGTTTAGGAAAGCCAAAAAAACACTCACTGTCCTAGCAGCTCTCTCCTAGGTTTTGTCTCCCAGCCCAGGTGGCTCAGTTCTCAAACTGATTGTTTCTTGTTCTGAGGTTCACCAGATATCCCATCACCAGAAATGTGTGTGTAGTCTAGTGTGAAAGAGGAGAGGAATACAGCTAATACTGAATTGTGGAATGCATATTTACTGGAACAGAATATAGAAAATGCTAGTGTTAAATAGTGGATTCCATGGATGAACACACCCTAAGTATAGTGATCAGCTCTACTTTATTAGTGATTTCAGCAAGGAGAAGGAAGACTGAAATCCCAGGCAGAAGCCTGTTTTTTAAGCATGCACAAACCACACCCCAGACACACCCCAGTCCCAACAATAGGCTATTTACATAACATTGTTTCTCTATTGGTCCATTCTAGGATCCTAGCCAGCTATTGTTTGTGGATGCAAGCTCAACCTGACCCCAGGGCTAGTTTAGGGTTGACTCATCCTTAGTACACAACACCCTTCCCCCCTGAGTTCCAAGGCACCCTAACATACAAAGTCTCTTAGGTACGTGTCTCTCTCTCATTGAGTGTTGTAGTTCTATTGGGGGAGTCGCTGTCTCTGAAGCTGGGCTCTGGGCCTCCATTGCTGGCACAGTGCTAACGGACGGCTGCAGGGCTGGTGTGGCAGCTGGGCCAGGCATTTCGTCTTCTTAGCTGTCTGGCTAAGTGCTGTCACCCAGGAACTCACTCGCAGTGTCTGACTTCGGCTGTTGCCGCAATTCCCCCTCACTGTATTCCTCAATTTCTGACTGCAGCTCTGGCTCTGCTGCGAGCAGGCGGTGGTGGAGCTGGTCTATGTGCCTGAGAAGGCCTTGACTACCTTCAGTCAATACCTCATATGACAATGGGCAAGTAACTCGGACAACTTTGGCAGAAACCCAGGCAGGACCTCTGGAAAAGTTCCTTGCATAGACAGGATCGCCTGGGAAAAAGCCTCTGGGTGCTTCCTGGTTCTCTGGCAATGGACACTTCTCAGGGGCTCAATGATGGTGCATCCGGTCCAGGCGGGTGGTCAGATGCCTGCCCATGAGAAGTTCAGTTGGGCTGTGGCCTGCGGTAGCACTTGGGTCACTAGTGGCCAAAAAGGAAAGCTGCAAGTCTATGGTCCTAATCTTCATGGATGATCTGCCGGAGGGACTCCTTCGTGGTCCATACCATTCTTTCCGCTTGTCCATTGGTTGCGGGGTGAAAGGGAGTGGAGTGGACGTGCCTAATGAGGTAGTAGCCCATAAATTCCTGGAACTCCTCCAAGGTAAAGGCGGATCTGTTGTCCATCACTACAGTGTTGGGCAGGCCGTGTGTGCTGAAGATCCATCTTAGGGCCTGGATTGCTGCTTTGGTGGAGGTGGAGGCGATAGACACAACCTCCAGCCTCTTAGTGTATGAGTCCACCAAGATGAAGAATATTTGTCCCTGGAAGGGGCCAGCAAATTCCAAATGTAGCCTGGACTGTGGTTTTTAGTGGACTCCCACTGCTGCACAGGTGCCCGGGGTGGTTCTGGTCAGGTTTCTTGGCAGGCCTGGCAGCACTTGACCCATGCCTCAATCTCCCCATCCATGCTTGGCCACCACACATAACTACGGGTGAGTGCCTTCATTCGTACTATACCCAGGTGAGTCCCATGCAGGGCTGACAAAACTTGTTGACATAAGGGAGTGGGATCCACTGCCTGGCTTCCCCACAGGAGGCTAATAGCTCTTCCCGCTGGGAAGAATAAGCTGTGAAATCTGGGCCCACCCAGCTGGTGGGCCATCCCCTCCCCACCCAGTCCAAAACATGAGAGAGGACCCAGTCTTTTGCAGTGTGGTGGGAGACATCTGCAGCATGCAGAGGGCAGTCTGGGAGCTCCTCCATGAGCAGGATCTGGTGCGTGGGAACTGGGTCTGGCTCACAGGAGTGGAGCAGCAGGCAGCTGAGGGCATCAGCATGCCCCATCACCTTCCCTGGGCGGTGGAAGAGGGAATACTGGTAACCCACCAGGAAGATGGACCAACACAGAAACCAGGGAGAGAGCATCTGGGGGTCTGGTGATCTGGAGCCAGCAGACCCAGCAGGGGCTTGTGGTCCGTGACAATGGTGAACGGCTGCCCGTAGAGGTAATCATGGAACTTTTTTACCCCTGCCATGATGGCCAGTGCCTCTTTGTCAATCTGTGCATAGTTGCACTCAGCTGAAGAGAGGGTGCAAGAGTAGTAGGCCACAGGGACCTCCTTGCCATCCAGCAGCTGATGCCCCAGGATGGCGCCAAAACCATAGGGGGAGGCATCACAAGCCAGAATGATGGGCAGCGTCTTGTCAAAATGGTCCAGAACTGCATTGGAGGTGAGCAGCTCCTTGATGGCTCGGAACACAGTGGCTTGTTTTGGGCCCCAGACCCATGCGGCTTTTTTGTCGAGGAGGCGGTGAAGCAGTTCCACGAGTGCAGTTTTATGGGGCAGGAAGGAATGGTAGAAGTTCAATAGTCCCAAGAAGGCTTGGAGCTCCTGCTTGGAGGCTGGCTCCGGAGCATTGACGATGGTGCGCACCTTGTCTGGAGCTGGATGGATGCCTTCAGTGTTGATAGAGAACCCCAGGAACTCAACCTGCAGAACCCTCAGGAGACGCTTTTCCCTCTTCACCTTTAGACGAGCTGAGTGGAATCTCTGCAGGATGACCCGGAGTCAGCAGGCGAAGTCCTCTTCGTTGGGGGCGGCAATCAGAACATCTTCAAAGAAGGGCTGAACCCCGAGGATTCCTTTGAGGAGAGAGTCCATTGAGTTTTGGAAGATCCCTGGGGCCACGCTGACCCCAAACTGCAGCCGCTGCACCTTGAACATGCCCCAGTGGGTCATGATGGTTTGGGCTTCTGCTGTCACATCATCTACTGGAAGTTTCTGGTAGGCCTGGCAATCCAACTCCTTGTCTATTTTTGGCTTCAGTGCGAATGGAACACACCTGGCCTTCAGCCATATGGGCCACACCTCTGGGATTAGCTGCAGCAAGACGGGAGGATCAGTGTAGCAGCTGAGCATCCCATCAAAGATGGCTGGGAATTCTTCACACACTTTCTGAAAGTCTCTTGTGGCAATGTGGTACACACCCATGACTCAGAACCCCAGAGGCGTGAACCAGGCTGGTCCTAGGAGACTCATGCGACTGCCCCCCACCACTAGCAAGTCCAAAAATCCGTCAAAATCCCAGTACTGCACCTGGAACCTTCCCACCCCTCTTACAGCCACCGCATTTTGTTGGAAGTCCCGTAGTGTAACCCCGGCTGTCCTGACTGGAGGGCCTCCCCTGTGGGCAGAGCCTTCTTAAAGTGTCCTCTGAGATTATGGAAATGGAGGACCTGGTGTCTGGCTCCATCGTGCAGGGAGCGCCTTTGATCAGTACAGTCACTTTAATTTATTGTTGGCACCCTGGAGTAAGTTTAGTACCTGTTGCTGCCGGACAGAGGTGGTGTGTAGTTCCGTCATGCGTGCTGGGGTTGCTGTCGATCACCTCCTGTTTCCCTTGGAGTGGCAGGCTTGGGCAACATGGCTAACCTTTCCGCAGGTCCGACACGTAGTATCCGAGAAATGACAGGATCTCCGCTCGTGGAGATCCCCATAGCTGGTGCATGGTGTCGATATGGTGCTTTCAACAGCATGTCGTGGAATGGAGATGGGAGTGTTGCGGTGGGCTGGGCATGGTAGTTGCAGGACCTCTTCACTGTCAGAGGTGTCCAAGGCTGAGGAGATGGCAGCCTGGTGCACTGCTGTGGAATGGTGGTAGGCCTTCTGCTGGCAACCCTCCTGGGACTTGTTGAATGCTTGGGTCAATACGTTAATATGTGTTAAAGTCGGGAAAAAGAGATTGAGTTTCTAGACACTCTTAATGACTGTACTATGGAACAGATGGTCACAGAATCTACCAGGGGAGAGGCAATCCTGAATTTGGTCCTAAGTAATGCCTAAGACCTGGTGAGAGATGTAAAAGTGGTTGCACCGCTTGGAAACAGTGACCATAATGTTATTCAGTTTAACAATTGTATAAATAGGGAGCTGCCCAAAAAGACTGACACAACCATTTTTTACTTTAAAAGGGGTAACTTCTCTGATATGAGGGATCATGTGAGGAGGAAACTGAAAGGAAAAGTAGAAAGGGCCAAAACCATTGGGGAAGCTTGGAGACTATTTAAAACTACAATCCTAAAAGCTCAGAAAAAATATATACTGCATGTTAGGAAAGGCACAGATAGGTATAGAAAAAAGCCTACATGGTTAACGAACAAAGTAATGGAAGCTGTAAAAGGTAAGAAGGATACCTTTGAGCGGTGGAAAGCTAGTCTCAGTGAGGTTGATAAAAGGGGATACAGGCTGTGGCAAACGAAATGCAAGTCTGTGATCAGGCAGGCAAAAAGGGAATATGAGGAGCATATAGCAAAAAATACAAAGACCAACAATAAAACTTTCTTCAAATACATTAGAAGCATGAAACCAGCCAGGGAGGCAGTGGGGCCCTTGGATGACCAAGGGGTAAAAGCAGTAGTGAAGGATGATAGGGAAATGGCTGAGAAGCTGAATGCATTTTTTGCCTCTGTCTTCACTGTGGAAGAGGAGAAGTTCTTGCCCACTCCAGAACCGCTGATTTCGGGAGGGGTGTTGAAAGACCTGAGTCAGATTGAGGTGACGAGAGAGGAGATCCTACAACTGATAGACAAAAACTGATAAATCACCGGGCCTAGATGGCATACATCTGAGATTTCTGAAAGAACTCAAATGTGAACTTGTGGATTTCCTTACAAAAATATGTCATCTTTCCTTAAAATCTGCCTCCATTCCTGAGGACTGGAAGGTAGCTAATGTCACTCCCATCTTTAAAAAAGATTCCAGAGGAGATCTGGGAAATTACAGGCCAGTCAGTGTGACACCGATACCAGGTAAATTGGTGGAAACTGTTATTAAGGAAAGAATTAGTAGGCACATTAATGAACAAAAACTATTGAGGCAGACTCAGCATGGGTTCTGTAAGGGAAGATCTTGTCTCACTAAAATGCTAGTGTTCTTTGAGGGAGTGAACAAACATATGGACAAGGGGGCCCCAATAGATGTTGTTTATCTTGACTTCCAGAAAGCTTTTGATAAAGTTCCTCATCAAAGACTCCTAAGTAAGCTCAAAAATCACAGGATAAAAGGACAAGTCTTTTTGTGGATCAAAAACTGGCTAATTAATAGGAAACAGAGAGTTAGTATAAATAGGCAATTTTCTCAGTGGAGGGTAGTAAGCAGTGGGGTACTGCAGGGATCAGTACTGGGTCCAATGCTTTTTAACTGGTTTATTAATGATTTGGAATTGAGAGTAAGCAGCGAAGTGGCTAAATTTGCAGATGACACAAAGTTGTTCAGGGTGGTGACAACCAGGGAGGATTGTGAGGCACTCCAAAGGGATCTGTTGGAGGATGGGCAAGTGGGCATCAGCATGGCTGATGGGGTTCAGTGTGGCCAAGTGCAAAGTGATGCAGATTGGAGCCAGAAATCCTAATGATAAATACACGTTGATGGGGTCCGAACTGGCAGAGACTGACCAAGAGAGATATCTTGGAGTCGTAGTAGATAACTCAATGAAAATGTCTAGATAGTGTGCGACTGTAATAAAAAGGCCAATGCTATGCTGGGGATTATTAGGAAGGGAATTGAAAACAAATCAGCCAGTATCATAGTGCCCCTGTATAAATCAATGGTGCAACCTCATTTGGAGTCCTGTGTACAGTTCTGGTCGCCACACCTCAAAAAGGATATTATAGCATTGGAAAAAGGGCAAAAAAGGGCAACTAGAATGATCAAAGGGTTGGAACACTTTCCCTATGAAGAAAAGTTAAAACACTTGAGGCTCTTTAGCTTGGAGAAATGATGGCTGAGGGGTGACATGATCAAGGTTTATAAGATTATGCATGGGATTGAGCAGGTTGAGAAAGAAGTACTTTTCTCCCTTTCTCAAAATACAAGAACTCGTGGGCACTCTATGAAATTCCTGAGCAGTCGGGTTAGAACGGATAAAATGAAGTCCTTCTTCACCCAAAGAGTGATTAACATATGGAATTCATTGCCACAGGAGGTAGTGGCAGCTACAAGCATGGACAGCTTCAAGAGGGAATTAGATAAACATATGGAACAGAAGTCCATCAGTGGCTATTAGCCCCAAGGTATAGATAGGAACTCTCAGTCTGGGGCAAGTGATGCACTGTATTCTTGGTGCCTGGGAACAGTGGGAGGGCTTCTAGTGTCCTGGCCACACTGCTGGACCTCCTGATGGCACCTGGTATTTTTGGCTACTGTGTGACAGAGTGTTGGACCAATGGGCCATTGGTTTGATCCAACATTGGCTTCTCTTATGTTTTTATGTTCAAAAGCACCACCTTATTATCTGGAAAGCTGTTAGGATGCTGCCTCATTTTATTCATTAAAAAATATTAACTTCAAAAGAATGTGTTCTTCACATAGGGACTCCCTTAATTTTACATCTCAAAAAAATTGAGGACTTATGGTCAAAAGTATTACGAGGGGGGGTTGTTGGATCTCAAAGTATCCCTTTCCTTGTCCTTGGTATCTGCTTGCTTTTCTTTTTTGTCCTGCATACAACTATGGGAGGTAAAAACCCAGATAAACAATTCTTCTGTATAGGCTTTGCACAGGATATGAACATGCATTCAAGGAGATGACAACATTTCCTCTCATGTAGCAATACTGTCCAGAGATGCTTTACAGCTTCTTTTGTAGCCTCTGGGTTTCTGTAACACCTGCAGACTGCTTTCTTTCTTTCTCTCTCTTTTTTTTTTTTTGGCCCCCCAAAGGGGATTTTTTATTGCTTTTTCTATATGCTACAAAACTACCACAGAAAAGTCCAGGGTGGGGAACTACAAACTACAGGAGAAAGAAAAGATAACCTCTAAAAACCCAAGAGTCGATGATCATACAGTCAGTTTAAATAAAAATCTGCCTCTTAAATGTGAATTGACTTCCACTGAAAATGATCATCTCACTAAAATATTATTCTCTTTTCACTTGCTAATATAATCATAGTTTCATAAAGAGCTGCCTCCTACTAATATAATTCTTTCTAAGATACTCCAAGGAACATTAACAATCTACTTTCTCCCTCTTTTCCCCCTTAAATGATAGCTTGATTTAGGGGCTCCAGCCACCAATTTAGAGTCTGAGTCCTCTGCGGAAGATCCAGTCTCTCCTTCTTCTTTGCTCTCCTTGGTGCCATTCGGAGTGCCTTCTCCCTCTCCTGGTGGACGACCATGTTGACGCAAAAATTCTTTCTCTTTGGTGTAGTGGTTAAGTGCATGGACTCTAATCTGGGAGAACCGGATTTGATTCCCCACTCCTCCACTGGCAGCTGCTGGATGACTTTGGGCAAGCCATAGTTCTGTCAGAGCTGTTCTTGAAACAGCAGTTTCTGTCAGAGCTCTCTCAGCCCCACCTACCTCACAAGCAATGCACCCTCTAAGCTGTGGAGTCTTGTGAGCAAAAACTCTACTTTTTGAGCTACTGGCATTAAAGCTGTGAATGAGTGATTTGGCTACTGCATAAATTATTTTGCTGTGGAGCCATCCTTCCTGAGGTAAGACAAAAAGTGTGTGAGCCAGAGGCTAAAAAACTGCAAGCTAGCTCACATTAACTCAGCTTAGAGGGAACATTGCTCACAAGGTGTCTGTTGCGGAGTGGGGAAGGGAGAGGAGTTTGTAAGCCGCTCTGACTCCAAGTGAAGGGCGGGGTATAAATCCAATCTTCTTCTCCTCCTCCTCCTCCTCCTCCTCCTCCTTCTTCTGTGTTCAGACTATGAATGAGTGATGTGCAAGACAATGAACTTCCCTAGTACAGTGCCTAAATGATTACAAATGCAATTATGGGATAGTAATGTTGGTTCAGTGGTATTTTTAGCTGAATTTCATCTCCTACTGTATATGCCTACTAAAGAGGAACAGTGGCCACGATCCAAACAAATTACAGGAGAGAACAGCATATGCAGCTGAAACATTGTGTTGCATCTGCCATAGCAGTTTCTCAATACTGAACCAACAAACTGCTTCCTGATTCTCACATCTAGTCTAAATTAATAAAATCATTTGTACAAATTGTTCTTTTTTCTCTGTAACTGTATGGACTGTAACATTGGTATTCTAACTTCCTCTTGTCTCTCACCAGTGTTGTTACAGTGACATCACCCAGCTCTGGTTATCTCAAGCCATCATATCACGGGGATAATAGGTGTTTTTAGCCATGTCATGTTGCCCATATTTTTACATTAGATACATGCTAATTCCAATGCCACTGTCATTCTACCTTAGCAACACCAGGTAAGTAACCACACAAGACAACATTGGGTTATTCCTCACAACAGCACTGTTAATAAAATAAGCTGTGAGACAGTGGCTTGACCAAGGTCACTGAGACTACTTCAAGAAAGGGCGTGAAAATATTCCCACACCATGGAAGTAGCAAATTATGTGGGAATGGTGTCTACATGCCCTATTCCCACGCAGCTTACTGTGCTGCTCCCTGCAACCCATCCCCTGTTCTTCTTCTTGCACCTGTGCATTATGCAGAGGTCCCTACAGTTCACACTCTTTCCTTAAAGGCTTTTAAAATGTCTTTTTTTCTTTTCTTTTCCTAACTGTGCTGTAGTGGTAGAGTACAACTTGGTCAAGTTAAAGGGCTGAAAGGGTTGGTGGATGCAACACCCACAGCAACTCCCTTTTACTTCAGAGAAAATTAGGTAAATCTTTTCTATAAAGGAAGAAGAAGAAGAAGAGATTGGATTTATACCCTGCCCTTCACTTGGAGTCTCAGAGGGTTTTATAAACTCCTTCCCCTTCCCCTCCCCACAACAAACACCCTGTGAGGTAAGTGGGGCTGAGAGAGCTCTTTCCAGAACTGTCCTTGAGAGAACAGCTCTGACAGAACTATGGCTTGCCCAAGGTCATCCAGCAGCTGCAGGTGGAGGAGTGGGGAATCAAACCTAGTTCTCCCAGATTAAAGTCCACACACTTAACCACTACACCACACACTTAACCACTACACCAAAGAAAGTGGGAGTGAGGCAAGTTCATGCCCAGTGTTGTCTGGATGTTCCCCTTTACTGTGAGAACTGCCTGCTTTACCTAGTTGGGAAAACCTACATGTAAAAGCAGTTCCAGTAAGCGTCATGACTTAGTTGGGATTTGAACCAAGGTCCTCCATGTTCAATACTGTTAAATACAGCTATTCTAGGGAGCATAGGACCTGCATGGACAAAAGCCATGTTTGGCAAGTGCTGTAGTAAGGAAGGGAATTGGGTGAGATTGGCTAAAAAAAATTGACTAGATCCAACCTCTCGCTTGTAGTCTTCTGTAACTTTGGAGATGTATCTCTGTGGGGCAAAGTTACATGGACGGATTAAAGCTAAGCATAGACTTTTCCATCTTAAAGCAGGTTCTTTTTTGTATCAGTTTTAATGCTTGTATATACTCAGGTATAAGCTACAGGTCATCAATGTGAAGTTTGGAGAAGCCATGCTTCCTGATTCTATGCTGCCATTTTTGACAGAAGTCTAAAATTACTGCCTTTTGCCACAGATCTTCTGAAGCAATTTAAGATGTAGTCTACTTGTTTGTATTAAGGCCAAGTTCAGACTGGCAGTTTGAAGCAGGAGCGAGTTGTGGCAAAAAAGCCCCGGAACAAACTGATCTGGATTTTCCCAGTCACACTGTGCCAACTGATGCGGGAGCATACCAGGGAGGAGGCATGAGAGAGCGTTCACACAGTTGGCCTGAAGGTGCGGCTTTCTGTTTCACTAATCTGGAGATATGTGCTTACGCGCATGAGCGCATATGCACATAAGCACACAATCAAAATTGCAGATTTTAGCATTCACACTGGGTTGGTGTGGGATATACATGGGATAGACACGCTTTCTGGGGTTTGATACCCCTTTTAACAGGTACCTTTTAACTCGGGAACGAAGTGTTACAAGACGGGTTGAGTACGGCTGGGGAATGCTGGACAGATGTGCCTGTGTGAATGCCCCCAAAATTTAATCCGCTTGTGAAACGTTGCTGAAACATGCCTCTATTGGGGCAAACTGCCAGTCTGAACTCGGCCTAAGTGGTGAAAGTATGAGGGTCAACATGATGTGACATTAGAGATCTATATGAGTATTTATAAACATCTATCCATGCATATCTAAAGCAGATGGTGGTTGTCTTTTTGGATAAAAATGGATAATGTGATTGAGGGAAGCTAAACCCTTCCCCCTTCCACACCTAACTTCACTGTCCTCAGTTCATCCTCTAGTGATGCATCAGGGCAAATGGTAGCCTCGAGGGACTGAAAATAGTGCCAAAGGAAGCAGAGATTTTGAAAATGTAAATGTTGGACTGTATATTTTCTGAAAAGATTGAAGCAAAGCAATTTTGGGAAAGATTGGAGCAAAGCAGAGGAAAAACCTGGAAAGAGAACAATTAGAGGATGACATCATGTGGATACTGTTGGAGTAAGCAATGTCTGGTTTACAAAAGAAAAACTTATGGGGGCAGCAAAGTCTAGTTATAGGTAGGGATGTGAGGCCAGTATCTTCTTCCTAATAAGTGTCTCTTTTCCAGATTTCTACTTTCATGGGAATATCCTCCTTCTCAGAACAGTATAGAACATTCTCTCAGCTAGCATGGAAGCTGGGTTTCTATCTCTGTCTCTCTTTCTTTCCTACACTATGGAGTATGTTAGTTCCTGAAAAAAAGTTTTTTAAAAAACTGTTTGATCAGCTTACATTGTTGTTGTTGTGTAGTCACTCTGCCAACACGTACTGTCTCTCAAAGTGTTCTAGTTTGGAAGCCAAAGTGGAGAAAATCCTTCATGTGGATGCAGCCTGTAATAATATATAGCAAGGATAGTAAATCCCCAAATTACCTGCTTGAAGAATCCTCGATAAAAGAATAGCTTAGGCAGGAACCTGATGGACTTCTCAGTGCAGAGAGTATAATTTCTGGGATTAAGTAGGTTTGGTCCATATTGAAACTTTCTGTGAAATATAGAAAGTGTTAGAGTATGTTATTCAATGGACCCAGCTCTATTTGTGTAGATTGCCAACAGGAACCACACAAACCCAGCTGAGAAGAATATAGTTAACTAGGAATATAGTTAACTAGGAAGAAGGCCCATTGCAGGCGCAGCCATAAATGCAACGGGCACTAGCTTGGCCTGGTGGATGTGGGCCCGTCCTCCCTCCCTGCTGCTCGAATCCCCTGCCCATGAAGATGGCAGGGGTCCCCCTGCCCATTGCGCGAGGAGGGAGGGGCAGCCGGCCTGAAAGGGCAGGAAGGTGGTTTAAACTGCCTGTTGCCCCACAGGCGTGCTCAGCTTCCCTGCAGCCACGGGGAGGGCGAGCAAGCCGGGTCTGAGAGGGAAGGGGAGGGGGGTTAAACCGCCTCTCCCTCCAGTGGCTTGCTTGGCCTCCCTGGAGTCGCAGGGAGGGTGAGCAAGCCGGCAGTGACAGGGAAGGGAAGGCGGCTCCAACCACCTCTCCTCACATGGGCTTGCTCGGCTTCCCTGCGGGTGTCTCCCCCCTCCCTGAGCTCATTCTGGGGGCACCGCCAGGCCAGCGAGGGCAGGGGCAGCCCAGGGAAGCGCAGTGTGGCTCTCTGCCCCCATCAGCGAGCTCGGTGGGGGCGCGACACCAAGCCAGCAACGGCGGGGATGCAGGGAACATCGGCGGAAGTGCCCCCAAGCAGGGCCTGCGGCCTCCCCAGGCCAGACTGCGGCAGCCCAGGGAAGCGCAGCGTGGCTGTCTGCCTCTGTCACCGAGCTCTGTCGGGGCACAGCACCAGGCCAGCGACAGCAGGGGCGTAGGGAGCATTGGCGGAGGCCGACCACTTCCCCAGCCAGGGCCCGTGAGCGGGCAGGAGAAGCAAGGAGGAGGCTTTCAAATGCCCCCCGTGCCCCCTCCTGGACTTTTCCTGGCTCACCTGCCTTGGCGAGTGGGCCAGGAAGGGGTGGGAGGGGGCTCTGGGAGGCTTCTTCTGCTCAGCCGCCTCGGCGGGCAGGCAGGAGAAGCAGGGGGGTGGCTTTTAAATACACCCCTGCTCCCTTCCGGGCAAGTGGGGGCCTGAGTAGGCTTCCTCGCCCGCCGCGGCGGTTAAGGGGGGAAAGGTACCTGACCGAAGGCCCGGCTGTCTAAGGCATCCGTCCTTGTCCATCTCCGCACTGTCTGCTCATTGGCTGTTCCAGCTGCGTGTGGGCTAAGGCGGCTAGCCTCGTTCCTCCCCCCCCAGCCAATGACACGTCAGTATTCTTGACTGACAGCCAACGGGCCAGTGGCTGAGGGAGCACATGGAATCTTGCCACCCGATAGGACAGAAGCCACCCCAAAACACAATTATTATAAGGAGTAAAAGGTAAAGGTAAAGGTTCCCTTGCTTGAAAGCCAGTCGAATCTGACTCTAGGGTTGCGGTGCTCATCTCCGTTTCAAAGCCGAAGAGCCAGCGCTGTCCGAAGACGTTTCCGTGGTCATGTGGCCAGCATGACTAAACACCAAGGTGCACAGAACGCTGTTACCTTCCCACCGAAGTGGTACCTATTTATCTACTTGCAATTTCTTGCTTTCGAACTGCTAGGTTGGCAGGAGATTATAAGGAGAGATAAGGTTTATTAAAAGAAGTGTGCAGAAGGTTAAAATATGTTGCTGAAATGGATCGTTAACCTGGCATGTGCTGTTCCAATTAAGGCACATGGGCAAGGCACTCAGTTGAATAGGGGGAAAACTCCTTTATTCCAGGAATACTTCACCCTTTCTGCTCCCATTTGACTGGAGCTGTGGGTGAGCTTTTATACCCCTACACAAACAACTTTTCTTTACACATGTGCAAGCTGCATTTTATTCTATTCCCATGGCTAACTGGCATGTAGCAAGCAAGCAGATAAGCTTCTTATCTCATTTGAGGCTTTGTTCCTCTACCCTCCCCCCTTTCTTGGTCAACATCTCAGAATGTGTTTGTTTTGAGCTTTCCAGAGAACTGTGTCAAGGTTCACAAGGTTGGGCAGAGGTACTCAGAGCACACAACTGCTGCTCTACTTAAAGCTAACAAAATGGCATTACTCTCACTCATCAGTCCCCCACTTTGACTCTTTATGCTCTTTGAGCAGCATAAGAGTCATTAATTACTTCCAGTTGCATCTGCAAAGCCATATATTGTGCCCTTGGATGAGCGGGAGATGTAAAGCAATGGCTCATCAATGAGACCAAATTAGGAATACATTGAAAGAAACAGCATATGGTTATAAGGAAAGCTATTAACACTATTCCCCACTTCAATAAATACCTGAGCCACTGAGACACATTTGGCAACCAGCTCCACCAGTCCCAAGTGGCATCTTCTCTGACAATGGAATACTTTAACAGCATCTTTAATACTCTTCACACGTACCACTATGATCGAAATAAAAGCAACATTTCTATCCCAGTAGTGCACAAGTGCCTCCTTGCTGTGCAGTTAGCCTATCAATTGCCCTTCTATTCTGTAATACCATTTATTATTTATCGGAATTATAGCCCACCCTCCCCTACTTACTTACAAGAGTAAGGCTCTTGTGAAAGCATGAACCCCTGTGGGTAATTTTAAGAGGTGGTTTTCAGCAACCTTTCTTTTGGCTCAGTGCACAAAGCTCACCAGAGTCAAGATATCTGAAGCACAGATCTGAGGGTACTTTTCTATAGAAGGCAACATCCAACTGCACATCGCCCTCTTCTCCCTGAGGGTAATGCCTTTAGGGCCTTATCCCCACATATCTAATATAACCCAGGTTCCATCAATACTAGGGAAATGTTAGTCCATGAATAACTAAACCAAGGTTATTGCACACATGATGGATTCTGGGTGTCTATCTGGAAGCACTGGAGTTTGGGCAAGGACTCCAAGGCTGCCCCTATAACTGAAAAAGAATTCCAATACTTAATCTTTTGTTGTACCTCCATCAAAGCCTTTATCAACAAGCAATTTTCAGTGGGTGTTCCCTGTCTTACAGTTCTTAGGTCTAATACTTTCCCAGTTTGATCCATATAAAGGGAACTACCCCCTAGGTCATAAAATGTAACATTACATATGCACGTCCAGTTCCCTTCCCATTTGGCGGTAGTATTCATATATCTTTATTGGCATATTAGCAATCACAACTCAATAATAATCCAGTCAATAGAATATAGAATACAAAATCCATCATATATCAAACTTCTCATGAGAATTTCATAATGAGGGGGGAACCAGAAACAACACTATATAGAACTTTCTTTAACGTTAAGGACTTCCACTAGAAATTTAGCAACTACAACAGTAATTTCAGGAGTCAAGCCATTCAAAAGGAACTGACTCTTACAATTGTTGTTCAAATGGCTTTTAGAATGAATCAAATTAGAAAGGAACCTTTTCCCAGGGCACTCATAAAAAGGGCAATCCAAAATTAATGTGATCGATTGTGTCTAAAGAATTAAGGCCACAAGGAAATAAATGTTCATGCCTTGGAATCTGGAGATATCTACCAGAAAACGTCCTGGAAGGAAATGCATTTACTCTAGCCAATAAGAAAGCTCTACGTTGTATAGGAACATCAAGAGTGTGGAGATATCGGGCCATCCTGCCCAAATGGTTAGTAAGTCCAAATCTGGGAGGAGAAGAAATATAGGGTTGGGCTGGTTGGAAATTTTGCTGTTCAATATCAATAAGACGTTGCTTAATTATTTTAAAGTTATAGGATTCATCAGATAAAACTAGATTGTAAGGTGCAATCCCAATCTGATTGAGTTTAAATTTAATTGAGGCATCCCAATTCATGTTATGCAATTCATTTTTCAAAAAATTTAATAGGGATCCCACCTCTGCTCTGAAATAGAGCTTGAGACAATAACGTGCATACACAACCAGCAATCACTCAGGTTGCATGCTAGGGGGATTTCCTGCAGAGCTCCCAAGTATGGGTGATTCTGGGGGCTCTGAAGCATCCTCAGAGAATTCACTAGGATTACCAAGAGTATTCTCCACCAAACTAGCATGGTGATGTTTCCTCCCAACTAGTTTTTGGTGACAGCTTTTGAAACAACACACAGTGATGCTCAGAAAAGCCCAGCCACTAGTAGAACAAATGTCAAATTATTCATTAATTGGCTAGGTTTCCTTTATTTCTTAAACAGTGTTGTAAGCCCTTCTAGAGGTTTGGCAATCCATTTGTCAGTTCTTGGTGCCTCTTCCTCTGCCCCAGGTCTGTAGCTATGGTGGGGCTTTTGGGGCTCTGCCCCCTTTCTTAAGTCCCACAAGAATTTCTCCTGAAAATGCCTTTTTCAGTCATTTATAAACATTTTTAAAGGTGTGTGCTCCTTTAAGCAGAGTGGGGTGCTGTAGTTGACTAATTCCCACACTGAACAATGGGGTTGGAGTAGGTGACCTCTAGGATCCTTTCTAACTCTGTGTCAAGAAATTGGTCTCCTTTAAGAGAGTTTTTCTGCCTAAGTGTTAGCTTTCTTGACTACAGAAGACATCACCCCCACCTGCCGGCTTGTTATCAGAATTGTTGCTTAAGCTGGCAGAAGTTATTAACTTGCAGTAGCTGAGAACTGTTATCTAAAGTGATTGACAGTTTGCAGTTTAGTGATCTATCCTGGTAACAGCTTTCTATTGGCTAAATGGCTTTTCTTTCTGCACTGAGAACTTCAGCCCCACCAGAAAAAATGTGCCCCACAAACCACAAAATCCTGGGTACGGTCTGCTCTTCCCTTCCAGGATCCTTCTCTGTTGGCTCCAGGGCCCTCTTGATTTGGATGTAATGGATTCAGCTGGGTCTTTGGATAGTCCACACAGCCATATGGGTTGTTAACAGGATCTGGACCAGTCTTCCCACTCTGGCTACAGATGATCATACTTTCAGGTTTTAACATACACCCAGTCTCCGGTTGGAACTGGTACACTGTCTCATCCAATGGCACCAGCTGCTGGAAGATGGCAAACCTGTGAAGAGAAGAAAGACAAAACTGCAAGGCAATAACATACTCTTTAAAAAATACATCTCCAAGTTCCAAATCTATAACAGTTCCCATATGTTCTGCCAGAGGGAAAGGTCAGCCATACAACAGCTCAAAAGGGCTGATCTCTGTTCTACCCCTAATATGGGTGATTGCAATGAGAAGTGCCTGATCCCACTTCAGTTTTGTTTCACTGCAGATTTTAGTCATTGTGGTCTTAATAGTCCAGTTCATTCTTTCCACTTGTAGGGTAGACTGGGGTCTTCATGGGGCATGCAGTTTCCAAGAGATTCCCAAAGCACTTGCTGCACCACATTTGTGATGACGTGCTGCCCCCACTGGAATGTACATTCTCTGGCAAAGTGAATCTCAGAATTATTTATTTCAGTAGAATCTTAGCAACAGTCTTTGCTGTGGTGGCTCGGCATGGGAAAGCTTCTGGCCATCCAGTGAGATGACACATGATAACTAGCAGATACTTGAAGCCTCCATGCTTTGGGAGTTCTGAAAAGTCTATATGAATTTTCAGAAAGGACCTTGCTGCTCACTCTTGTGATCCAGGGGGTTTAGGTCTCCCTGCCTTGCCACTGACTCTCTGGCAAATGGGACATGAAGCACCCCCTCTTTCAGCTTCCACATCCCTGGTATGATTAGGTAGCATAAAAGTGCATCAGTGATAGCATTCCCCCCTTGGTGGGTTGTACTGTGATAGTCCTTAAGAATTGCCTTGATGCATGTTCTAGGCACCACCACTCTGCCAATCAGGGCTTACCCACCATCCTTCTTCATTTTTGAAACTTTCATATCCTTCTGCTACTTTCTCCTCTATATGGTGAATAAGCAGGCAGTTGAAAAGCTCTGGAGGAAGCAGCTTCCTTAGATGCGGTGTCTGTCTGCTCTGTTGTTTCCTTTGCTTATTTCAGAGTTCCCTTTCTGATGGGCTCTGCAATGGATAACTGCCATGTGGGACGGCTTGTAAATATAGCCCAAAAGCCTTGTGATCAACAAGCCATGTGCCATTTTGTTTCCAGCTGCATTAAGAAATCCTCTTTCTTTCGAAAGCCTCTCATCAGCATGCACTACCTCCATGTAAATATTCACAGGCCCTGTTCACATGAGCATTTGCCCCGTCGAAGGCATGGTAGCCCTGTGGACTTTCCATGCATGATCACACTGGCACATCTGGGAGGCGTAGCACTCCCGTGGCCAACCCGCGGCTTCCCGTGGAAAACACAGAGTAAAAAACTACTAGGGATGAAGCACTAGTTTCTGGAAACCCCATGGCAAAGGCCGGCGTCTGATCATGGGAGCGCCAGTATCCCTCGGCTTCAAATGCCCACCCATGCCCCAGGGTTTCCGGATATTGTAAGTTCCCATGGCATGCGTACCAATGCCGAATGGCGCACGCGCACACGCAAGACACCAACAGCAGCCCACCACCCCAACGGCACATCCACACTTTGCTACAGCGCGGCTTGCATGCTCTGCTGTGCTGCTTTTTTGCCGCGCTGCAGCAGCGTGGTGTGATTGGCAACCCGGTGGCCCGTGTGATCCGGCTACCGTGCCTTATTTTGCTCCAGGGTGAACTGCCATGCTTCCCCCCCACGTTTTCTGGCCCGTATGACCGGGGCCACAGTCTTCCCTTCGGCCAGTTTAAGGGCTCTGCAAAATGCTACCAGTTCAGCTCCCTGTGCTGACAAGGTTGTGGGAAGTGCTCCACTTTCCACAGCTCCAAAGTTATCAACCACACTGCATAGCCTGTGCACCTTTCTCCTTGCATTACTCTGCTAGATCCATCCACAAGGAATATTAAGTCAACATCAGGGAGGGGTTTATCCTTAAGATCACTTAGGCCTGAGCATATCATGTCAGTAACTGCCACACAATCATGTGACCTCTCTTCTGAGTTTTCAGGAGGCATTAGAGTAGCAGGGCTTAGGTGATTACAGCTTTCAAAAGTCAGATCTGCTTGTCCCAACAACAGGGCATCATATTTTAGTAAGCAACTTGACTCCTCTCTGGTGCAATAAAGTTGAGATTATTTGAGGGCAATAGACATGAAGTGGCTGTCCTAAGGCAAACTTTTGGGCTTCCTCAACAGCAATGGCTATGTTGTCCAGTTGCTTGGAAAGATAAGCTACTGGGTGTAGTCTGCCTCCCAACTTCTGAGTGAGGACCCCTGAGTTCACTCCCTCTGCGTCATTCACAAACAGATCAAAGGAATTATTAGAATCCAGCAGCACCAAGGTGGGAGCTTGTGGCAAAGATTCTTTTGAAGCCTCAAATGCCCTTTTCCCCTTAGGAGTCCAGTCAATGAGGTCAGTTGTCTCCCTCCCACATGCCTCATTAAGGGGCTTGGTAAGTTGCCCGAATCTGGGGATCCATAGTCAGCAGAATCCAGCCATTCCCAAGAATGCATGTAGTTGTCTTTTGGTGTGGGGGAGGCAGATACTACATATAGCTTCCTTTCTTTCTGGGAGAATTTGTCCTGTCCCTTGAGAAACTATATATTCCAAATATTGGTCCTTTTCCTGAACAATGTGGACTTTTTTCTTTGAGACGTGATAACCTGCCTTCCCATGGTAATTTAGCAATGAGATGATGCCCTCTAGAGCGTCTTCCCTTGTAATTGCAGACAACATCAAGTCATCCACATACTATAGCATACTGACTCCCTCTGGTGGCTCCCAATTTTGTAGGTCTCTAGCTATTTATTTACTGAAAATACAAGGGGAATCCACAAACCCATGTGGCAAGACTGTCCATCTAAGGTGTTGTTTTCACCCTGTATCTGGGTCTTTCCACTGAAAGACAAAAAGATCTCTGCTACCCTCCTCCAGAGGAATACTATAGAAAGCATCTTTCAAGTCTAAAACAGTGAAATATCTATGGCTTTCAGGAATAATTATCAAGATGGTGTGTGGATTGGGCACTACTGAAAAATGTGAAACCACTATTGCATTTACAGCTCTTAGATCTTGTACTAGCTGCCATTTGGGTGTCTTTTCTTGGGGAGTCAGCTTCCTCACAGCTAGGATTGGGGTGCTGAAGGGGGACTCACAAAGTTCTATAAATCTGTCTTGTAGGAGACTCTCAGTTACTGGCTTGAGTCCCCTTCTCCCCTCCTTGCTCAAGGGATACTGTCATGTTCAGACTGACTGGGTTCCCAGGTTCAGGTCAATGTGAACTCCCAGTGTATATAGCCCGTCCACGGTTTTTTTCCTCTCTACCTGTGACAAAATTTCGGGGGGGATTGTGCAGTTTCCCCTTTTTTCTTTCCTCTAGCAAAGCCATCAAATATCTTGCCAATTGTCCCTTTGGAAATTCTAGTGAAGTTTTCTCCTGATCAAATGAAATAATAGCTTGCAATTTACACAATAGGTCTCTTCCCAACAGGGCAATAGGGCACTTTGGGGTCAGCAAAATGGATGCTTCACTATGTCCATCAATTTCAACGTTTAATGGGGACAGCAACCATTGCTTTTAGGGGCAACCATCCACTCCCATAATAGTGACTTTCTGATTTCATTTATAAAATTGATATTCATGTGCTGAAAGGATCTGTGGGACAAAACAGTTTGAAAAAGGAAAAGAGATTAAATGAAAAACAGCGAATGGTTCAACTTGGCAGTAAGCTACATTAATTAGTTCTCCCCAAATCTTACCCTGATGGAAAGTATTATGTAATAAAGTAGCAATAGTAACAAAACATAAATATCTCTTTTGGCCAGTATGTTTTTTTCCATACAATTCAAATGCCTCAATTCATACTTTCACTTCAGTTAGAATAAGGACAAGATATTGTACACCTACAGCAGCTATTTTCAACATGTTCGTTTTAAACTTAAATCACTTTTAGCATCATCCTAATCACAAAAGTTGCAATATCCTGTTTTAGATCTATTTTTAAGAAGCCCCTAAATAAAAAGAAGGCTGACTGCAGAATTTCAGTAGGTTATATGTACAAGAGCGTACAGTAAAAATGTCAACTAGTAATGTTTTGACATTTTTTGCCATATAAAGCATAACTGAAATGCAGACAATTTATCGAGAGATTTTACCATTTTGAAAATTTCAAACACATAATTCAGTAAATGAACAATATTGTGTTACTAGGATAAAATGTGTTGCAAATTTAGACAGGAAAAAAATCATACACACACCACGACAAAACTACAGATTACACAAATGACAACCAAACTTCCAAAAGCCCATATAAAAATTAGTTCAGAAAGTTTTGGCGTATAATAAATACACAAAAACCTTTATTCTGCAATGTTTTGACCTATTCTGAAATGAATATTATAGTTAAGGAATCGTTTTTATAGCTGTATAAAGTACTGATTTTCTGATTAGTAGTCTTCGCCCCCTTTGGCAACTTTTGCATGGTTGAAAACGTTGCACATGCATCCAATAAACATTCTACTTTCTGTCTTCCCAGGAGAGGACAGGTGGAGAAAACAACAATGAGAGAAACAGTAGCAGTGGTGGGAGGCTGGTGGGAGGGAGCAAGGCAATGGTGGCAATGGGTGGAAAGAACAAGAAAAAGAGGATGAGGAGGAAACAGTTCAGGAAGAATGACAGGAGAAGGAGGGGGTTGCTTGAATAAAAGAGGAAGAATTGGGGACTAGCAAGAGGATGGGACTTCACTTCCCCGTGAGTTCCTTGTGGGTTCCCTATTTGTAATTACTAATATATGAATAGGCCTATTTCATTCTCCAAGATAGCATACTTCTACCATTTATCTCTAAAAATGATTTACTACAAGACTGCATAAAATGGTTGTAAAGAAGGAACACAGACCTGGTTGTATTTCTTTCCCTATTGGACTACCCATTTTAGAACTAGAGTAGCTATGTACTGATCATATGATGTTAGTAGGACTGGGCTTTGGAAAATGGAGAGAAGGAATAAGTGTCTGAGAGTATTTATTAGGTAAGGAAAAGTGAGGATGTGTCCTAGGTTTGTTACCTCCATTATACAGATGTACACTATGGTACTCATATATTTATTATTTATTTATTTATTTATTTATTTATTATTGGATTTATACCCCGCCCTCCCCGCAAAGCAGGCTCCAGTGGACAGTTCAATAAAAACAGAAAAACAGAGTTTAGTGCTGTAGGGCAGCATTTCCCAAACTTTGGGTCCTGACCTAATAGTGGGTTGTGAAGGCTGTGGAAATAGATCCCAGGCTTTTGTAGTTTTATTGATTAGTGCATAATCAGGGGGAGTTAAGTAGAGTCGCCATACCAAGTACAATTTGGGCTTGTAGATCGCTACACCAAAAGGTGTGGTAGTAACCACTGCTGTTGGGCAATATGTAAACTGTCCGGATAGCATCTCTATGCATTCCTGTTCTCCCATACTATACCAATTTGACTGACCCACCATCTCTCATATACAAACTTGCTCAAAGGTGGTTTTTTAAATAAGAAGTGGCATTGCGATGATAGCATTTCCTTGGGTTCTGCAAAGGAAGAGTGGGGGGGGGTCTAACCAGCACCTTTTTTGGTTCATGGATTGCCTAATCTAAAAAAGTTGCAAGAAGAAAATGTTATTTTGTCTAATAGTGAACTGTATAAATTGCAGTGGCTTCTCTAGTTACATCGTTCTGACAATCAGTCTATTGATTTGATTGATATGGCTTTTTACCACTGTGCATTGTTCAGTTGCCTGAAGCTATTTAATTAACTAATGCCAATTAGTGTAGTGCAAGATCTACATCCTTCCTTTTGTTGTTGTTCAGTCGCACAGTCGAGTCCGACTCTTCGCGACCCCATGGACCAGATTACGCCAGGCCCTCCTGTCTTCCGCTGTCCGCTGAAGTCTGCTCAATTTCATGTTCGTTGCATCGATGACACTGTCTAACCATCTCATCCTTTGCCGTCCCCTTCTTCTTTGACCTTCAATCTTTCCCAGCATCAGGGTCTTCTCCAGTGAATGCTCCCTTCTCATTTGGTGGCCAAAGTATTTGAGCTTCAGCTTCAGGATCTGGCCTTCAAGGGAACAGTCAGGGTTGATTTCTTTTAGGATTGAATGATTTGATCTCCTTGCAGTCCAAGGGACTCTCAAGAGTCTTCTCCAGCACCATAGTTCAAAAGAATCTATTCTTCGGCGCTCAGCCTTCCTTATAGTCCAACTCTCGCAGCCATACATTACTACGGGGAATACCATTGCTTTGACCATGCGGACTTTTGTTGGCAAGGTGATGTCTCTGCTTTTTATCATGCTGTTTAGGTTTGCCATCGCTTTCCTCCCAAGGAGCAGGCGTCTTTTAATTTCATGGCTGCAGTCACCATCTGCAGTGATCTGGGATCCTAGGAACGTGAAGTCTGTCACTACTTCTACGACTTCCCCTTCTATTTGCCAAGGAGTGATGGGGCCAGATGCCATGATCTTAGTTTTTTTGATGTTGAGCTTCAAGCCCACTTTTGCACTCTCCTCTTTGACCCTGAGCAAGAGGCTCTTTAGGTCCTCTTCACTTTCTGCCATCAGAGTGGTATCGTCTGCATATCTGAGGTTATTGATCTTTTCCCCAGCAATCTTAACTCCAGCTTGTGATTCATCCAGGCCAGCATTTCGCATGATGTACTCTGCATATAAATTAAATAAGCAAGGTGACAATATACATCCTTGTCGTACTCCTTTTCCTATGCTAAACCAATCAGTTGTTCCATATCCGGTTCTAACTGTTGCTTCTTGACCCTTATACAGGTTTCTCAGGAGACAGGTGAGGTGGTCTGGTACTCCCATCTCTTTAAGAACCTGCCATAATTTATTGTGATCCACACAATCAAAGGCTTTAGCATAGTCAATGAAGCAGAAGTAGATGTTTTTCTGGTACTCTCTTGCTTTCTCCATAATCCAGCGAATGTTGGCAATTTGATCTCTAGTTCCTCTACCTCTTCGAAACCCAGCTTGTACTTCTGGTAGTTCTCTATCCACGTACTGTTGGAGCCTAGCTTGTAGGATTTTGAGCATGACCTTGCTAGCGTGTGAAATGAGTGCAATTGTGCGATAGTTTGAACATTCTTTGACGTTTCCCTTCTTTGGGATTGGAATGTAAACTGACCTTTTCCAATCCTGTGGCCACTGTTGTGTTTTCCAAATTTGTTGGCAAATTGAGTGCAGCACTTTAACAGCATCTTCTTTTAAGACTTTGAATAACTCAGCTGGGATACCATCACCTCCACTAGCTTTGTTGTTAGTAATGCTTTCTAAGGCCCATTTAACTTCGCTTTCCAGGATGTCTGGCTCGAGGTCAGTGATTATACCATCGTGGTTGTCAAGGACATTGAGGTCCTTCTTGTATAGTTCTTCTGTGTATTCTTGCCATCTTTTCCTAATCTCTTCTGCTTCTGTTAGGTCCCTACCGTTTTTGTCCTTTATCATGGCCAGCTTTGCATGGAACGTTCCCTTGATTTCTCCAATTTTCTTGAAGAGATCTCTAGTCCTTCCCAATCTATTGTTTTCCTCTATTACTCTGCATTGTTCATTCAGGAAAGCCTCCTTATCTCTCCTTGCTGTTCTCTGGAAATCTGCATTAAATTGGGCAAATCTTTCCTTATCCCGATTGCCTTTAGCTTTCCTTCTTTCCTCTGCTATGTGTAAAGCCTCATCAGACAGCCACTTTGCTTTTTTGCATTTCTTTTTCTTTGGGATGGCGGTGAGTGCTGCCTCCTTTACAATGTCACGGACCTCTGTCCATAGTTCTTCAGGCACTCTGTCTATCAAATCTAGTCCCTTAAACCTATTCTTCACCTCTACTGTATATTCATCGGGGATGTGATCTAGGTCAAATCTGAATGGCCTTGTGGTCTTCCCAATTTTCTTCAATTTAAGTCTGAATTTTGCAATGAGTAGCTCATGATCTGAGCCACAGTCAGCTCCAGGTCTTGTTTTTACTGACTGGATAGAGCTTCTCCATCTTTGACTGCAAATTATATAGTCAATCTGATTTCGGTGTTGCCCATCTGGTGATGTCCATGTGTAGAGACGCCTCTTAGGTTGTTGGAAAAGGGTGTTTGCTATGACCAGCATGTTCTCTTGACAAAACTCTGTTAGCCTTTGCCCTGCTTCATTTTGTTCTCCAAGGCCAAATTTGTCTGTTATTCCGGTTACCTTTTGATTTCCTACTTTAGCATTCCAGTCCCCTATGATGATGAGGACATCATTTTTTGGTGTTAGTTCTACGAGCTGTTGTAGGTCTTCGTAGAACTGGTCCACTTCAGCCTCTTCTGCAGCAGTGGTTGGGGCATAGACTTGGATTACTGTGATAGTGAATGGTTTGCCTTGGATTCGGACCGAGATCATTCTGTCATTTTTGAGATTGTATCCCAATACTGCCTTTCTCACTCTCTTGTTGACTATAAAGGCCACACCATTTTTTCTACGGGATTCCTGGCCACAGTAGTAGATATAATGGTCTTCTGAGTTAAATTCGCCCATTCCTGTCCACTTTAGTTCACTGATTCCCAAGATGTCAATGTTCATTCTTGCCATCTCATTTTTGACCACGTCAAGCTTACCTTGATTCATAGATCTTACATTCCAGGTTCCTATGCAGTATTGTTCTTTGCAGCATCGAACTTTCCTTTCACCGTCAGACACATCCACAACTGAGCGTCCTTTCGGCTTTGGCCCAGCCGCTTCACTCTTTCTGGGGTTACTCGTACTTGCCCTCTGCTCTTCCTCAGTAGCATATTGGACACCTTCCGACCTGAGGGGCTCATCTTCCGGCGTCATATCTTTTAGCCTTTTGTTACTGTCCATGGGGTTTTCTTGGCAAAGATACTGGAGTGGGTTGCCATTTCCTTCTCCAGGGGATCACGCTTGGTCTGAGTTCTCTGCTGTGGCCTGTCCGTCCTGGGTGGCCCTCCACGGCATAGCCCACAGCCTCATCGAACCACGCAAGCCCCTCGCCACGACAAGGCAGTGATCCATGAGGGAGTCCTTCCTTTTACAAACCAGCATTACTTCCTCTCTTTTTTTCTTGAAGTGTTATAAATTCAGCAATTCTCTTTGACAGAAATCTCCTTTATGCACCTGTTTTCCAGTACTGTTTGCAAATATTTGGGGTACACTGCCTTTGCTGTTCCTTATTATTCTCAGTGACAAAGTGGTAGATACTCCAGAACTCTGAATACCGTCATGTCTAGGGATGAGATGGAGGTTAGAAGAATTCCAAGCAAGCATAACTGTATCTCTGAAATCTTCTGTAACTTTTCCCCCTCCCACGATCATACCTCCCAATCCCTAGTAAAGTTGATATGCCAGACCCCCCTGAAGTCATACTAGATAGTAGAGGTAGGGGGCATGTAGCAATAGATGGAAGAGTTGCCACCACCGTCTTAGCCGGTAAACACTGCCACTGTCAAGGGCTACAGGTGGGCCTCCTGTAGGCCAGATAGTCCAAATCTCCAGGCTCCTGGCCAGGCCTTTACGGGCCTCTGGGGAGTGTCCTTACTGCTCCAGGCTGCCTTCACTGCACCTGCAAAATGTCCAGGCTTGAGTGTTAGCCCAATTGCTCTATTTTAAATATAGCAATTGGTTTATTATTATTATTATTATTGGATTCTCGCCTGTATATACAGAGAATGCTGCTAGTCTGTAATGGTTCCCAGTAAAAGACACAGAGTCCAGGTATAATTAATAAAATATTATTTTACTGAATATAATCCTTATTTATCCATTCACAAACACACAAACAGTATTCAAGCATTCACACACATAAAATAGAACTAAGAAAGCAGAGGGGATTGATGGCTTATGGAGAGGTGATACTACCTGTCAGATGTGCAGAAGTCCATGAAGAAGGATTGTGGCCTAAACCCAGAGGGTTCAGGGGTGGGCTGCCATTTTGGCTCATGGCAGAGACACACACACTAAGGCCATGTGAGTTCTGGGATATACCCACTGTAAGACAATGCAGCCCAATGGGTGGCCCTGGGGGCTGGTCTCAGGTGAGAACAAAAGATTTCCTGGACCAATGATGAGTCCCAGGGGTGTGTGATGTCAGTAGAGGCAGACCTTAGGTTTGACCAATGGGCTTCCAGAGAGGCAGGGTCTGGATTTAACAATAGAAGCCAGGTGTTGGGTGTCTAGTTGAATGGATTATAGGACTTGCTGGCCAGGTAAACAAAAGGTGGGAGACTTCCCTGATTGTCCCTGATTAGCATCAGGAAGGGTCGTTAACAATTTGAATGCTTGACTGGGTAATCCCTTCATGCACTGGCAGAGGAAAAGTCCTTTGTCTGCTGTATGTCCCTTAATCCGTGTATGTGACATGCAGCAGGTATGTAATGGAGTCCCTCAGAGTAAAAAGACAGCTTTTTCCTTTCTCTATGGGCTTCTACCTTGGCATCCATTTTACAGTCTAGACAGACCATGTGGCAACAGCAAACAGTTCATAGCAAAGCCCCATAATGGCGTCAGGGCTAACATATCCCCCCCTTGCAGACGTGGCAGCGTCAGATGACATCGTCTGCACATACACACTTCGATGGAGACTTCCCGGTATCTTGAGGGACAGAGGCAAGAAAGACAAGGAAACACAAAAGGCTGGGTAAGGTGCTGAAGAGTGCCAGGTGGCTTTTAAATACTTACCTCTGGAACTCATTGTTATTCCATGAGCATAATCTCTGCTGGGTGGAGGGGGAAGACTTGCTCTGAGGTCACCTTATGAAACCTGAATATGAAATCCCTTTTGCAGACCACTTGCAGCCCAACTCTGTGGTCAAGCTGAGTGCCTGGCTTTTGGGGACTTTGGTTCAGGTTAGAAAGTAGGGCACCCCTGTTTTGGGGCTACCCAAGAATAAAAGGCAGTGCCTCTGGTAACAATTCCCCCCTTGAAGCCGTCTTTAGGCGTGAGCCAAGATGGCTTCACTTCAAATGATGTTTTGCTGCCGTTGGAGTTCCATATGACCAGAAAAGAAAGGACAGCTGAACAAGGTTAGAGAAAGAATTTACAGGGGAAAGGCTCGGTGAGGGAGTCAGGCATACCGGCTATAAAAATATATCTCTGGGATCCAAAATTTTTTTTAAAAAAAAGTGTTTTAAAATAAGGAAGGGTGAGTGCCTCTGTGTATGTGTTTGCAGGGACCTTCTGCACATCTTCCAGAGAGACATGACTACTGTACATAATGTTACCTATAGCAAATCTAATGAAGGCTTCTAATTATTATAAAGCAACAAAAAGGAAATGCAAGACATCCCAATAATTCTAAAAACTTATAAGCTAAAAACATATCTAACTCAAAGGTAATTGCTTACCAACATTCCTAAACAATTAGACAAATACAAAAAGCAAAAATTGGTGGGTTAAGCAAACTTAAAGCAGAAAGATAACTAAAAGCAATGCAAATGCTATGCTGGAAGAATTGAGAATGAATGTGTGTAAAAACATGATTACAAAACATTTAGAACATGTGAGCAACAACATGAAAATGACATGGACCAATGAATAAATACAGTCAGTGATACAAATCAATTTGAGCTTCAGTTGAACATTACAGATAAATGTGGGTAAGGAACATTGATACATTTTTGAAACCACCCCCCCTAGGTACCCAAGTTGCCAGAAGGCACAGGCAATCTGAGCCTTAGTCATGCTTTCAGGGACCAAAAAGCAATTCTTGGGTCCCAAAGTAATAACTGGGTGGGTGCCATGAGGTATTTGCAGCTGGTTGTGAGAGTTGCCTGCCCTTGAGGTGGCGTCCAATGTCCATGAGATGGTTTGCAAGCAATTTGCAGGTCAACAGTGGCTGGAGGACCAGAGAAGGCAGCTGGTAAGTTGGCAGGTCCTTTGCTGAAACTGGAGCAAAGGCAAATTAGGAGGCGACTTGGGTGCGTAGCAAATAGGAAGCAATGGCTTTCGCAAGACCGAGGTCTTGTAGGCTGAACAGGAATCTTGGAAAGTTTTTGATGCATATGCATAGTAAGAGTATTCTCCAGGTACAACTGGAAATAGCTGAACGTTCAGTTTTATTTTATTATGGTGACCAGAGCAGAGTTCCAGGTGAAGATGTGCACAGTTTGGAGGCGCCAAGAAGTTATAAAAATGGCCAAACAAAAGAACGTTTCAAAAAAAAAAGGAAGTTAGATTGCCATGGCTGTTGTAGAAAAAGTTGGGGGCCCCCAGGGAAAACTGCTGGCTTATGGGGGTGGGTCATACCTCAAAAACAAAGCTAACAAAAAGCTGGAAAGCAATAATTATTAACACACATATAAAACAAACAATTCCTAAAATAACTTATAAGGTGTGCCTTTACTATCAGGCATAAGACTTCAATTGCAGGTTCAGATTTTCAGTTCCTGCAGATATGAAAGAACTTGAGAGACAGATTAACAGGTTTGCATGGATAGAAAGATGCTCTAGCCATGCAGGGATAACACTTAAATAGGAGAATAAACTTAGAGCATCAGGTACTGATTGTGTACCTCAAAGAGGAAGCCCTTAAACAAAATAAAGATGAAAGAATCAAGTAGCTAAATTACAGACAGGATTGAAAATCCAAGAGAAGAGAAGAGGCAGTAGCCCTTGATAATTCTGCATGATTTAAGAAGTCGGCCAAAGATCACACCACAAGAGAAGAGGAAAGAAAGAAAAAAAAGTTGTCTCTGGCACAGGCTTTGTGCCAGCAAATAGTTCTTCTGAGCATGTACAGAGTTTCTTTCCTTGCTAGTCGAAACTGGGCTGAAGGGGGCCTGGGCATATAGATTACTAGAACAAAATCAGAAGGGATGTGCTGCCAGACTTAAACCCTTTAAAATATTCTATGGTAGCTATATATAAACTGATATCAAAACTAAAGAAACATTAGCCCTAAAGGTGGGGCTTTAAGAGAACAGCTAATTCCAAAACCAAAAGAGTATTTATAAAACCTTAAAGAGATGAAATAGTTCTAGATCACACAAATTTACCAAGAAATTTTAAAAAGAGATTCCCTTCTATAAGAATGGGAAGATAAGACAAAGCTTAAAATCGAGATGCTGTAGTAAATTAATGGAACAGAAACAAATCTATTTTAAAATCTATTTTTAAATGTACCATTTTGAAAGTAAGGGATCTCTAATCATGAGAAATTCCAAGGAAGAGGATGCAAATAAATGTATTTTTAACTTTCTAAAGAAAGATTTCCATTAAAATTAAAAGGGAACAATATTACCATGTAAAAACAATTACAAAACGGACCTTTAAAAAAAACAAAAACTAAACTTTGGAAGGGGGGAAGGAAGATGACCTTCCTGTAATAGACAAGGAATTACAAATTCAAAAGGGAAGAAAAGATCAGTCTTCTCTATGCATTTTCATTCCCCATCTATGCCTTAAAAACCAAAGGAGAAAACATTTTTTTCTTTCTGTGCTCCCCCTAGTTCCTTTACAGAGGGAGATTTCTCTTAACAAAAGAAGGAGGTGCAATTGTTACCCTCCAGAAGGGCCATTAATCTAGCTAGGAGCCTTCTTATCTTGTCCTCCTTTGGGTTTTCCCCTGGAAGGTGGCAAGTCAGCGGGTTCATTTGAATTTTAAATGGAGAGTGAGAGTCTTACATTTTCCTCTTCAATTTGAGACAGAAAAGTCAGAAGAAAATTAGTACACATTAATCATTAGTACATTCCCTACATATTAATACCTTTAGTAGTAATTAGTTAGAAGGACAAATCTTGATCAGTAAATGCTCTCTCTCTCTCTCTTGAAGCTGTATTCCTACGCTGACAGTCACGGAGACAAAGTTGGGCTCGCCTCGAGGGGCATCTGGCTTTCTTTTGTCTTCCTGTGCTGATCACAGTGAAGAAGGGGGGGTCCGCCCAGCTGGTTGCTGTAAATGAAGTCAGGTTATTGAAAGCGGGGGGGGCTGCTAAAGTTTCCTGATTAGGCAAGTGTTAAATTTCCACTCTTTTGGCTGTTTTAAACATGACTGAAATGGATCCAATTCTCTCCCAAAGGCATTTGGGAAGAGAATGGGATTTCTAGAATTCTATATTTTAAAAGGTAAAACCAGAGGTACAGAATTTTCTCAATTTCTCTCAATTATGCCAGTAATTATAGAAAGACTATTTCTGATGCTACATCTGTATTGGACTTCATCTCTCAAGCATTTAAGCATGTTTTGGGAATTTTGGTGACATAGCTGCACTGTCCACTGAATTCAGGTTCTTTCTGGGGCCTGAGTTCTGCAGCTAAGGTTCCTTACTTACATAAAAGTTACAGATTTTTGGACCTGTTGGTCTTGCTAAGCGCTGAGCAAGGCTGCCAGGTCCAGGCAGGAGATTCCTGGAGATCTAGGCTTGGGTGGGAAGAAGGATGAAGACTCCAGTGGGGCAAAAGCCATAGTCTTCCCTCTCTTCCAAACACTCATTTTCTGCAGAGGAACTGGACTCTGCAGCCTGGAGATTTGCTATAACTCCGGGAGAGCTCCAGGTCTTGCCTGGAGGCTGGCACTACCAAAGGGAGATGCTATTCTCTGGGCAATAAGCTAAGGGGTGAGCTTTTTCCTTTCTTTCTCAGTTCTTTCCACAGGGAAGTCCTGTGTGCACTCCATTCCTTGCCCAGTTTGGAGTTGGAATGGGGGGAGGTTTTACTTTAGGCATTCACTGTCTTATTTATTTTGCTACAACCATTAAGTGGCTGTACTTAATGACTGCTTCTGTTTCTATACTGAGAGTTGGCCTGGTCATTCCCAGAAGTTTCATTGGGGTATTTTAGGGCTCCTGTTTTCCTAATTTTCTGTTTTTGCCTTACTATAGTCTTGGTTTTAGCATAAACTACAGGATTCTCACTATTCTGTTCAGGATTACAGGAATTTCAGGGATTTTTCTTCTTTTCTAAGAGTTCTAGCAGCATCACATGGGGTGCAAATGCAACCAGGGTCTCAAGCTGCTGTTTCAGGGGGATTTAATCTCAGCATGGCAAGACTGGTGACTTACTTCTGCCTGCTGGGTTTTACTTAAGAGGCTAGGGAGCAAGGCAGTTTGATTTCTAAAAAGACTGCCTGGCATTTTGTATATTCTGTTACAATTCTATCACCCTTTCCTGGTCTCCTTCCATTTGGGAAAAGGGGAATTTGAGAGAGAGGATCTTGATTACAAGGTCAGACTTCCTCTTGTTTTTAACTTAGCATTTTTGCTTAACTTCAGATTCTCGGATCTGAGGAACAAATTTACTTTATAAACCAAAAAGGCCAATGGCCACCAAAGGGAAAAAGACCCTGATTCCTGGGGTCTCAAAGTCCATGTGGGATGCTGGTGTGCAGCTACCCACACACAAACACACATTCAGCTTCTGGTTTCCAAGTGTTCTAAAACTTGGATGTTTCTAACCAGTAAGGATTCTACGGCTCACTGGCAGGTTCTCTGGCTTATGGTTCCCAAGTGCTCTAAGACTTGGATTATAGAAGGTTTTAAGGCGTTCCACCCGTGACCAGGAAAACCAATTTAACCCGGGAGAATTTCAGGATATTCCCATCCACTATATATTAACAAGGAAGGGGGGGGAACTGGTGTGCAGCAGGGCTGCTTTTTTTATTGGGAGCAACGTGGCTCCATTTCCGAATAGGGATCGAGGGGATCTGTTGTGCAGCAGTGCTGCTTTTTATTGGGAGCAACGTGGCTCCATTTCCGAATAGGGATCCCCTGATCACGTTGCCTCTCCCCTCTTCTGTTTCTGCTCGCGGGTGAGGTGAGCTTAGCTCTTTAGGCCTCGTGGTCCGTGAGTGACGGTTTTTGAAGGCTAGAATTCACTCCCCTGCCTGGATTACCGAAAACCCTTAGATTTGAGGTTTTTAAGGCTAGACTTATGTCCCCGCCGGGTTTTTCCCTCAATAACCCTTTCCATCTGGTTTTTCTAGGCTAGACCTCTGTCCCCGCCGGGCTTACCATTAACCCTTTTAATTCGGAGTTTTGAGCGTGGGCTTGGCCTGGGCCTCACGTCCCTTGCCGGATTACTCCTTTAAACCGGTCTATTGGGGTTTTTGGATACTCTATCCACCGGGATGACCTCCTACTAACCCGGGAAGGTTTCAGGGCAACCTACAACCTAGGGTCCTCGGAATAATATACTCCAGCGAGCGGACCTCTTTGCTCACTTTAATTCTACGCTCTGCTAGCTAGTCAAAGCTGAAAGGGACAGGGAAGTGGGCTTCCAGAGACTCTGGAGGAAGGTGGAACCTTGGCGTGGCTCCTCTTAGTTTACAGTTATGGCTGCCTGCGCAGTGTGGTGTGGTGTAGTGTGGTGCAATTCCTAACACCCTACACTATCGGTCTTGGTTCCCACCCCACAAAATAGACCAGGAGTTGCTGAAGGAGACAAAGGGGAAAAACAGCCTCCCATAACAGAAAATGCTCTCTAGCCAATCACACAGACAGCAACCTTTCACACAGGTCTTCACTGAAACCACACAAACAGCTTCTTCTCCACGTCTGGCCATCTGAAGAACACGTGTCGACTAGCATGCACGTTCAGATGGTCAGGGCGAATCCCAGCGGTGCCTCCATTTCTGTTAGCCCAATTGCTCTATTTTAAATATAGCAATTGGTTTATTATTATTATTATTATTGGATTCTCGCCTGTATATACAGAGAATGCTGCTAGTCTGTAATGGTTCCCAGTAAAAGACACAGAGTCCAGGTATAATTAATAAAATATTATTTTACTGAATATAATCCTTATTTATCCATTCACAAACACACAAACAGTATTCAAGCATTCACACACATAAAATAGAACTAAGAAAGCAGAGGGGATTGATGGCTTATGGAGAGGTGATACTACCTGTCAGATGTGCAGAAGTCCATGAAGAAGGATTGTGGCCTAAACCCAGAGGGTTCAGGGGTGGGCTGCCATTTTGGCTCATGGCAGAGACACACACACTAAGGCCATGTGAGTTCTGGGATATACCCACTGTAAGACAATGCAGCCCAATGGGTGGCCCTGGGGGCTGGTCTCAGGTGAGAACAAAAGATTTCCTGGACCAATGATGAGTCCCAGGGGTGTGTGATGTCAGTAGAGGCAGACCTTAGGTTTGACCAATGGGCTTCCAGAGAGGCAGGGTCTGGATTTAACAATAGAAGCCAGGTGTTGGGTGTCTAGTTGAATGGATTATAGGACTTGCTGGCCAGGTAAACAAAAGGTGGGAGACTTCCCTGATTGTCCCTGATTAGCATCAGGAAGGGTCGTTAACAATTTGAATGCTTGACTGGGTAATCCCTTCATGCACTGGCAGAGGAAAAGTCCTTTGTCTGCTGTATGGCCCTTAATCCGTGTATGTGACATGCAGCAGGTATGTAATGGAGTCCCTCAGAGTAAAAAGACAGCTTTTTCCTTTCTCTATGGGCTTCTACCTTGGCATCCATTTTACAGTCTAGACAGACCATGTGGCAACAGCAAACAGTTCATAGCAAAGCCCCATAATGGCGTCAGGGCTAACATGAGCACACCAAGGTGGGAAAGGCAATGGTAGGGGCATGTAGCAATAGATGGAAAAGCTGCTGTCCCTCACCTGTCTCAGCCAAGAAATGCTGCCGTTGTCAAGGGCTACAGGTGGACTGCCCTTAGGCTAGATGGTCCCAATCTTCAGGCCCTGACCAGGCCTTTATAGGCCTCTAAGGAGTCTGTTTGCCGCTGCAAACTGCCTTCACCATGCAGGGACCTATTCAGTATAGTCCAGTAGCTGTGCTATAGGTTTAGGTCCATCAAATGCTTGCTTTCATGACAGGATGGCTAAATATCTAGTAAAAAGGACTGCCAGGTCCTGTTTTACCAGAGCTATTTGTTGCAAGTGGCACAGGTGCACAGATGTAAGCGATAGCAGGGGCACTTCAGCAAATGGCATCAAATCTGCAGGCGAGCAGTTTCTTTTTCCCCAGCACAGGTGACTCTGGACAGAACCAGGTGGAACAGCAAATAGGCTTCCAAAGGTCTCAGGCTGTTGTGAGATAACAACTCCCAAAAGATTTCTGGTAGGCATCAGGTGTGGGTCTGTACCTGCTGTCTAGGAAGCTTGCAAAGCGATGTAAATAGCTGGTGTTTAAAGGCTTAAAGGAGCCAACTCAGTCCAGATGATGGCTTTCAGGCAATGGCAGCTTTGTTTCCTCCACAACACCAAACAACTCTTTAAAAGTCCAAAGCTTTTAGGAAAAACTTAGGGAGGAATGCAAAACAGAAGACAGTCTAAATAAACTTACAAGTAATAGCTGTCCAATTAATGGCGACTAGCCAATAACTTCTCTGCTTCCACAGCAACCCCAAACACGTGGTAACAAGTTCTTCGAGCTCTCAGATCTCAGAAATGTTAACAGCAGGCTCCCAGGAAGACTAGATATAGGTTTTAGCAAGCTGAAGCAGACTGAAGATAGTATCTTATTAATATTATAGAAGAGAAAATCAGCGGATAATGGCTAGGCTTAGTGAAGCAACTTTACGTATCAGCTTCGTTCAGACAGCTCATGAAAGTGTGGTTGGATGGTTGGGCATCTGAATGTGAACCACTCATGGATCTGAAACCATGGTTTGAAATTGGTTTATTAACCACAGCTAGTCTTAACTAGGGATGGGCATGAAGTGAATTACAAACCTAAGTTTGTCACAAACTTGTCCTAGTTTGTAGTTCACAAAACTCAGTTTGTGCCATCCTGCCCTCACAAGCCCCACGAACCTCCCAGGTGGGTTCGTGTGGTTCATGTTGGCAAACACACTGGTACCAGGGCTGGGCCTTGGAGAGGGCATTTAAAGAAACCATAGTCTCTTTAAATGTGTTCTGCAAGCCTTGCCCCTGGTGCCACCATGGCGGCAGCAGAACTTGCAAGTGAATTGAGAAGCTTCATATTTCAGCTTGTCTTCCTAATCCCTTTCAATGGTGGTTCAGGGACAGGGGGACCTTGCAACACCCAGCTGCTTTGCATTTTACCCTGGGCCCACAGCACTGGTGGCAGGAGCAGGCTAGGGAAGGGGTTTGCCCCCCTCCAGGCAGTGTGGGAACATCTGTCCAGTGCTGCACTGCTGGCTCTTCAGTCTGCCCATATGGGTTTTCCTCTGCACCCCCCTTCTAGCTCAGCAGCCTTGCCATGAGGATATACCAACTCAGAGCTTACCAGCTGCTGTCTTTTATAAAGTTTATATCTCCAATACCTGACATTACATTTTATGGCACACATGGCCTGGCCTGACAAAGTGACATTTATGTCAAATCTGGCCCTCATAACAAATTAGTTTGACCCCTCTTCAGTAAGTATTATATTTCTGCTGTTCTTTAACATGTTCTTTTGGACTTTGCTCAAAAATAATAATAAAACTGTAGTGCTCAGTTTGGAATTCTTCACAAGTACCAAAGTACATTGATCACCTCCAGGATATTCAGCTATGGTCCATTCATCATTCAACATTTTCTTGTGCTCTGGAAATTGGTTTCTTCCACTGAACTTTGTATTAGTGTCAAAGCATACACACATACACACACACCATCCTGACATCCTATCATTAACAGCTTTGCTTGGGGCTTACAAACTGAGGATCATAACTTCCTTTGCTGAGTCAGATTGAGATGGGTAGCCATGTTAGTCTGTCTGTAGCAGTAGAAAAGAGCAAGAGTTCAATAGCACCTTGAAGACTAACAAATCATGTGGCAGGGTATGAGCTATTGTGAGTCATTCACGAAAGCTCATACCTTGTCACATATTTTGTTAGTCTTTAAGGTGCTACTGGATTCTTGCTCTTTTTTATTGAGTCAATCCATCTCATTTTGAATCTTCCTCTTTTCCTGCTGCCTTCACCTTTTCCTAGTGTTATTGTCTTTTCCAGTGACTCTTCTTCTCATAATGTGATCAAAATATGATAGCCTCTTGAGCATTCAGGCTTGATTTTATCTAGAACCCACTTATTTGTCTTTCTGGCTTACTATGTATGGGTGTGAATGTTGGACAATGAAGAAAGCTGACAAGAAATTAGTTTCTTTGAAATGTGGTGTTGCGGGAGAGTTTTATGGATACCATGGACTCATGGTATCCATAAAACTCTCCCGCAGCACCACATTTCAAAGGAACTAACTTAAACATAAGAACATAAGAGAACATAAGTACTTCTTTCTCTATCTGCTCTATCTCATTCATAATCTTATAAACCTCGATCATGTCACCTCTCAGCCGTCGTTTCTCCAAGCTAAAGAGCCCCAAGCGTTTTAACCTTTCTTCATAGGGAAGGTGTTCCAACCCTTTTATCATTCTAGTTGCTCTTCTCTGCACTTTTTCCAATGCTATAATATCCTTTTTGAGATGTGGCGACCAGAACTGTACACAGTATTCCAAATGAGGTCGCACCAATGATTTATACAGGGGTATTATGATACTGGCTGATTTGTTTTCAATTCCCTTCCTAATAATCCCCAGCATAGCGGCCTTCTTTATTGCAGGTACACACTGTCTAGACATTTTCATTGAGTTATCTACTACGACTCCAAGATCTCTCTCTTGGTCCGTCTCTGCCAGTTCAGACCCCATCAACGTGTATTTATATTTAGGATTTTTGGCTCCAATGTGCATCACTTTGCACTTGGCCACATTAAACCACATTTGCCACGTTGACACCCACTCACCCATCCTCGACAGATCCCTTTGGAGTGCCTCACAATCCTCCCTGGTTGTCACCACCCTGAACAACTTCGTGTCATCTGCAAATTTAGCCACTTTGCTGCTTACTCCCAATTCCAAATCGTTAATAAACAAGTTAAAAAGCATCGGACCGAGTACTGATCCCTGTGGTACCCCACTGCTTACCACCCTCCACTGAGAAAGTTTCCCATTTATACTCACTCTCTGTTTCCTATTTATAAACCAGTTTTTGATCCACAAGAGGACTTGTCCTTTTATCCCATGACTATTGAGTTTACTTAGGAGCCTTTGATGAGGAACTGTATCAAAAGCTTTCTGGAAGTCAAGGTAAATAATATCTATTGGGTCCCCCTTGTCCACATGTTTGTTCACTTCCTCAAAAAACACTAACAGGTTAGAGAGACAAGATCTTCCCTTACAGAACCCATGTTGAGTCTGCCTCAATAGTTTTTGTTCATCAATGTGCCTACTAATTCTTTCCTTAATAACAGTTTCCACCAAATTACCTGGTATTGATGTCAGATTGACTGGCCTGTAATTTCCTGGATCTCCCCTGGAGCCCTTTTTAAAGATGGGAGTGACATTAGCTACCTTCCAGTCCTCAGGAATGGAGGCAGATTTTAAAGAAAGATTACATATTTTTGTCAGGAGATCCACAAGTTCACATTTGAGTTCTTTCAGAACTCTCGGATGAATGCCATCCGGGCCTCGTGATTTATTAGTTTTTAAATTGTCCATCAGTCGAAGGACTTCCTCTCTTGTCACCACAATCTGATTCAGGTCTTTCAAACCCTCTCCCGAAATCAGTGCTTCTGGAGTGGGCAAGAACTTCTCCTCTTCCACAGTGAAGACAGAGGCAAAAAATGCATTCAGCTTCTCGGCCATTTCCCTATCATCCTTCACTACTCCTTTTACCCCTTGGTCATCCAAGGGCCCCACTGCCTCCCTGGCTGGTTTCATGCTTCTAATGTATTTGAAGAAAGTTTTATTGTTGGCCTTTATGTTTTTTGCAATATGCTCCTCATATTCCCTTTTTGCTTGCCTGATCACAGACTTGCATTTTATTTGCCACAGTCTGTGTTCCTTTTTATTAACCTCACTGAGACTAGCTTTCCACTGCTTAAAGGAATCCTTCTTACCTTTTACAGCTTCCATTACTTTATTAGTTAAACATGCAGGCTTTTTTCTATACCTATTTGTGCCTTTCCTAACCTGCGGTATATATTTTTTCTGAGCTTCTAGGATTGTATTTTTAAATAGTCTCCAAGCTTCCCCAGTGGTTTTGACCTTCTCCACTCTTCCTTTCAATTTCTTCCTCACATGTCCCCTCATACCAGAGAAGTTACCCCTTTTAAAGTTAAAAGTGGTTTGTCAGTCTTTTCGGGCAACTCCCTATCTGTACAAATGTTAAACTCAATGACTCAATAAAATAATAAACTGAATAAAATAAACTTCTTGTCAGCTTTCTTCCCTGTCCAACATTCACACCCATACATAGCAATGGGGAATACTATAGCATGAATTAACTTGATTTTGGTTACGAGCAACACATCTCTAAACTTAAGAATCCTTTTTAGCTCCTTCATGGCTGCCCTTTCCAGTCTCAGTCCCCTTCTGATTTCTTGATTGTAATATCCCTTTTGGTTGATGATGGAGCCAAAGAGTAGAAAATGTTGAACAATTTCAGTTTCTTCATTGTCAACCTTAAAGTTGTATAATTCCCAAGTAGCCATTACTTTTGTCTTCTTGAATATTCAGCTGTAATCTTTCTTTGGAACTTTCTGCTTTAACCTTCATCAGTAGTCATTTCATGTCTTCACTATTTTCTGCCAGTAATGTGGTGTCATCTGCATATCTCAAATTGTTGATGTTCCTTCTGCCAGTTTTCACTCCGCCTTCATCTAAACCTAATCTAGCATTCCTTATACACACAAACACACACAGAGAGAGGAGAGAATGTAAAGAATACTGGCAATGTTTACCTGTTTTCATAAATTTAAGATGGAATGCAGCTAGCAATATCATAAGTTTAGGCAGCAGTAGAACATCAATGTATATAATTTATACTGCAAGTATAGCTTAAATTTGCTGTGTTATGGCATATAAATAAACCATACCTAAATTACTTTAAAATCAATGAGCTATGGCAAAATGAGCTATATTGAGTTGTTGCCCAAATGATTATGCAGCCTAAGTGGTAGTTGTATCCTATTAACATGCTGTTGGGAGGAAGTAAATCTTTCTTCCCCTTCCCTTTCTTCCAGCAACCTCCTGCGACACCCCAGAAGGCACTATTGGAAGAAGAGGGGCCCTCACAGAGAATAAATCATGTGGGTGGTGGTGGACTGCAATAGGGAGAGGAATTAGGTGAAATCACCCTTTCTCCCTTCTTTGTCAGTGGAGGGAGAATGGTTCATCCCTTAGTATCTTGATGAGGCATTATATGTTCTGGAGCTTTATTTCATTCATGTCCTATACCTTGCTCTTCAGTCTCAACAAGCTGAAGCCCCTATTCCCACCAGCCCCTAATCCTCAAAGCAGCCATAACTGTTCCTTAAAGAGGGAACAAAGAATTCACTGCACAGCCTCATTTAATTTGCCTCTCTTATAGCAACTGCTCCCCCTTTTCTCTTTTCCAATTATAAGAGAATCCACCGCCACCACAGAAAAAAATGGAAGCTGCTCATGCAGGTATTTCAGAGCCATGCCTAAAGTGGGGATATAGGCTTTGCTGCCACCGCCAGGGTCCCTGGGCTGGCATGGTCTCCTTCCCTGCTGGCACCACCTCCCCATCCCCACTCTGGGCTCCAGGGGTGGGCCTGGCCACTGTACTGCCACTGCAGCCTGTGGGCACAGTCCTGATGCTGCTGTGAGACTCACTGCAGCCATCTTCTCCACCAACCACCTCAGCTGGCCACCCCTTTTCTGCTGGCAGCCTCCTCCTCCAATGGCCTCCTGAGTAAGTTCCCTGTGGGAGGTCCAGGGAGCATCCTTAGGTAACGGGGGGAGGATGGGTGAGCACCCAGACTCTCCCAAATTCCCAGGCAGCGGATGGGGGCTTCCCCTGTTGAAGTGGCACCCAACCCCAGACAGGCTGCTCCCCATTTCCCAGCTTTTTTCTGCAGTCCCTTTAAACAGAGCTCCTAGCCACTCAGCTGTTTTTGTAGCTTTCTACTGGAGCAGAAAGCAGGGGTTTAAAGGGACTTGGAGTCCCTTTAAATCCTTACTTCCTGCTCTGGCCAGGGCCTGGCACAAACCCCATGAACTGTCTTAAAAGTTTTTGAAAGTCTGTGACGATGGACCTGTCACAGACTTTGGTTCCCAAACCACAAAAAGGGGAAAAAATCATCATAAATTTTGTTTTGTAGTTTGGTTCATGCTTATCCCTAATCAGTGCTATAATGTTGCTGCAATGGCAGTATAAAATCATATTTCATAATACCCTTCTTAGAGCCATCTCTCCTTATAAATATTTGTCTTTTGGTTTCACAAGATTCCATGCGCTCCCATTGGTTGTAAAATGCCCTCCCTCAGCCATTGGCCCATCAGCCACCACTCAAGAGTACTCGCGTGCCATTGGCCGGGTGCTGGGTCTGCTCCTCTTCCCCACCCACTCCCCCTGGCAGACAGCTCTCTCTCCTGAGGAAGACAGTTCTCTTGACTCCTGTGAAGGACTGTCCCCTCAGTGGCTGTTGGTAGGCAGCCAAGCTTGGTTCTGTGAGTAAAAAAACAAAGGACTTTCAGCATAACCCCTTCCCCCGCCCATAACCCCATCTCCAACGGCCACTTTCCTGTCAGAATAAATGGAAAAAGGCTATTTCTCCTGCTTAGCTTCAGCATGGCTGGCTGGCTAACGAGGTGGGCCAGCAACCATCAAACCATTTTCTTCAACTCCCTGCTGTGCGGCTGACTTTCCCCTAGGGCTGCCAATCTCCAGGTGGGACCTGGAGATCTCCCACTGTTACAATTGACCTCCAGATGACAGAGATCAGTTCCCTGGGAGAAAATGGTTGCTTTGGAAGGTAGACTCTATGGCATTATCCCCTGCTGAGTCCTTCCACACACACCCCAAATGCTGCCCTCCACAGGATCCACGCCCCCAAATCTCCAGGTATTTCCCTAATCAGAGTTGGCACCTGTACTTTCTCCTCTGTCAGTAAAAGGCCCTTTCCACACCTATGTTGGCCTTTGGTATAGTGGAGAGCCAGTTTGGTGTAGTGCACGGACTCTTATCTGGGAGAACCGGGTTTGATTCCCCACTCCTCCACTTGCACCTGCTGATGTGACCTTGGGTCAGTCACAAGCTCTGGCACAGCTGTTCTCTCAAGGACAGTTTGTGTTAGGGTTCTCTCAGTCCCACCTACCTCACAGGGTGTCTGTTGTGGGGAGGGAAAGGGAAAAGAGTTTGTAAGCCGCTCTGAGAAGCCTTTGGGCAGTGAAGGGCGGGGTATAAATCCAAACTCCTCCTCCTCCTCCTTTGGGAGAAAACTCATTGAACCCAGTCCTGATCAGGTTGCCAACTCCAGGTGGGCAATTCCTGGAGATTTGAGGGATGGAGCCTGGAGAGGGTGAGGTTTGAGGAGGGGTGGCACCTCAGACAGGTACGATGCCATAGACTCCACCCTCCAATCCAGCCATTCCCTGATGGGGAACCATTGTTGCCAATCTCCAGATGGGGGCTGGAGATCACTCAAAATTACAACTGCTCTTTAGGAGGGAGGGGGGAGGAGATGGAAAACTAAAGGTAGGTTGATGGTTGCTGGGAGGGAGATAGGGTTGTCAACTCCAGGTTGGGAAATTCCTGGAGATTTGAGGGGTCGAACCTGGAGAGGGTGAGTGTTGAGGAGGGGTGGGACCTCAGACAGGTACAATGCCATAGACGCCACCCTCCAAACCAGCCACTCCCTTCTGGGGAACCACTGTTACCAATCTTGGGGGTGGGCTGGAGATCAATCAAAATTACTACTGCTCTTCAGGTAGCAAAGATCAGTTCCTCTGGAGAAAATGGTGGACTCTGTCATTATACCCTGCTGAGATTGCCACAGCAAATTGTCACTGAGTGCCCAAAGCCGGGGCACTCTCCCAGAGCCTCTTTCTAGAGCCCGTTATATTTATTTCCACAATGGGCCTTATTCCTAGTTTTAAATATTTCAAAAAGGTTCATGGTATAACATTTACAAGACTTTATCACCACAGGATTTGCATTAATTATCAAATATTTAAATCTGAAAAATAGAAATATTCCTGTGGAAAACCTAGGGCCAAGCAAGTTTTCTTACCAATCTTAGCTTTGCAGTCTTAAAAAGCTTCCTTTTTAAAAAAAGCTGTATTAATCAGCTGCTTCTGCTCCATATGGGCACTTAATAATTAATACTCATTAATGAATACTTTACTCTCTGTCTCTTAGCCATTTGGCAGTACCTCATGTTTCTTATTAAAGCAAGTGCTTGTTTACTGGAAGAATAAAACACAGCAGAACATTTAGGAGAATGGGTAGGGACAGATAATTAGTTCCACAGGCAAACTAATGAATATAATGTGCAAAAAATACAATTATTATTTGGAAATCAGATCACGTGGAAATCAGAACATAAAAATATTAAATTTCTGAGAAGTTCTTTATTCCACAGTGGACAATTACCTAATTGGTTTGTTTATTTATTTACAAAATTTATATCCTGTCTTTCTCCCTCATAGAGTTATGGAGAATAAAAAGTCTATTTTCCAAAGTTGTATTCAGGGCCTAGGAAGTAGATATTTAACCAAATGATCCAGCACACATTGTTCAAGAGAACAAACTTAAACTGGAGTCCTGGAAGATGGAAAAAAATGTCAAGAGTAGAGGGCAGATGACATGTTAGTCCATTTTCACAAAAAAATCCTAGGAATTATAAGAGGTGAGGCTTGTGGAAAGCCAACCAGGAGGAGATTTGTTAGAATAATAATTAGATGGTTACAACAGCTAGGAATTGGGGATTTCGGTACCCTTTTTTGGATATATAAAGATAACTGAACACTTGATGAAGGGGTAGGACAGAGAAGTCTTGTTATCTAGGTAACAGACAAAGAAATATGACTTTTAGAATTGACCAAAATGGAGTTTTGCACTTTTAGAATGGATGTCAATCTGATACCACTTTAGACATATCTGGTAATATAGATTAATCACACTCTCTGTACACACAAGACTTGCTTGGGCTAGAAGCTATCTCCCTGATCGTCTCGCTTTGTGGATGAAGCAACTTCTTGGTGTAGGAAAATATTAAGATGTGTGATCCCTCATCATCTGTAAAAACTCAAGCTAAAGGTTTCCTGAATGAGCATTAAGTTGTATAATTTATTGCATCTTCATAAAACAAAATGCTTTTGTGCAAATTTATTTAAACTGTTTACTTGTATTATTTTCAATGTTTAGGAGCATTAAATCAAACATTTTGGGGGAAAAGATACCCAGCGTGCAATGGTGCCAAACAGTCGCCTATTAATATTGATGAAGATCTAGCTCCAGTAAATGTAAATCTTAAGAAACTGCAGTTTCAAGGCTGGGAAAATGAAACCTCAAATGACACTTTAATCTACAACACTGGCAAAACAGGTACATTTATATCTGCTGCTATTATTTAATATTCATGAAATTTGTTTTGCATTAGAAGCTAAAGATGGGTAAGGGTTACTTTTGCTACTTTTGTTGTGTTGTTTTACTTTTTTAGCATGTGAAATTAGGATTTTTGCAGCTATTGGCAATTCAGCTAGTAACAGCACTCAAGCATCAAGTCAAAGTGAAATTATATACATCAAGAAAAGTACCCTCGAAACCACCTGAATGGCATAAATCCAATGCGGCATATTTACTGAAGATAATGCTCTACTTTTTATTTAATAATTATGTCTGTTAATAATACCTATATATTACACGATAATGTGCTGATATAGTGATGTTTACACAACTTACATGTCAAGTGATTTAAAACACAAGTTTGTAAAGATGGTTACCATTATATTTGAGAGATGCCAACTGTACAGAAGCCTCTCATTAATATATAGGATTGGAATTCAAAAGAGGAAACATCACCCTACTGCCAACCAAAAGTGTCTATTAGAGAGTGTTGTGAGCCATATAAATGGTCAGTAGATGGGTACTGTGTGCGGCTGAAATCTGATATGTGGGTTTTTACTCTTTGGGATATTCTTTCTAGGAGAGGCCTGTAGTGTCTCACAGTGGGTATGGATGCAAAGACATACACAACTGGATCCGCCTGATCTGCCTTAAGGTTGTATTTTTCAAAAGGCAGCTTCCCGTGCTGCATTACTTCATGAGAAATCTGTTTTGGGGGAAGAAATTTAGGGTTAGGAATTTCTCAAATAGTTTGTAGTATAGCATGTTACATAGAATGAGCATTCCTTTTTGCTCAAAAAAGAAAAAGTGCCCTGACCTGCATGGTCCAGGCTAGCCTGATCTCATCAGATCTCGGAAGCTAAGCAGGGTTGACTCTGGTAAATACTTGAATGGGAGACCTCCTTGGAATACCAGCAGTTGGGAGCCAGGGCTTTAGTCAGCCACCTCTCTGATTATTCTCCAGGCCCCAAGTAGGGATCAGTCACCAGAGGTTGCCATGACTTCCAGGTGCACATACACTCACTCACACACAAACACATATGAAAAATAAAAAAGGTAAGACATTGCATTGTTCATGCCCAAGTGTTTGGCTAAATCTAATACTGTTCTCTGGAATTGAGTAATAGAGTTTCTTACATTTTTATTTCAACATTCTTGCTAATAATTACATTTTAAATGCTAAATAGTTCTCTGAATTCTTTTATGAGCTGGATGTTAACTCTGTATAATGAAGCTATAGTTCTGTGACTGAAAATCAATGATATTTGGGTTTGCTTTTGTTATTCCTTAGAAAAAACAGCTTTTGAAAGAAATGGGAGCCTTTTGCTGCTGCTAATGCATAGGCAAAGTTGTTTACTGTTGGGCAAAACTGTATTGATTATATTAAAATATTATTTGAATAATCACCCTTTGACTTACAATAAAACAGATATCATTTAGTTATTATTCATGATAAAATTCAAAATATATACTTATGACTGTGCTGTGCTGCATAAAAGCAGTAGAGTATAGAATTATACTCTAGGTTCAGTGTCCTAATAATAGGAAACCAACACTATTGGCAATGCAGATTCAGTGGCTGAGTTCAGACTGGCAATTTGCCCTGCTATAGCCACGTTTCAGCCACATTTTACAAGTGGATTAAAGGGGGCATTCACAAAGGCACATCTGCCTGGCGTTCCCCACCCGTAGTCAACCCGTGCTGTTCCGCTTTGCTCCCACGTTTAAAAGATACCTGGTAAAAGCGGTAGCAAATCCCTGAGAGCCCGTTTATCCTGCTTCATTCCACTTCCAGGAAGTGTGAACACCAACCCAAAAAGCCGGGAGCAACCCGTGTTGTGCGTAAGGCAGCAACAATATGATTGGCTGTGCTCCTCTCTATTGCCCAATGCAGTGCAGGCGCAATGGGATCCACCCAAATCGGCCGAATGCACTTATGTGCATGAGTGCATATGCGCTCATGCGCATATAGCTGAATTACCAGGGAAAAGCCGTTTACAGCCACGCCTCCAGGCCAGCAGTCTGAATGCGCCCACGCGCCTCCTCCCAGTATGCTCCCGCATCAGTTGGCGCAGTGTGACCGGGAAAACCTGGAACAGTTTGTTCCGGGGCTTTTTTGCCACGACTGGCTCCCGTTTCAAACTGCCAGTCTGAACGCAGCCAGTATGTACAAAAAGCTCCAGAGGGTTACATGAGGGATTTTTTTTTTTTGAGATGAAATGGTTGGGAGGGTGGCAAAGCTACTGGTACCCTTTGAGCCCATCTGAAGAGACTCTTTGGAGCACCATTAAGCTGTCCACATTAAAATAGTCCAGTGATCACAGCCAGGAATTTCGGCTGCAATCCTAAGAACACTTTCCTGAGAGTAAGCCCCCTTGAATAAAATTGGACTTACTTCCAAGTAGATCTGCTTAATATTGCTCTGTCTCCCAAAGAGGCTACAATATATGCAAGCCATGAATAATACTATCTGTAATACTGAATGCAGTAGGACATCCTTTATGCTGATTTTTATTATTCCCTCCATTTCTAATACTAATATATTTGAACCACAGATTTTGTTTCCCTTCTTAACTATGATAAATGACAGCTTATTTTTTCTCTTTAGTGGAAATTAATTTGACAAATGAATACAATGTTACTGGAGGAGGCTTAGAAGGTGTATTTAGAGCAAGCAAGATAACATTCCACTGGGGAAAATGCAATGTGTCACATGATGGATCGGAACATAGTATAGATGGGAAAAAATATCCTCTTGAGGTAATAAACATGATGGATTGCGGTCACTACCAAAATGGAGATATTTCCTGTGTGTATATTTTCTTTTTTAAAAATAATATTTAAATGTTCTAATCATGTACAGGGACTTTATATGTAATACATATTTTAAAGTATGCAGTTTATTTCATTTTTGCTATTTTAAAACTTCTTTAATGTTTCCAACCCTTCAAGTAGTTTGGTCTAAAGTTTTTGGGGAAATTTTGATGTTGAATGTACACAAAAATTATTCATTTATTTAGCTTTTATCCCATTCTCTATCTTTCTGTCTGTCTCTCTCATATAATACTATATCTTATCACATATCATATTATATATGTGGTTTACCTCCTTCACCTCATTTCTGTAGTCACAGATAAGGCTGAGAGAGAGTGACTGGCCCAAGGTCATCATGCTGGCAAAGACATTTGCAAATCGTAATTGTTCTGATGGGAAGCCTTAGAAGCTTATAAGCATAAACTCTATTCAGAAGAGTAAAACAGATTTGGCCACCTTAACAGATGATATGAAGAGGAGAGGAGGGTATTGAAAGGCTACTTAGATTTTCTCATTAACTTCAATTCAACTGTACTAACAGTCTTTAGATTATTTAGAGGTCTAGTAAACATTTTTACAACTATATCTGTTGTATAGTGGGTTAGACGCATAAAGAAACCACAGACAGCGATGTAGTGATCAGCATGGTTCGCTATTATACAACACGAGACAACGGATAACTGGCCCGGAGGTCAACTATATACATTAGGGAGGGGCCGCCCCCTGGTACCATTGGCGGGTTTGAATTCCCGCCGCCGTTCCCATTGGTCCCCCTACGCGGGAGCCAGGAACCTCAGTCCCATTGTTCTCAGGTACTCAAGCTCTGGCTCTTCGTTGATGGCACGATGTTGTCTGCAGACACAACACCCCTCCCCCCATAGTCCCGATCCTGTCTAGGTGACATAGTCCTTCAGGTATGCGGGGGCTCTGCGTTCCCTGGTGGACCGTCGTGGTGTAGGCGTTGGGGTTTCTCCGCAGCCAAGTCTTGGTGGTGTGGCGGGGCCTGCCCCCTCACCTCCTTCCGCTGGGGAAGGGTGCGCCGTCTGGCCCTCGGCTGATGAGGCCTCGGGCATACTGAGCTGCCCGTCGCTGGGGTCCGCCTCTCTGCGGTCTCGTTCCGCCTCGGGCTCTCCCTCAGCTTCTCGTGGGGCCTGCTCCACCTCCCCTTGGTTTCCCCGGTCTCCTACCGTTGGAAGTAGGCTCCGCCTCAGCTGGTCCACGTGGCGCCGCAGAACCTGCCCGTCATTTGTCGACACCTCATAGGAGACAGGGCCGGTGGGGCGGATTACCTTTCCTGCTATCCACTCCGGGCCTCGGCCGTAGTTCCTTGCGAACACCGGGTCCTCTGGGAAGAAGCCCCGTGGTGCCTCCCGGTCCTCAACCCAGTTCCGTCCTGTTGGAGCCCTGTCGGGGTGCAGGCGGTCCAGGAGGATGGCGGGTCGCCGGCCCATGAGAAGCTCCGCGGGGCAGTGGCCACTGACCGGGTTGGGTGTTGTCCGGTTCGCCAGCAAGAACCGGGCTATGCGTGACTCCCAGTCCCCCTCGGTCAGGCGGCTTAAAGCTTCCTTAGCGTTCCGCTTGGCCGTTCGTGGCAGGGTGGAAGGGCGCTGACCTGATATGCCGGATCAAGTTGTCCCGCAGGAACCGCTGGAATTCCTCGGATGTGAACGCCGGGCCGTTGTCGGAGACGATGGTGTCCGGTAAGCCATGCGTGGCAAATATCTTCCAGAGGGCTCGGATGGTGGCGCTTGCGGAGGTGGAGGAGACTGGACTCACCTCCAGCCACTTGGAGTACGCGTCCACGGTGACCAGGAATGTTAACCCGTGGAAGGGCCCGGCGAAGTCGATGTGGAGCCGGGACCACGGGGTCCTTGTTGATTCCCATGCCTGGGTGGGTGCACATGGTGGGCTTGGCCGGACTTCTTGACAGATCTGGCAACGCTTCACCCAGGCCTCTATTTCCCCATAGATGCCTGGCCACCAGACGTAGCTCCGGGCGAGGGCTTTCATCCGCACGATGCCGGGGTGTGCCTCGTGCAGAGCCTGCAGGACCTGTTGCTGGAGTGCGCTGGGGACTACGACCCGGTCCCCCCACAGCAGGCAGCCCTTGTGTGCCGATAGTTCCTCGCGCCGCGTTGTAAATGCGCTGAACTCAGGGCCCGCCGAGGCCGTAGGCCACCTCCTCACCACCCAGCCGAGAACCCGGGATATGATGGGGTCACGGGCTGAGCGGCGGGCGATGTCCGTGGCCTGGAGAGGGGCGTCTGGAAGACCCTCCAACTGGAGGACATGATGAGCTGGGGCCGGGTCCACCCCTTCGTCTGGCAGGGGAGGCGGCTCAGCGCGTCTGCATGTCCCATTGCCTTGCCTGGCCGGTGCTGGAGCGTGTAGTTGTAGCCCGCCAAGAAGATGGACCACCGCAAGACCCGAGGGGAGAGTACCTGTGGCGTCCGGCGGTCCACTGCGAAGAGGCCCAGCAGCGGCCGGTGGTCTGTGACGACTGTGAAGGGACGTCCATAGACGAAATCGTGGAACTTCTTCACCCCGGCCACGACTGCCAGTCCCTCGCGGTCTATCTGGGCGTAGTTCCGCGCGGCCGCAGACAGGGTCCGCGAGTAGTACGCGACCGGGACCTCCCGGCCGTCCGGGAGACGGTGCGCCAGCACGGCTCCCACCCCATATGGAGACGCATCGCAAGCCAAGACCACGGGCAGGGTCTCGTCGAAATGTGCCAGGACCGCGTTCGAGATGAGCAGGGCCTTGACGGCCCGGAACGCAGCAGCCTGATGCGGGCCCCAGACCCAGGGTGCCTTTTTGTCGAGCAACCTGTGGAGGGGCTTGGCTACCGCCGCCTTGTGGGGGAGAAAGGCGTGGTAAAAGTTCAAGAGTCCGAGAAAAGCCTGGAGCTCGGCTTTGGAGGTCGGGGGCGGCGCTTCCACGATGGCCTTCACCTTGTCCCGGGCCGGGTGGAGTCCCTCTGCGTTCACCGTGAAGCCCAAGAAGTCGACGGATGATACCCCGAGCTGGCACTTCTCGCGCTTGACCTTTAGGCCGGCGTCCCGGAAATGGCTGAGGACCATGCGGAGGCGGGAGGCGAACTCATCAGGCATGGCGGCGGCGATCATCACATCATCGAAGAATGGTGTGACGCCGGGGATCCCTTTGAGGAGAGAGTCCATCAGTTGCTGGAAAATTCCGGGTGCCACCCTCACCCCGAATTGCAGGCGACTGACCCTGAAGGCCCCCCGGTGCGTTACAATTGTTTGGGCCTCTGCTGTCGGCCCATCGACAGGCAGCTGCTGGTAAGCTTGGGCCAGATCTAGTTTGCCGAAGATCTTGGCCCCTGCCAAGGTGGCCAGAACATGGCTCACCACCGGGACCGGGTAGGCATGGTCCTGCAATGCCCGATTTATCGTGCATTTATAATCCGCGCAGATGCGGACATCCCCGTTAGGTTTAATGGGGGTCACGATCGGGGTTTCCCACACTGCGTGAGAGACCGGCTCCAAAACCCCTTGCGCCACCAGTCGGTCCAGTTCCGCGTCTGTTTTGGGTTTTAAGGCAAACGGAACGGACCTGGCACGCATGCGGATAGGGGCCACTGTGGGGTTGAGTTGTAGCGAAACCGGGGGGCCCGTGTAACGGCCCAGGGACCCGTCGAAAACGGAGGGGAACTCGCGGCACACTTCCTGGAAGTCGCGGGTTGCGCAATGCTGGACCCCCTCGATCGCGATTCCTAGGGGTCCAAACCAGGCCCTCCCCAGGAGGCTAACTAGGTCGCCCTCGACTACGAGCAAGTCCAAGTGGCCCTTGAAGCCCCGGTACTGCACCCTGAAACTCCCGACCCCCTTCACTGGCACTCGGTTTCTCTGAAAGTCCATGAGCGTCACGGGTGATGGCCGCAAGCGGGGGCCCCCTTTGGGCAAATCTGTCTTAATGTGGCCTCCGAAATGATGGAACAGGCGGAGCCCGAATCGAGTTCCATTTGTAAGGGGGCCCCCTCTACTTTGATCCGGACGTATATTTTTGGGGTAGAGGCCTGACTGGGGAGTTTCAGTACCTGTGTTCGGGCGGCCGGGGCGTTGGTCAGTTGGTATAGGTCCTCCTCCGGGGCTGCGCAGTCCTCGAAATGCGCCTCAGACCTGCGGCGGGGCGTTTTTTGCGCTGCGCGTGATGGCTTGGACCGGCAAACCCTTGCGATGTGGCCCGTGCGGCCGCAGTCCCGACATGTGGCGTCCCGGAACCGGCACGATCTCCTCTCATGCTGCCCTCCGCAGCTGGCACACTCCTGCGCCGCCGAGCCGGGTTGCTTGCGTGCGGAGCTAGCGGACGGTGCTGGCGGGCGATGCTGGGCTAGTGTGCGGTGTACCTCGGGGTCGTCGATGTCGCTGTTCCCGGGGGAGGCCACACGATGCGTTGCGGTGGTGGTGGTCGGGTGTGACCTCTCCCATGCAGTGGCGGTGGCTAACGCTGAGGTGATGGTCACCTTCTCGCCCTCCATTATTCGGCGCCAGAGTTTCTCCTCCCTGAGGCCTGCGACGAAACGGTCGCGGAGAGCCATCTCCAAGTGCTCTCCGAAGGCGCAGTCGGCCGCCAGGCGGCGGAGCTCTCCGAGGAACTCCGCGGCGGTTTCTTTGCCCTGCTGGTTCCGATGCTGGAAAACCACGTGGCAGGTCATCTCCGACGGCTTTGGGGAGTAGTAGTTCTGCACGGCCTTTACAATCTCGTCGACCGTGCACTCCTCCACCTTCTTTGGAGAGAGAAGGTATTGGGCCAGATCCACGATCACGGGGCCGCAAGAGCAGAGCAGCAGTCCTCTCTTTCGGTCTTCGTCCGTGATCTGATAGAACACGAAGGCTTGCCGCAAACCCGTGACCCAGGCTCCCCATCGTTGGGGCTGGGAAGCGTCGAACGGCGGTAGCAGCCCGGATCCTGGAGCGATGGCCATTGTGCTAGTCGGCGGCAGCGACACGGCTCTGGATTCACCCTCGGAGGCGCTCATGGAGGATGCCCGTGGAGCGGTGGAGCGAGTCTACGGTACGTTGTCCGACAGCCCGGCTGGAGCGCTCAACAGGATCCCATCCTCGTCGCCATTGTTGTATAGTGGGTTAGACGCATAAAGAAACCACAGACAGCGATGTAGTGATCAGCATGGTTCGCTATTATACAACACGAGACAACGGATAACTGGCCCGGAGGTCAACTATATACATTAGGGAGGGGCCGCCCCCTGGTACCATTGGCGGGTTTGAATTCCCGCCGCCGTTCCCATTGGTCCCCCTACGCGGGAGCCAGGAACCTCAGTCCCATTGTTCTCAGGTACTCAAGCTCTGGCTCTTCGTTGATGGCACGATGTTGTCTGCAGACACAACAATATCCCTGCCCCCTGCCACACTCACACACAAAGGTTTCACTCATACTTTTGAAAATAGGGTACAAAATATTCAAATCATGCATAGTAATACCAGTTAAGAATGATGCAATTATATTTAAATGGCTAGTTTCCCTTGCAATAAACATGCAGATGGATGTGTTGTCTCTTTCTGTTAACCTTTTTCATTTTTAAAGCAATTAAATAAAGGTCCACATTCAAGGCAGGCCTAGATCATCTGAGAGAGGAGCTATGTTTACCAATGACCCTTCCCCTCCTCCAAAGGGAGAGGCTGTGTATTGTCTCTTACATGTTCAAGTTTAGAGGCACTTTCACAACTTCAAGAGGGAGGGGAAGTGGGAGCTTGTCCTGGTCATGCTCAGCTGTCAAAATTCTCAGAGCACTTCTGAAACTCAGTGCAGCTGGGAAGCAGAATCCTTGCAGACCCCAGCAAGGAAACCAGTCACTTACAGCGTAGTCCTAAACAGAGTTACACTTTTCTGTTCATTGAAGTCAATAAGCTTAGAAGGGTGTAATTCTGCTTAGCATTATACTGTTAAATGTGCTGTTGTTCAGAGTTAAGAAAACCTTTTACGTATTGTGCCTTTACTTTTGAATACATTTTGTACCAGAGTTTAAACACGTGTACACTAGTACTTAATAAGTCTACAACCTAGATCATTTGTACCCTTTTGATAAATTATTTGATTGATTTGAGACAGTACATATATTTGTATGCCCTGAGGTTCTCATCAGCTCTACCACCTCTGTTAGCTGGGGGAGATACTAACAGCTTCCAGTCCTGTTTGCAGGGTTTGCTAACTCTTTTCAGTCTGTGGCAATGTGTGTGTTGTTTTCATGCATTGTTTGGGTAATTTGGAACAGGGTCCTTTGTGTTTCAGAAGGGTTTTATCTGAAGTAGACCTATGTATTCTATGTAGTCATTTTTGTTTTCATGAACTTATTTTCAGAGAGCTTAATGGATAATTTTGAAATGAAATAATGTTTTATTTTCAGATGCAAATCTACTGTTATGATGCAAATCAATTTGCTGATATAGATAAGGCAATTGAAGGAAATGGAAAAATAAGAGCCTTATCAGTTTTATTCGAGGTAATCATTGTTCATGTGCATTGGGTCATCTTACCTTTGAAATATAACATTTTCAGTCTTAAAGATAAGAATTGTGCATTAGTATGTACTTAGTACATACTTAGTACATTAGTATCCACTTCCATGTTTTGTCATGTACTCAAAAATTTTTCTTTATGTGCAAAATAGTAATACAAATAGTTACATAGTTTTAAAATTATAAAACTGATTAAAATTTGAATTCTACTTAAGAAGAAATCATCTAACTTTTTTCCTGCAGGTTGGTCTGGAAGATAATATGGATTATAATTCAATTATCGATGGAGTAGCTAGTGTTAGTCGCTTTGGTGAGTCTGTGGTATAACTGGAAAAACAATCCGCATGATTACCATTACCTGAAGTACATGCCGTAAACATAGGTAAAGCCAGTAGATAATGATGTGAGTACAATACAAAATCTTTATGCAAATATTCTTGACACTGTTCTGTGCAAATTGAGTGCAAAGCATTGTGCAAAGCTTTGGGGAAGGCATTAGAGAGATGTTGCATTGATCATTCCTGCAGTGCTCCGTCAAGAGATTGGTGATGAACACCAACAGAGAGATAGAGTTGATAAAGATACCCGAAACTGCTTGTTAATCCTAGGAAAGCATGTTCTCTTTATCTCTTGTATTCTTTTGATTCACACGTTTTTAAACAAAGGAGTGATAAATGCTATTTAGGAGCTTGAAGAAGGAAGACTTTTTAGTCTGCTTTTCCACTTCATAGCTCTATCAAGAAGCCTTGAAGAGCAAACATTCCAAGAACATAGCCAGAACAGTGTCAAGAATATTTGCATAAAGATTTTGTATTGTACTCACATCATTATCTATTGGCTTTACCTGTGTTTATGGCATGTACTTTACAGAAGGATGATTGTTGTGTAACATAATAAATTTGCATTATAAATATTATAAAAAGTACAACCAAGTGTGTTAAAGTCATAGAACAGTGGTTTTATTTGGTGAGTTTATTTTATTTTTCCCATTGTATTCACACCGAAGCCTGTCTTGTTTTTGATACATCTCCCCTGGAGATTGGAAGCATTGGTTCCTCAGAAGGAAATGGCACGTTTGGAGGGTGGAGTCTATGGCAGTGTACTTGTCTGAGGTTCCACCCCTACTCAAATTCCACCCTCTCCAGGCTTCACCCCTCAAATCTCCAGGAATTTCTCAACCTGGAGTTGGCAACCCTATCTCCTTCCCATCCAACCATCAGCTTTCCATCTCCCCCACTTCCCTGCAGCCTCTACCTAAGAAAAGTACAATCTTTCTCTACAGTGGGGACTCAAGCAAGAGGGAAGTGTCCTCAGCAGGGTATAATGACACAGAGTCCACCCTGCAAAGCAGCCGTTTTCTCCAGGTGAGCTGCTTTGGAGAACAGTTTTAATTCTGAGTGATCTCCAGCCCTCACATGGAGATTGGCAGCAATCATTCCCCAGGAGAAAATAACTGCTTTGGAGGGTGGACTCTGTGGCATTCTATTCAGCTGAGGCCTCTCCCCTCCCCAAACTCTGGCTTCCATAGACTCCACCACAAAATCTCCAGGAATTTCCCAACCTAGAGCTGGCAACCCTAGTCAGGACTGGCCCCAATGAGTTCCCCACAAAAGCCAAAGCAGGCCTGGAAAGGGCCTCCTGCCACCACCTTTTTACTGACAAAACCAAGCTTGGTTGCCTAGCAACAACCCCTGAGGGGAAAGTGAACCCCACAGCAGGAGGAGAAGAGAATGGTTTGACAGCCATTGGCTCACCTCAGTAGCCCACCAGCCTCAAAGCACCCAAGGAGGAGAAGCATCTTTGTCAGGAGAGACAGCTGTTTTGGCAGTTTATTTTGACAGGGGAGAGTGGCCAAGCCAGCAGTGGGTGGGGGAGAGGAGTGGACCCAGCCCCCAGCCAATGGCACACAAGTACTCTTGAGTGGCAGTTGACAGGCTAGTGGCTGATGGTACACACAGCACAGCCAATGGGAGAGCCGAAAAGTGCCAATACTTTGGACTTTTATATATGTAGGATTATTAGGGATGTTCAGAAAGCAAAGACCAACCTGATGTCAGTGACAGTATGGTTTAGGTGGCTGTTTGGTTTGAAATAAAACATGAGAAGGTCACATATAGCATTTTTAATGAAAGAAGTCCTGTGATGTTGTAACCTCCAGTTCCACTAGCAAAGGCCACCCAACTGAAGATGACCTGCTGAATAAATTGAGCTATAACAGCAAACGCACCTATGCTCCTGGGTCTGTCCAGTCTTTTAAAGCTGTGCTAAGCCTATGTTTCATCATCATGTTTTGTCACAGAAAATGCCGTATTAGAAATAGCAAGGGGGTTGGAGCAGTGCGGGAAGCCTTGTTTGGGGGGAGAGGGAGAAAGAAAAATGGATATGTATTGGTTTGTTTAAATTGTATGAACATGTGATATATCCAATAATAAATTGTTTAAAAAAAAAAAAAGAAAAAAAAAGAAAATGCCGTATTAAATATGTGAAGAAGTGTGTACTATAATTGGATGACTCTAGATTCTTAACTGTATGAGAGGGAGAAATATTTTTCTCTATTTTCTCCACATAAAGAATAATTCTATAAATCTGTATCATTTAAACTAAGAAGCTCCAAACACTTTTGCTTTTCCTTGTAGGGAAAAAAACTGATCTGATCCCTTGATCATTTTGCATTTTTCCTTCAGAACTACTTGCAGTTTAATGATATCCACTTTAAGATGTGACAGTTGGAATTATACACATCATTCTAAATGTGGTACATCATGGAGTTACAGAAATATTAGCAGTGTTACATTTTAATCCCTTTTTCATAATCCCTAGCATAGAATTTGTCTTTTCACTGCTACTGTATTCATTATTCATATTTTCACTGAACTATCTACCACACACTCAAATTCTCTTTCCAGTGTAATCATACCCTGTTCAGATTTTTCTGAACAAATTTCTATTGAATCCACTTGATGAAACCATGATAATTGTATATTCTTATGATAATGTTTAAAGAAGAGAATTCATGAAAACAGGCTTAAGCAATCAGAAAGCCTGCTTTGATGGAAGAATGAAAGTGGCTGCTGTTTATTGTTACTGAAAAATTAACTAAGAGCATCATAGATACGGGTTATAATTCAAAAGAACATTCTAGCCCCACACATTTAAGAATTCCTTGAGAAGTGGTGGAATTTTTATCATTAGGAATTCCAGAGAATAGATTCTAGGTAGTCACATGGTCTGCAGAAAAGTTCATAAATATTTAAACTGCACAGTATTTCAAAGCACTGTTGCAGACCAAGGGAGTGAGGGAGGGAACAAGGGCACAGGGGAGAGTAACACACAAACCATGTTGATTTGGAGACAAAATTGCCATAGCCTTTTATTGAATACAATCATAGGAGCACCGGTGCAGGATAGGGTACGGATCCAGCATCAGGCAACTTACCTGTTGGCTGATGATGCAACACTGCTCCCCATCCTGTCTACAGGGGGAGCACCACAGGATGGCAAGTCCAGGGGTCCCATATGCACATACTCCACTTGCCACCTGAGAGTTAGAGCCAGGCACGAGCCCCCAAGCTGGGCATGATGTGAAACAGCCCCCACCTTCAAGATACTTTATGGGGTCTCCAGACCAGGAAAAGCAAGCGCACAGGCTCAGCTTCCCCTCAAACTTGAATCTGGCCTAATGCCAGAACCATCTATAAAAGCTGTGACAAGAGCATGTGACAGAACCCACATCCCACACACCGCTGTGAAATGCAGCCGGAGGGGGGAATCAGGAGCTGACTGAGATGGCTACTCCAGCCACAGCTCTCTGAGTAAAGGAAGGTAGGCCAGAATGAAAGCCCTGGCTTCCCACTCCTCCTGGAAGCCCCTCCCCTCCCTAGCAGGCTTGGTGCCTTGTTGGCTGCCCAAACTGCAGCTGGGGCCACTCACTGGGGCCCTCAACTGCTGCCAAACAGCTGAAAGGGAAAATCCTTCCCCTTTGCTCACTCCCCAGCCTACAGAAATAAAAGCAGCCCAGGGTGAATCTGGTGGCCATTGCCTCTGGTACACTTGTTCTTTGCTACCTGCCATATAGGCAGCAGCCTCCAAATTAAAATCCAACTCCTCCACATGCTTTGTATATTGCAACCAAAAGAACAAATGCATTACTCCAAAGGCATGGAAGGGCTTTGCTAGGTAGGGAGTAGGTTCCATCTGTGCACATGCTCCATGTCACTTAGACCATATTACTGAGAGCTGATTATCAGATTACCAAAATGGAGGGAGATTATTTAAATCTTCACTTTCAGCTGCTTGCACTGCTGAAGAGGCATTCCTGTTTCTACTTAAATTTTAAAAGTTAAACTTTCATCATGGCTGCACTGTCCACCTGAAAGCAAGTTATGGACCACAGTTTTTCAAAAATCACTGCTTCAGATTATAATTTTCTGCACTGAGTATCAGGTAAACCCTGTACAGCTTTTTTTCCCTTTCCTATATTGCAGACACTCCCACACTGTATACAAAATTATGGTCATATGCAGGTACTTTTAACACTTTTCTGCCTGGAACTTAAAACAAAAATAAACTCCAGGATGTTGTAATTGTTAAAGAAATGTTATGGCTTCATTTTTATTTTATGTAGTCTTGCTTTAGAAATGCCATCACTGTTCGCTTATAAATATTGTTTTACAGGGAAAAAAACGGAACTGAATCCTTTCACTTTGTTGAACCTTTTGCCAAATTCAACTGACAAATATTACACTTACAATGGATCTTTGTCAATGCCTCCCTGCTCAGAGACGGTTGAATGGATTGTATTTAAAGATACTGTTAACGTTTCAGAAAACCAGGTAATATGTGTGACCTGTATAGAACAAATATTTGCTCATAATGGCACAGAAAAACTATATGCATTTTTTTGTTATGGCTAGCTGGCATGTTATTTGAAATCACTTTTCATAGGCACATTCGCATATTAAAAACTTTTTTCCTATGAAGTTAAATTATTGACAAAAAAACTGGTCACAGAATACTGGAATATAGAGATAGTTCATAATTTGTACAGGTTATTTGGCATTTGGGCCATAAGGAGTATATTGAGTGGATAAAATACTCAACAAGAAGTTGTTATGCATTGGAGGTGAAATCTGTATGGCACTTAATCAAGCACATCATTTTCCAGCTGGCTAAAGAAGCTGGCCTGGGCTGCAATCCCAATGATACTTTCTTGGGAGAAAACCCCAGTGAATACCACTGAACTTACTTCTGAGTATACCTGCTTAGGATTGCTCCTGAATCCACTAGTTACAAAAAGTGTATGTTTCTTGGTGGCTAGAATGTTGCCTACATCTCTATGAACTCAGATTTCTGGTCTATCAAATTTAGCAGATCCAACAGTAATGCTTTATGTGATCCAAGATTTTACTACCTGCATCTGAGGGATACTATAATTTTTTCCTCAAAGCACCTGAGGGTTGCTATAATTTTTTTCCTCAAAGCTGGCTAGGTAAATAGGACTTATAAGCCAAAACTATGCATGAGATTCCTATGATGGATCTGGGCATCTTAAAGTACAGATAGTAAAGATAGGCTTGTTTATGTAGAATAGTTCCGTTCACTGGAATCTGATATTTTCTGAGAATTGAAACCATTTTATTTATATATTTTAAACATTTCTATGCTGCCTTTCCATGCAAATTGGGTACCCAAGGTAGCAAATGTCAAAACAACAGAATGTTTCAACATTAAAACATTTAAGACATTAAAATAGTATTTAAAAATAAAATATATATAAAATATTTTAACAATAAAAGTGTTGAGACAAACACGCATAATAAAATAAATTAAAAAACCAGGGAGGAGGGCCAATAACATTTATTGGGAGTACACCGGAAAAAACAAAAAAAACCCTTCACCCACTGGTAGAAGATAATGATACAGAGATGAATCTCCCTGGGGAGGGGGTTTTAATGTTTGGGGGCCATGGCCAAGAACACCCTTTCTCAGGTTGAAACCCACCTAAACTCAGATGGCAAGTGCATGTAAAGCAGAACCTTTAAAGATGATCAGAGAAGTCAGTCCTTCAGATATCCTGGCCTGAAGCCATGTAGGGCTTTCAATCTCAATGCCAACACCTTGAATTAAGCAAACTGGAAGCCAGTGTTGATGGAACAAGACTGGAGTGGCATGGTCCTTACCTCTTGTTCAAAGAAGCTGGGTATAAATGGATACCAGAAACTTTTGAAACAGTTCTGAATTTAACATTGAACACAGACTGGGCTAGGACTGAACACCATGTCCTGAAGCATTTTCCTTTTCCTATGGCTGGGTTGTTTTGTTTTTGTGAAATTAACCTGTAAAAGAGTTTTGGAGAACTCAAAAGCTTGCACACAGCTATGTGTCATTTGGTTGGTCCTGATAAAAAGTATTATGTGAATAATGTACTGGTATTATGTGAAACAGCCCTTTGGAAACTTAACTGTGCCACAAACAAGAAGAAAGCAAGAGTGGGAATTTTGCTTACATGTCTCTTGGGGTGGAGCACAGTACCCTCACAGTTTTGCATTGGTCTGTCTTGAAATGCATGGCTAGGGCTGCTATAGTATCTCCTATGGAAAAAAGACATTCTATATTTGAATAGTTATTCCTATTCTGATAGAAATGTATTTGCATGAGCTAATTTGGTATTTTTCACAGGTTTGTTAGTATAATTACTGAAATTAAAAGAACTGGGCTCTCTCCAAGTTATGTGGCCTCAGAACATGAAAAAAAGATGAAAGATATGTTTGGGGCATCAGTAAGAACACCAAAGTTTATCTCTGTCATAACTTTTTGTTTAAGTTGATGAATGCACGGGGAAGATTATGCTGGGCAAGTGCATTACATGCTGTTTTTCCCAGAGCAGTTATTCTCAGATTGTGGCAATATGGTGTGGAAGAAAAGTTAATCAGGATGTGTTGAGGAAGCTGAAAATGGTGACAGCAAATTAACCATTATGTCTTGTGGACTGGAAAAGCTAAATCTATCCATGTCTGTAATGAACAAAAAGATAATGTTGGCAGGATCCAGGCACAGGGAGGGAAATGGTACATTTTACCTGGGTTTGCCACTCCTTCATGAGCTATTATGGAGTGCAAGTCTGTTTTGGTAATATAGTCTATTTAGGCCAGTTTCAGGTTTCTAAAATCAAACTTCCTGATTTGTATGTTTGCTTATGAAACGTTTGCTACATTTTCCCAGCTGGCAGTATTCTGTGAGGTCCTTACCATGCAACAATCTGGTTATGTGGTGCTGATGGATTACCTGCAAAATAATTTTAGAGAACAACAGCATCCATTTTCTGTCAAGATCTTTTCTTCATATACTGGCCAAGAAGAAATTAATGCAACAGGTATTTATTGTTTACATGTTAAAGCTGACTACAGATTTGATCTTGATTTTAACTGCAATTCAGTGCTTCTGTAAGATAGATAGTGGCTTAGATCCAAATCTGCATGTGCACAGCACAGTCAGAAAATCAACAGTCACACTACATACAAAGAAGCCTGTTTCCACAAACAGACATTTATACCCCAAGTAGCAAAAGCATCAAGTTAAGTAACGATAGGCCCCAGTCACACAGAGAATTTGCCATGCGAGAGGCATGAATGTCAGGCAGATTTTCGGGGCACGTTCACACCGCAACATCTGGGAAACATAGTGCACCCGTGGCCAACCTGTGGCATCCCACTGAAGATCCGGAGTTAAAAAATATCTGCGAAAAGCTACTAGCAAACGATTTGCCACAGGCCATCAACAGAATACCTAAGTGTGATCACGCAAGCGTGCTCCTTTTGCTGTGTTGAAGCGCGCCGGAAACACACGCCAACAAACAAAACCCCAATTTGCATCTCATCGCATTCTGGTGTGTTAAATTGCACCGGCATGAAAAGCCACGCGTCACCCCTGCGTTATCTGGCCCATGTGACCGGGGCCATAGTTCATTTTTTTAAAAATCCTTTCTTTAAAATGCATTTCAGTAATGAAATAATGAATTTCCCAAGCTGAAAGTACAAAGAAACCTTGTAGTTACAGAACAAACACAAAATATACAAGGGCCAGCCTTATGTTTCCTTTTGATCGTAACTCACTCTAAGCAAAGCACCTTTTCCACAGGTTCAAACAATTTTAATTTGGGTGGATAGAATAAGAAGTCAAATCAGCTGTCATTGTTTATTACTAATGTTATTACCAAAGGTGTTCAAGGAGATACATGCAAACTTCCTTGGTCTGGGTGAACAGGACACAGGACTAGGCTAAAATGGAGGTTTGGAACTGAAATGAAAAATGACAGAGCCCCAGAGCAGGCTATGAAAGGAAAACGGTTGCTGTAATAAATTGAAATGATCAGGGTTTATTGAGGAGAATCAGACCTATGGGCAAAAGTCAGAGCAGTATTTCAGTACATTTCAGCATGATTTACAACACTCCTTATCAATACTCACGCAGTATTTACCCCCACAGAGCAGTATGTACCTCAGAGAACTTGATAAAGGGGACAAGTAAGCAGAGGAGGGGAGAAGGAGAGAAAGGAAGGGAGGGAGGTATTACCTGTCCTTTGCTACATTGGGGTGTTGTCTAGAGTGGCTTAGTTCTGTTGATAAAGAAACAGACACACTAGTTAGGGCTTAGGGATCTGAGGAAGAGTGTTTGTCAAAAGGGGCAAGTGGAGGATCCCACAGTAATTCCAGGCAATAACTCCAGTGTGCAAAGCTGTGTCTGATCATCATGTCAACTTGAAACCCAGGACACATAGGAGGTAAACAAAAGTGCAGACACATCTGCAACTTGGCATCAAGAAGGGTGCTCAGTTATAGGGATCAAACAAAAATAGATTTTGTGGGCTTGACCAGGGGAGTCAAACATGTGGCCCGGGGCCATATTAGGCCCTTGGAGGGCTTCTATCAGGACTGCAGTGGAACTGGCTGTCCTCTGATTCTTCTTCCAGTTCTGCTGCTGCTGCATCGTTGTAGGTTTGCAGCTTACAGATACACACCTGAACAGCATAGTGAAGATTGCAACAGCACAGACATTTTGATGCAATAATTCATAGCAAGAGCTGTCACTTATCAGACACTATTAAATAAACAAAATATTGCAAGAGTGCTAATGTTTTAAGCATGTTTTTATTTTAAGTTAAAAAAACACCTTTGTGTTTGTGTCTATAAAGTTTACATCTGTGCTACCTGGTATTACATTTTATGACACACATGGCCCAGCCCAACAGGTTTCATTTATGTTAGATTTGCCCTCATAACAAATTAGTTCAACACCCCTGGCCTAGACTATAGGTGTGACTGCCTTAGGGGATCAAAATGTAAAATAGCCATGGTGTATTGCCAACAAAATGGAGGTATATCAGTCTTGGCCACAATCTGTAGGTGAAATACTGAAAACGGAACAGAATCCTACATTTTTTTCTACAGCTCTAATCCTTTCAAGAAGTATAATGTCATTTTAGGAGTCTTTTTCCCCAGCACCCACGATACCTTTCCTGGTTTTATAAAAAGTAAGATATTGTTAAGAATCCACTAAGATATGGATTCTAATCAAACCAAAAATGGTCTCAAGTTACCCTCTGTTACTTCAAATTACCATTATACAGGTCAGTAGACACCAAGAAACATCTTTGCCCTAGCACTCAAGAATGACCATGCAAGATTCAAGTTACAGGTTCAGTTAGGGCTTTACTTATTGTTCTGTGTAAACAAAATAGCTCCACATTACAATGTGAAGTTATTCTAACTGTGTGGGCAGTATACTATGGCCAAAGTAGATATTTTCAAATTGTTAAGTTCAACTTTAAAATGGTGTCAGCATCCACAGGTCAGAGCTGTAGAGGCCATAACATATCCTATGGTTCTAATTTACCAGCATATGGGCTATTTCATATTGCTTAAAGTTCAGTGCCTTGGTTTTCCTGGCCTACACAGATAAGCAGTTGCAAAGCCTCATCACTATACCATGTGGGTAATACACACATGGTTCAAGCAGGGTTGCCAACTGGCCTGGATAAAAATGTCCTTTCTCTTTCAAAGAGGCTTAATGCGTGGAAATGGGTAACTGAAGCATTTCATGGCATAGCAGTAAGTAACCTTACCTAGTAAATAACATCCAATTAAGCTTCTATGAATGGCACAGGACATTTTTCTCCTGGGCACTTGACTATCCTGGGTTCAAGCAATGCTGCCATCTGGGCTGCATTAAGACACAGCAAGGTCCAAAGATGTCATGTTTAAGAGACCTCATAGCATTACCATAAGAAAATAAGAGAAGCCAATGTTGAATCAGGCCAATGGCCCATCTAGTCCAACACTCTGTCACACAGTGGCCAAAAATACCAGGTGCCATCAGGAGGTCCAGCAGTGGGGCCAGGACACTAGAAGCCCTCCTACTGCTGCCCCCCCCAGCACCAAGAATAGAGTGCATCACCTGCCCCAGACTGAGAGTTCCTAGCTATACCACTGATGGACTTCTGCTCCATATGTTTATCTAATTCCCTCTTGATACCAAACAATGCTGATTTTTTTAGAATTTTGTTTTGTGTAGAGACCCTAAATGGAGGCCCTAAATTGTGGCTTACTTATGTTGTGCATACATCAACATGCTGGCTGCCCTCCCTAGCCACACTGCACCAGTTAATGACCTTGGATGCTTGCTAATTTATCCATAAGAAGCAACATGTACAGTTCCTGTGTCTCTAGTTAGAGTCTAAGCAAACCCTCAAATAAACTAGGTCTTCGTTAAGTAACCTCTGTCATCAAACAATGTGAAGCTTGTAAAAAAGGGCCCCTCCAATTTAGTAATGAGCTCCCTGAAGTCCTGCTTTACCTTGAGACAGCCCCATAGCTAGGGATTTTGGGGGGAGGGGGCTGGGGGGGGTGGTAGCTAACCCAGCCCAGGGCATCTTGTGATCCGTGCTGGAAGAAGGTGTAAGCACCAGATCGCGCCCTCCTTGGGTCTTGTCTCTGCTTCGCAAGTGCCCGACAGTCTGAGCACATCCCAGAGCGGCATCCCAAGGAGCTGGCATGGCTGGGTTCCATTGTCAGGGTGGGAGGGGGTGTGGTGGTCCAGACTTGCTGAGCTCCCAAAGGGGTGCCTGGAATCGCCAGGAGAGCTCTGCCCCCAGAACTCAAATGCTTCTTGTGCCTCCTCGGGCCCCCTGCTCGGTCTTGCTGCTGCTGCCGCCAGCACTGCTGCTCTAAAACAACGTGAGGCTTTAGCTAGGGAGAAGTGGCCAGTCCCTCTCAGAGTCCCCCCCGGCGTGGGTTGGCCATGGGGCAGGGAAGGCGCCTGCGGCTTTCCGCCTAGCTTGCATCTTCTCCTCCTCCCCACGCCCGGCTGGCATTCTGCCTATGCTCAGACGCCCCCTGACCACGTGGGAGGGTGTGTGTGATGATGTCAGGGCAAGACCCTGGGAGGGAGCCGGGAGGTGGCCCAGAAGAAACACAAGGGGGCCAGGCCCCGTGGGCCCTGCGTTAGCTATGGACCTGCCTTGAGGCTTTCAACTAATCCCATACTGCCAAAAAGGGGACTGGAGATACCACAGCAGTAAAAATTCTGCTCTTGGGAGGTGGAGCTAGCATAAATAGCTCCCCTCCAATGGCAGGACTGCATATGGCACCTGGCCTCTTACCACCTAAGAGCCCCTAAACAGGGCAAAAATGCCCCCCTACCATGATCAGCAGGGACTGAACTGGTTTCTTTAGAGAATTGTTTGGGATATATTTTATGAACATTTTCAGTTTTAACAATATCCAATCATCATGTCTCTTTAAATTTATGCTGTAGGTTCTGCTACTACACTTTTCTCTTTCCTGGTGTTGTCTTAAATATTGGATTGGTGCCTTGTCTAAACAATTCTCACTGCAGCTGTTTGGCTTCTGCCCTTAGTTTTGTCCCATTGCTGTATATCCATTTGGGGCTGCTATTTCTGAATTTTACCTTTAGCAGCTGTTGAGACTATTACCAGGTGGCTTGCATGAAGATAAAAAATAAGAGGATGACCAAGGAGCACAGGAATTTTGAGAAGCTGGGGAGGGGTATTATTTTACCCATCTGGTCTCAGTTTGAATGCATATAAATTTCTATTTTATCACAAAATGACTTTTTGCAATTGTCTCCTAGCGAAGATATGTGAAGAACTAACCCATGGAAAGGATTTAGTATTATTTAGGACCATGGGTCCTAGAGGGTCCAATACCAATAACATTATTTATTGCCCCCTCCTGCCCAGACAGGAGCTGCAGTGTGCACATGTAGCACCACACAAACCATTCTTTCCTTGGTCAGAGAGTGTCTTCAGAGTATACAGACTTCATTACTATGTGCTTGGAGAAAAGACACTATGACTGGCTGACTTTTATTTCTTTGACTTAATTCACACAGCACAGTCTACCATGCTCCTTGCTGGTGACATGATGTTTGGCAAGTGCTGCTGATCATTTAAACATTAATCTGCATTGTGTGGTGTAAAGGGCATTTTTTTAAAAAAACCTTTTTTCCAGAGCATGGAGAACAAGCTAGACTCCATTTATGAGCCTAAAAATATTTAGTGAGGATGAATGTTTTTAGCTTCTAAACTGGTGTCCTAGCAGTGTGCTTTGTTTTGTGTTCTGTTTAAATTAAATATTTTAAGATACTGTAAAGTCAGCACAGAAATCTTTAAAAATAAATAAATAAAGCAATGTAATATGAAATAGTCTGTGAGATTTTCCAAGTGTTAATTAGTTCCATTATCCTGTTCTGTGTGGCTTTTCATCATAAGAAGGGAGAAAAGACAACTGAATTAGTGCTTGAATGTAAGAATAATATAGTTGAGATGAAGATAATTTTTCTTCATTTAGGCTGAGGTAAGACCCATTGTGATCAAATAAAGGAACAGAAATGAGAAGAGGGGATTAGGGATGATGATGGTGGAGGAGGAGGAGGAAGAGGAGGAGGAGTGAGATGAGGAAATTAGGCAAAAAAACCAACCAACCTAACTACCTGTTCTGCCAACAGAGCAAAAGAAGATAGGAGCAATGTCACTCAGTTCCCATAGCTTGCTGCAGCCTGGTGGTATTCTCCAATGCCTAGCATTATCTTTTAGAGCAGCAGTTCTCAACCTGTGGGTCGCGACACCTTTGGGGGTCGAATGACCCTTTCCCAGGGGTCGCCTAAGACCATCGGAAAACACATTTTCAACGGTCTTAGGAACCGAGACACCACTCCTCTATCCGTCTCCAGGTGGGTCCACCCACATATGAGTACCCGGCGTGATGACATATTTACGTTACGATTCGTAACAGTAGCAAAATTACAGTTATGAAGTAGCAACAAAAATAATTTTATGGTTGGGGGTCACCACAACATGAGGAACTGTATTAAAGGCTCACAACATTAGGAGGGTTGAGAACCACTGTTTTAGAGGGTTGCAGGGGCTCCTAGAAATGGGGGGATGTGGGAAAGACCCACATCCTCAAGCACCTTCTTCTTGCAGTTGAAAGCTTCCTGGCCACATTTATTTCTTTTATATACTTCTTCATAAGAGTCCAGTGCACAACTGAGGTAATTGTTAAGGTGGAGGAAAGCAAGATTCTTGGCTGAGCAGGAATTTGAACCCATAGTTCCTCAGTCCCTATTCACACACTCTGTTTTCTTAATCCCCCAGACAGACTGCTTGTCTTGCTGCTCCCTTTCATTTAAAGGGATGGTGCAGCATCAGTTTCAAGTATTGTTTGTATTCAGTAGTTTGTACAAATGTTTTCCAAAGACAAAGCCTTTTTCTTTCTGGTTCATTATGAATAAAAAGGGGTTTGATTTAGACTGGGAATGGTTTGTTGTTTATTAAGATTGAGGGGTTTTTTTACACCTTCCAGTGTTATGTCAGCTATTAAACATGATAGGCTTAGAATAATACAATTGAACAAGTTTTGTTTCCCTTACTTCTGGGTACATAGTAACTGCTTTATTTAATAAAGGAATTAATGTATAATATTATCTAGAAAATGGAAACTGATACTATCACAGGTTTAAAATTTTATTTTTGAATGCTTCAAGACATGTTATTTCATTAGTTAAATCACAGTGATTTATTAAATCTTCTGTATATTGGTACTTCAATATTACTATGTAACTGTTTAGGAGTGTATAGGTCAATACTGGAAAACAATATAAAACCTTGAGTGCCCTCTTGTGTTCAAAAGGCAAATCACAGAGTTAATTAAAACTTCAAGATTTCAAGAGCTTTTTGAGATATATTTGGATTCCTATTTATAATTTCCCATTAGCACTTTTTTTCTGCATTCTTAGGAGGGGAACATAAAACATTTCATTTCACCTCATTTACATTAACAGCCGTATAGCAAATAAACACTTAAATGTAAATATAGCAAATAAAAGCTGGAATGTATATTTTGCTATATCAGTATAGTGTCAAAGCAGGGGTCTTTTCGTAGAAAAAGAGCTGCAGGAGCTCATTAGCATACGGTATGCTAATGAGCTACTAGGCTATTAGCATATGCCACGCCCCCTGACATCACCAGAAGTAATGTCAGAAGGTGAAACAAAAGGGGGGAGGCATCTTCGAAAGCCTCCCCTTCCCTTCCCTTCCCCAGCTGGCCTGAGTGGGGGAGTGAAGAGAGAAGGGGTTTAAAGTTTAAACCCCTTCTCATTAGAGTTGGGCCACAGAAGGAGAAAAGATGGAAGGAAAGAGAGAGAGTAGAGAGAAGGAAAGAGGGAAAGGAAGAGAAGGAAAGAAGGAGGGAAAGAAAGAGAGAAGGGAAGAAGGAGGGAAACAGAGAAAGGAGGAACAAAGAGAAGAGAAGAAGGTGGGAAAGAGGAAAAGGAGAGAAGGAAAGGAGGGAATGAAAGAAATTCGGCGGCAATTCAACCCCATTATATCCTATGGGCCATTGAAGTCAATGGTGAAAACATAGGGTATATTCTGGGGGCTGGAGGGGAGGGGTTTGAGGAAGAGGCTCCAAATTCACAGAAACCCCAAAAGACCAAAAGGAACAACATTTATAGCACTGGGAAAAATGCAGAAAAGGACAACTGCAGATGAAAGGAAATACTTCTTCACCCAAACAGTGATTAACACAAGGAATTCACTGCTACAGGAGGTGGTGGTGGTGGCTGGCATGAACAGCTTCCAGATGGAATTTGACAAATATATGGAGGCTGGAGCAGACAGAAAAAAAAACAATCCCCCCCCCAGCAACAGCAACCAGCAGAACTTTTTAAAGTTGTAAACCTGTAAGAACCAAAAAACCTTTTAACTATTCTAACTTCTAACCTGACTGCTCTGAGTGCCCACGAGTTCTTGTCTTGTGAGAAAGGGTGAAAAGTACTTCTTTCTCTACCTGCTCTATCCCATGAATAGTCTTGTAAACCTCTTATCATGTCACCCCTCAGTCATTGTTTCTCAAAACTAAGATCCCAAACGTGATAACCTTTCTTCATAGGGAAAGTGTCCTCTTATTATTGAAGTAGCCCTTTTCTGCATTTTCCCCAGTGCTATAAATATTCTTTTTGAGGTGTGTGTGGTGTGTGTGGTCCAATGAGATTGCACCATCAATTTATACATGTATAAATGATGTTGCTTTTGGTCTTTTGTGGTTTCTGTGTGGCACTGTGACATGCTTGCACTGCCACAGTGCCACTTGTTCTGGAGTGTGCCACTTGTTCTCATAGCAAACAAGCACCTCCCAAGAGGAGCTCACTTTCCCTGAGATTCTCTGGGAGAGTCTGACTGTTGGGTGGCTGCCTGCTTGCCTGCCTTAAGTGCAGCTGCCTGGGTTTCCCCATTGGAAACAGTGGAGGTAATGGGGGTAACCTGTTTGGGTGCTCATTGGTCCAATTGCTTTGAGACGTGGGGGTGTATGTGGGGAGAGACTCCTGAAGCTACCCTGAAAATATGGAGCCTCTCCCTCAAACCCCCTTCCTCCCCAGAGCTACTAACAGCACCATGGGAAAAAAATAACTTTTTCCCACCATAGAGAACAATGGAAGGAATGGGGGCAACCTGTTTGGGAGCCCATAGAATTGGACCCCCTGGTCCAATGTTCTTGAAACTTGGTGGGTATCTTGGGGAGAGGCTCCAACAGCTACCCTGTGAGTTTGGAGTCTCTTCCTCAAACCACCTCCTCTCCAGCCCCCAGAATATACCCTATATTTTCACCATTGATTTCAATGGCCCATAGGATATAATGGGGCTGAAATTGACATTCGGCTGACTGAAAAATTCTCAATATGGGCTTGTAGGGTGGAAACTGACATGCGGGAGCCTTTCTGCCCCCCGGAGCTGCCGGAGTTGTGCTCCGGTGCGCTCCCCCCGCAAAAGACCCCTGCATCAAAGTATATAACTTTATATTAAGGCTGCACTGACATAATATTGGCTTGGTTTTTTATCCACCTTGGTTCCCCAATCTCAGCATCACCTTTTTGAGATAGGCAGCCATTGGGTAAAAGTCGGAGCCTGGGGGGAAACTCTGCCTTTGTTAGTGCCATGTGGTTATTTTGGAGTCCTCTCCAAAGAATGTGTTCCTTACCCATGATAAATATTTATTAAGTTCTTAGGTATTGGAATATCAAATAAAAAACAAAGTCAATTTCCCTTCAGTGAAATCAGCACAATGAAGACTGATCACACCACTTTTGGTGACTTCTCTTAAATTAGAACTAAAATATACCAAATGATAGGTAAACAATCTTTTCTAATTTTACGACCAATTTTATCTTAACATGTTTCTGCATTGTGAAGACTATAAACATAATCACATAAAGTGTTCTTCAGACTGCAAGTCATTCACATGTGACAAAACCCAGAGGTTCCACATGGTATCAATTACAAATGTTTGTGATACTGAGAAGTCTCTCTGCAGTTTGCTTAAAAATGAAGCATTGGTTAATCACATGAAATACCTCTTAACTTGTCTCTAGCTAGTGTGCTCTGATTCTCCTGAGATGTTCCAGGTTTAAGGCAGAAGACTCAGGGAGTTTCTGCACTAACAGCTCACTAATAATAATAATAATAATAATAATAATAATAATAATACTTTCAGTTTATTGATCGCTTTTTCCCACACACCTGTGGGCTCAGAGAGATTTACAGTTACTCATTGACAGTTGGACTAACAATATTCATAGGGGGTAGGAGAGACAACACATACAATTATTTAATCACACACTGTAGCTGCTCAGGGAGGATTCATCTGTGGCTGTATCAGACGTGATCCGATGGCATTCTTTGTCGGCTTTGGCTGATGACGTCAGGACTCATGATGTTGCATTGTCACACTGCCACTGCCTGGCCGATTTGCTCCACTGCAGGGAATGCCGACACAGATTTTTCCACGTTTTCAGTCTCACAACACAACAGACATCTTCCAATGGCAGCTAACACCTCCCCAAAGGGATTGGTGTGCCACCCCTAGTGGGTGGTCCCCAGTTTATCTACTTGCCAAAGCTTTCGAATCTCTGGGTGGACGATGAGCTAGGGACAGGCTTAGTTGCTCACACCAGCATGGGGCTAGAACTGACAAAGCTTGGCAGTTCAGATGTTATAGTTATGCAGGGGATTTTACCCACTGCGCCACTGCTCCCCTGTAGCTTACTCCAGAGAATCCCAGCAGTTGAGACTTCATGGTTGACTTCGTATTCCTTTTTCTCCAGTTTATTTTTGTGTATGCATTCTGCATCTACAAACAAAACCCACATTTTTTCCTTAATTGTGGTTAACGTCACTTATGACCTGTGGAGGGGGCGTGCAATTGCCACCAACTTGGCCAAGTGTGTAAGCAAGGGATGGGGCACACTGCACCCTCCTATTTCTCTCGTTTCCTCCCCGCTCCCCCATCCTCTTTGGCTAGCTGCTGCTGGGCTACTCCAGGCATGCATGACCCATAGAGGGATGCAAGCTCAGCAGCTGGCTGGCTGGTCTGTTGGGAAGGCTGGCATCCCAAGGATTTTAAATTGGGGGGGGGGGCTTCAAGCCTCTCCCATTGTTTCCAGTGGGCAATCCTGTCATTCCTTTTAATACATCTCCTCCAAGTTGCATGCAGATTGGCTTGAGGGAAGGGAAAAGATCCCTCCCCGGGGTTCAATGTGCAAAGGATGGAGGAGTGTGTCAAACACACACAACCTGCAAGCTAGAAGCATCAGACTCACGGAGGACTTCCTCAGGCTGCCCCTCTACCTGCCTTCCAAGTTATGTGCAGATTGGCTTTGGGGAAGGGGGAAAAGATCCTTCCCAAGGGTCCAATGTGCAAAGAATCTCAGCCCTTCCCCTGCCTGGGGTGGAATGAACATATAACAAAATCAGTGATCTATCTGCGTTAGTGATAGAAGTAAAAAGAGTTATTAAAAAGTTAGTGAGAAGAAGTGACAAAAGAAAGGAGGTGTGAAAAAGGGTAGTGATGGGCAGAAAATGAGTAGCGTTGTAGAGTCTGAGGAAACTTGTCTGCTTAGCATTACCTCTGACTTGGAAGTGGAACAATTTTTAAGTCTGCTGCAAAAGCACTCTTGGATAACCCAGGGTGAAGGCATAAGGAAAGCAATCTGAGGGCTGAATGCCCAAAAATAAATGCAGAAGCAAAGAGAAAATGCGATGGGGAAATGAGGTGAATGATGGAGTAAATGCAGATGCAAATTTAAATGATGACTGAGATCTGTGGAGAAAAGGAGGAAACAACAATGCAGAAAAGGCCTTAATATTTTTAGAGCACCAGAGCCACTTTTTTCTCCAGGCTTAAATTCCAAAAGCCTCTCACACAACCCCTGGAGCAGTTTGGATTTAACAATTACTGTTGGCTTTAAAAAAAAGATTACCAAAGTGACAAATGAACAGATTAATGTATTATTATTCACACTTCCAGAAAGCTGAATAATTAATTTTAATGTTGACAGCCTGAAGGGGGAGGGGGCAGGCCTGATGGCTTAGCTGGCATCTGATTTGGTGGCATTTACATCTGTCATTTCATTTCCAAAGCCAGGAGGATGCCTGGGTGATCTTGTGGCTGTGCGTCCTCTCTTCATATTACATCTGTCTTAATCCTGAGTTTCTTCAAATGACTTTTTAAAAATTCTTTCTCTTTTTTGAAGTTTGCAGCTTAGAACCAGGAAATGTCCAAACTGATCCAAAGAACTATACCAGCCTTCTGGTAACTTGGGAAAGGCCACGAGTAGTATATGACCCAATGATTGAGAGATTTGCTGTTTTATACCAACAGTTAGATGGAGAAGACCAGCTGCTGCACGAACATCAAACTGATGGGTATCAGGACTTGGTAACTAGCTATTTTATAGAACTGGAATCACTTATGATTAATTATTGTGAAGGGACAGCATGGCACACTAAGTAGTGACCAGGGCCCCCCCGTCTCCAGGACTCACTCATAGGGCCAGTGTCAGGTTGGGCAGGCTCCAGCTTCCTGCGCTCACCAGTGGCCGACACCCTCCAACTGCCAAGGACTGCCATGGCTGCCCTCACTCTCTCCCCTCTCCACGGTGCCACAAACAGGATCCTGGATGAGTCTGGGCCCTGGCTTCTTGCCACTCCTTCTCAAGGAATCCTACTCCAAATTTTTGGGCTAGATGGAAAGGAACCTACTCCTTTTTTCAATATTAAAGGCTCATGCAGAGGGTGCCCAGAGTGCTTCTCTACGGCTGCATGGTGTTTATAGTAAAGGCTCTTGCCCCACACATTAGATAAATGTGAACTTTATCATCATGTCAGCATCACATGCTATTGGTGTTGTTCATTGCTTATATAGAGATACTGCCATTGTCTGGACTAAAGTGTGAATGGAGATACCTTTAAATACTCACTGCACTGTATGACATTTTTTGTTTTTGTTTTTCTCTTGTTTTTGGAGAAGCATTTTTTGATGGCCTCCACATGGAGGGCTATGATGATTCAGTCACCCCTTCATTTAATAGTGCTGAGCTGTCTTTACTGCATATGAATTATATGGCCTGTGCTATATGGTTGTGAAAGTTCTGTAACCTATTGAAATACATATGTGCAGATGGGGCAAATTGAAGTAAATATTATCAGATTTGCAGTCATGCACCCAAATGGAATTATTCAGGTAGTGAATCGCTTTGTAATGATTTATGTGCTGTTATGCACACAAAGGGCTCTATGTAAGTGAGAGTTATTTCAATATACGGAAGCTTCAGAGGCATGATGGGGCTGCACATTCAGAGCATGCTGAAATAATGACATGAACAAGGTAACCTGCTCATTTGAGGCTTCATGAGTATGGAGGGAAGCCAACAGAGCATAGAATCATGCCTGTTATGTTCAAATATAACACAGGCTTCAATTTAATTATTCTACATTTAATTAATTACTACTACTATTACTGCTACTACCACTACTTTGAGAATATTAAAAATATTGTACTTCGTAATCCAGATCCAGGTACATCATAAAGCCCATTGTTGTCAAATGTACAAACACAAACCTTTGTATTTCTCATGAGAAACAGAACTTTTAAAACAAGGAATCTAACTTTCTAAATTAAAAGTATTGAATTAAATAATGGTTTCTATCCTTCTAGGGAGCCATTCTGAACAATCTGCTGCCTAATACCAGTTATGTAGTGCAGGTAGTTGCTATTTGTCCTAAAGGCATTCGTGGAAAATATAGTGATGAAGTCATTGTTGACATGCCTTTGGATGATCCAGGTAAGTGTCTACATGAACCCAAAGGTAATTTTTAGTTGAAAATCTTCAGTGCTCTTTTGTTTGCAAACCAGCTGAAATCACAATGCAATGGAATTTCAGTATCAGTGTTTTCAACTTTAAATTTTGCCCTTGTCTATTACCTGGCACTATGTCGTTATTTTAGATTATGAACCATAATATTTGACTAACAAATGTCACTTTGACTCTGATTCTAATACGCTGCTGCTTCCTGAGACGTATCCATATTCACTTATAACATTACTGAGAATTTAATTCAGATTCCTGCCTATCCATGATCTATGTGGATGAGCTATAAGGACAAATAAGATCAAAGTGTATTACTGTTTATACTTTATAGTATTCAGCATCAACAGTTACCAAACATGTCTCCATTGATTCTGAAACCTTATTGCATGTTGCTTCTTTAAAATGTTATGCCAGTGCAAAATGTGGTGATGGAATTCCCTTGCTTCTTAATGTTGGAATGCAAAAAAATCTAAATAATAAACAAATACATTTTGTTTCAAAGCTCTGTTTTCACCCCTGATTGTGAAAGATACAACATTGGTTTTACTCTAAGGCTCTTTTGCTTAATCTGTTACTGAAATCAACAATGATTTAATTTTGCAATTAGTTGCTACTCTATTTGATTCCCCTAATGTTATTTCAACTTTTATGTGTATTAGTTGCTGTAGATTTTCTGTCTGTGTTATACCTCTGAGGATGCCAGTCACAGCTACTGGCGAAATGTCAGGTCCTACAATGCCAAGACCACGGCCACACAACCCGGAAAATCTACAGCAACTAATGAACTCCGGTCGTGAAAGCCTTCAACAACATATTTATGTGTATTACTTGTTTTGAATGAAAGCTTAGTAGTAAGGGTGTTGTTATTTCTCTACATCATTACCCATCCTGCTTCTCTGAAATAAGTGTAATTACACAGACAGAAAGACTGGCAGAGAAAAAACACATTTTAATGATTGGGGAATACAGTTATTTTTACATCTTCTTTGTTTGGCTGGTCACTTGACCGTACTAAGAAACTTGACTTGACTTGACTACATCTTCTTTGTGGTCTCTGTGCATCACACGTCTGGGATATAGTGCACCTGCGCCAACCCCAATTGGTAACATAGAAAGTGAAAGGAATTTTCGTGTCCTCTCCTCAGTCACGCAGCAGACTCCACTGCGCATGACCAAGGGAGGGGCACGACAATCCCACCAGTTCTCTTTTGAGCGCCGCGCTGGTAGGATCTTCTCCGCTTCGGTCGGTAATTTTTCTCTCTGGCCTTCAGGTCTTTTTCTTCTCTTGATGGATTCCTAGTTAGGGAAATAGAAAATAGTGTTAGTTAGCAAATTGGGCTCTTTTTTGTTGTTTGTTCTGCTTCAGCAGACTACCTCTGCCCCCTGACCTATGACCAAACGGTGGGGCTTCTTCAAATGGTGCTTGAAGTGCGGTAGCAAAATTGCTTCCTCTGACAGGAACCCTTTGCCTCCTGTACGTCCAGGAATCGCACCGAGTGGACTCTTGTGCCCATGGCACCAAATTCTCTTTTTATTATTATTAGCTTGCCCAGTTGGGCAAAATTTATTATTTTTTAGAAGTAACACAAACAAAAAAAAGAGCCATACATTTTACAAAATCTAGCCAAATATCTTGCTCACATCATCACATTTATACATACATTCCCATATCCCCCCCTTCTTTAAATTTGCATTAAACAACAGTCTCTTCCCATTGTGGAACTAATTCATCTAAATTCCATCTGCTATATTTCATTTTATCTATATTCTGTTATTCTTACTATATTTTATATCTATGAAGTTAGAAAATAAAAAACACAGGCATCACTTCACAATATAACTATGCTAATAGAAGCTTATATTTCTACTAATTTAAAACCTAATCCCTTTATATAATCTTCCACGTTCCCAATACTGTTAGATTTCAAAATCCCCTCAAGTCAAGCCTAAGCACTATAGTTTCCCTAAGCTTTCATTAAACAGTTAAATTAATATATAGATCAACATACTTTGATTTAGCTTATGATCATAAATCATAATGAAACAAATTCTCTTTTTATTATTATTAGCTTGCCCAGTTGGGCAAAATTTATTATTTTTTAGAAGTAACACAAACAAAAAAAAGAGCCATACATTTTACAAAATCTAGCCAAATATCTTGCTCACATCATCACATTTATACATACATTCCCATATCCCCCCCTTCTTTAAATTTGCATTAAACAACAGTCTCTTCCCATTGTGGAACTAATTCATCTAAATTCTATCTGCTATATTTCATTTTATAGCACGCGTCACTTCAGCTTATATTCATAAATCAGTCAGATATCAAGTAGTCATATAGTCAAATACCAAGCAAACAGTAGATAAACAAAACTCCTCCGCTTAGAAGATCCGGTTTTAACCATCTTTATATCTTCAACTAATAATGACCATGTTATCTGTCCAAAGATGCTGAGTCCATTAGTTTATAGAGCTTAAATTTTTCTTGCTTCCTTTGGAGATATTTCATCAAGATTGTTCTTTTATGCCATTGATTTTTAAAAGTCCCATTCTCTAGTCTATTTGTATGCAAAGGCAGATAGTAGGCATCATTTATGTTATCTCCAATTGGCCCATCATTTATATTATTTCCCCTCAGTTCCTCAAAACAGAACTTAGAGAGATCTCTCATCCTGGGTGTCGAGTATTGAAGCAGTTCCTGTCATTTCTCATCTTGTGTGGAATCTGACGTCATCTGTGTCTCTGTGATTGATTTTTCATAGTAGACCTAGCAGAGTTCCAGAGCATCCACTACAGCCTTTGCAATTTTTTCTGCCAATTGGCTTTTGAAGTAAATCCATTCATCGTCTAACAGAAGTTGTGTATTTTCACTCATCCTTCGCTTCAATTGAATTCGCACACGCCATCTCTCCCCTCAGCAGACACAACATTCACTACAAGAATGTGCTCAGTGCCATTTTAGCCTGCTTCCCTTTGTCTAAATCCAGCAAAGTTCTTTAAGAATATAATAAGCCTCTGTATCAATATTTTCCAAATAGCAGGTAGAACATTTCAAAGTATTTTTCCCCTGCATGTTTGGTGTAATAAGCATTCCCAAGTCTTTATTTGGCCATTCATTATGGGAGTTTATCCTTTCCCATCACCATTGGGATATATTTATAGAGACAATTAAGTATGTGTTCCAAACTTAGCAATTAAAATAAAAGATAAGAGTGCTTATGGGATCTTTTCCAAGATGACTTCACCAAAGTATAAAAGTCTCTTATCTTGAGTTTGGAAAATAGCTTCCCAGCTGACAGACTCCTGCATCAAGACGAACTGAAATCTTCACCCGCTGTTGCCTCGAGCAGGGAGCTCAGTAAAAAGTCTTCTGCAACCAGTTCTTACTCCCAAAGAAACTGATGGACCCTTGTCAAATCTGGAGGAATCCAGAAATGTCAAGAAAGTCCCTTAAAAGCTGTAAAGGTTGGTGAGATCCAGAGAGTCTGGATTCCCAACCACTTTGCTACTCCATCGCTCCACCTCTCCCCATGGCACCAAATTCTCGAAGCAGGACCTTCAAGTCCAGCTATGGCACCAAAGGCGCATACCAGAAAGAGCGCACAAGCGATCGGGTGAAGGATGACGTTTCCTACCTTGTGAAGTGAAGCAAGAAGTAAAGCATGAGTCAATATTTGTTTATCCAAACAAGCACTCAAGTGCAAATCCGCAAAGCTGCCCTGAAGCCCTAAATGTAGCAGAGGGGGGGAATTTGCCCTACCCCAGAAAGATCAACTTGTTTAAAAAGAAAAGCAAGGGGAGAAAGGCAGCTTGAAAGGAAGATTGATAACTTAGCTGAGTAGTGTGCATTTTAATAAAAAGAATGCAATTTAACAGACTTTCAGAGACTTTAAGAACTTTTCCTTTAATGTAAACAATGTCGACTCGAGCTCAAAAAATGGCAACCAGGGTGAAGCCTTCTTCAGGAAATGCCAACGCATCGACTCTGGCTTCTAAACTGGAAGTAAACAAAGACTTCCCTAAGATGATTGCTGCAGCACTGCATCCTCTGCTGGATCAGATGACTAATCTCAACAATAACTTCAGTGTGCTTCAAAAAGAACTGAAAGAAACGACTGCAAGAACAGAGAAGACAGCCCAAAAGCTGAAAAAAGTTGATGTTAAGACAAATACGCTAAATCAAAGGCTGGAGGCAATGGAAAAAGAGAAGACTTCTGAGAAACAACGGCTCTTACAACCACAGATGGAAAAGTTATCATATGTCCTGAGATTTCAAGGTATCCTGGAACAAACAGGAGAGAACCTGAAAGAGATTTTAAGCAAAGTTTTAGCTCCATTGGCAGGCTTTAAAGCGGGAACTTTACAAAGTGATATGGATATGGTATATTATACCTATCCAGATTTTATTAAGAAAAACAAGCAGCCTGGTGACGTGTTCATGAAATTCTCTAAAAGGTCGACAAGAGATGCAATATTGAAAGTGACCAATGGGATAACCCTAAAAATCAAAGGAGAAGAAGCAAAAGTCTTAAAAGATGTTCCATTTGAGATCAGAAAGAGGAGGAAGCAATACAGAGACATGATATTATTTTTACAGAAAAACTCCACTTCCTACAGATGGATGACACCAGAAGGACTTATCTCCAACTTCAGAGAGAAAAAAGAAAAGATTGACTCTGTTATAAAAGCAAAAGCATTTTTGGAGCAGCAACAGAGACCAGCAAAAGAAACTGAGAAAGTAGAGGACAATAATGTTGCAGAAGAAAATGGAGGAAATGGCTCAGGGAGTTCTGACAGCTCCTTGGGCAGATCTTCAGAAGAAGAGTCTAACTCTGAATCAGAATTAGGAGCAGCAGCTCCTAGACCAGTTAAACTGACCTTTGATAAAAATTAACCTAGAGGAAAGAAAGCTACAAAATAGCCTTACTCTGAAAATCTGATGTACTTCTTTTTTATTAATAATTGAAATACTAAGATACACCCACTAGTGCTAATTATGTTTTTGCTTGTTTGATGTAGTCACAGTAATAGCTGATTCTTACGTGCTTTTGTTTAAATAATAATAGGGAAACTCCAAGAATTTGATGTATTAACCGATTTATGATCCTTGCTACTTTGTATTTTAGTTTAGTGTATCCTGTACCCTTACCCAGTTAGTGAATAGTGATAAAATTCGCTAAAAAATTATTTAAGAAAAAAACAAATTCTCGAAGCAGAGAAGAAAGAATAGGGCCGGCAGAGTTCGTGTTGCCTTGCTGGAGTTGGCATTCTTACCAATGGCGGTGTCGCAGGACACTTCGGGACACGTCTCGATGTCAACTCCTGCATCAAGGTTGATGTCCCCAGTGTCTCTGACACCAGCCCATTCTGATGTTGATCGACCAGTGCTGAAATGCTCGGTCCCGACATCTCTGTCTGAAGCCCACACTCCCACTAAGAAACGTAGGGAGGGTAAGGACAACTGGCCTGTCAAGCATAAGAAGCATAAGAAAAGCTCCCTTGCTAAGGCTCCATCGATCTCGTGCTGGGCCATGGGCGTGATTCCTGTTGGGGCTACTTTGCTTGAGTACTCTGGCTGTGGGCAGCTACAAAGTGTACCTCCTTCACCTCCTTCACCTTAGGACACAGACTCTGAGCAGGATATGGACTTAACACAAGTCTCCCGGTCCTCCCAATCCTCCAGTTTCGAGAGCCTTCACTCAGATCGAGGAGCCAGCACCTTTGCATCCTTCCCTGCATCAACCTGACGATCGAGATTGACCAGTGGGACTGTCCCACCCCCCTCCGCCTTCCTGGGATCAGCACCAGTGGCAGTATATGTATGGGGCCTATCCCTTCCCCAGCAGCTTGCCGTGGCTTCCCCATGCACACCAATGGAGTGGGATCATCACCGACACCAGAGTTTGTCAAACCACAACCATCGCAACCAATAAGCAAGATTCATAAACTGCCACCGTCAGCACTGTTGCAGTTTAAAGAGCCATCGGAGCCGATGCCTTCAACGCCGATACTCCAGATGTCGTTCTTGGAGCCTTCAGATCATTCCATCTCCTCAGATTCTTCATCTCACTCCGGGGATGTGAACCCAGACTCCCCAGTAGAACCCTCTCCACCGCAACAAGTAGGGGAAGATCTCCCAATATCCCCCTCTGAGGACCTTAAGTCTTATGGAGATTTTGTTAAGCAAATGGCTAACACGCTGGCCCTGTCGACTGTTCAGCCTCCACCTACAGTTACGGACTCAGTTTTCGATATTGTCTGGGTGGACACTTTGACAGCCATTGCGTTGCCCATTATTTTGGTCCTGCTGCAAGCAACCAAAGTTTCCTGATCCCATCTGGCTTCCATCTCCATCTCTAGCCGGAGGATGGTTCACATATATAAGGTGCAGGAAATGGGCGCTGAGTTTTTGTTCATTCACCCTAAACCAAACTCGGTGGTTGTCACCTCTTCTTTGAAGGACAGAAGTAGTCATTCCGCTCCTCCTGACAAAGAAGGAAGAAAATTAGATTCCTTTGGCAGGAAGTTCTATTCTGTGGGAGCACTGGGCATCAAGACTATGCTGCCTGTATGGGAAAATATCAATATGCTCTTTGGGAGCAGTTGCCTGAATTTATTGCAGCCCTCCCTGAGGACCTTAATCACCAAGCCAGGCAAATCCAAAAGGAAGGCTTGCTCTTAGCTAAGCATCAGCTCAATGCCACTAAACACCCTGGATGTGGCAGCTAAGACTCTCACCTCAGCAGTCACCCTTAGGCACCATGCCTGGTTGAGCTCCACAGCTCTGCAGCAGGATACCCTTTGTTGAGGACCTTCCTTTCAAGGGCGAAGACCTTTTCAGTTCCACAACAAATACTGTCTTGCAAGACCTAGACATGAGTATTAAACCATCACGTAATTTAGGAGTTTCTCCTGCCCCTAAACGCAACAGGGCAAAATCCTGGAACAAGTCCTGGTCCCGCAGACCTTCACTCAAGTCTTCCGCAGAGATGCAGTGGCAGACATCTTTGAATGTCTCTCCATGTCCTTATGAAAACAAACCTAAGTTTTCATCAGCCGCTCTGTCTAGGACTAAGGCCCCTAAGGTCTCCAAACAGAGCCGTTGACTCCGGTCATCTACCTGTACCTCCCACCCACCTGTCTCCTTACCTCCATGCCTGGCACCAGATAACATTGGATTGGTAGGTTCTCTCTATCATCAAGGAGGATACCTTATCAAGTTTATCCAAGCTCCAACAACCTCCAACTTCATGCTCACTCAACCGTCGAGCACACTTCTCCAAAAAGATGCTATAGAACCGGTCCCTGCACCCCAGCATTACTAAGGGGGTTATTCCCGTTATTTTACAGTCCCCATTATGGACCTCAGAAACCTCAATCAGTTCATAGTTTACAAGAAATTCCATATGAAAGCTCTGCAGAACATCCTTCCACTTCTCGAACAGGGTGGATGAATGGTGACTCTGGTTCTGCAAGATGCATATTTTCATGTAATGATCCATCCAGTGCTCAGGATGTTTCTGCATTTTGCTGTAGGAAAGGAACATTTTCAGTACAAGGCCCTTCCTTTTGGGTTACCTACAGCTCCCTGAGTCTTTACGAAGATGATGGTGGTCACAGCCACTCACCTTCGCATCTGCGGTGTACAGATTTTTCCATACATTGATGACTGGTTATTGGTAGCAGATTCAAAAGCCACCCTGCTGAAACACATAGATCTCACCTTGGGTGTCCTGGAGGCGTTAGAACTGAGAGTGAACCTCAAAATGTCCATGCTCCTCCCTTCATTTTGGGTCCAGTTTATCGGAGTGATCTTGGACTCCAGGGTCTGCAGGGCATTTCTTCCCCCCAAAAGAGCGAATGACATTATTTCTTTCATAAGCCTCCTTCATCAGCAAGGGGACGCCTTGGCAAGGAAAATCCAGCATCTCCTCGGGCTGATGGCTGCCACTGTCACAGTAATCGTTTTTGCCTGGCTACGTATGAGGCCACTTCAATTGTGGTTTCTCAAGAGGGAACAGCCTGAATGCATCCTCGTGACCCCATGGTGGCCCCACCAGCATTGGTTTCCCTCTCTACTCCATGTGTCCAAGGGCTCCTTCATCCACTTTCCAGTGGTGCCAGATCTCCTTCTTATGCAGAAGGGTCAGGTACTACATCACGATGTGCTACATCTCAAACTTACAGCATGGAGAATCCTGTAGCACGGATTAAGAACAGGATAGAACATGTTTTATTGAATTTTCGTAAGCCTTCTACATGAGCTTCCTATGATAGGAAATGGAAGAAGTTCCTATCTTGTAGGCTTGGGGTTCAAGAATCAGAGTTCAAGAACGACAGGAGACAAGATCTGCAGAAATCTGTCTGAGCCACAGCATCAGTCAGGAGCTGTCTGACCCGAATAGACTCAGCCTGTCTTTATTTTTGCTTCCCTCCTTTCTCCCTCCTCCTCTCCAGCATAGGAAGTTACAAGTTACAAGTATATCTTGAGTTACTGTGAGCTAGAAGCAGCAGAATGTAAGTGTATAACAGGCTATTGTTCTCCACACATTAGTTTCCCCTTATTTCCCCCCTCCCTCTGCTGCATATACAGAGATAGTTACAAGCATATAAGCCTATTGTGCTAAGTTGCAAGTATGCTGTAAAAAGAACATGATGTGTTTTGCTGGACAGCTTATCTTACCAAGTTCCCTGCTCCTCCTTTTCTCAGAAAATGTTTACTGCAGCCTTTCTCAATATTTCCTTGTGGGAACATTACTATACATTAATATAGGAACACAATGCAGGTATTTCACTTCCGGGTGTGCCTCACAAAAGTTGCCATACCTACATTCCATCCCTTTTTAATTTAATTTAATTAAATTTTTAAGGCCGGGAGAGAAGAGGAATCTCATCCCCTGAGTTCTGATCCTCTGACCACTGGTCAGGTTTAGGAGTGGGCCAAGTCACAGCTACCTGTAGAGGGTAGGCCCGAGCTGGGTGTCAGCAGATAGAGAAAGCTGTTGGCAGGCACTGGATACATAAACACAGCAAAATTCCTCCCACCAGGAAGGCAACAATTAAGGCAAAAAGAGGGCGAAACCATTGCCAAGGTATCCACTGAAGTAACCAGTCTAAGGACCAAGGAGAGGAGGCAGAGTCAGCAATAGTTTTAAACACCTGAACATGACTGCGAAGCTGTAAGATTCCATCAGTAATATTACCTGTGTGATCAACATAATAACAAACCAGGGGCCCAATTAAGCAGATAAACAAACATAAAAACAAACAGCAGATTAACACATGAGCCAGTCCCACCAGGCAGCTGTCCCAGGCTCCGGCTCATCGTCTTCTGAGGAGTCAGTGGAGTCGCCAAGGAGGCCATGGCAACGCACACACCAAATACCGTGCCAAAAGCTGCAGTCAGTTATAGCAGGAGGAGTGTGAGTCTCAGAGAAAGAAAATTGTTCTTGAGAATGTTCCCACACACGGACTAAATTCGGAGAACTCAGCCTGCGCTGGAAAAACAGCCGAGGCTTCCACTTATCGTGGAAGGCAAGGTATCTAAACTGAAATTTCATCTTTCCCCACCCAAATGGAGTGTCACTAGGATCAGAATACCACCAAACTTGGCACAAATAATGAGAGCAGACCACAGTTGGTCCTGCCACCAGTTCTGGCCCGTAGGGATACTGCAAAGGGTCCAGAAACTGCTGACCAAAGACTTGAAAACGATGCTCTGGACTCCAGTCCTCAGAGTCGTCCTGTTGACTGTCAAGGTATGGAAAAGCCTGCATTAGTGAGATGCAAACAGAGAATTGCAGACTAGGTGTGAACGGAATTTACAGAGATAACCACAAACAGTGCAATGCAAAGATTTTCGGGTGTCAGGGCTTTGCCCTGCTCCTGGAGCAGCCTCTCCGCGTCGTAGGTCAGGCGCTTCACTGCTCCCCAGGTCACCAGGGGGGCTTGTGTGGTTCTCAGCGGCGGCTGCCGGGGGGTTGCAGTCAGGCTGATGCTCTGGAAGTCTGGAACTGGATCCTGTCCCCCGCAATGCCACGCCATGCGCCGGACGCACACACTTCGCTGGAACCCAAAGAGGACCTGTGGGCGACAAAACAGAAGCATACCCTCTCCCCCCCAGGTTAACAGAGGAACCGGACCCAACCAAATACGGTCAGGCAGGGCCCGATAAAACACCTTGGACTGCGGAAGCACAGGTACTAGATGGACCTGCTGCATGATCCAGGCCTGATTTGGTATGGGTCCACCTTTCATGCCTGTTAAATGTTTGTCTAAAATAGTTTTAAAGGAACGATTAGCCCGCTCCACAACAGCTTGTCCTGTAGAATTATAAGGAATCCCATGGGCGAGAACAATGTCCCAACGGGTGCAAAATTGCTGAAAGGTTTGAGAGGTATAGGCAGGGCCATTATCAGTTTTCAGTTTAGCAAGACGGCCTAAAGTTGCAAAGGCAGCAATACAGTGAAAAATGACATGGTTAGTTGCTTCACCCCGCAGAGGGGTAGCCCAAAGTGCACCAGAATAAGTATCAACAGAAACATGTACATATTTCCATGGAGCTAAAGCAGGAACATGTGTAATATCCATTTGCCAAAGTTCACAAGGACCTAGGCCACGAGGGTTGACACCCCCCTCAGGGCAGTGGGAAAAGCCTGCACAATGAGGGCAGGAAGCCACAATAGCCTGGGCTTCCTCTAAAGGAATACCAAATTGAGCTGCCAAACCACGGGAGTTCTGATGAAAGAATTGATGGCTTTCCACAGGATCAGTGAAGAGGCCATGTACAGCTTGATCAGCTCTAGCATTCCCTTCCGTCAAAGGACCGGGAAGGCCAGAGTGACTACGGATGTGGGCAACATAGTAGGGATGTTCTCGAGATTGCAAGAGTTGTTGTAGTGTAAGGAAAAGTGCCATGAGGTTAGCATCCACCCTAGGGGCAACATAGGCTCCAGGGAGGCTAGAAATCAAACGAACTACATACTGAGTATCAGCAATTAAATTGAAAGGAGATGTGGCAAAAACTTGAAATGCTAAAATAGCAGCAGCTAATTCGGCTCGTTGTGGAGTTGCTTGAGGAGCAGTGTATTGAGTCTGCCAGACTCCAGCTTGCTGATACACAATAGCACCATGCTGTCTCCCTCCATCAGAAAAGACTGTGGGGGCTGCAGGCAGAGGCTGTGAGCGTTCTAAGCGATAGAGAGAGTGTGGAACAGACTGTAACAAGGAAAACCTAGGGTCTTTAGGAAGATGGCAAGAGAGACGGCCGACATAATCAACACAAGCTAGTTGAAGTGCTAAGTAGGGTTGTATACCGCTGGCTGTATGCTGTGACAATAAAAATTCAAATTCTAGTTGAAGTGGGAGTGAGGATTCCAAAAGGTGTGGAGCCTCACGCTGTGGGAAGGGCAGAACGATATTGATAAGATCACAGGCACCTCGGGCAAGGGCACGGTGCCTACCTAAACTAATGAGACCAGCTGTTGCTTCAAGATATGGGAGAATATTCTTAAAAGGACTGTGAGAGTGAAAAAGCAATCTTTCAAATCTACAATAAACAGCTGATAATCATTTGGAATGAAATTAGGATTAGGGGTGCCACATTGCAGAGCACCCATAGGTTGAATACAGGTATTAACAGCCCTCAAATCATGTAGCATTCTCCATTTGCCACTTTTCTTTTTAATGACAAAAACAGGGGTATTCCAAGGACTAGTAGTTTCCTCTATGTGTCCTGCTGCTAACTGCTCTTCTACCAAAGCAGTGAGTGCTTGCAATTTGTCTCTGGGTAATGGCCATTGATCTACCCAAACTGGTTCCCCAGGGAGCCAGGTCAGGGGAAGTGCTGTACGCTCAGTGAGTGCAGCCATCCTCAGGAATGGTGAAGGAGGCTCCTAGTTTACTCATTAAATCACGGCCCCAGAGAGTGACATGAACTTTCAGTACATAGGGACGCACAGAAACAACAATGGACGAATCTGGCAATTTAAAAGATAAAAAATGAACACTCTGTTGAGCACCCTGTCGACCCCCCACACCCCACACACTCGGGCAACTTTCTAAAGGCCATTCAGGGGGCCACGCAGAGTGACTGATTACGGTTACATCTGCGCCTGTGTCAATAATACCTGTAAAAGGTCTTCCTTGCACCAAAAATGTTTGCTGTGGGCGTTGAGTGGTGATATTAGTAGTCAAGCCTACCAGAGGATCAGTGGAGCCAAAGCCAGCGTCTCCTCGCTCCCGTGGCTGCCCCCCTGCAGGGACAACATAGGGAACAAGGATCAGCTGAGCTGGGACACTACCCTTAGGAAGGATCTGTGGGAGGTTTGTCCACAATTGAACTTGAAGTATTCCAGTGTAATCAGAATCAATGACCCCAGGGACCACAAAAATCCCTTTCTTCCCAGCAGAGGAGCGAGGAAGAATAAGTCCCACATATCCAGGAGGAAGGGGACCAGAGAGTTGAGAAGGCACCACCATAACCTCTCCGGGGAATTTAAAGTGCACTGGTTGTTTTAAAATCAAATCTATACCAGCACTACCTCTAGTGGCACTGGGAGTAGTTAGGATGGAGCCTCCCCTGGAAGAGGAGGAGGATTGGTGCCCATGCTCCCTGTTTGTACCGGGGCCAGAGAGGGGCCCGGCCGAGAGTTTCCCGACCGGCACTCACTGGCCCAGTGGTAACCCTTCTGACATTTAGGACATTTTAACTTAGGCTTATTTCCTCTCTGGAGTGCAGCCGCCAAAAGATTAGCTTGATAGGACCCTGTGCCTACCTCCTGGCATGCCTTTAGCATATCAGCAAGGGTAGGATTTTTCCCCAGACCAGTGATAAGTCGCTGACATTCTTGAGTAGCATTTTCCTTAGCCAATTTGTTTAAGAGTTCTGTTTGGGCCTCTGGATTATCAAGTTGCCGCTTTAAGGCTTCATGTAACCGATTAACAAAATCAGTATAAGGTTCTGTAGCCTTCTGACGAATACTAGAAAAAGATTGTACAGGTTTCCCTGTTGATGGCACTCTCTGAAAGGCATGAAATGCACATTCAGAACTAATCATCAGGGTAGCTGCTGGCAAGACAATTTGCTGTTCTGCCTGCACAAAATTTCCATATCCATATAATTGCTCTGCAGTATATGCACCTCCTGATGCAGCACCTCGGAGTTGACATTGATGCTGAAATTCACTGTCCCAAACTACATATTGTGCTGAATTAAGAAGTATGCGACAAGTCATTTTCCAATCCTCTGGGACCAGGGTATGATTTCTCATGGTAGCTTCTAAAAGACCTTGAACATAACTACTCTGAAGACCCATGTCCCTGATAGCCTTACGCAGTTCTGTTAGAACAGTATAAGACAAAGGTTTATATTCCACAATATTCTGTCCCTCATTATTCTGTCCTACTACATGCACAGGACATACAGACAACATTTCTTGAATTTCTTTGATCTCTTCCAAAGAGGGTTGGTGGTTATTAAGATGTTCTAGTAAAACACTTTGAGGAGAAATTCTTTTTGGGACTGTTTTGACAGAGGGATCAGGAGGATCCCCCATAGGAGAGTTCTGTTTAGGCATCACCACAGGTTCTGGAGGGGCTGAAGGCACAGGAGTAGGTGGTGGTGGCTTGGGCAGTGGTGGCTTAGAAAGTACCAGTTGTGCCCCACAAACATAGGCAGGAAGCTGCTCTGTCCCATCCTCATATTTAAGAGAAGCCATTGAAGAGGCAGGCTTAATGGACTCAACTGCAAAACGACATTCATACCAAGAATGCAATACCTCCACAGGAGCCCGAGGCTCTGCATGGAGTGTCTTACCAATCCTTTCCCAATCTTTTAATTTAAGAGTTCCCTCCTCAGTATACCAGGGACATTGCTTCTGAATTGTCAAAAGAAGTTGTGTAAGGGACGCAGAAGACATGGACCGGCCAGTCTTCTGGGCAAGGAATTGCAGCTCTTTTAATTGTGTCTGCTGCGGCAGTGTTAATTGAACCCCCATACTCACCAATGTTTGGGGTCGCAGAATATACGACGAGGGAGTGCACTCAAGGGGCCTATGCCAGGCGTTGGTGAGATGTAATCTTCCTTGTGGTGTCCCTGCTGTCGGGCGCCACTTGTAGGCTTGGGGTTCAAGAATCAGAGTTCAAGAACGACAGGAGACAAGATCTGCAGAAATCTGTCTGAGCCACAGCATCAGTCAGGAGCTGTCTGACCCGAATAGACTCAGCCTGTCTTTATTTTTGCTTCCCTCCTTTCTCCCTCCTCCTCTCCAGCATAGGAAAAGTTACAAGTTACAAGTATATCTTGAGTTACTGTGAGCTGTGAGCTAGAAGCAGCAGAATGTAAGTGTATAACAGGCTATTGTTCTCCACACATTAGTTTCCCCTTATTTTCCCCCCTCCCTCTGCTGCATATACAGAGATAGTTACAAGCATATAAGCCTATTGTGCTAAGTTGCAAGTATGCTGTAAAAAGAACATGATGTGTTTTGCCGGACAGCTTATCTTACCAAGTTCCCTGCTCCTCCTTTTCTCAGAAAATGTTTACTGCAGCCTTTCTCAATATTTCCTTGTGGGAACATTACTATACATTAATATAGGAACGCAATGCAGGTATTTCACTTCTGGGTGTGCCTCACAAAAGTTGCCATACCTACACTATCTTACCGCAATTCATTGGGACTGCCTCCCCCTCCTTTGGACTTGGTTGCAATTTTTGGTTTCCTTTTGTCCCGTGTGGATTTGGGCCTTAGTTGTACCTCGTTGCGTGTTTATTTAGTTGCCATCTCTGCTAACCACCCCGCAGCGGATGGTTATTCTGTTTTTTCTCACCTGCAGACCAAACAGTTCCTTAAGAGCCTCAGTAGCCTCTTTCCCCCTTCTCGGGGCCCTACACCTGCCTGGGACTTACCTTTGGTGCTATCCAAACTGATGGGCAAACCCCTTGAGCCCATGGCTACGTGTAGTTTGCAACTCCTTTCGTGGAAAATGGCCTTCCTGGTAGCCATTATGTTGGCTTAGACGGTGAGTGAACTGCCTGCACTTCATTGTGACTCACCTTACCTGAGTTTTCACAATGGTGTTACCTTGGCTCTGGACGTCTCTTTCCTGCCCAAGGTTGTCTCCAAATTCCATCTGAGGGCAGACATGTTCTTCCTGTTGCCGCAGAATGATAATGAACGTCATCTGCATGCACTGGATGTAAAAAGTGCTTTGCTTTTTTACTTGGACAGGACACAGCTTTTTCGGAGGTCCCCAGCCCTTTTTGTCTCCCATGCCTTACCTGGACAGGGCAAGAAGCTGTCATCGCAACACCTGTCCAGGTGGATCAAGCTGTGCTATCTGCTAGCCAAGAAGCCGCTTCCAGGGCCGCTCTGGGTGCACTCCACCCAGGCCGTAGCAACATCCACCTCCTTCCTGAGAGGGGTGTCGCTTTGTGATATTTGCAATGCAGCCACTCCTCACACATTTGTGAAGCATTACGCCCTGGATGTGCATCTTCATCAGCGTTCTACGGTGGGACGAGCTGTGTTGCAAACAGCACTTGTCTAGGATCTTCAGCTCCCTCCTCCAGGTAGGTGTCTTTTGCTTATTAATCTCCCAGAGGTGTGATGCACAGAGACCACGAAGAAGATAGACAGGTTGCTTACCTGTAACTGGTGATCTTCGAGTGGTAATCTGTGCATTCACACCACCCGCCCTCCTTCCCCTCTGCTTTTGGTCCTCTCCTCTTTTATTGCTCTGAGACTGATGGCAGTGGTCAGAAGGAACTGGCAGGATTGTCATGCCCCTCCCTTGGTCATGCACAGTGGAGCCCGGCACATGACTGGGGAGAGGGCGCGAAAATCCCTTTTGCTTTCTATGTTACTGATCAGGGTCAGCGCAGGCGCACTATATCCCAGAGGTATGAATGTACAGATGACCACTCGAAGATCACCAGTTACAGGTAAGCAACCTGTCTTTCCTTCCTCTACATGAATAGCATAAAACGGAATAATACTCAGCAGTAGTTTTTAGAGTCAGTGTCCAGGTACAGAGTTATCTGGCCAAGGTGGCAGTTGGAGGAACACGGTGCAGGACCCAAATTTGGTGTGGCCCAGACTGGCAGAGTCCCAGGGAGCTGGGAAACAGACATCTGCCATGGTTGCTGGCCCCGGGTTGGAGTGGCAAGACAGCAGGATTGGTGATGGGCCTGCTGGGAGCTCTCAGGGCTGCACATACAGTGAGACTAGGAGGGAGCCGCCATGTTGTCAAGGCAGGGGGGCCAGCAGGCAATCACAGCATCCTAGGAACAGGACAAGCACGGCTGCAGATCTGAGGAGGCAGGGAGATATTGAAGGGAGCAGTGGCAAGGGAAGTTACCGGGAGGGATCTCACATGGCAATCACGGTACAGGGCAAACAACAAATGCTGGCCCCACCCTGGATGGAGCAAACAGAAGGTGGGAGCAAGGGCTTATAAGGCCAACTGGTCAGGCCCAATGGGAGCAGGGAGGGAAATAAGAGATGGGATGGGGAGTCAATCCCAAAGAGAGTGGGTGGCGGAAAATGTGGGCTGTGCTGTATAAAGAGGAGCAGCAGCTGGGATTGATGAGAAGGAGAGCCGGGGAGTTGGAATTGGTGCATGGTGGTGAGAGAGAGAATACCAGGTAGAAGCCCTCAGGAACTGGCTACAGCTGGCTGGCCATGGTCTCTCAACAGCGTTGTGAGATCCCAGCAGCTCTATTTTGAGGCAGGTGCCATGGCAGAGGGAGGCAAACCCAAAGGGGAGACATGGAGAGATGACACTAATTTCTCAGGTAGTCACAGATAGTTGCTAAGAGTATGGATTTATTCCTTATTACCCCATTCCCAGTTAGGGTCATTGATGGCCCAGGTGTTCCATTAGTGTATAATTTCATCCCAGTTAAGGCAATACAAGTTACAGTTTGTCCCACCTCTCAAGGTGATAGGCAAAGCTTGGCAAGGGAGGAGGGAAACTTTTTTTTTCTTCCAAACATCTTCTGTGACCCTAAAGCACTGTCCTCAAGACTTTCAGATCATCCAATATAAATATTATCTTTTTTCTTCTGACATTTATTACTACACCTGGGATGTAAGCAGAGGTCATTTGGGGCCGGAGCAGGCTGGAGCGGTGCTTCGGCAGTCCAGGAGTGGTCACAAATGGTGACAGCTGCAAGCCCCACCCCCAGCTCCCTGCCCCCAGCTCCTTTTCTTTTTGAGCTGACTGATGAGCAGCAGCGCTGTGCTTCAAATTCTATGCACCTCAGCAATTCTCCCCACTCCCCCATCACTCACCCAACTCCTGCCAAAGCAGTGCCTCCATTAACACTCGACACAGCAACCACCATTCTGTGGCCAGATGAGTCTCTCCCACCACTACGTGAGGCGCTGGAAAGATCACGCCGCCACTGTGGCACGACTCTAGAGAGAAGGGGTTTAAATCTTAAACCCCTTCTCTCTTCGCTTCCCCCAGCCCGCCTTGGCAAGGGAGGCTTTTGAAGATGCCCCCCCTTTTTTGCTTCCCCAGCTGGCCTGCCAAGGCGGGCTGGGGGAAGTGAAGAGAGAAGGGGTTTAAAGTTGCTGACTCTTGAGCTTACCATCGTATTCTAACTTGGCCCAAGCATTTTAACAGTCTCCATTGTGCACTTCTGCGGGGGGAGGCAGAGGAGGTGAGTCATTCTGTCATTGGGCGGACTTCCTTGTTGCACCCAATCGCAGTGCGCCTTGCATAGTGGCGGGAGAGACTCATCAGGCCACGGAATGGTGGTTGCCGTGTCGAGTGTTAATGGAGACGCTGCTTTGGCAGGAATCGGGTGAGTGATAGGGGAGTGGGGAGAATTGCTGAGGCACACAGAATTTGAAGTGCAGCGCTGCTGCTCATCAGTCGGCTGGAAAATAGGGCATCGAGTAGGGCCGCAGTTTCGGCTGCCGCCCCCATCACCTTTCATATGCACAGTCTTAGCTGGACAGTTCATGGGCATGAGAACCTTCTTGAGCTCAGGGATGGGCAAGCAGGTATTCCCCCTCCCAGAAGTTGTCTGTGTGATGAGCAAAAGCTTTGTTGGAGATAGGGTTGCCAACCTCCAGGTGGAGCCTGGAGATCTCCTAGAATTACAGTTGATCTCCAAAGGATGACAGATCAGATCACCTGGAGAAAACAGCTGCTTTGGTGGGTAGAATGCATGGCATTATACCCCACTGAGGTCCATTCCCTCCCCATAACCCACCCTCCCAGGCTGTACCCCCAAGTCTCCAGGAATCTTCCATCCTGAAACTGGCAACCCTAGCCGGAGAAGCTCTTTCCAGCCCTGCCAGTACTATTCTAGGTTGGGGAAGCTGCATCCGTTGAATTTTAGCTCAGCTGGCTACTGAAGCCCAGTCCATCACCAGAATGTTAGAGCATCTGAAGAAGTGGGCTCTAGTCTACAAACGCTTATGCTGATGTAAAATGTTAGGTCCAATAGAGAACCCCCCCCCTCTGCCACAGGATGATAACTGATGGAATCTGAGAGGAAAGTGACAGTTGCGTCAGGAAGGATGATGGAGGGATGGAGGTGCTTCATTCTCTTTCCTTCACCTTCTGACTAAAACAAAATAAGCCAGCAACAGGATGGGATGAATTGGGCTCCAGCTGCTGCTAGTAGCGCCACTGCATGCAGTTCTGTCTAAAGCCTTTTGTGGTGCTGTTCTGGCAAGAAGCCAACTGACAGAATGCTGCAGAGAAAAAAGCCCTGGCTGGAAGCTCCCAACTGATTCTTCCCTTCCCTGAATCCCTTTACTCCCCTATGGGAAGAGTGAAATTTCATGTGTATTTTGAAATGTTCATAATGTTTAAATTTTAGAATTGAGGTGGTGATGATCCAGAACTAAGTCTTGGTATACCCTCCTTATGCATAATATTTCAGTGAAGTGCAGCTTCTGGGTATGCTGCTAATAGTATTCCCTTCTGATCTGGCGACTGATGGATTCAAAGCATTACAGCTTTTCTCTGTCTCACAATAAGCAGTTATTTGACCAAGTGCCACCTTGTACTTTTCTTGTACTTGTTCCTGATATATGGGAACAGATGCAGAAAATTACTCTTCGCCTCAGTGACTTCCATACCACATTTGCAGCCCATTTGCTAACCCAACAAAGTTTTGTACCTTCTGGTTGCAGTCTCTTGTTTGTAGTTGCAGGTGTTATATTCTATTGTAAATTCTCTAGTGATACAGTTCCCTCAGTAAATACGAACACAGACTCCTTTCTGTATATTTCATTCCTCTTTGAGTTTGGCCATCCACTGCACAAGTGCAAATGAATAGTCTGTATCCTGTGTTGAAAAAAAGTTTCAAAAGCAAGGGAAAGTGGTTAAGTGAATTTTAGTTTTTTTAAAAAATGTAAGTATTTTATATATAATATAATGAGAAAGAGAATATTTATGTTCATTGGCTGTACTTTTTAAAATTTATTTGGGGTAAATATGCTAGTGTTTCATTTTTCTGAATTGTTATTTTTCTGTAAAGAATTTGATCAACAGAAATGAAGTTCCCTAATTTTCCTCAGGCACGAATTATAATGGTGATTTATTCTTGCCTTTGGTAATCTCACTGGACAGTAAATCATGGCAGTGTAATTCTACTATGGCCCCATAGAATACAATGGCAGTGCGACTCTAGAGAAAAGGGGTTTAAACTTTAAACCTCTTCTCTCTTTGCTTTCCCCCACATCCTGTCTTAGCAGGCCAGCTAGGAAAAGGAAGGGGAGGCTTTTGAAGATGCCTTCTCCCCCCTTTTCTGCTTCCCCTTCTGACACACTTCCGGTGATGTCAGAGGCGTGGCATATGCTAATAAGTTATTATGCTAATATGTATACTAATGAGCTCCTGCACCTCTTTTTCTACTAAATAACCCCTGGATGTAAGTAAGCCCTGCCCAGTAATTAGATTTATACTTATAAAAGAAAGGTTAAGAGTGGTTTAAAAACACTTCTTATTATGAAATTTGATCCACCAGGCTTTCAACTAAGTAGCCGCCGCCACTATTACCACCAACAATCTCAATTATAGAGCCCTGGCCCTTGGCTTTTACATCTACAGCCTGTTCTGCTGCTCATATCAGGAAGATCATTGAGCAGAACATTTATTTAGACCTTTGTGTGCATTCATACAGTACACCATCGTTAAGCAATTAATTAATTATTGCCAGCACTTTAATACATTGAATTGTTTATAACTGAACTGTTTTTAGATGATTTTATGTGGATTTTAATTGTTATTTATGTACTAAACTGTGTAAGCCACCTGGAGCCTGCCTTTGCGAGAAGGGCGGGCTATGTTGTTGTTGTTGTTGTTGTTGTTCAGTCGCACAGTCGACTCCGACTCTTCGCGACCCCATGGACCAGATTACGCCAGGCCCTCCTGTCTTCCGCTGTCCGCTGAAGTTTGCTCAATTTCATGTTCGTTGCATCAATGACACTGTCTAACCATCTCATCCTTTGCCGTCCCCTTCTTCTTTGACCTTCAATCTTTCCCAGCATCAGGGTCTTCTCCAGTGAATGCTCCCTTCTCATTTGGTGGCCAAAGTATTTGAGCTTCAGCTTCAGGATCTGGCCTTCCAGGGTTGATTTCTTTTAGGATTGACTGATTTGATCTCCTTGCAGTCCAAGGGACTCTCAAGAGTCTTCTCCAGCACCATAGTTCAAAAGAATCTATTCTTCGGCGCTCGGCCTTCCTTATAGTCCAACTCTCGCAGCCATACATTACTACGGGGAATACCATTGCTTTGACCATGCGGACTTTTGTTGGCAAGGTGATGTCTCTGCTTTTTATCATGCTGTTTAGGTTTGCCATCGCTTTCCTCCCAAGGAGCAGGCGTCTTTTAATTTCATGGCTGCAGTCACCATCTGCAGTGATCTGGGATCCTAGGAACGTGAAGTCTGTCACTACTTCTACGACTTCTCCTTCTATTTGCCAAGGAGTGATGGGGCCAGATGCCATGATCTTAGTTTTTTTGATGTTGAGCTTCAAGCCCACTTTTGCACTCTCCTCTTTGACCCTGAGCAAGAGGCTCTTTAGGTCCTCTTCACTTTCTGCCATCAGAGTGGTATCGTCTGCATATCTGAGGTTATTGATCTTTTCCCCAGCAATCTTAACTCCAGCTTGTGATTCATCCAGGCCAGCATTTCGCATGATGTACTCTGCATATAAATTAAATAAGCAAGGTGACAATATACATCCTTGTCGTACTCCTTTTCCTATGCTAAACCAATCAGTTGTTCCATATCCGGTTCTAACTGTTGCTTCTTGACCCTTATACAGGTTTCTCAGGAGACATGTGAGGTGGTCCGGTACTCCCATCTCTTTAAGAACCTGCCATAATTTATTGTGATCCACACAATCAAAGGCTTTAGCATAGTCAATGAAGCAGAAGTAGATGTTTTTCTGGTACTCTCTTGCTTTCTCCATAATCCAGAGAATGTTGGCAATTTGATCTCTAGTTCCTCTACCACTTCGAAACCCAGCTTGTACTTCTGGCAGTTCTCTATCCACGTACTGTTGGAGCCTAGCTTGTAGGATTTTGAGCATGACCTTGCTAGCGTGTGAAATGAGTGCAATTGTGCGATAGTTTGAACATTCCTTGACATTGCCCTTCTTTGGGATTGGAATGTACACTGACCTTTTCCAATCCTGTGGCCACTGTTGTGTTTTCCAAATTTGTTGGCAAATTGAGTGCAGCACTTTAACAGCATCTTCTTTTAAGACTTTGAATAACTCAGCTGGGATACCATCACCTCCACTAGCTTTGTTGTTAGTAATGCTTTCTAAGGCCCATTTAACTTCGCTTTCCAGGATGTCTGGCTTGAGGTCAGTGATTATCCCATCGTGGTTGTCAAGGACATTGAGGTATAGTTCTTCTGTGTATTCTTGCCATCTTTTCCTAATCTCTTCTGCTTCTGTTAGGTCCCTACCATTTTTGTCCTTTATCATGGCCAGCTTTGCATGGAACGTTCCCTTGATTTCTCCAATTTTCTTGAACAGATCTCTAGTCCTTCCCAATCTATTGTTTTCCTCTATTACTTTGCATTGTTCATTCAGGAAAGCCTCCTTATCTCTCCTTGCTGTTCTCTGGAAATCTGCATTCAGTTGGGCAAATCTTTCCTTTTCACCGTTGCCTTTAGCTTTCCTTCTTTCCTCTGCTATGTGTAAAGCCTCATCAGAAAGCCACTTTGCTTTTTTTTCCATTTCTTTTTCTTTGGGATGGCGGTGATTGCTGCCTCCTGTACAATGTTACGGACCTCTGTCCATAGTTCTTCAGGCACTCTATCTATCAAATCTAGTCCCTTAAACCTATTCTTCACCTCTACTGTATATTCATCGGGGATGCGATCTAGGTCAAATCTGAATGGCCTTGTAGTTTTCCCAACTTTCTTCAATTTTAATCTGAATTTTGCAATGAGTAGCTCATGATCTGAGCCACAGTCAGCTCCAGGTCTTGTTTTTACTGACTGGATAGAGCTTCTCCATCTTTGACTGCAAATTATATAGTCAATCTGATTTCGGTGTTGCCCATCTGGTGATGTCCATGTGTAGAGACGCCTCTTAGGTTGTTGGAAAAGGGTGTTCACTATGACCAGCGTGTTCTCTTGACAAAACTCTGTTAGCCTTTGCCCTGCTTCATTTTGTTCTCCAAGGCCAAACTTGTCTGTTATTCCGGTTACCTTTTGATTTCCTACTTTAGCATTCCAGTCCCCTATGATGATGAGGACATCATTTTTTGGTGTTAGTTCTATGAGCTGTTGTAGGTCTTCATAGAACTGGTCCACTTCAGCCTCTTCTGCAGCAGTGGTTGGGGCATAGACTTGGATTACTGTGATATTGAATGGTTTGCCTTGGATTCGGACTGAGATCATTCTGTCATTTTTGAGATTGTATCCCAATACTGCCTTTCTCACTCTCTTGTTGACTATAAAGGCCACACCATTTTTTCTACGGGATTCCTGGCCACAGTAGTAGATATAATGGTCTTCTGAGTTAAATTCGCCCATTCCTGTCCACTTTAGTTCACTGATTCCCAAGATGTCGATGTTCATTCTTGCCATCTCATTTTTGACCACGTCAAGCTTACCTTGATTCATAGATCTTACATTCCAGGTTCCTATGCAGTATTGTTCTTTGCAGCATCGGACTTTCCTTTCACCGTCAGACACATCCACAACTGAGCGTCCTTTCGGCTTTGGCCCAGCCGCTTCACTCTTTCTGGGGTTACTCGTACTTGCCTTCTGCTCTTCCCCAGTAGCATACTGGACACCTTCCGACCTGAGGGGCTCATCTTCCGGCGTCATATCTTTTAGCCTTTTGTTACTGTCCATGGGGTTTTCTTGTCAAAGATACTGGAGTGGGTTGCCATTTCCTTCTCCAGGGGATCACGCTTGGTCTGAGTTCTCTGCTGTGGCCTGTCCGTCCTGGGTGGCCCTCCATGGCATAGCCCACAGCCTCATCGAACCACGCAAGCCCCCTCGCCACGACAAGGCAGTGATCCATGAGGGAGAGGGCGGGCTATAAGTTAAATAAAATAAATAAAATAAAATAGACAGGGATCTGATTTGATGATACATTAAATGTGTGTTGAGTTGGAGGAAACCCCAGCCCATTTATTTTATTTATCGTATGGCAACCCTAGCCCAACTCACTTTTAATGGTTGACCCAGCACTCACCTTCCACATGGTGGTGGTTGGGGATCTGGCTCCTGAGCGTGTGTGTGTGTGGTGTCGGGAGAAGCTTCGTCATTCCCTCTCTCCCATGCTGCTCACTTTCTCAGGTAGCAAAGGGCTATGCTGATTTTCCCCCCAAGGCCCTTTTCTGCCTGTGAAAGTGTGCAGCATGGAGGGGAGGGAGTGATGAAGCTTCTGCTGATGCCGCACACACACTCAGGTGCTGATTCCCCCCCCACACACACACACAAAGTATTTTGAAGGTGGGCACCAGGTCACATATTAAACCTGAGTTGGGTTGGAGTTTCCCCAACCCAATTTGCACTGAAAGTATTATCTAATCAGGACTTCTGCACAGAATGGTCCGGATGGTCTAGTAAAGATTTATTTCATTTGTGATTTTTACATTAGTAGCCCTCCAGATCAAAACCTATAGAATCCATAGAATCTCCAAGTTGTACACTGGGTCCTTAATCTAGGCAATGCTAGTTATAATGCCCAAGTCCTAATAACTTCTTTCCAGCCATCTATGTCTCCTCTTTGTCCTCATTGCATAGTGAGTCAGCAACCCTCCTAATGTTTAGCCAGTTGCTTATATGGAGGCAGGTAGGAATCATTGGCTCTTAGCTCAAAATTGGCATATGGTTTGGGCTTGGGTTTGTTTGTTTATTGTTGTTTTGCCTACTTTCTATGACAAAGGAAGAATTGTATTATGTTCCTATATAAATGGGTTACAGCTAGCAGATGTAGTGGAGATTTAAGGGGAAGGGAGATAAAGAACACCTGGTGAACACCCTGAGGCATCAACATGGTGGGAAGGCTTGCCTAAACTAGCCTCTTGCAGATGACTGGCTTCTTAGTGAGGAGCCATCTCTGGGACTCTGGAAGTCTCATCACCCTCACTTAATGGCTAAAGTGCTGATGATGCTAACCCCTCCATATACTTTAACAGGTAAAGAGCAGTCTGAGCCCTAATCCGAGGCTCAGAGCCAAGGTGATGTTGCCCAAGCAAGGGGAACAGCTGGGAAATATTTCCAAGCTCTCCCATTGTTAGCCAAATTGCTCTATTATTTAATAAAGATGGGGAATTATAATTATTAATATGCAATTGACTTATCTATAGGATCTGACCTGTGTATACCAGAGTTAGAATTCCCAGACACAGAAACTGGGTGGCTAAAATAATGATTTCTTTACTAAATATTCTCAAGCATACAAACAATATTAATGCAATACAGAAATAAGGAAACACAAGTGATTGATGGCTTATAGAGGGGTGATACAACCTGTTCAGATGTGCAGAGGTCCATGAAGAAAGAATAGTGACCCAAACTCAGAGAGAGTCTGGGGGTGGACTGCCATCTTGGATCATGGCAGAAAACACTAAGGCCATGTGTGTGCTGGGATATAGGCATTGGCAAAGAATGTAGGCCAATGGGCGGCCCTCGGGGCTGGTCTCAGGTGAGAACAATAGATTACCTGGACCAATGATGAGTCCCAGGAGTGTATGATGCCAGTAGGGGCAGACCTTAGGTATGACCAATGAGCTTCCAGAGAGACAGGGTCTGGATTTAACAATAGAAGCCAGGTGTTTGGGTAGCTAGTTAAATGGATTATCTGACTTACTAATGGTCCCGGCCAGGGTAGACAAAAGGTGGGAGACGTCCCTGATTAGCGTCAGGAAGGATTGCTAAACATTTGAATGATTGATTGGTTTGTCCCAGTATTCTTGAGGAACAGAGCAGGAAAGACAAAGAATTCAGACAAAGAATTACTGGAGACCGAGTTAACTGCCAGATGGCCTCTAAATAGACATTTAGAAATGTAGATACTTTACCTGGTAGAGCCCATTGTCATTCCATAAGCATAATCTCTGCTGGGTGGAGGGGGAAGACTGGAGTCTTGCTCTGAGGTCACCTTATGAAACCTGAATATGAAATCCCTTTTTGCAGAGCACTTGCAGCCTGACTCTGTGGTTTGAGCTGAGAGTGCTTGACTTTTGGGGACCTTGGTTCAGGTTAGAAAGTAGGGCACCCCTGCTTTGGGGCTACCCAAGAGTAAAAGGCAGTGCCTCTGGCAACACCATTGTTATAGAGGATACCCACATGGAAAGTGAGTGGGATATTAACGGCCTGGATTGTTGCAGTTTAAATATATACAAGTGGAGACCCTCTTTCTCCTGGGCTCACATGGAAGTGACACCTCTCTTGCTGTCCCCCCCACCACTTCCTCCTTCCTTCCCTGCTGCTTCTCCAGTTGGAGCCACAGGCATTCACTCACCTGAACTCTGACTTGCTCACTTGCCAACACTGCTGTCACTGTCTCGTCCTCCTTAGCTCACTCAACAGCAGCTTTCCCACCTTCTCTACCACCTCCTCCCTTTCCCCATCACCAGTACCACCTCACAGTAGTACCTTCCAGCCACTATGGCTGGTTCTGATTGCTCATAGGGTTGCCAAGCAACTCTTAAAATGGCAGCCAAGATCTTGTGGTGTAGTGTTATGAGAGCTTGTTTTTTACCCATTTGTAAACTTTTTAAAAGTTTTTAAAAATTTGAAAATTCTTTTTTTTTTCTTTTTGGGATTTTTTTTTTGCAAACCTAAGGGCTGACTAGGCTTATACAAACACCATCCCAGTCTGTACCTGGCACATTTGTGCCTCACTGCACAGGGTAGCTTCCCCACAATATTTTGTCTGATAACAGATTTGGTAGCAATGGAAACCTTCCTTAAGACTTTCCACCATAGACCATTTTAAGATCTCCCTTAAAAAGCACCAGCTTTGAATGCCCATGTTTGTTTTCTTGCTTCTTGTGGTATCTTAAATTTGTAACTCTACTTGCTCTTGTGAATTCTCAGATAGTGACCGCATCTTTGCAAGGTAATTGCCTGATCATATCCAAATAACCTGGGATGCAAGTACACTGTTTTCTTGTAGCTTTTCGATTCTGGAATCCATCAAAATATTATCAGAAAATTGGTGAGGGGAAACAATAGGAGGACATTATTTCTCAAAGACCCACTCAGGTTCATTACCTTCAATATATTCTGGATTATTCTTCAATCATATAAAATCACGTGGCTGAAAAAAAATTCTTCTGTTATACTTCAAAATATTTTTGTTCATTGCATGTCTTCTCACATGGAAGATGGATTTCCACCAAACTGTTTGTTATTTGAACATAGCATAATTGCTTCATGTAGAACTGAATTAGTTTTTTCTCTCTATGGAGAATTAGTGAAAGATTGACTATTCAGCTCAATCAGCTATATCTCTAAGCTAACTAATGCTTTACGTTATCTTGAGTGCAACTGTAGTTTTACTCATTGTGTAAAGGGTAATTTAGCAACAGCTGGTGAAAAATACTAGCATTTTGAGTCTTATAATGCTGAATTTTTTAAAAAAGCTAGAAAAAATGAAAATATTTATTTGTTTTAGACCACAATGAGTTAATATTTTAAGAAATGTCTGCAGTCTTATCTAGGCAACCAGTAAACCATTTCTAGATCTTATAGTGTGGTGAGCAGCAAGTGTGAAGCAAGTTTCACTGAATCTAATTTCTTTAAAGTGACAAATCTTTTTGATAAAAGCTTAATCTTAAATATAACACATAAATGAAAGTTATAATGATTTTACTGCTAGGACTGCGCCCATTTCTTTTCCTTTTTAAAAAACATTAATCTGTACTATTTGTATAGATATTTGGATAAAGCAGTTGTTCTGCATAAAGTGTTTAAAAACCAAAAACATAAGCAGCATATGAAACTCAAACTCCAAATCAAAAGAAATTCAAACAAAAATTCATTTCTCCAGCAAAAATAACCATGCTTCTCTTTAATTAAAATAAAGGTTGTTTGAAAAGTCTACTGAACAATTTTAATATATATGTATTGTGGAACTGCCAGATTAAGTATGATTAATGGATATGTAAAACTTTCATTACAAACAATTGAGAAGCCAGGGAATATCATCATTATTTTATACCTAGCCCACTAATCACCAGAAAATAACAGGTAAGACATTTTTAAAAATATTTGATATTTGCTTCAGCTTGTACATGACTTATTTATAAGTTATTTGTTTGTTTTTAAAATAATACGTTAGCTATTTTTTAGAAGCCAGAGAATGTGTATCATATTCTAAGGTTCCTATCTGTCAGGACACCCTGTTCTTTAAGGATTAAACCATTATGACCTTTAAACTCTGCATTCTGAAATAAACCGAGTGCAGGCACTGATGCTGCATTCTTAAGGATTGTAACCTTGATAGGCCTGATTCTTTAAAAAAGGGGTTTTGGCTGTTATTGGTAGATGACATTAGTATGCAGGAGACACGGCTAGGATTGGAAAATACTTGGAGATTTTGGGAGTGGACCCTGGGGAGGATGGGGTTTGGGGAGGGACTTCAGCAAGGTACAATGCCATAGAGTCTACCCTCCAAAGCAGCCATGTCCCGTCCCTCCCAGGAACTGATCTCTGTTGTCTGGAAATCATTGGTAATGGAGACCACTAGGCTACCCGAGAGGTTTGCAACTCTAGCACATGTATATGAGTACTTTTACTGTTAACTGTTAGGAATAGTATTTCCACTGCTGAATCACAAATTACCTTTTGCATCCTTATTTTTCTGCCAAACTCCTTGTTAAGTCCTCTACAGTAACAACACAATTCCTGTTCATTGGCTGCAGTCACACATACACTAAACAATTCACTTTCAATCCACTTTCAGTGTATTTTCCAACTGGATTGTACTGTGTGAACTGGAAAAATCCAGTTGGAAAGTGCATTGTAAGTGGGTTATTTAGTATGTGTGACCGCAGCCATAAAGGCCTAGTTATTACTCATTCATAATTCCGTAATGCTATTTGTGATATTGTCATACTTTTTTTTTTAACAGAATATGCTTATTGTATCATATCTTAAGCGTACATGTAGTTTAAGACACCACTTACCAAAGTAATGTCTCTGGTGAGATTAAAATATTAGTTTATATACTGCATATTTTTTTGTTTTATAGAAATTGAATTTACTGCCTATTTTTTTTTATAGAAATTGAATTTACTGACTTGACTGGATCTGAAGACTATAAGGTATTGTATCATCTGAAATCCTTTCCTATTTCCCAATGCCAGGATCACAGAAAGTTTGCATTAATATTGCAGTATAATCTCAAACAGAAATAACCTTCTTTTCATAGTTTCATTTGTAGAAGTATTAAAAAAATGCTATAACAGTTTACTGGAACTGGTTGTTATGAAATATGTATGGCTGCCCCTGAAAATGGGTCTTCACTTCCTGCTCATCTCTCCCTGCAAAGCAAAGTTTTTTCACCTCTGCTTCAGTTCACTGACTACTGTTTCAAGGGGCCCAAAAACTTGGATTGCAGTGGCACTTATTTTGCACTGCTAGAAATTGCTGGGGAAGAGCAACTGCTGAGGACAGTTGTTTTTGAAGGCATCGTACTAATCATTTGGTTGCTTTTTAAGTCTGGGTCATTCTAAATAATAGAATAATAATTGTTTAGATAATCAGAGATTTAGCTTTTTCCCCAAAGAACCAGAATAGATTAGATCAGACATCACATGAAACTATGGTTTTATTAAACTATGGCTGTGATCACACAATGAATTAGCCATGCCATAGATTCAAATGCCGGGTGGATTTAATGGGCACGATCAGATGTGAACATCTGGCCAGTGCCCCGCACCCATCGGCAACCCGTTTTGCTCCGCCGCAAGAGCAGAGTTAAAAGACATTAAAAGTCCACTATCAAACGGGTTGCTACGGACCATAGATGGACATTCCCCTGTGTGATCATGCCAGCATGCTCTCATGGTGTCGGGATGGTCTGATCAGGCCATCCCAACTCTGTGCCGTTTCCCCCCCTTCCCAGTTTGTGCATCATCACATACTGCCATATGAAGCCCTCAGTGTGGAGATGCGATTAATTGATCCCTCATTTAAGCGCATCGGAAAAAAAACCCCTGATTCACCCGTGGTTTGCATCTGATCACGCAGTGGCGGGCTGCCCCCACAGTTCCCACGAATTGTGTGATTGTGCAAATGCGGGTCAAATTGCTACAGAGCAAATAGTCTCGCTTCCACCCCAAGTTATCTGGCACATGTGACTGGGACCTATGATTAGTTGACCATCTAGACAAGGATCACTAACTGTAGTTAGTTAGGGTATGTCAAACTGTGGTCTGAAATTTGGTTTATTAACTACTAGGAATAAGGCCTGTTGTGGAAATAAATACAACGAGCTCTAGAAATAGGCTCTGGGAGAGTGCCCTGGCTTTGGGCACTCAGTGACAATTTGCTGTGGCAATCTCAGCAGGGTATAATGACAGAGTCCACCATTTTCTCCAGAGGAACTGATCTTTGCTACCTGAAGAGCAGTAGTAATTTTGAGTGATCTCCAGCCCACCCCCAAGATTGGTAACAGTGGTTCCCCAGGAGGGAGTGGCTGGTTTGGAGGGTGGAGTCTATGGCATTGTACCTGTCTGAGGTCCCACTCCTCCTCAAACCTCACCCTCTCCAGGCTCCATACCTCAAATCTCCAGGAATTGCCCACCTGGAGTTGGCAACCTGATCAGGACTGGGCCCAATGAGTTTTCTCCCAAAGGCCAACAAGGTGTGGAAAGGGCCTTTTACTGACAGAGGAGAAAGTACAGGTGCCAACTCTGATTAGGGAAATACCTGGAGATTTGGGGGGGGGGATCCTGTGGAGGGCGGCATTTGGGGTGTGTGTAGAAGGGCTCAGCAGGGTGTAATGCCATAGAGTCTACCCTCCAAAGCAACCATTTTCTCCCAGGGAACTGATCTCTGTCATCTGGAGGTCAATTGTAACAGTGGGAGATATCCAGGTCCCACCTGGAGATTGGCAACCCTAGAGGAAAGTCAGCCGCACAGCGGGGAGTTGAAGAAAATGGTTTGACGGTCGCTGGCCCACCTCGTTAGCCAGCCAGCCATGCTGAAGCTAAGCAGGAGAAAGAGCCTTTTTTCCATTTATTCTGACAGGAAAGTGGCCATTGGGGAGGGGGTTATGCTGAAAGTCCTTTGTTTTTTTACTCACAGAACCAAGCTTGGTTGCCTACCAACAGCCACTGAGGGGACAGTCCCTCACAGGAGTCAAGAGAACTGTCTTCCTCAGGAGAGAGAGCTGTCTGCCAGTAAATCTGACATGCAAATCTGTCTGAAGGGGGAGTGGGTGGGGAAGAGGAGCAGACCCAGCACCTGGCCAATGGCACACGATTACTCTTGAGTGGCGGCTGATGGGCCAATGGCTGAGGGAGGGCATTTTACAGCCAATGGGAGTGCATGGAATCTTACGAACACAAGAGACAATTATATATAAGGAGAGATGGCTATGCTTACCTGTGGTTTAATGTGACCCACAAACACAGATGTTTTGACTGAATCCTGGCTTGTTCCCCCAGCCTCACTTTGTACACTCCCTGGATACAGAGATGGCTGACCAGAACAGCTCAAAACAGTGCATCTCTCTCATCTTTCATTGCCTCCCACTAGCAAATCTCCCTGATTGTGCCCACATCTCCTAGTCTACCTGGAAACAGCTGATCATACTCTGCCTAGCAGCACCCCCATTCCCCCTGCCACTGCCTTTATAAATACTAGCATGCTTCTTCCATACATTCATGTGGGGGAAAGCAATGCCAGTGAATCCCTGACTTGCTTAAATCACCTGTGCTCAGCAAAACAGTTATTTACACACACACACCCTACACAAAGCTAAAGGGGAGTTTCAGTGGTTTAGAGAGATTTCAGAGACATTTCTCAGACTTGTTTTACTCTGTTGTTGTTTTTTGTTTTATTGCCTCCTGCTTGAAAGAACTTGAAACCAGTTCTGAATCTGCTTTGCATCTTACTAACAGTGCAGGGATGTTCTTGGGCATCCAGGGCAACTGCCCCTGGCTGAGTGGCACCCTTGACCACCCACAGCCCTGCCCCTCCCCTAATGGAGGGGGAAAGAAGAGAAAGAGCCAGCAGTGGCCATGCCTCCCTTGAGTTTTGGTAGCAGCCAGCCAGCTTGGTGGTCCCTGCATGTATGTGCTTGTGCTCTCTACGGCTCAGCCAGCAACCAGTTCAGTAGCTGCCACCCACATGCCTTGCACAGGGTGAAAACCACCCCGACACACTGAAGACTTTAACTGGACTCAACACCATGTCTCCTTCCCAAAATCCTTTTACATATGGTTTGTAACATTCATCCTGAAGAGGAGTTTTGGTGAACCCAAAAAGCTTGCATGCTATCATGTATCCTTGGGTTGGACTAATAAAAGATATTACATGGATTGGTTTTCTGGAATTTACAGAAGCATCCTGTTTATAGTTTTTAATGAGAAAGTTGCTTTGGAATTCAGCAGGAGGGAGCAAGCTGGAGGGAAAGCAAACAGAATAGGTTCTCTGTGTTTCTCCCATTCAAGGCTCCCTGTTGTTCTGTTCTGTGTCTCTGTGTTCAGATTGCTTCCTAGCCAATCATCCTTTTATCTTTCCTCAGAATCCCGCTTTTCTCTGAAAACTACACACAAACAATTAAGTGTGAATTATTAAATAGCACACAACTTCACTGCTGGACCACTACCTAGAACATTGTTATTTTCCCCCAGCAAACCACATCCTAATCACTTCAATAGTGATTCCACCAAGCGTGTCAACACTTCACTGCCCAAGGAGCACAGCCAGCCAACCACTGGTTGTCTTCTTGCCTTCCCAGACACATCATGGCAGCACAGTGTCGATCACATCTGAGAGGAGACAGGACTCTGATCAGGTTCCCTGTAGTAGGTCCAGTCCTCTTGAATGGCTTAGCAGAATAGGTGCAGAGGCAACGTTTATGCAAAACAGTTTTATTTCAGAGAGTATGTATAGGAAGGATGAGCAGTCTCAGCAGATTGAGCGGTGTGTTTTGAAATATGTGTTGATATGCATTGCTTGGTTAAACTCTTGTTGATATGTGAATGGCCTTCTATTTTTTGTGCTCTGTGACTTGTAGTTACACTGTTAACTGCTGTGAGTCCCAGGAAATAAAGCAGGATATGAATATTTTAAATAAATAACTAAATTAGTGGACAGCTTTTGAGACTATTCATCAATTTATGGCTCAAGAAAGAAATCCAAAAGGAGTTCTAAAATCTTTACCACAATGAGGCAGAAGTCAGTTCATCTGATCAAAGATTGCCTGAGTCTTGACTTCCTGCATGCATAGAGAAAGAATGGCTTATATTTCAAAGCTTTATGGAGACCCAGAGTATGGCTCAGTAAAGTGCCTGATCTCTTTCACTGCTGCCCAGCCCACACTCTACTGCCCTAAATGAATGCTGCAATGTTTGGTTATGAAAGCTGCAATTATATTTGGGCAATCAATAATTATAGTTATAACAATCTAGTCCTATTGTAACTGTCTGAAACATTTGTTAAATGTGCTTGAATTTTGTTCATTGAATTAAGCCAAAATTACTAAATTAGAAACATCTGTCATTTAAAAAAAAACCTACCACAGCTATACCCTTACCATCAGTTGTGTTTGATTGCACATAAGAGGTTTAAACAAAAGACCCTGTGGTCCAAAATTCCAAGTTAGCAGTAATTCCTGACTTGCAAAGTGAAAAATGTACTGCTACGTTATGCATAGCTACAATGTTTATTTCAGTATAATTTACATCCTTTTATTCATATATAATCTTAAGACCTTAACTTTGCTGTATTTGTGTGTGTGTTTGTTTTTTTAAAGGAAGAAGATGAAATGGAGGAGGCAAGGGCAGGGGTGGGTGATGAAGCTGCAGTAATTACCAGCACAGATAGTGTAACAAACCAAATAAGGAAAAAAGAATTCCAGGTGACAACATCTAGCTACAGTCTGGAGAGGATGGGGACAAAATTCAATGAAGCTGGAACGCTCAGATACATAGTAAGGGAGGAAGACTTGTATGGAAAAAATGATCAGTCCAAAGCAATTCATCATCCAACCCCTCAGTCATTTCCTGAAATACTAAAGGATCAAAAAGACGACCCTGTGGAATCTCACGTGGTTACTGCAATTGTTCTTCCAGCAAGCAGCTCCACCAAAGGTAATGGGGAGGAATATGCACACACTTCTGATAATGAGCAGACAAAAGTCACTGCTTCTGATAGTAGTGAAGATGATATAGAGGTTTCGGCTTTTAAACCTGATCTAGATACTGATGACTCTTGGAGTTCTAGTCCTACCACCTCTTCTAAGTGGTTCATTACTGCAGAGACATCCCCAGAAAATACCTTTAGTTCAGGAGCCCCAGAAGCAAGCATGCATGGCGATCTTTCTGAAGCCTATATAAAAATTCCATCAGAAGATTTAGCACATCCAAGACCTGAAGATTCTGCAGAAACAGTACCTGCACTTGATGGGAATTCATGGTATCTTAATGGTACAGATATTACTGCCGTCTCATTGGATACTAAGCAGTTTTTTCACACTAGTCCCCCAAATCCTGCTACAGTGCCTTATCCCAGTGGTCCAGTGCTTTCGCAAGATGCTTCTGCTGTGGATGTAGAATTGCCACATTCTCCAACTTTTGCTTACTCCCCTGCTGATTTGTCACCTTACTCTGTCTCTGCCAATTCTGAAGAACATGGCTCTGCTACTGCTCCCAATGAGGCACTCTCTCAGACAACTCAACCAGTGTATAATGGTGAGATACCACTTCAACCTTCCTACAGTAGTGAAGTGTTTCCTCTAGTCACCCCTTTATTGTCTGGTGCTCAGATGCTCGGCACTTCCCCTGCTGCATCAAGTAGTGGTGTCACCTTGCATGCTACACCTGTATTTCCCAGTGTTGATGTGTCATTTGAATCCACCCTGTCTTCTTATGATGATGTGCCTTTGCTTCCATTTTTCTCTGCTTCCTCCAATAGTAAAATGTTTCACCATCTGTATATGGTTTCACAAACATTCCCACAAGCTGCTGCAGCCATTGAGAGTGATAAGGTCTCTCTGCATGCTTCTCTGACATTGCAAGAACGTGGCATGTTAATGCAGTCAAGCCTTGCTCAGTTTCCTGATGTGACATCACATCAAACAGCCCGCAGTGCTTCAGAGACATTGATATTTGATCATGATAGAACTTACTTGTCCCGCGCTGAAACACGCAGCAGTGATTTAGATATGCATGCAGTGTCTACAATGTCTGAACTTACCTATGCTTTATCTAGTAATGTGGGCTCTCTCCAAACTATCGCTGCATCCCATTACTCTTCAGAATTCACTCGTGATTCTGTTGGCACCTTTCAACAGGGTCTGCTGTTTGGCAGCTATAGCAGTGTGCTGGTGCATAAGTCTTCTTCTGCAATCCTGCAAGCTGACCCTTTGCTGCAGCCTACGTGTTCTTTATCTAGTGAAACGGAACAGTCTGATGCATATTCTGGTAGTGAGTCCCCTTTGCCTGACACAGATATTTTGTCCATGCTTAAAGCTTCTGAGCACGATCATTCTGGTGAATTGATAGGCAGCACATCTGGGTTTAGTAGTGATGTTGAGACACTGCACAAAAACAGTGTGATATATGGATATAACAGAGAACTGCAAATTCCTTCTTCTTTCAGTGAAGTGGCTTCCCCTGCTGGAAGTGATATGCTGACTGAACTTCCAACAGCAGTTTCTAATGATGACACTAATCAGCAGGATACAGCCTTGCAAGAAATCCTCATTACTGTTTCTAGTGCAAAGGGAATCCTTCCAGTGTCTTTTGCTTTTCCTGTTACTAAGGTGTTTGATTCTGATGTTAGTAAGCTCTCAGAAAGTCATATTCCTGTCCAGCCTTTGTGCGTTACAACCCCAGCCTTTGATGAAACTTTGCTTAAGCCTGTGCTTAGTGCGATCTCAGAGCAAGCTTTCTCTACCCCTGCTTCTAGCAACGTAGTGTCTCCTTCCACCCAACAGTATATTTATGAAGCTTCAGCTACATTAAGTAATAACCCATTGCTGCAAACTTCCTTTCAGACGCCTGATGATGGTATACTGCTTAGAACTGTGTCTAGCAATCCAGTATTGATTGGAAAAAGCACCAGGGCTGATAATGGTAGTTCTACATTTGACCAAATATTGCACCAAATGGCACCAGGTTCTGCTGCAAATAAAACAGTGTCACATTCTACATCGGAATCATCTGCTGTAAATACCTCACATACTACCAGTAATGAAAGTTTAACTGTTTCTGATGCAAGGCATGAATATGTTTCCCATGGTTTGGTTCACAGCGAAGATATACACCAGGTTGCTCCTTCATTGCACAGTAATTCTGAGTCATATCAGTCAACCAGTTTAGAAAGTACAAATGCCTTTGCCCCCAAAGCAGTGAACACAGTGACTACCCCTGTCTTGCCAACTGATGTGTTACAAAATACAGCTATTTATGCCACCAGCCGTAGTCTTTCAAGTGTTTCTCAAAAGGATGAGGTTCTCATCTCTTATTCAGGTTCAAATACTGTTGATATTGCAGATCCTGTGCCAGAAGTAACTTCTAATTCCATTCATGCCTTTACAAGTGTACCAGATATGTATGTTGCCTTTTCAGCCAGTTCTCCCAGCACTGAAGGTGATATTACTTTAAACACATTTTTAACTCCCACTAAAGTAACTATTCAGTTGTCAACTGCTGCTAATTCTGATGCTGATTTGTGGTCTTCTATTGTTGACGAGGATTATGATGAGTATGATAGAGGCTTGCCTATGAATGGCTGTCATGCATGCATTTCCCATAGAGACACTCAGGAGGAGATAGATGAACCAGATGCAAAGGTAAACATTGTGAATGGTCAGCATAATCTAATTATAAATTCACATATTGAACTATCTGAAGAAGAGAAAGAAGAGAAAAAAGCTACAGTCACTCCATCAGATCATAGGATAACCCATGATATGGACCAGATGAAACACATAGCACTCTCGGGATTGGCTTTGAAAATCAAGGCTAAAAAACAGAGTGATCCATCCACATTGAACAATCAAATTCAGACTGTTAGCAACCCATTGCAAAAGGCACCAAAGTCTAAGTCATGGGCAGTTTTGGCAAGTGATGAAGAGAGTGGTTCTGGCCAAGGTACCCCAGAGACCCTTAATGATAATGAGACATCAACAGATTTCAGTTTTTCTGACCTTAATGACCATGACTCTGAGGGGACAATTGGAGCAGGTAACTCAAAATTAACTTCTGGATCACAACAGTCATCTATAGCATCGATACCTAGTGGTCACTCACCAGTATTCAACATTTCTGAGGCAGGTTAGTTATGGCTATCTGTTGCTTCACTTTGCAGAGCTGTAGCATCATTCTGCTACAGGGTATGAAGAGAAGTTATCGACATAACATGTTGAACAAGGGAGATTACCGCATATTTTTCAGTTGGTGGATTGATAGAATAGAAGAGTGTTGAAGAACTGCAATAAGTTACTTGTTGTATGTAATACTAGATTCAAATCTGCCCACTAATTTTTTTAAATTCAGAGTTTCTTCCAGTTATGAGACAGTAAGAACAATATGCTGCATTCCAAGGATACATCTACACTTCAAGTTATAGCTATTGTGATCTGTCCAAATTATCTTTGGAATTATTCTTTTCTAAGAATGCTGACAATTTTTAAAGGTTTCCTGACACCTTAAATAACAGTGAACAATGTCTGGAGCTGGAACAATGACAGCTAAAACTTTTTAATTTTGCAGTATAGATGCATACTAAAAGTATAGTGTTCTATTTCAAACCTAAGGACATTTTGCCTATCAAAATATTTAGTTGTTATGTGTGGCTTGAGGCATTATATAATTTTTGATTATGTATTTTGTAAGGTAAAAGATGTTTTATCATAATACTGTCTAGAAAAACATTTTAATTTTGCTTTTTCCTTCTCTAGGTATGAATAGTTTGCAAAATATCATGAACTTAGTTCTAACTATGTCTAATCTGCTGCTTTTCTCTCCTAAAATTTCTAATTGTGCTGTCAGGTGAAACAAAAAATAGATCTCTTAGAAATTCTAAGAAATTAAAACAATGTTGAAATTATATTGGCTATCAGTTTATCTGATGTGGCTTCCCCAAAAGAACCATGGCAATTGTAGTTTGGAGAGAGGCCCTGAGAATTCTTTGTTAAAGATTCCTCACCTTTTACAGAGCGGTAGTCCCCAGTATTCTTGAAAGATGAAATGAAAGTTAAGTCAGTATGAATTTGTAGTGTATATATCCTAATTTTAAAAGGATACAAATTGATGAAATCCCCAATCTGTACCAACAAGCTACATTTATTTGAATGTATTTCCAACAGGGGGCAGCATTAGCAAGCTAATTCCCTTACACTGGTGTCTGGAAAGCTTGCAAATGCCTAAGGATTCGAATATTTGCATAACTTTGGTTATAGGAAAGCAATACAGAGGAATTTTGAAAAATGCACATTTATACTATTATAGAATTATTTGCTTCACTGAGGATACACAGATGTATATTACTTAAAGATGAGCAAATGGAAAATTCACTGTTCACACAGAGTATGTGAAAAGCATATAGGTTTGCAGTACTGAGTTGTTTTCTGCATAAAATCATTCCTGAATGTAAAAGGTTAAAGAGAAAAATCAAGATCTTGGTTTCCAAGGGTATAGGGGAACCCCTTGCCTCTCAGCGCTCTGCCCACCCCCGCCCCTTTGGTGCTGGAGCTGTAAAATCATCCTGAATGTAAAAGGTTAAAGAGAAAAATTAAGATCTCAATTACAATGTTACACTAGTTAGAGGTAATATAATTTATATATAGTCAGCTGGAGCTAAATGTAAAATTCCTCATTGCAATTAACACAAAAGGGCTCTAAAAGGATGGTTTGTAAGAGCTGTGTATGATACTGCTTAGGCAATAGCTCTCATTAGCAATTGAGACTCTATCTTTTCTCATTAAAGTACTTCCATGGGAATGATTTCCTTCTGACATATGCTTTATTTTTCTTTTGTTCTAGCAACAATTTAAAAATTGTTCTATCAGGAGGTCTTTTGCTACTCAGCTACGGATGTCTAGTTAAATCTGTTCTTCATATGACAGTAATAAACACTGAATTTTAAAAAATGTAACATGAAGGGCCTCTCCTTGTTAAGGAGAGGAATTAAACATGTTGTGGCGGTGTTGTATGATTTATAAATATTTGTGAATTCATATTTTGACCTGAAATCTTTATCTATTTAAGCCCACTTTTCTATGTAAGTGGGATAAAAGTCTTAAAGTACTATTTTTCATGTAATTCACTGAATACATTTAATAAGAATTTTTACTATGGGATGGACAGGGACTGTGGCTCAGTGGTAGAGCCTCCATTTTGCATGCAGAAGGCCCAGGTTCAATCTCTGGCATCTCCAGTAAAAAGGATCAGGTAGGACATGATGTGCAAGACTTCCACTTGAGACCCTGGCGAGCCACTGCCAGTCTGAGTAGACAGTGCTGACCTTGATGGACCAATGGTCTAACCAATGTAAGGCTGCTTCATGTGTAATCATAAGAAACACAAGCAAGTGCTCTGCTAGGGGAACACAGCTTCCTGCCTCCCTGTACCGCATGCAAAACTGCTTTTGAGTGTTGGAGGGGCTATTCACTGTGAGATGGGGAGTGGTAGAAATGCATCATGAACAGAAAGTTCAATAACTTGCAGATTTCTGCTTTGTGTATGTAGAAGTGCCTTCTGCTTGTGCTAGTGGCATTTTTGGATGCCAATGCATATAGTTGTTATTGTTGTTTGTTTTTAGTACAAAAATACTTCATATACCTTATTTTAGAAACAACAACCCTCTGGATACCAGTATTATTATCCCCTCCTAATACAGAAGGAGGGCTACAGCAAAACGTACACCTCCCCTTTTGTGTTCATGGTTGAGATAAGATTCAGATTTCCTAACTCACCTCTCATTCACCTTTTGTTATACTGTACTGTGTTTGCTTTAGCACTTGCCATGTAGAATGGCTTCATTAATAAATAATTTTAGCAAAACTTACTGTAAGAGAAAAGTCCATAATGCCACCACATTCAATATTTTATCTTGGTCAAGGACTTATTATAAGGTACCTCTTTGGTCATGGGTCCTGTGCAAATGGGTCCTGATATAAATGAAAATACACATTGAGAGCACCTGATGTGTTTACCTATTAAATCAAAGAGGTATTTCATATGTTACACATGGAGTCCAGGTTAACCAAAACTTTTTTGAGTCTGAAGCCAGTTTACCTTGCTGGGATGAAACCACACATGTGTTTTGGAAACTTAACACAGGTATTGGTTTCTTAATGCATTTGTTAGTGTCCAAATGTACACACATACTATTTGTAAGACACTGTCAATTATTATTTTGTTCTATGTAGCAACATCGGCTTGGACCCATCAATGATTGCAGCAGCAGCCCCCTACCATTTTCACACAGGCATTCATTCTACTTAATGAGAAAAGTTGTTTCCTAAACTGATAAGTTTGTGAGGATATCATCAGGTATAGAGCTAAGTACATGATGAAGGAGACTAGAGCAGGCCTCAGATGGTATAAATGCTTTTAGAGTGCTCTTCAACTGTGCAAGAGAATGCAGTCTTTCGTGCATATTACCAGTTCTGTTGTAATGGGTTCAGAAGTTAACCATAGATTTAAATATGGTGTACAGACAAAAACTATCTAAGGTGCATTCAGATTTGGTTCAAGGGGGGAGGAGGTAATTTTCCTTTTTGAAACCTGCAGTCTATGGTAAAGTTATTTGCAAGACTGAAAATTATTTTTATACTTTTAAGACTCTCTTTTCCCACTCAGCTCACAATAGGGCTTCTTTCTGAACAAAGAATGCTATTACTCCAAGTATGTTGAGATATCAAACTATACAAGCACCACATTCTCGGTTGCTGTAATTAATAGACCCCCTGCCCTTAACAACAGCTTGACACAAGGAAATTTAGCAGGTGAATCTTATTCTGTCATGAATCTCCATTTTGTTACTGCATCTCATGCTGCTATTTAAGGCACTGAAGGAAGATCAGTTGTATTTGTTTGTTTTAACTGGTGACCTTATTTCTTAAATCATCTCTTGAACAGTGAAATATTATGTAAGTATCTTATCTCCAGTGTAAAATCACAGTTATGTGTGATGGGAAAACCATCCCTTCATTTAGAACTTGCAGTTTAATATCTAGAATTAATTTTTAAAATATATCAGATTATCAGCTGTGCATTTTGCATATGTTATCCAATACTGGGCATATTTAACTAAGCAGTTTCCATTGAAATAATTTTGTAAATACTGAAAAAAGAAAATTGATACAAGTTATGAAACAGCTAATATTTATTTCTATATTATATGTCTTTATGTCATATTATATTTATTTATTATATTTCTTTCATATATTCTGCCTTCTCCCCACCCATGGAGCTCAAGGAGTTGTGCATAGAGTGTCCCAAGCAGTATCCCATTCTGTCACTGGCCAGATCTTTCCCTATTTAGCTTTAACATATTTGATTGATCAAAAGCCTCCAGACCATGTCCTTTTACATGCTCATTCATTGCATTCAAAACTACTAAAAGCTCTACAGTAACACCAAAACGAGTGAACTCCTTGAACAGAATAGTTCACCAGATAAGAATGCATCAGTTTTGCTAATAGTTACCCTTGTCCAAAAATTCTCAGGATCCCAATGCACATTGTGAGCTCTTTCTGCCAGTTCACCTCCCTATTTTGGAGAGATCTGCTTGCAAAAGGTGTTTTCCAGGAGCAGCTGTCTGAATGCATCACAGGTGTACCTCAGAATCACTGAATGGAAAGCTATAAATGATAAATTTAAAGAAACACTTTCTTCTCCTAATTTTAGATAGGGAGTCTTCCATTCAATGAAGCTGTTACTGATATTTAGGATTCTTATCCGAAATGTACACGCATACAAAAGCTTATATTCAGAATTCAAGTTTGTTGGTCATAAAGGTGCCTCTGGACTCAAACTTTGTTCTTTGTGTTCAGTCCTTATTCAGTCATCTCTCATAGGGTAGGCATTGATACCCCACCATCACCACCTGTAATTGCTTTCTAGTTTATTTCAATAAAGAGGACAGCTTTGTATATGATTCTTTGGTTTGTGCATTTCCAGTTCTGTTTGAATGCACGTGGAAGCCAGTGCACAGAAACTCCTCAGTGCATACACATGGCTTTGGATTGTGCCATTTGTATAGAGATGACCAGCAGCTTGTGGGCTAAGCAGGGTATTTATCATTTCTGTTTCCAGTTTCCTTGTTTTCTTTGAAAAATCATTATGATAGATTCTGCAATAATGAAATTAATTTTTCATTTATGCTGGAAACTGTATGGACAACATTGATATAAAATTTGATTTTAATAGAATAATGCAGAAAAACAGATTTTAAAAACTCTACCATTTCTATCCAGTTCTACCAATCAGAATGTTGAACATTGATTTTAAGAAGATATTCTAAATCCCTCTGTTTTCTTATGGCTTTTACTAGAACAACTTTCCAATACACATTTTGATTCCTGAGGAAGACCTTGTAGAAGACACAGTGCAATCCTAAGCAAAGCTATACCTTCTAAGGTCACTTAAGTCAATGGGCTTAGAAGGGTGTAACTCTGCTTAGGCTTGCACTGTAAATAGCATAGGGCAAATAGAAACATGTGACTTACAGAAATCTGTTTTTACATGGGGACAGGGTAGATAGGGAATGCTTACAAAATTATCAAGAAAACCTTGACTTTGTGGCCTGACTTAAGATGTTTAAACATTAGAAAAATACATTAACAACTTGTATTTTTTCTGTTAAGAAAGTTAAGAATTAGGCAGGCTGCCTAATTAAAAATATAACAACAAAATTGAAACAAATTTTCTTCTTGGCACTAACTTGTTAATATAAAACTGCATCAAACTTCTCTTTGTTTTTATCCCTCTTTCAAGAAAAAGGGGGGAAATGCAGTAGTTGGAAAATCAAATTCTGCTTTGCTGTGGTATGGAGCTGTCTAAGCTAAGATCCTGTGCTTTGCCCTCTGTCTGCTTATTTGCTTTAAACTGGTTTGCAAATATATATGTTTTCTGCAGTAAAAAAATAGAATGGTAAGTGACTTAGGACCTTTGAATCATGGTCAGTTGTGCTGTGCCTATTGGCAAAGTTTAAATACAAATTGTTTCAATTTTCTCCGACTACAGAGGCAAGTAATAGTAGCCATGACCTTCTAATAGGTCTCGCTGAACAGAAGACAGTAATACCACTTGTGGTCGTATCAGCTCTGACTTTCATCTGTCTAGTGATTCTTGTTGGTATTCTCATATACTGGAGGTAAGATTTTAGTGTTACTTTTTATCTGTGCTATTGCTGTCTCCATTAATCCAGTTTTTCTATCCTGATCGGGGTTCATTTTCTTGAGGCAGGTCTTGTGTGCAATATGTTTTCCTGTGCGTCAGCACATGCCTTTATGAAACTGTAGGGTAAAAAACAAATGGTGCCCATCTCACCTATGAAAGTAGCTGCTTATAATAACAATGCAGAAAAATTAAAGAAATAGAATAACATTGCTGAGCCTAAATGTACAGAATAGCTTATGCTTCAATAGCTAAAGCAGAACACTGTGCAGAACAAATGTGACAAAGGGGGGTGGAATTTGGCTGAATTTGGATTTGGGTATTTCTGACCCAAAAATATCTGGTATTCCAGAATATTCCCAAATACCGGTATTGATATTGTACTGGTATTTGGGTTAATACTCAGGAAACTGAATATATTCAGCTCCATTATACCTTATGGGGACTGCTGTCCCTGTAGGGTATAATGGAGAACGGATTTAAAGTTTAAATCCCTGCTGAGTTGACTTGGATCGCTACTGCAGCACAACTCTGCGACTTGACACAGCAAGCATTTAAAGTTTAATTCCACATTGAATTGAGTTGTGCTGCCTTTTTCTGGCCACCCCAAGTGAACCTGGAAGGTTCAGCCTTCCAAGTTCACTCATGGCTTGGCTTGCCAAACACATTTAAAAGGACCATCCCTTTAAATGCATCAGGCTCCTCCTGCCCCATGGTTTAAACCATGGGCCAAGAGAAGTTGTCCCCAGGATCTAGCATGCCTGGTGAGGTCTCTCCCTCCCCGCTACACAGACCCAGCTGGGAGAGCTTCTTCTGCAGGATGGTTTAAACCACCTCACAAAAGAACCTGGTCCAAGGAATCAGTGTGGGTGGGGAGGGCTCTCCCTCCCCGCTGCACTGACCCGGCTTGGGAGGGCTTCTTCTGCGGGGTGGTTTAAACCACCCCACAGAAGATGCTGGCCCCAGGATCTGTGCATGCCAGGAGGGCTCTCCCTCCCTGCCACACAGACCCAGCTTGGGAGAACTTCTTTTGTCGGGTAGTTTAAACCACCCCACAGAAGAAGCTAGCTCCAGGATCTGCATGCACAGGGAGGCCTCTGTCTCTCCCTGCAGGCAGACCTGGCTGGGAGAGGATCAGCTGGGGAAGCAGGAGTTCAGAGCTGCTGCTGCTGCCCCGGGTGATCCTGGAGTAGCTCCTCTTGCAGCTCAGTGTAAACTGAGATGTAAGATGAGCCAGCCAGCCCTTCCCTTCTCTCTAGAGTTAGGCCATAGCTGCGGTGCAACTCTAGCAAGGGGATGGAAGGGGTTTAAACTTAAAAAACCCTTGCCTTCTCTCTGGAGTTGCACCGCAGCTGCAGCCCCACTCCAGGAGGGGATGGGTTTAAACTTTAAACCTCTTCCCTTCACTTGCAATACCCAAATTAAAAGCTGAAACCTGTCACACCCTTCTGAGTTTACAAATTACAATGTTGGCTGGCACTTAAATGATTATAAGAGTATGGGTTCCTGCTTATTTTCTGTCTGAATGATTTTGCAACCTTGATGAAGTCTTCAAAAAGTACTTTTTATATCTGGTTGTACATTGTCACAGCTGCAGCATCGCTGACACAGAAAACAAGTCATTTTTTGAACATCTCCAATTGAACCTTTTTAGTCACCTTGAAAAAACCGTTCCATGTAGCTTATTTGTTACTGGAGTGTGTTCTGAACTGTAATGTGTTCTGAAATTTGTATGGTATAACTCTTAATGGATATTGTAAAAATACTGTATGACTCTTAGTAGTGGATGTAATTAGCAAGTAACCCTGATGGAATGAGCACCAGTAGAAAACTGATAATTTTTTGAATATATTTTATTATATTGGTACACATGGTGTGTTCTGCATGTCTGGATTGGCTGTCACATACTTTAAATGCAGATTGGGTTTACATTAGGGCTGTGCACTTCAAAAATTTCATTTTAATTTCAGGTTGGTGTATGCATGTGTTTTTAAGGGTATGGTTTTTAGTATGTCAATATTTCAGGAGGAAGTTTGTTATTGGGATTATTTTTGGCAAGTCTCAGGTTTGGGTATTTTGTGCATACCCCCTTCCCAGGCCGCAGGAGTAGATAGGGAGGGATGGAGAGAGGAAACATGCCCCAGCCATCAACTGCTTCAGAGAGCCATTGTTCTCTATGAGAAGACCTGGCCTCCAAATGCTTTGAAAATAATGGCTCTTTAAAACTTAAAGGGACAGTGCACTACCAAACATCAGGGATGCACTGGTAGACCTGGCCTTTAGGCCTTTATTCCATAGGGACAGTGGATATGGCCGTTTGTATTCAAAGGCCAGATCTTCTCATGGAAAATAATGGCCCAAACATCTAAGAGCCAGGCTGAGCTCCCTCCCTCCCTCCCTCCCTCCCTCCCTGTGGTTTTCTGAAACCTAAAGCACTCCCAAAATTCTGAGATTTTCATTATGCCCAGAATTTCAGAAATGTTTGGAGGTAATTTCAGATACCCAACCAGAAACAGCTAATTTCAGGTTTAATTTTGTTTCAGGTATATTCAAAAGTACATCTGCAGTTTACATAGAACCCAGTCCCAACTAAAATTTGATATCCCCCCCCCATTGATATTGGTGTTCACACATACAGCTGTGAGTCATCCACTATTAAGTAATCAGGATATATGTGTGTGAACCAGCCCATGAAAGAGAAGTGTACAGCGGGCTGCTCATTTTTTTTTTAATCTACATTTACCTTCAATTTGTGATGGATGTTTTTGTGAGGATTTATGGCTAACCTTCTGCATTTTGTTGACAAGCTATTCTGTAGCTTTTCAATATGACATGACTGTTCATATTCATCTTCCAAAAGGTTTTATCTGCAAGGCTAAAAGATCTTTGAAAGAAAACACTGTCCTAAACTGTAAAACCAGGATTGCATACTGTTCTTTCAGTAATCCTACATGTGTTCAGATTTTGTTCTTTACAGATGATGGTGTGTTCATTTTGTTTCTTTTCATATATATATATACACATTTTGTTATACACAGTGTTTTGTAACTTTAATCTTTCAAAATCAAACAAATATCCCATTAATGATAATATCTCTTAGGTTTTGCTGAATTTAATCCTTTGTGTCTTTTCAGTGTACCACAAAATAGAATTTGTAATTCTGTTTCATTAATCTGAAACAGAAATTGCATGGACCACAAGAGGTCACTAAGATTTTCGTTATTTTTCTTTGATATAGTAACTGAATATGATTTCAGGAAATAAAAACCTACCCAGTGTTGCACACAGTTTCTGTTAAAGTCTTGGGAATCTTTGGAAAACTCACCTCTCTTTAAAAATACTGGGTCATTAAATTGTCATTTTGGCTGCACTCCTGTTTGGACATGTGGAATATGTGGTACAATAAATGGATCAATACCGTAGGCCATTCTCCCTCTTCACTGCCATGTCTGCCTCCCCTCCCCCCCCACCGGCCCTTATCTCTGCTGTAGTTTACCTTTCTCCTGGCTACTTTGGCTTCTCTATTCCCTCCTGCCAACTTGTTCTCCACTTCCCCCTCCCCCAGCATTATGGGAGGTGGGTGAGGGAAGCAAGCTGCAGCCTCCACTCTTCACCTACTCTTGATGACCACTGCCCTATTTCCTCATGGCATTTTGAGTTGCTGTGGTTATGCTAGGAGGGAGGGTTTATACACCTCAGTTAAGTTATTTTTGTAAAGGATACTGGGGGGCGGGGCAAACCTGGGGCTCCCCTGGATTTGCAGAACCTGTGGCTGGCACCATTGTATAGATTTTCCTAACTGTATGGCGATAGCCCTTGGCTATTAGATATAGGGATGACATCCATAGTCAAAGCAACAAATGTGGTATTGTTAGCTACCCTGGCAAACTAATAATCGTAAGGAACCTGTAGTGGGATCTTACACACTTGAGTCGTTTATTGTGACAGCAGTTTTTATAGATACATGGAGTAAATTTTTCTGTATTTCTGAGCTGAAGTACACTGATGGTGTGAGAACAAAAAACAAAGACCAGGCTCCAAAAGGCCAAGAGTGATTTCCCACTAAAGCTGCCTCGGGGTTGCGTCGCCATTTGCCCCGATACTATTAGTCAATTTCACACCCGAAGTCGCGGGGCTGCATTTTGACCCGCGGCTCGCCGATTTCCCCGCAGTTTCATAATCCTGTTTTTTGAGGATTACGAAACTGCGGGGAAATCGGGCGAAGCCGCGGGTCAAAATGCAGCCCCGTGGCTTCGGGTGTGAAATTGACTAATAGTATCGGGGCAAACGGTGGCGCAACCCCGAGGCAGCTGTAGTGGGAAATCACCCCGTGTGTTTGCACAAATGCAGTGGGGCTTCTTAGGTCAGAAAAAAGGGGGAATCCTGCAGGGTGGACACAGAAACATAAACAAAAGTCTTGATAGATGAGGTAGGAAGAATCAGCATTATACTTTCTGTGGTGGGGCTATAACTCTGTGGTAAAAAATCTACTTTGTGTGCATAAGATCCCAGGTTCAATCCCTAGTGTCTCCAGTTAAAGGATCAGTTAGTCAAAAATATGTAAGGTCTCTGCCTGAGATTGTAGAGGGCTGCTGCCCATCAGGCTAGACCAGTGGTCTGACACAGTATAAGGCAGCTTCAAGTGTTCATTTACCTTTGTTGAAGCATGACTAACATCATAGCATGAGTTACATTAAGCATCATCCCTGTCTTTCTAATCATAGCATCAGATCAATAATCAGGTCTTTTTTCCTTTGAGCTATGGTGTTAACTTCCAAAGTATTCCAAATACTCAGTACCATTCAAATTAGAGAAACTATAGTTTCTTAAACCCCTGTATTTAATCTTATTAACTGGATTGAAATTTCCATAAAATTGCAAAGGAAGAAAAATTAGTATAGTCCCATTTCCCATAAACTACAATTTAATAAATTTAAAATTACATCTGTGCCTTTTTCTCATTCAGATTTCCCTTTTTGTAGTTAACAGATTGTGAGTAATACTTCAAACACAGCAAGTGACCCATATAAAGTGTTATTAGCAGGTTTAATTATCTGAAGATTGATTTTTTAATTAAGGAAAGGTTTCATAGTATAAAACTCAATTTGGTTATTATAAGCTTTGGAATTACTTACGGTAGTCTCTTTCCAGATATCTTTTCTATTGTCTTCACATCTGGGGCATGAAAGAAAATTCAAATATTACTGTGCAACAGTTAATGTTTCCATTCCAAATCCCAGCTCCATTTCATTGGCTAAAATTACTACCCTCTCTGAATTGCCATTAGTGGCTGTGATATGTTACAGTATGATGCACCAACCTTTCCCTGCAATTGATTGCTTTTTCATGCAACTCCAAGGAAAGAAGTCTCTCACTGTAGCATAAAAAGTGACTTAAAACTTAAGTCTAGAATTATGCTAGCTCCACAGAACATGAAAAGGGAAAATTAGCTGGCATTTGATTCTGACTGAGGCAAGAGTATGATATACTTCAAGCCTGGAACAGCAAGTTAAGGTGTGCTCACTTGTTCCACCCCCATCCCCCATAATGACGAATGCCTGCTACATCTTCTGCCTCTTATTCAGGTAAAAATTATTTAAACATTTAGTACGGGGGGGTTATTGTGCTGCCTATTTCTGTAGTGTTTTAAACTGTTAAATCAGATGTGAGCAACTTTATATCCCATTGAGTTCCATGGAGGGGGGAATAGTCATGTGCTTAATTCTTCCTCGCTGACAATGTTGAGGCCTAAAGGGTTTTGAATTGTGCTCTAAAAGTTTATTCAAAATGTGGTGATGTTGATTGCTGATTATGTAGATCTTAGATACATAATAAATGTTTTGATATGTTACATTCTTTTTTTCCCCATGATGGTCATCACAATAAATGCATCCAGATTTTGTAGGTAGCCTACATGCGAATTATTTCTTGTATCTTTCTGTTAGGAAATGCTTCCAAACAGCACATTTTTATTTAGAAGATAACACATCACCTCGGGTAATATCCGTTCCTCCAGCACCAGTCTTCCCTGTGTCAGGTAATTTGAATATATTTTTCTGAACAACTGTTATTTTCTAAACTGTGGCAGATAATGGTTGTTCCTGTAATTAACAGTGTCATCCCAAGCAAAGTTACACCCTTCTAAACCTACAGGGTTTTAGAAAGGAATAACTATGTTTAGGATGGCTCTGTAACTTAGGATGATTTTGCAAAGACCTATCATGTCAGTGTGACTTCTAATTGTGTGCTCAGGACAAACAATAAAAGATGTGACTGGTTTCACCTACATGGTCAGGAGTCTAATTTAGTGTCAACAGTCTGTGAATTTTAGCAGGTCCACATGCAGACATGGATATGGATGCCCCACTCCATTTGGTTTCTTATCGAGTGGCTGTCCTTGAGAACCACAAATATAGCAGCGTGTGCAAAGCCACTGGTTGCTCTCACAGTTGCATGTGCTTGTGAGTGGTCTTGTCAAGTGCCCTTCAGCATTCTTAGCTTTATTGCAGGCAAATTTTTGCTAATGCTGTTTTTGGTCAAGCTCTTTGTAATTTTTTGTATCTCTGCAGGTGCATAATACATAGGTCATTAATGAAGTTGGCCTAGGAGTAGAAGCAGGAATAAAAGATGGACTAATGAATGCATACCTAGTTTTTTAAGAGGGTTGGTTGTTGTTTAGCTTATTGTTGAATCACAGTAATTTCAACAGGATTTAAAGTCACTTCATAAGAAGTTCAGTATAATGATTGGACTGGTAGATTCAGGTATTCTGATTTATGCTATAACTTAGATTTCATCACTTAAATGTAAGCCTGTTTTGTTTCATTTAATTCCAACAAATAAAAAGGCTTCTCTGTCTCTCTCTCCTAGAGCATTTTTCACTGTACACCTTTCATTCTTATTCCATTATCCTGTCAGATGTACCAGCCTGAGAATTAGTTACTAAGACCATCGAAAAAGATTTATGGCTGAGCATGTATTTGAACCCACATCCAAATGCAATACTGTACTCCAGTGCACTAAACTAGTCTATAGCAAATACAAAAGAGTGTGTTGTGTAATTTACATGTCAACAGAGCTTGAAGTTTGTTGCTGTAAAGCATTTCATCAAAAATACAAGCTCTTTTAAAACCTTATGCCTTGAAGCCATAAAGATGCTTGAGCCGGGTCACAAAAAAGATCATAGCATTATACAGATTAAGAGCAATAAAAGCAGCTGCAACTCAAATCACTAAACAAAATCAGCCATGTTAAAAGTCTATAGTTTTCATTATGCATAATGCTCACCCACAAGTATAAGTGCTTGTTCAAGGGAACATGGCGTTGGAGGCTTTTTGATATTGTATTTTAAGCACCCTCGCAGAAGAAATAAAAACTTCATGCATGCAGTTAGATATATAACGGAGAACTCTAGGCCCCTAAAACCACTGCTTTTCAGCACAGTCTCAGACTCAAACTACATGTGTTGCTCAGGTGTGTGTCTTTTCTCCAACTTTTTTTTTGAGGGGGGGGAATAATGCAAAATCAGCCTCTCAGAAAGAAAGTGGGAGGGCTATTAATCCTTTCCCTTCTGGTTATTATCATCAAATACCCCACCCCTAACATACTTTCCCAACTGCAAGGGGAAAGATACAAAGTGTTTAATCTGAACTTGTATGTGTGTGTATATGTGTGGGGTGCAGAAACACAACTCTTTTCTGGGGACAGAATGGGAGAATCCTGTAAGAAAACTGAGGTATGGATGGGTTTTAGAAATGTGAAATAAAAAAACAAGGGGCATGTAGTGTATCCAGTTCAAACCATGTGCTCAGATTGGTTTCAGCAGGTTCAACATGCGGCCAGGTGAAGTGCTTGAGCTTCGCTCCAGAGAACAATGGACAGTAGGATCCTAGCTCCCTCCCAATCGGGGAGCAGGAATCATAGGAGATAATTCAATCAATGTAAATAAACCAATCACAGGGTGTTGTGTGTGTTGAGGTGTGGGTTTCTTTGGGGATAAAAGCCGGCCTGTGAGCAGGCTTCACTTGTCTTGTTCTTGAACTAATAAAGTATGTGAGAGCTGAAATCACTTGTCAGTCTCAGTACTTTTCAGGGCACTTAAAGGGTCGAGGTGAGTCTCGAAGAAAGATTTACAGCTATTTGACTATTTTTGTTTTCACACTATTTGCCTTTGATATTGTGTTGCAAACAGTCATTTCCTTCAGATACATTATCATCTATCCACTCTATAGCCTTATGAGATGAGTTGCACCACATATGTGTGCATGTGTGTGTGTATATACATATTTTTTCCATATTGACCAAGTTAGTAGTGTGTAGTTTCTTTTATAGCTGTCAGGTGCTATTAAGCTATAGAGACTCTCTTAGCAGCTGAATGCTTACTCTTCATTCAGGGTTTATAGATGGGAGGATCACCAGAGGTTGCTGCTTCTGAGGGAAGCACCAAAACCTGCTTTCAGGACTGCTGCTGCAAAGTCAAATCCCACAATTCAACAGAGACAGGGATGCTCTATAAAAGATGATTGCAAGTCAAGTCAAGTCAAGTTTATTAGTACGGTCAAGCGACCAGCCAATATAAAATATTTCCAAAAAAAAGGATTGAGGTAAAATACATGGTAGATACATAAAATTAAATAAATATATAAAACAGCATTAAAAGCAAAAGCGGGAGCAACACAGTGTATCATTAAGGTGGAAACAGGAGCAATACTACTTTATCATTGACTTGCTGTCTGAGGTACAAGCTTCCTCTTTTTAAGTGCGAGGAAGCAAAATTTTGCCACAGCTAAAGATATCCTCTCTTTCCGATCTTCCAACAAAAAGGTTAGAATCCTTGGTTCTGCAAATTTCAAGTGGACATCCAGAGGTTTAAATGTAGACAACAATGGGAAAATTAACAGCTGCCTCTCCGTAGCGTAAAAGTTACAATGTAAAAGAATATGTGGGACCGACTCTATCTCAAGACCTGTACAGGGACAACATCTTTGGGATATAGGCCAACGCAAGAACCTTCCTTGTAATAAATTAGAGGGTAAGGCATCAAAACGAGCTCTAGAAAAAGCCCATCTATAGCCATCATATATAATGTTAGAAAGATAAGGAGCAGGTGCAAAACCTGCCCAAGATTTTAAAACTCCATATCTCGAGGGTAGAAGCGCTTCTTCTGTCTGCGCCTCTATATCCATTAGACGTTGGGATACTATAGATTTAGCTTTGGTCAATCCTAGATCGAAAAGACTTACAGGATGAAGCCCAATTGAACCAAGTTTGATCAATATTTTGGAGGACCATTCGGGATATGGGGTGGCAGCTAAAAAGGATGGAATTAGGCCTGTAGGTTTCAAATGCGTTCTTAACCAGTAATAAATCGAAGCAATCCAAATTTTCGTTTTCACTCTTGGCACCCCAATCTCCTGCCTAAGAACTACATTTGCTGTACATTTAGGCGCATTAAATAGTGCTCTAATAAATTTAGATTGAACTTTTTCCAGGTCCTTAAAATTATTATCACTTAAAGTAATTACTTGCATACCATATGTGAGTTGGATTAAAATCTTTGCATCAAACAATTTTAAGGCCGCTTGAATTACACCTTGGCCTTCCATCCTGAAGAATCTAATAATAGCATTAGCATTTCTCTCAGCTGAGCAGACTGTAGAACTTATATGCACTGAGGAGCTGCCATTATAACTGAAGGTTACCCCCAGATACTTGTATGTTTTAACTTGCTCTATAGGGTGTCCGTTTATTCTCCAAGTATCTTTCTTATAAGCCCTATTAAAACGAATAATCTTGGTTTTAGAATAATTAATCGTTAATAGTTCCTCGTTACATTTCTTGCTAAAGATTCTTAAGGCCCGGTTAAGACCAACTCTAGTTTGGGACAGTAGGATAGCATCATCTGCGTACATCAGAATTGGAACCCCCTCTCCTCCTGAGAAGTTAGGGGCATGCACATCTACTCCATGAAGAGACTGAATAAGGGAGTTAACATAAATATTAAACAAGGAGGGGGCGAGTAAACAACCCTGTCTTACTCCCTTCTGGGAGGGGATGAATTTAGATAACATTCCTTCACTGTTACATCTGATTTGTAGTTGCGTGTTCTCATGCACTTTAATCATCAGATGTAAAAGTCTTTTATCTATAGTTGAGGAATTCAGCTTTGCCCAAAGTCTTCCCCGAGAGACAGAATCAAAGGCCGCCTTCAGATCCACAAAGGCGACAAAAAGAGATTTCTTAGCTACTCTAACATATTTTTGAATAAAATAATCTAGAACAAGACAATGATCAAGAGTTGAACGACCCTGGGTAAAGCCCGCCTGTTCTTTACTTAAATAATTATCATGTTCAAGCCAATTATGTAATTTAATTTGCAGATGTCTGGAGTACAATTTGCCGATGGTATTTAAGAGACTAATCGGACGATAATTATTAGGGTCTGACCTGATACCTTTCTTGTATATAGGATTAATAATTGCAAGGCCCCAGTCTGATGGAATCTGAGCAGTATGGTCAATATGGGTAAAAAGTCTGGCCAGTATCGGTGACCACCAGTCAACGTTACTCTTAAGAAGATCTGGGGGAATGAAATCACTCCCAGGAGCCTTCCCATTTTTTAACTGCTTAATCATTAAGGTGACCTCTTCTGATGTAACTGGGGGCCAAATAGGCAAGATCTCTGAAGGGACTACCATAGAAGGGGTCAGCTGTGGATCACAATATAATACCTCAAAGTGTTTTTCCCAAATCACAGCGGGTATAACACTTGCCATCATATTACTTTTATTCCCATGTACTCCAGACACAAACTTCCAGAATCCCACATTATCCCTGTTCTTAGTAATCTCTATTAGAGTTTTCCACTTAGATAGCACATGAGCACGTTTTTTTGACTTTAATAGAGCCTTGTAGGCTTTTTTGCTAAGCTGAAAGTCATTTAATTTATTAGAATTTATCATAGCAGCCCTACAACTCGCTATAAGGATCTGCTTAGCCTGAATACATTCTTGATCAAACCACCTTTTATGAAAAGTTTTATTTTTATTATTTTGGGGGGTGTTGGGTCTCGTTAAAATCGGATTGAAAAATTTGATAAGCTCATTATAAAGAGATAGTAAAGAATCACTATCAACAGGAGAACTCATAATCCTGGAATGGAGTGCCATACCCTCCGCCGAAAGCAAACGTACGGTACATTTCTCATCAAGTGCGTTAGTCCATTTATTTTTAATCCTAATATGAACAATCTCCTCATTTTGGGTCCTTCTGGTATACAGATTTGCTGGTTGAACTTCAGTGACCCAACTAAAATTTAACGGAAAATGGTCACTCTCAGGTCTTAAATCAACCTTAAATTGGGACAACCTTGAAAATAAATCCCCAGAAATCAAAATATAGTCAACTGTAGATCTTTTTTGTCCTGAGCAAAATGTAACTTGCCCTGGATAATCACCCTTAACTGAGCCATTTAAAATTAATAAATTCAGTTTAGAGGCCAGGTGAATCAGACATAAACCAGAGAAATTTATCCCCGGGTCTAGCGAGGTACGATTGGATGAAAGTTGGTTAATTTCCAAATCAGGACAACCAAATTTATCAAAAAGTACTGCATTATTAAGGCCCAACCTAGCATTTAAGTCCCCCCTATAATAAGCATCGCATATGGGAATTTTTGGATACAGTCTAATATAAACTGTTCCACCTCCTCCCAAATTGCTCTTGTTGAGTCTTGGGAGGGTTGTGGTCTCAAATAAAGATTAATACAAATTATCATGTGTTTATGGAGAGTCATCACTACAGCAACGGCCCAATTGTGACTACTAGTAAGTTCCTTAATAGATACATTCAAAGAGCAAGAAATGAATATTCCTAATCCACCAGATGGTCTCCCTCTTTTTTTGCTTGGAGAGGCCGAGGTTAAAATTTGTGTATAGTTAGGAATAATAAAATCATTAATCATCCATGTTTCCTGTAAGAAAATTACATCAAATTGTGTAATATAGTCTAAAAAATCTTTATCCAACCTTTTGGAGGACCAACCTGCAATGTTCCAGGATATTAGGGAGACTGTTTGTCAATCTGCTGATTCGATAATATCCAGGACGCAGTTTTGGTCCTTAAAGATACAACCATTCTCCAGTGGTTCTACGTGGGACATTCCTCACGTCTGGGATAAGCTCCGCCCTCTTTCCTCAGGGTCGGCTCCAAACTTTGATCCAGGCAGGGAGGGGCTTATCCCCTTGAAGGCGAACCAGTTCCTTTGCCGACCCTGCTTCAGCAGGACGTGCTCCGGAGGTGCGGAGTCGCGCCTATTGAAAGAAGAAACGAAACTACAGGAAAGATTTACAGCCTGACGAGGCTGGATTTGATTGATGACGGGCTTTGTCTAGGGAGTGCTGACGCTTCCTTAGCCCTACGGCATTCTCTCCTCTGCCGGTCTTACCCGTCCCTGGGGCAGAGGACCTGCTCCTAATACAGAGAGTGCAGAGGGAGAGAGAGAGAGAGAGAGAGATGAAAGAAACGGCGTGTGTGCGCGCACACACAGTTTTCTACCTTCCCGCCTGAATCGCAAGCCCTACGGCATTCTCTCCTCTGCCGGTCTGACCCGTCCCTGGGGCGGAGGACCTGCTCCTATTACAGAGAGTGCAGAGGGAGAGAGAGAGAGACGAAACAAACAGCGTGTGTGTGCGCACACACAGTCTTCTACCTTCCCGACTGAATCGCGGTAAGCAGAAACAGGCAGACAGTTTCTACCCTCTCCAGTATTCCTGGAAGAGGCTGAGACATTGCCTAAGGAATGCAGAGGTCCGTTCCTTATACCCCCGGGAAGCAGAACCCTCCGTGGAGTTTTTTCTTCCTCAAAACCCCCATGAGCGTAAGCGGGGGGGGGAGTGTTTTCCAAGCCTTCCTCCGTCCCAAGGCGGGAAAATATCGGCGGGAAATGCTGGGAGCAGCCATTTTAGGCCCCCAAATAGATGGGCCTATCGTGCATGGTCAGCACTCCCCATGGACCCTAATGAGTCTTCTCATGGCAGATAGGCTAGACCAACCTGTGGGGAACTAAACAGTTAAAAACTGCCTCTGAAGCCTTTGAGGCTATTCCAGGGGAATAAACCCCAGAATCTCACTTGGTTGTGGGGGGGTTCTTCATTATTTTTCATGGATCTGTTCCCAGATTCATTTACACCCCGCAGGTTCTGGTTATGGCTGAGAGGGCATCCCAAGACTGGGGCTGTTCCTCTGAGGACAAAGCACAGATGGGCCATCCATCTCTCAGATCTGCCAATACTTTAGGATACCCCGGTCTGGAACCCAGGGAGTCCTTTTTTCAGCTGTTATGCAAAATTGGTTCAGAGGACAAATGTGAAAGGAGACCATTCATGGCTCCACACCACATCATTCCTTAGTGGAAAGAGGTAGATGTCGGTTGTAGACCCTCAAGAGGAACAGAGACAGGGTGACCAGTGTGCCTAGGCCACCTGTAAGATCAAACATAGCAGGCATAAGTCTAGAGAACAAAGTCCCCTTCTGGGGCATGTGGACTCTGAACCAGATTCTACCACCTCCTCTTCTGGTAAAGAAGAAGAAAGGGAGTTTTCAGCGGGAGAGGATGAGATGATTGTGCCTTTGGTGCAATCTAGACTCTTTCCGCAAGAATTATAACACCGTCTCTTGCCTAAAGTATTAAGGACCCCAGATTTTCATCTAGACCTCAGGAGGAGACAGTACAGGAGCCAGACTTTCAAAACGGGGCTGAAAAATTATGACTAAGGTCTCAGTTTCACTAAGCCCCAGCCTGGACACCCAGGGTGGGGCTGGTCTCGTCGGATCTCGGGGGCTGAGCAGGGTCAGCCCTGGTTGATACTCGGATGGGAGACCACCGAGGAAGTCCGGTGCCCCCTATTAAACAGGGTTGCCTTTCCCCGCTCTTTTCTACATTATTATGAAGGCGGACTGGGAACAACCGGCTACACCCAAGGCTCATCACCACGTGCTCTCGCGATTCTATTCTCTAATGCCAGAAGTAGTTGGTCCCGTGACCAGGTTATAATCCAGCTCGGTGTTTCCACTGGATGCTGATGGGATGCCTAAAGATCATACAGATAGAAGGGGGCATTATCTTAGCCTATAAAGCTAAGAAACCTCCTCTTCCGCTATCAAGGCCTCTACTGCTGGCTTTCTCTTGGCCAGGGCTGCGTATGACTGGGCAGATAAATTGGCTTCGGCAGATAGCAAGGTGCCAAAGGAGTTCAAAAATGAACTGCAGAAAATAGCTCTGACAATTGCCTTCACCGCAGAGGCCACACTGGTTGCCATGCAGCTGTTAGCAAGAGCATTAGCATGCAGTGTGACAGCAAGTCGAAACAATTGCTCCGTCACTGGGACGTGATCTCATCTGCACAGGCGAAAATGGCAGTGGTCCCTTTCAGAGGTACTAACCTGTTCGGAGACTTTTCGGATAGGTACTTAGTGGAAGATAAAGAGAACGTTTTCAGCCTTTTCGCGATCAGTAAAGAGGACAAAAACCCTCATTTACAAGATCATTCTAAGGAAAATGGCAATCTTGATATCAAGGGGGGACGTCCTTACCTACCATGAAGAGTGAACGAAAAACTGCCAAAGGCCCCAAGAAAGAATCTTCGGCATGACTATATGGCCTTCCCGGGAAACGGTAGATAGAGAGAAGGATACAGGCATTCTCTCAAGCGTGACATACAACAATCTCAGATCAATGGGCATTAGAGACAGTGTCCCATGGGTACAAACTAGTTCCATTCCCTATCAAAGGTACATCGGAATGCCTAAGTACAGAAACCGGTTCATTCACCTCCTTATTAAGGAGGCGATACTTCACCTCCTGGACATAGGGGCGATAGAGTAAGTACCTGCGTCCCAACAGGGACAGGGCGTTTAATCTATATTCTTCGTGGTTCCAAGGGAAAATGGGTCCACGAGAAACAATTTAGATCTGAAATGGCTAAACAAACATATTGATCCAGGAAGGAGATTTTCTGACATCTTTGGATTTGTCAGAAATTTACCTCCATATACCCATTCACAATTCACACCGGAAATTTCTACGATTCAGTTATGCAAATCTTCACTTCCAGTACAAAGTTCTTCCCTTTGGCTGCTAGTCTTCTCCCAGGGTCTTTACAAAGGTGCTGGTGACCTTGGTAGCACATTTGAGGTTGAAAGGGGTGAGTCTTTCTTCCATGCCTGGACGGCGTCTTAATCAAGGCCCCCTAGAGGTGGAATGCTCACGGGCCCTAAACCTGACTACGCAGACATTAGAAGCCCACGGCTTCATTGTGAATCTGGAGAAAAGTCACGTGCTACCCACTCAGAGATCGTCCCACCTGGGGGTGGAGATAGACACGAAGCTAGACAGGGCGTTCCTGTCCCAGCAAAAGGAAATTGACGATCAAATCTCTGAGGGACCAGGTTCTTCAGAGTTCAGAGACAAAGCTAATGACTCTGGTCAAACTGCTAGGAATGCTCGCCTCCTGTCAGGAGGTAGTACAGTGGGCTCGATTCCATGTCAGGCCCTCTGCAATGGTTGTTACTGCCACACCAAGATAATCTCAAGAGAGTAAACGGATCAGTTTTTCTCCACCGGTTCGGAATATGATGGCCTGGTGGCAAAACCCACCGAGATTCAACCTCGGAGTTACCCTCCGAGACCCCACACGATCAGTAATGATGACGGACGCCAGTCTGTCAGGATGGGGACCGTATTCGGGAGGCCAGATGAACCAGGGAGAATGGTCGGTTACAGAGACGACAGAAAGCATCGATTTGCTGGGACTGAGGGTGATCCGCCTCAGACGTCTGTATCTTGCAGATATACTGTCAGGAACCCATGTTCCAGTACAAACGGACAACACTACAGCAAAAGCGTATGTGAATCGCCAAGGGGGGACCAAGGTTCGCTCCCTTCATGCGGCAGCATCCCTGATAATGATAAGGGCAGAGAAACAAACACGGAAGTCTTTGAACAGATCTGCTACAAGTTCGGAAGAATGGTCATGGGTCTGTTTGCCACAGAACTGAATCGTCAGGTTCCAGAGTTAGTATCTCGTCAACGAAATGCCCTGGCAAATGGAATAGATGCTCTAAATTATGCATGGCCTCCAGGCCTCCTTTACGCCTTTCCTTCCCTACCAATCAGGGCAGAAGTAGTATTGATTGCCCCTTTTTCTGGCCACGTCAAACCTGGTTTCAGGAACTGCAGTCTGTCAATAACAAAACCATGGCACCTGCCTCGTTGGGTGGACCTACTTACGCAGGGCCCGACAAGGCACCCATGGCCGGTACTTCTTCGGCTGGCAGCCTGGAGATTGAGCAGAAAATGTTAGAGGGACCAGGGTATCGAGATAAGGTGATTGGTACCATGTTGGCAGTTAGAAAGGTCTCTACCAACAAACCCTACGATCACACCTGGAAGGGCTCGGTAATTCAGTCTTAGAACTTGGACTGGGAACACGACCCGGGTAAGGCTTCAGGGAGAGTAGTCCTGGTTTTTTCCTACAAGATGGGCTTGGTAAAGGCCTAAGCACTAGCACACTCAGTAGACAAGTATCCGCCATTTTGGCCATCCAAAGTGCCAAACATGGAAGGTCTCTGATTAGGCATATCATATTAAGAGTTTTTTAAAAAGGGGCGATGTCCATTAATCCTCCACAGGTTCACAGGATTCCCACCTGGACTCTTAACGTGGTGCTTAGGGCCCTATGTGTATATCCATTTGAGCCTTTGGCTGAGTGTCCTCTGAAGGACCTAACCTTCAAGACTCCTTTTTGGTAGGCATAGCCTCAGCTAGGAGGGTTTCGAAAATTGAGGGCCTTGTCTATTAACAAGGAGCTCGGTATTTTCCACCAGGACAAAGTAGTCCTTCGCTTAGACCCAGCATGTATTCCAAAGGTGAATTCGGTTTTTTTCATAGGTCAGAAGAGATGGTTCTTCCCTCTTTTTGTCCCAATCCTAAACATGAAAAAGAAAGGGAATGGCATTGTTTAGATGTTCGGAGGGCCCTTAGTTTCTATACTGACAGAACTAAAGGGTGGAGACAATCGGAGACACTTTTTGTATCATTCAGAAAGTCCTCATTGGGAACACAAGTCTCCACTTACACGCTGAGTAGGTGGATTAAGGGGTGCATTATCTTAGCCTATAAAGCTAAAGGGTTAGAGGTCCCGGCCGGGATCGTTACACACTCCCTTCGGGGGACGGCTACCGCGGTAGCATATCGTTCTTTTCCCTCATTAGAAACCATATGCCGAACGGCGACATGGCAGTCGGTCCATTTTTTTACTAAACATTATAGAGTGGACACACTAGCTTCAGCGGAAGCGGCATTTGGTCGTAGGGTGCTTCAACACACTCTGTAAATCTGGGAATGCAAGCCCACCCGGTAACATAGCTTTTGTACGTCCCAGACGTGAGGAATGTCCCACGTAGAACCACTGGAGAATGGAAGGTTTCTTTCACTTACCGTGAATCTTCCTTTCTCTGTGGTTCTGAAGTGGGACATTCCTGCCCACCCGTTTTTAGGGTGCTTCCCTCTTTACAGAGTTGATACGGGGGGCAGTGGCTTTGAGAGACCACGCTGTTCCTATTATGTTTTGTGGGCTAATTTCCTTGCCCTATTGTAGTGTTTGGGCAGTTGGTACCCCCTTTGTTGGGGGGGGAAATGTTGTGTTTTCTTCTAGTTCCTTTCCGGCGGGGAAGATAATCGGGCTTGAGAAGGACTGGTTCGCCTTCAAGGGGATAAGCCCCTCCCTGCCTGGATCAAAGTTTGGAGCCGACCCTGAGGAAAGAGGGCGGAGCTTATCCCAGACGTGAGGAATGTCCCACTTCAGAACCACAGAGAAAGGAAGATTCACGGTAAGTGAAAGAAACCTTCCATTACTGGCACTTTTATTAGAGTCCAAAAACGATTCTTTAGCCGGAAGCCCATTTAGATTTCCAATCATAGGAGAGCTTAAGGTTTGAAAATCAGGATTAGAGGTTACATCCTCCAGAGCGGCCACAGGAAAAGGGTTTATCTTGCTTGACAGCTTAGCAGTAGTCGAGCAACTTTCACTGTCAGAGGTCTTCTTAACATTACTAACTACTTCCTTCTCTGTCTTGCAGTTATTTGAATCCAATAGCATGGCCATATCCGTAGCAAAGTTCATTATAATGCTGGGATGTTCAGGCCCTTCATAGGCTTTATGATTGTGTTGGAGTGGAGTCACTTTTAGAGTATCAGAGTCTAAGCTCCCACCATGATTCCCCAAGGCCAATAAGCTATTCTTCAGCAGCTCCAATCTATCCACAATGACAACTTGATCTTCTCTTGGGAGTTTTGGGAATACATCCTTCAAATCTTCCTCTACAGAATTGTCCAGATTCAAACTTGTATGGGTAAAGGCTGTAGAGGGTGAATACTCCCTTGGCAGCTTATCAGACTTATACTCCACATCTAGGGCAGGGGTTTTATCTTCCCTTAGGGAAAGGTCCATCAGGTCAGGTTGAGTAGATGTCACTTTATTCCTTTCTATGTTCATCTTACAGGTCATTGGCAGGAGAGGGACAGGTTTCAGGGTATTTTCAAATACTCGTGCCGGAAAAATCCCTTTTTTTCTAAAAACTATATTTTGCTTCATCATTAAAGAGGGAAAATGTCTGCTGTGAAACTTGAGTAGAACTCTCTGCACCTGATTCGGCTGACTGATCAATTCCATAACATCTAAATCAATTCTGGAGACACGTACACCAAATAGTGTGCTTAGATGTTTGAGTGCCATCCATCTAGTGTTCCACCTGGGAACCCTACCTTGAAAACCACAGATAGTCAGACAGATTTGCCTTGGTTGTAGGGTCAGATGAAGTCTATAGCTCCCATCTCCACTTTTGGTTGTAGGATGAAAAAAAGTGGTTGAAGCTTTATCCCTGCTTGATGGATAAGTGGTTTTCTTATTAGGCAAGTTATCAGTGCCTGGGGAATTACTGAGCTTATTCACCACGTTAGCCTTGGGTCTCATATCCGACAATTTCTCAAGCTTCTCCTTGATGTCCTTTAAATAACCTAGAGTATGCTTGACTGTAAGGAAAGTCAATTCTGTTATACTACAGAGAGTCCTCTCACAGTCACAGCAAGGCATTTGTGCTGGTGTAGAACTGGGGGAAACTTCCTCCGTGTCTATACTATCCTCCAATTTACATACTTCTTGAGCTAAAGCCGCAAATCTGTTAGAGACAGGGATTTTGTAAACAGCAGCAGTGGGGTGCCCTCCTCCGACAAAGTCATCTATCTTGGTTTGTTTGCATTTCGGAGGAGAAAAAGCCTTCTTTATTCATTGTTTATAGGGCACCTTCCACAAGGGTGATTTTATGGATCTTTTTGTGACATGATTCTGGACTATAATTCCTTTGAAGCACTCACACTTAATGAAGGAAAGGCTTTTGAAGGCTTTAAAAATGGTGCATCTTCCTAATACAACTATCTGTCAAGTCAAGATGATTGCAGAGACTGGTCCTCACAGAGGAGGAGGAGTCTGATGGAGGAGACAGCAAGGACCTAGCACACAAAGCTAAGGGCTTTCATGCACTATGCATGATATACTTTATTCTAGTACTAGGAATAAGGCCCGTTGTGGAAATGAATACAACGGGCTCTAGAAAGAGGCTCTGGGAGAGTGCCCCGGCTTTGAGCACTCAGTGACAATTTGCTGTGGCAATCTCAGCAGGGTATAAAGACAGAGTCCACCATTTTCTCCAGAGGAACTGATCTTTGCTACCTGAAGAGCAGTAGTAATTTTGAGTGATCTCCAGCCCACCCCCAAGATTGGTAACAGTGGTTCCCCAGGAGGGAGTGGCTGGTTTGGAGGGTGGAGTCTATGGCATTGTACCTGTCTGAGGTCTCACCCCTCCTCAACACTCACCCTCTCCAGGTTCGACCCCTCAAATCTCCAGGAATTTCCCAACCTGGAGTTGACAACCCTATCTCCCTCCCAGCCAACCATCAACCTACCTTTAGTTTTCCATCTCCTCCCCCTCCCTCCTAGAGAGCAGTTGTAATTTTGAGTGATCTCCAGCCCCCACCTGGAGATTGGCAGCAATGGTTCCCCATCAGGGAATGGCTGGATTGGAGAGTGGAGTCTATGGCATCGTACCTGTCTGAGGTGCCACCCCTCCTCAAACCTCACCTTCTCCAGGCTCCATCCCTCAGATCTCCAGGAATTGCCCACCTGGAGTTGGCAACCTGATCAGGACTGGGCCCAAGAAGTTTTCTTCCAAAGGCCAACATAGGTGTGGAAAGGGCCTTTTACTGACAGAGGAAAAAGTACAGGTGCCAACTCTGATTAGGGAAATACCTGGAGATTTGGGGGGGTGGATCCTGTGGAGGGCAGCATTTGGGGTGTGTGTGGAAGGACTCAGCAGGATATAATGCCACAGAGTCTACCCTCCAAAGCAACCATTTTCTCCCGGGGAACTGATCTTTGTCATCTGGAGGTCAATTGGAACAGTGGGAGATATCCAGGTCCCACCTCAAGATTGGCAACCCTAGGGGAAAGTCAGCCGCACAGCAGGGAGTTGAAGAAAATGGTTGGATGGTCACTGGCCCACCTCGTTAGTCAGCCAGCCATGCTGAAGCTAAGCAGGAGAGAGCGCCTTTTTCCATTTATTTTGACAGGAAAGTGGTCGTTGGGGAGGGGGTTATGGGCGGGGGAGGGGTTATGCTGAAAGTCCTTTGTTTTTTTATTCACAGAACCAAGCTTGGGTGCCAACCAATAGCCACTGAGGGGACAGTCCCTCACAGGAGGCAAGAGAACTGTCTTCCTCAGGAGAGAGAGCTGTCTGTCAGTAAATCTGACATGCAAAAGGGGGAGTGGGGGGGAAGAGGAGCAGACCCAGCACCTGGCCAATGGCACGCGAGTACTCTTGAGTGGCGGCTGATGGGCCAATGGCTGAGGGAGGGCATTTTACAGCCAATGGGAGCGCATGGAATCTTGCGAAACCAAAAGATAATTATTATAAGGAGAGATTACAGCAAGCTCCTTTTTATGTACCAGGACAGTTATCCATAAACCAACATGTGGCTGTCTTTAGGTTTGATTCAGGCTAAGGAATTTCTACATTCTTGACTTGCTCCTCATTTTCTTGGGAGTCTATCCACAAGCAGTGGAATAAGTTTGAGCTTGATTCTCCTTCTGCATTTGAACAGTTGTGAAGTTAGTTAATTTTCTTCCACGTGCCATAAATAATGAGGATTTTCAAGGGAGGGTGTTGCTGTCACCATTGGCATCACAGCAAACCACCCTTTTTAAATTTTGTTCCTGCTTTATCGATATATCAGTATTATGGCTGCATTTTTAAAGGCACTAAAATATCAATATATCAATATAATATTGTGATGACAGTTTAAGCAGGTTCTCTGAATTCCCAGCTTTCATTTTTAAAAAGTCTCTTGCACCTTCCTTCACAAATCCTCCAGGAGTATTTTTTCACTATATCTCTACAAGGGCAGAGGTTGTGGACTTACTTTGTTTTAATAAAAGCTGGAAATTCAGAGAACCTGCTTAAACTGTCATTACAACGCTATATTGATTAATTTTAGTGCTGGGTTTTTTAAAAATTAAAAAGGAAACCACTCATCTTCAGGGCAGGGAGGAGGAGAGGAGTGGTTTGATGATGATGACATGGAAAATGGGCTGGAGCTGGGTGGGAGTGGGCGGGACAAAGAAAACTGACAGAAACATTATGCACCAGGAATAAGGTGACTCAAAGTCAGTTTCCAGAACGAGATTGAGGTAAAAGTGGTTTTAAAAGAATCCTAAAAAGACAGGGGTAAAGAAAAAAATGAAGTGAAAACTAAAGGCACAAATGTGTGTGAAAATTACAGATAAACCGAAACAGTATGGATCCAAAACTGATGGGGAAAACCCATGCTGAAAAGCCTTAATTTTTCCACTAATAGAAAATGAGGAGCAATTTCTACCTTCCTACTGCAGATTCCTTTCATGTCATTCCTCAGGGTCCTTTATCCTCCAGGAGTATTTAATGGAAATCAGTGTGCTCCAGTGGGATGGGGAAGGCAGGAAAGTTCCACTGATGGAAAATTCCATTTGCCCCCCCAGTCAGAATAACAAGAAAGGCAACAGTTTGGAAGTAAACAAGTGCCACTTTATTAACTGTTTAACATAACAGTGTGGCAAGGGACAAACTAAGCGAGCACGGAACAGGCAAGGCAGGCGTCACTCCCTGACCAACCTCCTGCCTTTCATGGGCAGGTCACCCAGCCCCAGTCTTGAGCCAACGGTTTGGCTCGCGCTCGGCAGCCCAGCAATTGGTTGCCACTCAGGAGCACCTACCCCTGAAGCCTTCAAACTTGCAGGGAGGAGCCTGCCCCAAGAGGTTCGCAGAGGTGATCACCATTCCCCACCCGGGGAATCCTAAAATCCAAAGGCAGTTCCTGATGACCCCCTGTTCCCCAATGGGAATATGCCATAAGGTGGTGAAACAAATTGCCGTCACCCTCATCCCGCATGGCTAAATACCAGCGTAAGGCCAGCACGGGGCATAACTCCACCTCAGAACAACGGCCCAGCTCAATAACAGAACCTTTGCCAAGTTGGTCAGTCTTTGACCTCCTAAGCGTGATCCTGACTTTAGAATCAGCAGGTGAATGTCCCACTGGTCAAACACTATGCCAGATATATCCTGGCGAGAGCCCACCACTAACTCACTGATCTGCAGTGCTCCAAACAAGGTGACCAGTGATGCTGCGTGGAACAGTGCGGCCTCATATCCATCCATGCAAAGTGTGTGCCACTGTGCATTGAGCTCCCATAGCACTGTTGGGGTCAAAGGTTACTGGGTGTCTGTAACCTTGCCACCTTCCTGTGACAAGCCTGCAAGCATCTTCTGTCTTCTCATACCCTGATGCCTCACTGGCATAAGCTAGAAATGACAGCTTGCCCCTAATGGAACGAGCTGACAGGCCCCTACGTCTCAGTGACACACAAAATTGCATCAAATGGGACACTGGTATGGGCCAAACTTGACTCATTCCTGCTTCCTCCCTAAAGGACAGGAACTGCTTACCCACCCTCTTATAAGCTCTCCAGGTGGACAGGACGAGAGCTAACCAGGGCCATGACCCTAGGAGACTTGGATGTCAATGAGTTAATCACATGTACTGTGGCCAGATTGATGCACCAGAAGTGGACTGTATGGTTGGCAAGCTCTGTTGACCAAATCCACACTGCTATGACAATCAGAGAAAATTCCAGGAAGGTGAGGTCTTTGACCCACCCTGCCTGAAACCATTCCCCCAGCCAGTCCTTAGCACACCAGCATCCACTGAAATAGACTCCAAAGCTGGAGGAGCCTGCAGCATCAGATGTAACCTGCAGCTCAGCTTCGACCAGAAGGTCCTCCCTCCAAAAAGACACCCCATTATATGAATTCAATTTTTTTTTTCCATACAGGGAGGTCATCTCTTATACCCTTGGTGACCCTAGTCCTATGGTGCAGTAAGTACAAGCCCTTCATGGACTCCCATAGTCTCCTGACAAATGCCGGTTGGGTGGCACAACTTTGCATGCAGTCCCCAGCCTCCAATGGCCTTACTGGGAGGCCGGGAGCTCAGTTGTATATAACTGTTGGTATTTTTATCTCTCACTCTTGAGTTCCAGACAAAGAAAGTGGCTCTCTTTGTTATCAGGACTGCACACTTATAAAATAGAATGAAGAAAGAACTGTGGCAAAGTTCTTCCCTGAATTTATTTTTTAAATCAAAAGAACATTGTGCTTTTTTTAATGGAGTACTCTCAGCTCTTTTTCTGGTGAACCAACTTTGCCCAGTTAGGACAGAGGGTCTGACTGGAGGGTCTGGTTGATCTTTGTGATACTTAACTTTGTCCTTCCATATTTTTTTTTGGCAATGTTCAATATTGAATTTTACTGTGTACATATGTCTATCACCCTTTCCTACCCAATGGGACCCAAAGTGGCTTACACCATTTTCCCCTCCTCCTCTATACTTACAACAACCATTTGAAGTAGGTTAGGTTTAGAGAAAATGACTGCTACAAGATCACCCTTTGAGTTTCCATGGCTGACTGAGAATCTGAAGTTACCAAATTCTAGTCTGACACTCTTACCTACTACACTATGCTGTCTTCCATTTTAGGCTTGCAGGATTCAATGCATTATTGATAAATTTGTTTCCATGGATCTGTTATCTAACCTTATGTAATTACCCCAACTTTTCCAGTACAGTGATTGTCTCTCATTTATTAGAGAACATATTTTGTGCCACGCTTCTTTGCCAAGGTTTAAGGTGGCATTACACATTTGCACAATTTTTATTAGGCTTGAATGGCTAATTCAATTTGTGTATTCAGACCTGTTCAAGTAAAAACAAGAACAGATGGATTGCAGTACAAACTAACAAATTATTGGTAACTGAAGCCTAAAAAATATTAGGTGTCTTAAATGATGAAACATCTGTTGATGTAAATAACAGTTCCTTATACATCTAGTTTGTTGTTTCCTCCACATTTGAAGTATTTGTGAAACAGTGCATAAGAAAACCCTGCAGGATCAGACCAAGCATCAGTCAAGTCCAGTGTATCATTTTTGACAGAAGCAGTAAGCTTCTGGAAAACACACGTCAGATATGGAGAATGACCTGAATCTATGAAACATTTTCTGGGGAAATGTTTTGTGTTCAGAGGTTAAGCTGTTTTAAAATGTGTGACCTTTTGGCAATTAATTGAAGAAGTGTTGACTTTTTTAGCATATTGTTTATTGAACATTTTCAAGATCTGTGGAAAAAGCTAGTACATTTTTGGCATTTTATTGAATGAACATTTTTATACATAAAAGAGCTTCTAAAATACAATGACATTCTGAAAGTTTTGGATGCAGTTTAAAGGCCGCAATCCAGAACAACATGCAGATCCACATATGTAGCCGAAGGTTTGATCCTTCCTCACTCCACCCCACACTTCCTCTGCTCCCAATATTACAGGCACAATCCTTCTCGGTGTTATGAGCCATTATTGAAACTCATCTGCTTTCGAAAGTGCTTTATGGTGCTACATACTGTTGCCAGAAAAGGCAAAAAGTAAAAACCTCTGTTATGACCCCAGTGGGTCGCCGCCTTCTTTTGCCACCACCCAGGGTACCCTCTCAAGCCCAACCAAAATGCCCCTTTTACAGCCGAGAAAACACAGGCATGATGACCAGCCAGAGAATAAAACAACGGTTTATTAAAAACAATACTGGGGCAAGGAAAACAAGACAAGGTGCTTTAAAAAGATATAACAGCATTTAAAGGAAAAATAATCAAACCTCTAACGCGACTACCTAGTTCACTTAACTAGTTACTACTTAAGGCCTACAGCCCTCTATAAACCAGGCTTGTCCCTGTAACTCAATCTGTCCCCTAAGTGAGGGATCTTTCTCCTCAAACCAAACTGTCCCTTCACTAAGTCCGCAGAAGAGCAAAAGAATCGTTTCCTCACAGCACACAGAGTTTATATCACAGTCCAGTTTAGCTCTGTGAGAGGAAAGAACACCATTTTCCACAGCTCACAGCTTAAGTCAGACACCCCTCACAAAATATCTAACAGTCTCCTCAGAGAATCTCTGTACTCTGATTGGCTACCACTGTTGCTAAGCATTGTGGGGGTTGTAGGCTGTCTGCTTCCCACTCCCAGGCAGGTCTCTTAAGGCCTACTAGGTCCAGTCCTGCACAGATCTCCAGGGGCCTACACAGATCATGACAACCTCTGTTCCACGTTTGTGAGCTATTGCTTGTGCATCTTGAATGTACCCAAAGAGAGCAGGCCATCAATATCAGTTATTATGTAAATCTCAATGTATAGCCAGTGTTTACAATCATTTAACTCCAATTCAAAATAATGGGCATGATCCAAGGAAAATTGTGCCATAAGCTGAATTCTAAGTTGTCGACCAGGAGATTAAGCACCATTACATTCAATAGGGACTTCCTTCCCAGTAAATGTGTTATGACAGGCTGGAAGTGGAAGACAGTGCACAGTCCTACTCAGTTCAATGGCCTTGGATTACCTAACTTTCTTTTGATCCGACCAACAACCATTATTCCTGAAAACAAAGTCTTGATCGAGAAATAGAACAAAGTTTGAATCCAGTGGTACCTGTAAGACCAAAAAAGTTTTATTCAAGGTATGATGTTTTGTGCACATGCACACTTCCTCAGATACATTGAAATGGAAGTTATCAGTCCATACATATAGGTAGAAGGTGAACAGCAAATTAACATACAACATAATGAAAATGTCAGAATTGGAGACTGATGTGTAAATGTATCCTTCTCAATTGTGGGATGCTAAGAGTAATTAATTGAGACCCTTTGGTTACACTAGATGTAACACTGCACCTCAAAGAATAGGATGGTGTGAGTTACCTCCATGCTTGAGAGAAGACTGGTAGAGTCTAACAACAGGGTCTCAGTTAATAACAGGGTCTTAGTTTGGTCCATGCATCTGTTCAAAACTTCATTATATTGCATGCTAATTTGCTGATCACACTGTACCTATATGTATGGACCAATAACTTCTGTTTCAGTGTATCTGAGGAAGTGTGTGTGCACACGAAAGCTCATACCTTGAATAAAAATTTGTTGGCCTTAAAGGTGCCACTGGACTCAAACTGTGTTCTACTGCTTCAGACCAACACAGCTACCCACCTGAATCTATCTTGATTGAGAAATGTGATTGTAAGAAAGAAAAACAGTGGAACATCCTGTATTTTGTCATATCGTCATGAGGGTAAATGTAAAAGATAAGGGGTTGGATCCCAAGGGGTCCCCTCTCAGTAACATGATGGAGGGTATTGTGGACTGTTGCAGGAGTGGGGAGGCAGTAAAATTGTGCTCCATGAGCAGAAATCGTGTTTATGGAAACATCTAGTGTGGATGCAACCTATAGAATTGTATCCACAGAACCACTCGTGGAACAGAATTTTCCCTCCCTCCATTGAAACACTGTTTCCAGGGTGTAGGAGACTCCCTGTATAAATCATTGGTGCGACCTCATTTGGAATACTGTGTACAGTTCTGGTCACCACATCTCAAAAAGGATATTATAGCACTGGAAAAAGTGCAGAGAAGGGCAACTAGAATGATAAAAGGGTTGGAACACCTTCCCTATGAAGAAAGGTTAAAACGCTTGGGGCTCTTCAGCTTGGAGAAACGACGGCTGAGGGGTGACATGATCGAGGTTTATAAGATTATGAATGGGATTGAGCAGGTTGAGAAAGAAGTACTTTTCTCCCTTTCTCACAATACAAGAACTCGTGGGCACTCCATGAAATTGCTGAGCAGTCAGGTTAGAACAGATAAAAGGAAATACTTCTTCACCCAAAGAGTGATTAACAGATGGAATTCACTGCCACAGGAGGTGGTGGCAGCTACAAGCACGGACAGTTTCAAGAGGGAATTAGATAAACATATGGAGCAGAAGTCCATCAGTGGCTATTAGCCACAAGGTATAGATGGGAATTCTCAGTCTGGGGCAGGTGATGCACTCTATTCTTGGTGCTGGAGGGGGCAGCAGTGGGAGGGCTTCTAGTGTCCTGGCCCCACTGCTGGACCTCCTGATAGCACGTGGTATTTTTGGCCGCTGTGTGACAGAGTGTTGGACTGGATGGGCCATTGGCCTGATTCAACATTGGCTTCTCTTATGTTCTTATGTTCTGGGAATATTGGTAGGAGCAGTGCATGGTGGTGGTGGGGAAGGAAATCTGCAAAAATTGTCTCACTTCTCCCACAGATGAGGCCTTCTGTTGGCATAAAATTAGCATTGGATCTAACCCATGGTGTTAATTTAAATTTCTTCCATCTCTGTCTCTTTTCACTTTTAAGAAGATGTTGGAGCAATCCCAGCAAAGCATTTTCCAAAACATGTTGCAGATTTACATGCCAGTAATGGGTTTACTGAAGAATTTGAGGTATGCCATATTACCCCATTAAAACAAATATTACAAATAATGTTAAGAGTGACACAGATTCAAAGCCATGCTTAAGCATTCCTGGGTGTTAAAATCCTAGATATCCATGCTACTATGCCATGAGACTTTCGGGGAGGGGGGTTAGCCCCCAGTCATATTGTTTATGACCATGAAGTGTGATCTGTGTCCAGATGTGATCAAGTTGAATATATGTATCATCTGTCCTTTGGAGTATGGATTCCTATATTTGACTATGAAAAGATAAAAACTCACACTTGCAAGGAGTGTGAATATAATGTTGTTTGCATAGCTAGTAGTGGGACATCCATACATAAGCTACTCAGAATCTAAATGACTAAGACATAAGTGTTCTCTCTTTGCTTTTCCTGAACCTCAATGCAAAGTTGTATACCTCTCCTTAAGGTAGATGAGAGGGCTTCATATGTCTTGCAAGTTTTTGCATCTCACCCCAGGAGAGAAATGTGTCAACTTCACATATTACATAGGAAGCATGGAAAGAGAAAGTGCAAATCACTCACACTTCTTTGCCTGTACTTCTGTACATCTTTTGAAACTACTTTGGATAAAGATGGAGTACTTCTGCTGAACAATATTTGAAGCATTTGGTCAAAACAATGATTAGATGACGCACTGTTGTTGTTAATCCAGAATCATAGAGGCCCAGCTTTTCAGCATTTATGTTTGTTGCATTTCAGTTGTGTTTTCAGTTGTTAATTTAGTTTTTACAGTGTCACTAACACAAACAAATAATTTAAGTGATAGTGATTGGGTGCTATGAGATTGAGATTATTAAGAATAAATTCATTAAGCACCTCCTTTCTGTGCCTCACATCACTGAAATAGAATTTAACTTCATTCGCAGTTCATGTATGTTAGCTCTTCAGAGCATGACGAAATGCTTGTATGTTCTTCATGGGAAAGTTTTCATTCAATATTTGTATTAACAAAACAAGTAAAGTAATTTGAATCTACAAACCACTTTCCCTGGATTAGACTACCATTGAAATCAACAGATACTAAATCTTGCTTGTGCATTGAATCAACCATTCCAGTTCATTTTAATCACTGGGCATCTTGCCATTGACTCCAATGGAAGGTAGATTATGTCTCTAGTCACTAAAAACTATGTTTCCAGGTGAATTTCTTTTACTTTCTATGTTCTTTATTAGAATGGCCTAGCATGGTTCTATTATAAATGTATACCTATATGTGTATAGTTATCTCATAACCATAATTACTTTCCATTGTATTTGTAATATATAAACATTTACTCATTTGTTGTGTGCTGTGAAATTTGATTTATTTTTACCTTTTTTGCATTCATTCCTTCATTAGACACTGAAAGAGTTTTACCAGGTAAGGAATTCTTTCAACATATTTTATTTTAGTAAAGAACTAGTTGCGATATCATGCATTAATTGTGGGATGGGGACGCTGTGTGCAAATGTGTGTATAGGTATGTATTGTAAATCTCATGTACTGGTTTTCTTTTTCAGGAAATCCAGAGCTGTACTGTAGATCTAGGTATTACCTCAGACAGCTCTAACCATCCTGACAACAAGAATAAGAATAGATATATAAACATTGTGGCCTGTAAGTAATTGTGTTCATCTGTTGTGCCTGTGAGCATCATACATTGTACTGCTCATGTTCAAGGACCAAGTGAGCATCTTCTGGCTCACCTAGTCCTGGACATTATTTTTCAGGGCAGTTATGCTATTGCAATAAATGGCTAAGGTTCAGAGCTAGGATTGCCAGGTGTGCTATAGCAGGAGACCTCCCAGCAATGTGCCTCACTTCTGGTCAAAACCAGAAGTGATGTGGGATGCTCTAGGATTTGCAAAAAACTTCATTTTACCATAGAGTGTTGCATATCCTAGAGCATTCCATGACATCACTTCTTGTTTTCACCAGAAGGGACAACAGTGGATCAGCTGAGCTAGTCCCTGCCCTGTAAATGCACCCAGGAATTGTTGGCTGTGGCCTGTGGCCTGGCAACCCTAGTCAGGGATAGACGGTCAAGAGAAGTTATTCATCCCTGGAGCTAAGCTACATAGCTCTATTGAGCTAGGCAGGATTTCATAAACATTTATCTTTACCCCCTTCTCCACCCATTGATTCATCATGGATCACCCACTTGTATTTCTCATTTTAAATATATTAGTAATTTGCTTTGCCCTATCATTTTTCTATTGTAGGTAGTATAGTAGATCCATGTTTCTTTCTTTGGTTTGATTTACACAACTCTGCATGCTCCAGAGGAAGTTATATAAGTCCAGTTAATCCAGTTTGGTGTAGTAGTTAGGAACATGGACTCTAATCTGTAAGAACTGGGTTTGATTCCCCACACCTCCACATGCAGCTGCTGGTGTGACCTTGGGTCAGTCATAAGTTCTTTCAGAGCTATTCTCTCAAGGGCAGTTCTTGAGAGAGGTCTCTCAGCCCCACCTACTTCACAGGGTGCCTGTTGTGGGGAGGGGAAGGGATTGTAAGCTGCTCTGAAATTTCCTCAGGTAGTGAAGGGCAGGGTATAAATCCAATCTCCTCCTCCGCCTCCTCCTCCTCCTCTTCCTTTTGCAATTTTCTTTAAATTTTGGTTGTTAATTCCACCACTTGCCCCCACAAACAAACTGAAAAATGCAAATTTGCATATATATATATATATATATATATATATAAATACAAAGGCCCAATCTTTCTGAAATCATGAGTAATTTGTTATGGGCAATAACAAGTGCCCCCAAACTGGACATATAATTCCACTGACATCTAAAGACCAGGGGTCTTTTGGGGGGGGAGCGCACCGGAGCACAGCTCCGGGAGCTAAGGAGCCAAGCCCCGCCCCCAGCCGGCGTCCCTGGGAGTCTTTCAGGCAGCCGAATGTCAATTTCACCTCCATTATATCCTATGGGCCATTGAAGTCAATGGTGAAAACATAGGGTATATTATGGGGGCTGGAGGAGGGGGTTTGAGGGAGAGGCTCCAAATTCACAGGGTAGCTGATGGAGCCTCTCCCCAAGATACCCACCAAGTTTCAAGGACATTGGATCAGGGGGTCCAATTCTATGGGCCCCCAAATAGGTTGCCCCTATTCCCTCCATTGTTCTCTATGGTGGGACAAAAGTAAGTTTTTTCCCACCATAGAGAACAATGGAGGGAATAGGGGCAACCTGTTTGGGGGCCCATAGAATTGGACCCCCTGGTCCAATGTTCTTGAAACTTGGTGGGTATCTTGGGGAGAGGCTCCATCAGCTACCCTGTGAGTTTGGAGCCTCTCCCTCAAACCCCTCCCTCCATCCCCCAGAATATACCCTATGTTTTCACCATTGACTTCAATGGCCCATAGGATATAATGGGGCCAAATTGCCGCAGAATTTCTTTCATTCCCTCCTTTCCTTCTCTCTTTTTCCTCTTTCCCTCCTTCTTCTCTTCTCTCTTTCTTTCTTTCCCACCTTCTTCTCTTCCATTTCTTCCTCCTTTCCCTATTTCCCTCCTTCTTCCCTCTCTTTCTTTCCCTCCCCTTTCCTTCTCTTTCTTTCCCTTTTTCCTCCTTCTGTGGCCCAACTCTCATGAGAAGGAGTTTAAACTTTAAACCTCTTCTCTTAGCTCCCCCATCCAGACCAGCTGGGGAAGGGAAGGGGAGGCTTTTGAAGATGCCTCCCCCCCCTTTTGCTTCCCCTTCTGACATCACTTCTGGTGATGTCAGGGGGCGTGGCATATGCTAATAGACTAATAGCTCATTAGCATATCATATGCTAATGAGCTCCTGCAGCTGTTTTTCTACGAAAAGACCCCTGCTAAAGACTTATGCAGCAAATTCAGTGGAGCCCAGGTGAGCCTCAAGATGCAGATGTACATCTTCATCTGCACACACAGAAAGCTGCTTTTGCACATAGTAAGGCTTAGAGTCGTTGAATTCAGTTACTCCTGTTCAAGTACAGAATGCTTGCATGGTTCAAATGAATTTTGTGTATGGCTATAATAGTCTTCCTTTTTAAAAGTATTTTCACAGAAAAATATTATGTTGCTAAAATGCCAGTAGTTGTAACCTCTTTTTCCCCCCTTCAATGCAGACGATCACAGTAGGGTTAAGCTTGCACAACTTTCAGACAAGGATGGAAAACTGACTGACTATATTAATGCCAACTATGTTGATGTAAGTACACTTTCCTTGCACTTGGCCTACATAGTGGCTGGGGTAGAATTTTTGCTTCAGTAGCTACAGATCAGAGATATTTTCTTTTCTTTTTCAGTTTTATGAAGAGAGGAAGCCCATTCAGGTTCTAGCAAGTGAAATCATAGGCTGAATTAATGAAGAAAGGATATTTTATATTCTAGTGCCTGTATATAGGATCCAGGGTGGGTGTATTCAAGAGGAGGCTGATTGAGAGGGGCATATTCTTTGTTTATTATGGCACATTTTTAGCTCACTCTTCCCTTAAAGAAGATGGAGACATACATGTGATGTTTCTTTACAAGAATCTTGAGGTGTAGACTAGGTTGATAGATAATGGTTGTCCCAAGGTTGCTCTGTGAGTTTCATGGGTGAGCAGAGATTTGTCCCTTGTGAGACTATGCATCATTTAATATTCCATAAGGCCTCAGATTGCAAAATACCACTTCTTGTTGATACCTGGATTGACAGCTCTAGTTTCTTCAAAACTTGCACATCAAATGATGAATTTTCTTCATAAAGCTGTCTGTAGGACTGATAAATTTGTGTTAGGAATATTTCATGATGTCCCTTCAAGATAGCATGGATCAAGGGATGGAAAGGGTTTTCTCACTACTGAGTATATTTATGTCATGAAATATGGTTTGTGCTACCAGAAGCATGAAATTCAGGTTTAAAACTTCTGGTAAATCCAAAGGCTGCAAGATGGCACAATCTTGTGTGTGCTGAATTAGCTCTGTTTGCTCAAAAAGACGTGTTCTGCATGCAATACAGAGGCAGAAATCCCAAAAGCCCATGCAACTACTACATAGTCATATTATTGTGCACGTTTACCTTAATGCAATACATTTAACTATGGACTTTGGCCATAGTCCTTTACTGTTCAAACTATTGGATTCTGAAATCATTTTTTAACATCAAACTTTCAGCAATAAATGTCATTCTCCCAGAGGATTTCAGCCTTTGTGGATGAACCATATTTCTCTTTCCTTCTTCTTATGTGACATATTAATTAATCAACACTTTTATTTTTAATGTAGGGTTACAACAGACCAAAAGCTTACATTGCAGCTCAGGGGCCTTTAAAGTCAACAGCCGAAGATTTCTGGAGAATGATTTGGGAACATAATGTGGAAGTCATTGTAATGATAACCAACCTTGTTGAAAAAGGAAGGGTACAATTATTTTGTTAAGATTCTTTGTTTTCTTTTAATATATGTTTACTGAGTTCAGTTACCAAGCTGCAGCTTCATTCATTATGAACAGTAGTTCTTAAGGTGGGATGAAATGAATGCTCACTACTGTTTTAGTATACAGTGTTCTCTGTATACATATTTCATAAAAACCACAGACATTTGCAATTGCCTCATTCTGAGAGAACTAAAGAAAAGTTCAGAATTAAACATTTTCCTTTTTTCATAGTTCATCGTCATGAAAAGTAATCTTGGTCAATGTCATTTTAAGATGTAAGAGTGTGGTATCTTGTTAAGCTTCCTAGGGCCATATTTCCTTTTCCCCCTTTAAATGGAAATTAAATACAAAATACAGGTAGTTATTAAGAATCAGGCAGACCAGTTCTGAAAATGACCAGTCTGTGGAGAAATCCTCTTGTTTGCAGTTAGCAGCACATGTACCCAGATGTGCAACATTGTCAAAGTTCATTTTCAGATAATATATTATTTAACTATTGTATGTTCCTTTGACTGGCAGAGAAAATGTGACCAGTACTGGCCTTCTGACAGTAGTGAAGAATATGGAAACTTCTTAGTCACTCAGAAGAGCATTCATGTGCTTGCCTATTACACTGTGAGGAATTTTACTATTAGGAACACCAAGGTGAAAAAGGTAGGTAATATAAATGTCTATAATTGTATGGCCCAGGCTAGCCTTATCTCGTCAGATCTTGGAAGCTCAGCAGGTTCAGTCCTGGCTTATATTTGAATGGGAGACTTCCAAGGAACACCAGGGTCGTGATGCAGAGGCAGGCAATGGCAAACCACCTTTCAGTGTCTCTTACCTGGAAAACCCCATGGGGGTCACCATAATTGAGCTATGACTTGATGACAAAAACTAACAAAATAAATGTATAACTTCCACACAGTAAGAAATCACAGACTTTAAAAAATATCATTGTGGGGAACATTTGCTTCTTTCAAGGAGTCCTTGCATCAGAAAAATTCTCATGAAATTCCAGATTTAATGTGCACAAAGCACTTCTTCCTTTCTGTTCTAAATATAGTGACCCTTTTGTGGAAATCGGACTTGTCTAAGGCTTTATCCAATGGGCAGCCTCCTGCAAAGCTGACTTATTGCAGTAGGACTTAATCAGAATTTGGAGGAAGGAAGTAGTACCAAGCAGCTTGGGAAGTTTTTTACTTGGGTTGCTTTTCTGAATTCTCTCTTCTGCTTTCTGGACTAGATGTGCTCATCCCAGAGATGGTCTGTTTTCTGGGTTGTGTTTGTAAAGTGTTTCTTTTGTTTGTTTGCTTTTACTCACCATCCAAACTGACGTTCTCTAGGAACTTTATTTATTTGCAAACCAAGACAGCTAATACATTAAAAACATACATAATCAAAACACATGTTAAAAACAATTAAAACAAAACATTCAAACAGTTAAAATCAAGCTAACAGTTAAACCAAGTGTTTGCAGTTTGCCCAAATCTTGAAATAAAAAGTTATCTACTGATGCTTACATGTTTGTGGTCACAAAATACTGTCAAAAAGGGTAATGAAGGTGAAGTGATAGGTGTTCCAGCATGCTTATCCTTAAATGCAAATGTGATTTGTATCTGTATTTGAAGAAGAGTGTTTGCACACAAAAGCTTATGGCTTGAATAAAACCTTGTTGGTCTTAAAAGTGCCACTGGACTCAAATTTTATTCTATTGCTTCAGACCAACATTGGCTACACACCTGGGTCTAGTGTCTTCCGTGTCATAGACATGAATGATTCTCAATAAGTCTGACAGTTCATGTGTTACATTAGCATGGGGCTTACCTGTTAATCTGAAGCAGTTTCCAGACAAACCTTAGGAATGCACTATGATTGGGGGTGGGATCTTAGAAAACACTACTGTGATTGCTACAGATGTTAAGAATGGAGATGTAAAAAAGGGTAATCTCCTTTGAAAAAATTAGAAAAAATTATGTGAAAAAATCTGGTGTCCTTATGCTGTAATGGAGCACAATTTGCATAAAATCTGGGTCTTTATAAACCCCTGCCTAGATTTTAAGATAAATTTAATTCATTTAATAAGTAGGTTAATCAACTAAAATTTTAGTTGTGCTTATGATCAACATGCAAAGTGCATAACACAGATCTGATTGATAATGGTCTACTGTTGCAAATTGTAACTTCAGAGAAGCTTTCTCACAGAAGAGGTTCACTATAAAATTTGTGTGCTACCTGCAGTGGGAAGCTGCTGCATCTTCTATAAGCAGGCTGCTCCAGTATTGTTTTGCTCATTGTGAGGATCCAGGGGGGCCTGCAACTGCTTCGTGGTTCCAGCTGAGACCCCCAGGGCTGGCAAAGGCCTTAGATGTAGATAGAGGATGGGGTTTAACATCACCTTGTTCCTCCTCATCATCACTTCCCAAGTCTTTTCTCCACAGCCTGGACAAGACCTGGAGCCCCTTCCCGAGCCCTCCATTTGGCCCTTTATATGGGCCAGCCTTATTCATGCACATGCCCAAGAGTCTTCCCTGAGCTCCCAAACTTGTTTCCCATTTGCCTGATATTCTGGCTGGTCTGTCCCACTGACAGCAGCTGCTGGCAGCTCCTTAAAGGGGGGCTATGCATTACCTGGCCCAGTGATGCTGGCCTCTTGCTACTGGGGTGGCCATAGGAGTGGTTGGTAGCCCAAAAGTCAGGGCCACCTGTTGCAGCCCAGGTAAATTTGGGAGAATGTCCTGCCTTATTCACTCACATGAACACTTATGTAAGATGGGATCTGCAAATGCTCAGAGATACCTCAGAATCTGTATGCATCATCTCTCAGTTTGTTTTTTGTCATAGAATGTTGACTGTGTCATTTCTGTAATGAAGTAATTGTCTCTATTTCTGCTTTGATAGCTAATTATTATTTTTTATTGTAGGGTTCCCAGAAAGGGAGGTCTAGCGGCCGCTTAGTTTCTCAGTATCATTATACTCAGTGGCCTGACATGGGTGTCCCTGAATATACTTTGCCAGTGCTCACATTTGTTCGAAAAGCATCATATGCCAAACGCCATGCTGTGGGACCAGTTGTGGTTCATTGCAGGTCTGTTTATCGGGGGGGGGGGGTAAACTGAAATGTATTTATTTGTACATATTGATAAGATGACTCTTCATGGTATCTCAAGGGTGCTGACCTTAAATACAGGTTCATTAAAACAATAACAATATATTATAACAAATCTACTATAAAAATGTTATAGAAAACTGCAGAAAATTTGCTGAGTTTGTTGCTCTTGTGCTTAAAATCTTTATAGCAAATTCTACAAAATTTGTTACAAGAGATCAAAAAGTCAGCCAGGAAGCATAAAAACTCCAGATTAACAAAAAGAAAAATCTATGTAGAAAAGCACTGCCTTGCAGTCATCCCTGAGAGTACACTGTAGAGGGGCCTTCAGGCAGTCTGATAAACAGGATTGAGGCACCAGTGGAGAATAGGCTGAAGAAATGCACAATGCTTAGTGCAGAGGTGGAAAATGGTCAGTAAAATCAGTAAAAGTCAGTTTTTTCATCTTGGTCAGTAATTTGTCAGTTTTTTAAAAAATTGGTCAGTAAAGTCAGTATTTCTTTGATTTTTGTGAATGCAGTTGTTGTTTTTCCGTTTTCATTACTGCATTTTTGGGGAAACATGGTGACTTCCCAGTGAGAAGACAGATTGTTTTCAGTTTAGTTATGAAGAACTTTAAGGACTTTGTTCCTAAGTGTAAAAGTGATTTGGAGAGATCTTCCACAAAGTATAGAAACATAATTAATCTCTTAAAACATGAGACAATGAAAGTAGAGGTGATGGATATTGTGGGATTCTGCATGGCACAGCTCATGCTAGAAGGAGTTGAGAAAGCAATGGAAGAAGAGGACAAGGGGAAAAAATGCTTGTGGATGCAGTGCAGAAAACTGTTGAGGAATGAAAGAGTTCATGAATAACTTTATTTATTTATTCAATTTATACCCTGTCCTCCCCACCGGAGCGGGCTCAGGGTGTCTTACGAAGAGATTAAACATATAGGTAACAAATTATACACAATCTTAAAACAAATAATAAAACTATATTATCATAAAGTGCTAGTAAGTGATCAGGTACTTATAACAATGCTTACAAGAGGCAAAACCAATACTAGTGTTGTAATCAGATGATCTATATTGGTGGTTGGCTCATCTTGGTCTCTATATTTAGGCAACAGCACAGGCCAAGGACCAGGGCACTGGCACTTCTCAATTATTTGATATGGCTCCTTAGTCGAAGAACTGGAGGAAGAGCTCCATCTTGCAGGCCTGTGGAACTGTAAAGGTCCTGAGGGCCCTGATCTCTTCTGGAAGCGCATTCCACCAGTACAGAGCCACCACTGAGAAGGCCCAGGCCCTGGTTGTGGCCAGCCTGGCATCTTTAGCACCTGGGAGGCCAATTGATTTTGTGACCCTGAGCACAGTGCTCTCTGGGGAACATGTGGGGAAAGGCATTCACTCAGGTATATGAGCCCCTGACCATAAAGGGCTTTAAAGGTAAGTACCAGCACCTTGAAGCAAATTTGGTATGGTATAGGCAGCCAGTGCAGTGCTTTCAGCACAGGCTGGATGTGCTCCCACATAGGGAGGCCCATCAGAGGCCTGGCTGCAGCATTTTGTGCTAGCTGTAGCTTCTGGATTTGGGTCAAGGGCAGCCCCATGTAGAGAGCGTTACCATCTTGAGGTGACTATCTCATAGATAACTGTTGCCAAGTCATTGCATTCAAGGAAGGGAACCAACTGTCTAATCAGCTGGAGGTGGTAAAAGGCCTCCATTGTTAATGAGGCATCCAGGAGCACTCCCAAGCTCCTAACCTTTGGCGCTGGCACCAATGGCACCCCATCAAAGGTCGGAAGTAGGATCCCTACCCTTGGGCTGCCCTGGCTCAGGCACAGGACCTCTGTCTTCATCGGATTCAATTTAGCTTGCAACACTCGGTCCAGATCTTCTGGTGTAGAGTCAGACTGGCTGCCCAACAACAGATAGAGCTGGATGTCATCCGCATATTGGTGACATCCCAGCCCATGCCTCTGGACAATCTGGGCAAGGGGGCGCATGTAGATGTTAAATAACACTGGGGACAGCACCGCCCCTTGGGGCACTCCACAAATCAGTGGGTGCCTTTGGGATAGCTGCTCCCCTAGTGCCACCCTTTGTCCCCGACCCTGAAGGAAAGAAGCCAGCCATTGTAAGGCAGGTCCCTGGACTCCAGTGTCAGCAAGGCAGTGGATCACTAACTGAAGGCTGACCATGTCAATTGCCACTGCCAGATCCAATAGCAAGATCACTGCCAATCCGCCCTGATCCAGATCCATGAGGGCAACCAGTGCTGTCTCCGTCCCATGGTCTGGGCGGAAACTGGACTGGAAAGGATCTAGAATGGAAATGTCATCCAAGAAGCTCCGTAGGTGAATTGCCATGGCCCTCTCAATTATTTTGCCCAAATAGGGCAGATTGGAGACCGGCTGGTAATTAGCCAATTCAGCCAGATCCAGATGGCTTTTTCAGGAGGGGACGAACCACAGCTTCCTTGAGTGCCCTAGGGAACTGTCCCTCCAAAAGGGACTTGTTGATAATCTCCCTTAGGGCATCTCGAAACCATCACAGCCAGCTTTAATTAGCCATGATGGGCATGGGTCAAGGCAGCACGTGGTAGGGCGTATGGTTAAGAGCAGTTCGTCAACTTCCTCCAGGCTGAGCGGACTGAAATAATCCATGACCTGACTAGAAGACGTGCACGGAGCCTTGAGTTTACTTACTGTCTCAACTGTGGTGGGGAGGTCACGGCGGAGCGACAGGACTTTTTCTGCAAAGTACCTTGCAAAGGCCTCACAGCCAGTGTCCAGTTCCCTAACATTTGGTCTGCCTTGTGGCAGAACGGTCATAGACGGAATTATTCTAAATAATTGGGCTGGGCATGAGCTCGCTGACGCAATCGTGGCCGCATAATACTCTCAGCAGCTTTGACTGCCATCTCATAGGAACTCATAAATGTCCTATAAGATGTTCTTGTGGCTTCGTCACAGGTTCACTGCTACTCTCTCTCTAGCCATCTTAGCCTTCGCATCATCAGCCGCAACTCCTGAGTAAACCAAGGAGCCAGCCTAGAGTGAGGGCACAGAGAGCATCGGTGAGCGATCTCATCAATGGCTGCTGAGAGTCAGCTGTGCCAATCCTCCACAAGCTCATCTAACAAGCTGCCAGGGGGCATCGGATCCCACAGGACCATTTGAAGCCACATAGGGTTCATTTGGCTCCATAGGCGAGCTGAAATCTGCTCACCGCCCAAACAGGGTCAGAGTGAAACATTCAGATGGGCCTTCAGGTCATGATGGTCCGGCCATGGCACTGCTAAGGCAGTGACCCGGTCCACTGTGACCCCTGCCGCGAAGATCAGATCGAGCGTGTGTCCGGCCTGGTGGGAGTTGTTACATATTGGGTGAGTCCTAATGTCATCTGCCGCTTGAGTGAAGGCCACATCATCTGCATGGACATTGAAATCACACAGGACAATCAGTCTAGGGTGTTCCAATGCCCTCCAGGGATGGCAGGCTGCTGGCTGGTTCTTTTTTCATCAAAAAAACAAAGATAAAGTAAAAGCAAAGACAAGTCTTACCTTACAGTAATTATGTTTTGTTGTCATAATTATTACTTTATGTTTGGTTTTAAATATATTTTCGCTGTTTTATTATCTGCAGTATGTGATTATTTTTAAAAGGGTATCTTTTTTGCCTTAAATTTTGTACAATAATGAAAACATTGTCCTCTATTCATTAAAAAAATCAATAAAAAGGTGTGCAATCCTTTTATCTGGGTCACATCTAACTATGGGGATGGCTATGGGTATGGAGGAGGCCATATAATAATAATTTTTAATAAAGTCCTAGTTTATATTTAAAACACTAGCTTATCAGTAGGCTGACATTAAATTGGTCAGTAATTTGTCAGTATTTGGTCAGTTTTTTGAAATCTGACTAGTTTCCCCCCCTGTTAGTGGGAAAAGGCAACAAAAATGAATTGATCCAAACAGCGCAGCTGGTGCACAGGTTCATATATGTTTGGTAAGATGTTTATCTGTTTTAATTACTTGCAAAAATCTAATGATTTCTCCCACAAATCTCTAGGGTAAACAGTATAAACATAGTAATGGCTCAGAAACAGTTCCATTAGCACATAAGCCACTGCAATTCATTTTATTTAATTAATAAAATATTTCTATCCCACCTTTCCCTGTTGCTCAAGGTGGTTTCCAAATTATAAGTAAAATCACTGCAAATGGTTAATGGCTTCTCCATTCACTTGAACATTTTAGATGCTGCTAAGATGCTGGTCTTTCATCCATGGCATTTAAAGTAGGAGCTAGTACCAGGTTTTCTTTTTACATCCCCTTTTTCTGGGTGCCTGTGTTTTTATGAAATGTTATTTTTACAGTTCAAATATGGGCAGTTTTGCTGTTTGAGAGATTCAGCTACCTTCATTCATGTTAATGTTTTACAGTGCTGGAGTTGGAAGGACAGGCACATATATAGTATTAGATAGTATGCTACAACAAATTCAGCATGAAGGGACTGTCAACATATTTGGATTCCTGAAGCACATACGAACACAAAGAAACTACTTGGTTCAGACAGAGGTAAGAGAAATGTTTGGCTTTGTGTTTAGTATTATTTCCCTATCACAACAGTTTATAAAAGTTAACAGGCACTTAAAATGGATTGACAAAATACAGCATAAACAAAAGTAAAAGAGTTTTGCCTCAGGATACAAAAGGCCAACCAAAAGAAAGCAGTGTTTATAATCTGTTTGAAATATATTTAAATTTGGATTTTTGAAATACTATTGGTTTTATGGTGCACTTGTGGGGGGGGGATGCCTTATTAAACTGTTGGTGTTTATGAGTTGCTGGGATTAGGATGGTTTTCATTGGAACACATGGAGTCAAACGGTTGGATTTAGGTCTTTCCCATCACCTGCTACCTAATCCTTTTAACAGGGGATTGAACCTAAGAGCTTTTGCATGCAAGACAGATGCTCTGTTACTGAGCCACAATCCCTCCCCTTTATGGTTTGTTTAGTTTTACTGGATTGTTTTTGTTGTTCTTATTTTGTGAGCCTCCTTGAGCAGCTTTTCTGGAGAGACAGCATCAAATACTTTAAGTAATGCATGATTCCCCACAGTCCAAATGATTATGGGTTCTGTATGTGCCCATGGAACTGGGGCCAACTTCAGGACCAGTTAGGTTGTTCTGCCTGTTTTGGCAAAGGTGCTGCATTGCCACTGGATTGTTTAGAAGCACAGCATGCTTCTTTTCTGGGGAACTTCAGATGAATTTTTGATTTGGTGTTAACATGGGCAGACTTGGAGAAGCTCCTATGCAGACATGTAAAATGTCTCAAAGTATAGTAATCTGCAAATCTTACTTGTTCCCACTATTATTTCATACACACACCGGACAGAGAATTTCTGCCATTCAAGACACTAATGAGTGTCTAATAATATAGGCTGTTTTAAAACTCACCCAGAAATAGTATATGCATTTTGTATAATGGTAATAGCAGTAATGCAAATAAATGGGGAGGAAGTGTTTTGTGTTTCTGAATAATATAAAAAAGAAATATTTTGTGCATCCTTAACAGGATCTATCATATTGTCAATTAACAAAAGAAAATTTGCATTTAACCAGCAATAAATGCCAAACTGTTTGCTTATGTTTCTTTTTTCCTGACCAGGAGCAGTATGTCTTTATTCATGATGCACTTGTGGAGGCAATACTTAGCAAAGAAACAGAAGTACCTGAAAGTCATATGCATGCCTATGTTAATTCTCTCTTAATTCCTGGGCCAACAGGAAAAACAAGATTAGAGAAGCAGTTCAAGGTGAGATCCTGTGGATTTTAAGCAGTCAAGTGTGCCAGTACACTACTAAAATGTTTCTTGTATTCTTGGACCATAGAGTCAGCAGAGGAAGTTTTAGAATTCCGTAGGGATTTTACGCTGCTTTCTGACAGGTTGAATAATGTACTTTCAAAGCACTTTAGCAATTGTTTGCAACTGGATTTCCCTGTGTGAAGCAGGAAAATGCAGTTGCAAATTATTGCTGAAGTGTATTACTATATGTAATCCACCTTGAGTTCGTGTGAGAAAGGCGGACCATAAATAACATAAATAGAATAAAGAAATAAAATTACCCAACATGTCTGAAAGCAACTTTAATGATTGAAAGCTGGTGTCCAAGGTTGCCAGTGTGGCAAATGCAAGATGCTTACATTCTACATAAGAGTTTATACTGCAGAGCCATTCTTCCCCTGGTGTCCTGAAAAGACACAGACAATGAGTGCAGCCTTTAAGCGGCCATTCCTGTGCATGTGCCTATCCTGATGCTCAAGGAGCTGAATGGAAACTGGGCAATGTTGTGCAAAAGCGTGGTGGCTCACAAATTTCACCATCAAGACCCTCAAGCAGCAGACTTCAGGGAAGCAGCTGTTATGTAAAAAAAAGGCAAAAATCAGAAGGCAAACTTGGACTGCACTGGTCTATTAACATTCAACCCATAAATAAAGCAGAATGTGTCAGTGCTTTCAATGTCTTTTCATTTTTTTTCTCTTCAAGGAACAAATCAGTCATCTATATCATGACAAACCCCTTGCATTTTCGAGGATTATTGTAACATAATAGCTAAGAGATGGGACTGTTAACCATAAGAACGTAAGAAGAGCCCTGCTGGATCAGACCAGTGGCCCATCTAGTAAAGCTTCCTATCTCACTCAGTGGCTAATCAGTCCCTCTGGTGGTCCAACAACAGGGTATGGAGGCCAAGGCCTTCCCCTGATGTTGCCTCCTGGCACTAGTATTCAGAGGATGAGTAACTCTGAATGTGGAGGTGCCCTTTAGTCAACATGGATAGCTGCCAGTTATAGACCTATCCTCCGTGAATCTGTCAAATCCCCTTTTAAAGCCATCTGTGCCTGTGGCTACCCTGACCTGGATAGCCTAAGCTAGCCCAGTTTCCTCAGATCTCAGAAGCTAAGCAGGGTCAGCCCTGCCTACTATTTGGATGGGAGACCTCCAAGGAATACCAGGGTCAAGACATGCAGGCAATGTCTCTTGCCTTGAAAATCCTATAGGGTTGCCATAACTCAGCTGTGACTTGATGGCACTTTCCACCACCACCTCATGCCTGTGGCCAACTCTACATCCTCTGGCAGTGAATTCCACATTTTAATCAATTATTGTATAAAGAAGATAAATCCAGGTGGGCAGCCATGTTGATCTGAAGCAGTAGAACAAAATTCCTCAGAGGACGTGTGCCTTGCACACAAAAGCTCGTACCTTAAATAAAACTTGGTCTTAAAGGTGCCACTGGACTCAAACGGTGTAAAGAAGTATTTCCTTTTGTCTGTCTTGAATTTGCCTGTCAGCTTCATTGGATGCTCTTGAGTGCTAGTATTTTGGGAGAGGGAGAAAAATTTATCTTTGTCAACTCTCTCTACCCCATGCACAATTTTATAAATTATCTAACATGTCCCCCCTTAGTTGTCTCTTTTCTAAACTGAAAAGTCACAGACTCCTCAGCCTTTCCTCTTAAAGAAAGTGTTCCAACCCCCTAATCATCTTGGTTGCCCTTTTCTGTTTTTTTTCCATCTCTGCAATGCCCTTTTTGAGATACAGTGGCCAGAACTACACACAGTATTCCAAATGAGGCCATGCCATAGGTCTATGCAGGGCATTATAATATTGGCCGCTTTATTTTCAATCCCTTTCCTAATAATCCCAATACAGAGTTTGCCTTTTTCATTGCTGCAGCACACAGGGCTGACACTTTCATTGAACTATTCACTGTAACCCCAGGGCCTTTCCCCTCTCAGTCTCAGCAAGTTCAGGCCTCGTTAGCCTATACCTGAAGTTGGGAATTTTGTTCCAATGCACATCACCTTACAATTACCAACACTGAACTTCATTAGTCACATTGTTGCCCATTCACCCAATTTCTGGAGATCCTCCTGGAACTCTTCACAGTCATCATTGGTTTTCACTGTCCTGAAGATTTTTGTGTCGTCTGCAAACCTGGCCAATACACCACTTACCCCTAGTTCCAGATCACTGATGAATAAATTAAATAGTACCAGCCCTGATACCGGTCCTTGTTGGGACCCCACTGCTTACTTCCCTCTATTGTGAGCTGTCCATTGATTCCTACTCTTTGCTTCCTGTCATTTAACCAATAAGAGAACCTGTCCTCTTATCCCATGACTGCCAAGTTTACTTAGGAGTCTTTAATGAGGTGCCTTGTCAGAAGCCCTTTGAAAGTCCATGTATATAATGCCTACTGGGTCACCATTGTCTACATGCTTGTTCATTTTCTCAAAGAACTCCATAAGATTGGTGAAACAGGACTTCCTTTTGAAAAAGCCATGCTGATTTTCCCTCAGCAGGCTTTGTTCCTCTATGTGCCTAATAATTCTGTCTTTGATTTTAGTTTTTACTAATTTGCCTGGCACAGACATTAGGCTGACTGGCATGTAATTTCCTGGTTCTCCCCTGGACCCCTTTTTTAAAAACTGGTGTAACATTTCCTACTCTCCAGGCTTCTGCTACAGCAGCTGAATTTAGTGATAGGTTACATATATGGGTTAGTAGATCAACAATCTCACATTTGAGTTCTCTAAGAACTCTTGGGTGTATGCTTTCAGGACCTGGAAACTTATTGGTTTTTAATTTCCCCAATAGGTCTTGAACTTCAACACTCTTGTCGCTTCAGTTTGATTCAGTTCTGAAGACTCTCTTGTGAAAATAGTGGCTGTGCATGGGTACAAGCCTCACACTTTCCACAATGAAAACAGAAGCAAAAAAGTCATTGAGCTTATCTCCCCTCTCTCCATGCTCCTTTAGCAATCTCTTTATTCCTTGGTCATCCAAAGGACCCACTGCTTCTTTGGCTGGTTTCCTGATCCAGATATATTTAAAGAAATGTTCATTGTCTGTCCTGATGCTTTTAGCAACCCATTCCTCAAAGTGCTCCTCAAATTCTCTTTTCTTATGCCTAACTGTTGACTTACATTTCTTTTGTCAGAGTCTATGGTCCCTTCTGTTCAAATCATCAGGGCAGACCTTCCACTTAAGAAAGCTGTTAGTTTGAGTCCCACATTTGCCATAAACTAAGGCAAGATACTGTTTTTCAGCCTCAGTCCCCTGTCTGCAAGCTGACTGATCCTGTAAGTCGGTAGGAGAGATGGGATCATTCATCCATGTGGCCCTGTGGTAAAATATACATGGTCTTTGCCTGAACTTCCATTATGTGTTTATTTAATGTGAAGTAAACCACGTTCTTTTTTCTGTTGTCTTCAGCTTCTGAACCAGTCTAATATACAGCAGTGTGATTATTCAACTGCACTGAGACAGTGTAACAGAGAAAAAAACAGGACCTCATCCATCATTCCTGGTAAGTTTGTTGGGAAAGAGGTTGTTGACTATGACAACAAAATCAGATAAGTAGCAGCCATCTATCCAATATTGTAACTTCTGATCTTGTGCTGATTTGGTCACAATGGCCAGATGGTAGATCATACCGTATTCTCTTTCCTTTCACCATTACTCAGCTTTTAAATGTTATTTTTGCATCAAAGTGTAAATGGCATAAAAGAATAAAATGAATCAAGAATACTAACAACAACAACAAAAACTAACATCAGTAAAAGAAAACATAAAGTAATTAAAAGGGGCATATTTATACATTCCTTTGCACCTGATTATTCTCCAGTGGCTCTTTGTGGGACATTCCTTACATCCGGAATAAGCTCCTCCCTCTTGTTCAGGGTCGGCTTCGATCTTTGATCCAGGCAGGGAGGGGCTTATTCCCTTGCAGGCAAGCCAGTTCTTTAGCCAGCCCTGCTGAAGCAGGACGTGCTCCAACAGCACTGAACAGCGCCTCCTGCAAAGAAGAAACGAAAGTGAAGAAACGAAAGTGAAGAAAGACTGGGGGATTAGCAGACCGGCGCCAGGATCCTCCGAGGCACCGATGCTCTCCCTCAGTCCCGCGCTTTCTCCCACCAGCCTGACCCGTCCCGGGGGTGGAGGGCCTGCTCCCGACTCAGGGAGCGTGGCAGAAACGAGGCGCGCTGACAGAGCGGGGCAGGAAACGTATGCTCCCTCTCTCTCTGATCCTTTTTTCCCTGTTCCACGTCTGAAACGCGGTAAGGATGACGCCTCCACCAATCTCTACCCTCTTCAGTATTCCTGAAGGAGGATGAGATGTGACTCAGGCTCCTAGAGGCTTATTTTAAAACGACTTGGCAAAGGTCTCTCCTGAGCCTCCTAGGTCTGATAAAACGGAGGGGGGGAGAAAAATCGCGCCGGGTTCCCTTTGCATTGCATGGAACGGGGAAAGGTCTCCTGGCCCTGCATTGCCCATAGGCAGGTAATTTAAGAGGGAAAACCCTGGCGGCCGCCATTTTGGATATTTGTGGAGCCCGCTCCAAGCACATAGGCGAGCAACTAATCTTGGATGGCTGGCTCAGAATCTGATTCAGATTCATTCCCCCCCCCCCCCACAGGTAACAAGTCATGGAGGAGAAGGCACCTCAAAACTGGTACGGTCCCTATGAGGACACTTCACAGTCAGGGCCATCCACCTCTCAGAACTCCCAGTACCATAGAGATATCTCGGGCCCAGAACCCAGGGAATCTATTTCTGCTGAAATGCTAAGTTGGTTCAGAGGAGAAATGAGGAGGGAATTTAAAGAGTTGATTATAGAGACCCTCCAAGGCAGTGCAACACAGGAGACTGCTACAGAAAGGGGAAGACCCCTTAAGAGACCTATAGCCCGGTCCTTCAGCAAATCTAGGTCTCCTGTAAGAGCAAAACAAATAAAACATAAGACTTCTCGAGATCAAAACCCCCTCCTGGATATTGAAGAGTCAGAACCAGACTCTTCTTTCTCCTCTTCAGGTAAAGAGGAAGGTGAACTCTCATCCGAGGAGGAAGAGGTAGCTTTGCCCCCACAGTGCAATCTAGGCTTTTTCCTCAATAATTTTACTCTCACCTTTTACCAAAAGTATTGAGGACCCTAGATCTTTCATCTAGGCCAAAGGAGGAGGACACTCATGACCCTGAATTTCAACAAGGTGCAGGAAAACTAATGCCTAAGGTCTCAGTCACTCAAACAGGCCTACCTCTACCAGCCTCCTTCTATAATATTATGAAGGCAGAGTGGGAGCAACCAGCTAAACCCAAGGCCAATCACCAAAATTTTTCTAAATTATATTCTCTAACGTCAGAAGCCAACAGAAAACTTAAACTTCCAGTGGTAGATGATCCGGTGACTAGCCTGTATTCTAACTCAGTGCTCCCGATGGACGCTGACGGAATGCCAAAAGATCACACGGATAGGAGGATAGAACAGGCTCTAAGAAAAAAATTCAAAGCCTCATCCTCGGCCATTAAGGCATCTACGGCAGGGTCTCTCTTTGCCAGGGCGGCCTACGACTGGGCAGACAAACTGGCCTCAGCAGATAGCGAAGTGCCAAAGGAATTCAAAGATGAATTTAAAAAGATAGCACTAGCAATAGCCTTTACGGCAGATGCCACCCTAGATGCCCTCCAATTGTCTGCAAGAGCAATTGCAAGTAGTGTAACTGCAAGGCGGAACAATTGGCTACGCCACTGGGACGTGGATTCATCCTCACAGGCAAAAGTGGCAGCAGTTCCCTTCAAGGGGTCTAATCTGTTTGGAGATGGGCTGGACAGATATCTGGTTGAGGACAAGGACAAAAAGAAAGTCCTCCCCTCAAAGGAAAGAGACCCTAAACCCAGAAAAAGCTTTCAGCCCTTTCAAGATCAAAAAAGAGGGCAAAAACCCTCATACACAAGATCTTTCAAGGGAAAATGGCAAACTAGGCAACGGGGGAAAACCATTCCCATCCACCAAAAGCAGCCCATCCTCAGCTAAGGGTCCTAAACCGGGATCCTCAGCATGACTATATGGCCCGCCCGGGAAAATTGGAGATGGGGGAAGACTTCAAGCCTTCTCGGAAAAGTGGTACCTAACCATTTCAGACCAATGGGCATTAGAGACAGTATCCCAGGGATACAAGCTGGAGTTTCAATCCTTTCCCCAACCAAGGTTTATAAGAATACCCATATACCGGAATCAGAACAAACACATCCAAATCAAGGAGGCGATACTCCACCTTTTGGACATAGGAGCCATAGAGAAAGTTCCCTTGTCCCAATAGGGACAAGGCGTATACTCCATATTCTTCGTAGTTCCAAAGAAAAATGGTTCCACGAGAGCCATCTTAGATCTAAAATGGCTCAACAGACACATCAGGAACAAAAAAATCAGGATGGAAACCTTGAAATCCATCCTCATTTCAATACAACAAGGGGACTTTCTAGCATCTCTGGATCTTTCAGAAGCCTATCTCCACATTCCCATTCACAGCAGGTATCGGAAGTTTCTCCGGTTCAGCTATGCAGAACATCATTTCCAATACAAAGCACTCCCCTTTGGCCTCAAATCCTCACCCAGGGTATTCACAAAGGTCTTGGTGACCCTAGTGGCTCACCTACGGCTAAAAGGGGTGGGGTTATTTCCTTACTAGACGATATTTTGATCAAGGCCCCCAATGCTCCGGAATGTTCACAGGCTATGGACCTGACAATCCGGACATTGGAAGATCACGGTTTCATCGTGAATCTGGAGAAAAGTCACCTGTTACCAACACAGAGATTACTACATCTGGGAGTGGAAATAGATACGAAACAAGACCGAGTGTTCCTATCGCAGGAACAAGAGATAAAGATCAGGTCTCTGCTGGATCAAGTCTTACAGACATCCAAATCCAGACTGATGACTCTAGTAAAACTATTAGGAATGTTGGTCTCATGCCAGGATGTAGTCTCCTGGGCCCGCTTCCATGTAAGGCCACTACAAATACTGTTACTTCCCCATCAAAAAGCGATAGCACTCAAAAAGTCCAGACTGATACCTTTATCGGAGGAGGTGAAAGATCAATTACGATGGTGGATAGCGCCAACACAGTTCCAAGCTGGAACCCACCTCCGAGAACCACCAGGGTCTGTGATGACAACAGATGCCAGCTTGTTCGGCTGGGGGGCACATTCCGGGACCAGGATGGCCCAGGGAGAGTGGTCAGAGACAGAAACAACGGAGAGTATCAACCTGCTGGAGCTCAGGGCAATTCGACTGGGTCTCCTACAACTCAAGGATCTCTTATCAGGGAACCATGTTTTAGTCCAGACGGACAACACCACCGCCAAAGCCTACGTGATCCGTCAAGGCAGGACCAAGGTCCAGTCCCTTCATACGGAGGCATCACTACTAATATCATGGGCGGAGAAACACCTGTTGTCTCTAAAACCCACCCACGTGGCAGGAAAAGACAACAAGTTAGCAGACTGGCTGAGTCAGAAACGCATAGACCAAGCGGAATGGATGCTAAACAGAACAGTCTTCCAACAAATTTGCAACAAGTTCGGAAGGATGGATCTGGATCTATTTGCCACGGAGAAAAATTGCCAGGTTCCAGACTTTGTGTCCCAACACAGAAATCCGCTAGCAAAAGGGACAGATGCCCTGAATCTTCCTTGGCCTCCAGGTCTACTCTACGCTTTTCCGCCTCTCCCAATAATACACAAGGTCTTACAAAAGATGCTTCCACAAAGCGGAAGTAGTGTTAATAACACCATTCTGGCCTCGTCAAACATGGTTTCAGGAACTGATCTCTTTGTCAATAGCAAAACCATGGCATCTGCCAGTTCTGACGGACCTCCTAACGCAAGGTCCAACCAGACACCCGAAACCGGAGTTACTAAAATTAGCGGCTTGGAGGTAGAGCAGAAAATGCTAGAAGGACCAGGGTTCCCTCACAAGGTAGTGAATACTATGTTGGCAGCTAGAAAGACCTCCACTAACAAAGCATATGACCATACATGGAAGGTTTTTCAGGCCTGGTGCTTACATATGGGACATGAACCGGTGAAGGCTTCCGTAGGCTTTCCTACAGGCGGGCCTTGATAAGGGACTCAGCACTACTACCCTCCGTAGACAAACGGCCGCTATTTCGGCCATCCAAGAGGCTAAACATGGCAGGTCTCTCCTTAGACACTCACACATTAAGAGATTTTTGAAGGGAGCATTGGCCATTAATCCCCCTCAAGTACATTGGTTCCCTACATGGAATCTTAACACGGTCCTGAGGGCTTTATGCAAACACCCGTTTGAACCTATGGCCTCATGCCCCTTAAAAGAACTAACCTTTAAAACGCTGTTTTTAATAGGTATCACATCTGCAAGGAGGGTCTTGGAATTGCGAGCTTTGTCCATTAACAAGGAGTTATGCATCTTTCATAGGGACAAGGTGGTGCTACGTATGGATCCGGCCTTTGTACCAAAGGTCAACTCAGTGTTTCACAGGGGGGAGGAAGTGGTTCTTCCATCCTTTTGTCCCAATCCTCAGCATGAGAAAGAACGGGAGTGGCATTGCCTAGATGTTAGAAGAGCTCTTAGCTTCTACATAGATAGATCCAAAGATTGGAGAAAATCTGAGACCCTTTTTGTGTCCTTTAGGAAATCATCTTTGGGAACACCAGTTTCTCTGTCCAGTCTTAGCAGGTGGATCAAAGGATGCATCATACTGGCATATAAGGCTAAAGGGGTGGAGATTCCGGAGGGAATCGTGGCGCACTCTCTTCGAGGTGCAGCTACGTATGCAGCATATAGGTCTTTCCCTTCCTTAGAAACCATTTGCAGGGCAGCTACCTGGAAATCGGTACATTCCTTTACTAAGCACTACAGAGTGGATACCTTAGCTTCGGTCGAGGCGGCCTTTGGACGTAGGGTGTTCCAACACACTCTGTAAGTTGGGGATGCAGTTACCCACCCTTTTTGTTTCCGAGTAGCTCTTGTACGTCCCGGATGTAAGGAATGTCCCACGAAGAGCCACTGGAGAATGGAAGGTTTCTTTCACTTACCGTGAATCTTCCTTTCTCAGTGGTTCTGAAGTGGGACATTCCTGCCCGCCCTTCTGCATTGGGGGTGCATCTTGGACTTACAGAGTGTGTGAAGGGGCGGAACTTGGGGTGAACCCTCATTGTTAACCACGGGATTCTGTTTGGGTCCCTCTTAACTTGCTGGAACAGTTAGTCTCTCATGTTGGGGGAGGGGACGTGTTGTTTGTCTGTTTTCTCCTAGTTCCTTTTTCCGGCGGGGTATAATACAGGGGCTTGGTAATGACTGGCTTGCCTGCAAGGGAATAAGCCCCTCCCTGCCTGGATCAAAGATCGGAGCCGACCCTGAACAAGAGGGAGGAGCTTATCCCGGATGTAAGGAATGTCCCACTTCAGAACCACTGAGAAAGGAAGATTCACGATAAGTGAAAGAAACCTTCCATTCCCCGTGCGATGGGAAAGAGTTTGGCAGACAAGTCCCATGAAAGGAGCATTGCCACAAAATTTATTTATTTATTTATTTTGTTCTGTTTATACCCCGCCCTCCCCACGAGCAGGCTCAGGGCGGTTTACAAAATTGGTACCCAGTACCATACAAAATTTAAAACATTCCAAAACAATTAAAACAGTCCAATGAGCAAAGTGCTAGTGCTAATGGTCATCTCTGAGTAGTTCAGATGGCATATTGTATAACATACAACCGATATTTCTGCTTACATGGTCTTCGGCACTGCGTGATAGTGTGGTGCTTTCTCCAGGCTGGGGCCAATCCATATCCACAAATGTTGGTGGTAGTGGGGTGGCAGCTTCTAATTGAATGCCTGGTGGAAGAGCTCTGTCTTGCAGACCCTGCGGAACTGTAAAAGATCCCACAGGGCCCTGGTCTCCTCCAGGAGCTCATTCCACCAGAATGGAGCCCAGAAAATTCCACAGAAGTGATGCCCAGATTACCTTTATTCTTATAAAGATGGAATAAAAGTAGGTGACAGGATGTTTGGTATGATCAAGGAAGGAGGGAAGGAAGGAAGGAAGGAAGGAAAGGAATTAGCTCTCATATTTGTTTTACAGTGGAACGATCTAGAGTTGGTATTTCATCTTTGTCAGGTGAAGGTACAGACTACATCAATGCCTCCTATGTTATGGTAAGTCAAAAGAATTTGTCATAAACCACACTGTAATTTGAATTCATCAGCATAGTTTTGTCAGATCTTTCTAGAGTTTCCTTGGATGGATTACACTTCATTTGTAGTTTTTTCTTTTTGTACTCAAATAGTATTCAAAAAAGAGTAATGCTAGACAATAATTAAAATAGTAACTTGTGGAAGGGTTGGTAATGCTAAATAAATACTAGCCTTGTTCAGTACTAATATTTTTTTTTCTCTGTTACCCCTACCAGCTTTATTAAATAATATTCTTGGCTTTGCTTGGATTGTGGGAATTAGTGTAAAAGGCAAAGCTAGCAAGAGGTGGGGCAATAGTGAGAATCTCCTATCAATGTTTATGAAGATAGTCCCTTTAAAATCCCTGGTTGAGTCAATGACCAGTCCAAATTGTAAAGACAAATGGGTTTTATGAAGTAAAAATAATAATTTGGATATTTATACTCAAATCAAGGATTGCAAGCATACAAGGAGATATAAAAAGTTTTTATAGAGAGGACGGGGGAGATTGAGGTGATACTGTACCTAACTAGAGGGAGGATGTGTGGTTTGACCAGTGAGACCACAGAGGACCTGAGTTATGAGCAGGGGTGTTAGCTTTGCACATGCCCAGCCAATCACACCGGGCATGGGCAAGACTGGGTATATTTATATCCCAAAATATATCCTAAGGGTATGCTAAAGTGTGATGGTTAGTTTCACAATTTATTTTTATTTATGTATGTATTTATTCTATTTATATCCCGCCTTCCTTGCATAGCAGGCTCAGGGCGGCTTACAGTGGGTTAAAATACATTAAAACACAGATGCACTGAAACAATGCAATAATGTAGTATGCAACAAATGGCAATCATAAATACATATAAATACATATAAATACATATAAAAAGATGAAATGCTGATGGCGGTAGCGTCCCATAGGGTCGAATTATGCTAGCTGTTGTTATTCGGGTTAACAAAGAGGGTCTTAACAGTTCAGATGTTAACTGTTCAGATGTTATGAGTATGTAGTCAGTGGCAGCTCCTAATCGAAGGCCTGGTGGAAGAGCCCTGTAGGAGGTCCTGTAGGACCCTGATGTCTTCTGGGAGCTCATTCCACCAGTATGGAGCCACCACTGAGAAGGCCCTAGCCCTGGTAGAGGCCAATTTGGCATCTTATGGACCAGGGGGAGTCAGACGGTTTTGAGACCCTGACCTCAGTGCTCTCTGGGGAACATGTGGGAAAATAAATGAAGTGTGAAAGCTAGTTTCACAATGAATTGATGGGATTCCCATTATGGAACAATAGCATGGTCTGGCATTTCCCAGGTGCCAGACAATGGAGGTGATGTTTCTTAATGTGTGGCAGGAGGGACCTGAATGGGTGTCCATTCACTAGACATGAAGAGGTAATCTTTACCTTGATAGACCTGGCAGAGGTATCAGAATGCAGATATTTTAGACAAATATATGGATACAGGAATGCGAGGATTATTCAGAAGGTATTTCCTGACATACAAGTGAAACAGAATTCGGGGGCAGGAACCATGCATGACATTCATGACAGCAGCACACACCAGAGGCTGTTTGTCCCTGTCTGCCTATACATTGGACAGACAAAAGACTGGTCATTTGGTCAGTAGGAGATGCCTGAGGCAAGGCCAGAGACTTTCCCATTCTAGTCCTTTTGGAGAGAAGGGGGAGGTTTGCCTGCATGGAGCATGTTCTGGCAGTGCAGCTGGCCCTATGTTCCCTCTTCACCTGTGTTATTAAGCCAAGATGAGATTCTCTTAGGGTGCGGTCAGATAGCGTACCGGCAGCGGTGTAAACTGCTCTGGTTCCAACTGGACTAATTTGATCCGGGACAAGCGCGGTCACATGTACCTATCTCACTGCGCAGCACATCACTCCCGGGTGTCCACATTAGGTGCACAGCAGTGTGCGTCGGTGGTTTTTTTTAAAAAAAATTACAGTTTGCACATGCACATAGGCAATCTTTCATATAATTGAGATCCTCGCGCATGCGCAGAACACCGTATTCCGAAAAGCATGCCCTGAAGCGAAGACCTCCCTTTAAACTTTAACACTGAAACCGGCATCCGTGAGGTCCCGGACTCCTCTAAAGCCTTAAACTAGGCACCATTTAAACTTTGTTTTTGTTAACGCGGGGGCAAAGCTTCGCCCAAGCACACATCGCCAACACTAAAATGGAGGACGAAAAGCGGAAGATAGAGTTAAAATTCAACAAGACCTGAATACTCCGGAGAAGTGGGTAGTTGCAAACAGGATGCATCAACAAAGATAAATGCACAGTATTACATCTGGGCCACAAAAATGTCAAGCACAAATACTGGATGGGGGATACGTTTCTGGGGAGTAGTGTACGCGAAAGAGATCTTGGGGTAAGGGTGGACTGTAAATTAAATATGAGCCGTCAGTGGCAAAAAAGGCAAATTCAGTCTTGGGTTGTATTAAAAGGACCAAAGAATTGAAATCACAGGTGGTCATAACCTCTCTGTATACTGCCTTGGTCAAGCCACACCTGGAGTACTGTGTGCAGTTCTGGAGGCCTCACTTTAAAAAGGATGTAGACAAAATCGAGAGGTGCAGAAGAGAGTGACAAGGATGATCAGGGGTCTGGAGACTGAGCCCTACAAGGAAAGGCTAAGTGCCTTGGGAATGCTTAGTTGGAGAAGAGGAGATTGAGGGGGGACATGATTGCTCTCTTTAAATATTTGAAAAGCTGTCATTTGGAGGGGGTAAGGAGCTGTTCCAGTTGGCAGCAGAGGATAGGACTTGAAGCAGCAGGTTTAAATTACATGCAGAAAGGTATTGGCTGGATAGTAGGAAAACCTTTTTCACGGTCAGAGTGGTTCAAAGGTGGAATCAACTGCCTAGGGAGGTAGTTAGCTCCCCTTCACTGACAGCTTTCAAGAAGAGGCTGGACGAATATTTGTCAGAGATGCTTTAGGCTGGTCCTGCATTGGGCAGGGGGTTGGACTAGATAGTCTCTATGGGTCCTTCCAACTCTGTGATTCTATGACACCATATTATTAGGTCATCTCATACTTCAGGTGCTATGGTTGTACTGGGAGCTTCACAAATCACTAGAAAAATACAATTTTGAAGATAAGATTCAAGAAACATCATATGGATTCTGCAGAATAAATATGTGAATGAATTAATACCAGGATAAGACTCAAGTGTGAAAGATGCTCCTGTATACCACCAACATGCCTATATCTCAGGGGGAAAGATTCTCAGCTTTCTCCATGAAATGGTAGGTTACTATGTGTAGGAATACTTTCTTCATGAAGAAGTCATCCCATGCAGTCTGTACAATCCATCCCTAATTTTGATACCTCACCTATTGTTTAAGTATTAGACCCGAGACTTAATTCAGTGAACAGGATAATGTTCTTCTACAGTCATTGAACTGAATAATTAAAATTGACATCCATTCTCAACTAACAGTATTTGCTTTGCAGGGTTATTATCAAAGCAATGAATACATTATTACTCAGCATCCTCTCCTACATACCATCAAAGATTTCTGGAGAATGATATGGGACCACAATGCTCAGATCGTTGTAATGCTTCCAGATAGTCAGAATATGGTAATATTATGTTATGAGATCAAAATACTTTGTTTTCTTCAGTATTTTCATCCAGTGAATGTATTGGCCAGCAAGAAGTATGAAATATCATATTCTACCATTTGTTTTTCTTATTGGTTAATTTAATAGTCATTTTGATTTTGATGAAAACAAAATCAACTGCTACTTTTTCATTAAAAACAGGTAATGCACACAGCAAGAAATTTCAGGTTAAAAGGTTTCATTCTTAAGCAATATTTACTTCAAACTAGGTATGTGCTAGGGAAACATTCCTAACAAAAGGAGGAATTCTTACCTTTGTAGAAATTTATTTAATTAACAGGTTAACTTTTAAGTATATCAAGATGATCTATGCAATACCAAACTGGAGTTTTATCATACCGTTTCTATCAAATTCCTAAATTAAGTAAAGTAGTTAAGCTATGTTACACAGATTGTGTGTTATCTTCTTCACAAAATAGCTGCATTTAGCTTTAGCTTCTGGGAATTTTTGCATTTGTTTAGAAGTTTCTCTTATTGCAGGCTGAAGATGAATTTGTTTACTGGCCAAACAAAGAAGAGCCTATCAATTGTGAAAGCTTTAAAGTCAGTCTGATTTCGGAAGAACACAAGTGTTTATCCAATGAAGAAAAGCTTATAATCCAAGACTTCATTTTAGAAGCTACCCAGGTATTGTTGCTACCCCATCTGGTAATAAAAAACTTACTGTGTTTTGAATTGTGAAATTCATAGGCTACATCAAATCACGCAGAGTTAATATTTTGTCAGAAATGGAAAATTGTTCTCATAAAGAAAGGAACTGAAAAAATCATTCTGCAAGCTATGTGTTTATAAATCCCATTAAAAGTTTCATCTTTTATAGTAACATTATGGTGCTGTGCAGCCCAATGGTCAAAACAATGAATGTAAACTTAATTCATGTTTTCAGTCTCTCCATATTTGTAACTGTACACACCCTCTATATCTTTTACAGTACCATCCTAGGCACAGTTATACCTCCTAAGCCCACAGACTTGAATTGACTTTTAGAAGGTTATAAATCAGTTTAAGCATGCCCCTTTATATAAATAACATGAACAATGAAGCTATGGACACTATCTGTCACTCATATTTTGGCACAATCCCAGTGCGTATCTTGATAGTAACTGAACAGCCTGAAAGTGCCATTATGAAGACACATAGTCCTCCATTTGGATTGCCTGTCTGTTATATATTCATTTAAAGATATCAGAGTACACCAAACAGCTGAGTTCTAAACTAATAAAAGGAGAAGGTGAATAAAGACAATCCCTGCCTTCAATATTATGTCGAAGGATATTAATTTTGTATTTTTCTTCTTAGGATGACTATGTTTTAGAAGTGAGGCATTTTCAGTGTCCTAGGTGGCCAAATCCAGATAGCCCAATTAGTAAAACATTTGAACTTATAAATGTCATCAAAGAAGAAACTTCAAACAGAGATGGATCCATGATTGTGCATGATGAGTAAGTACTGAAATAGATGCTGTAGTTGTTGGGACTGCCATATTTGTGTGTTCCTCACACATCTACTTAACTGGACTTAGCTCTTAAAAATAATACGACCAAATGAATATTAATAAGGAAAAAGAAAGACCTTTCTGTAGCTGGCTCTACAAGAGGCAGGAAGGGGAAGGAAAAGAATCTCAGGAAAATTATACCCAAGAACTGTCAGGTTCAACTGCAAGTAAGTCCAGGCACTCTTCATAAAAGATATGCTTTATTGGAATACCAGTAAGTTGCCCTTTATTAGCAGAGTCATTGTCAGGAATACCCCCCCAGGCACAATGGCCTCCAGATATAGTATGATGCATAAGCTCCACTAGCGAATGAACTCTGAGCACGCGCGCGGGAATACTCCCGGCGGGAGAATACATAATGACCGGGAGATAGGGCCCCCTCCCTTCCCACTATCTAAGGCATGAATATTTCCACCGGCTGAGAAATAAGCCTGTGTCTTGAGCTCAAGGACACGAGATAGCAGGCGGTGGCGGATTCCTTCTCCCATGAGTTACAGCCAAGCAACCTATGCGCATGCGAGCCAATTAATTAAAACAAAACAATGAACACAGTGTCCAAGGCGGGACAGGGAAGAAACATGGCATCTGACATCCTGCCCCCCTATGATCTCATCATATACATTCATGCGGGATTGCTGGACTTATGGGGAAAACGACGATGGAAGTCAGAGAGTAAACGGTTAGCATTAATATCCGCCCTTTTTACCCATTCCCTCTGTTGAGGACCAAAATGTACCCATTCAATCAAATAATACAATTGACCACATTTAAGTTTTGAGTCCAGAATCTTGGAAATTTCATAATGTTCTTCTCCATCCACCAAGAGGGGTGGTGGTATCGGGACTTCAGGGTGCCATTTGTTCAGTGGGTGACTCTTCTTGAGTAAACTGAAATGAAAAATTGGATGAATATATCCAAGACTCTTGGGTAACTCTAATTCCACAGTCACAGGATTAATTAGTCTATTGATCTTAAAGGGTCCAATATATTTCCATGCTTGTTTCCGGGATTTCTGGGGTAGTTTCAAGTTCTTAGTTGATACATACACGTATTCTCCAGGCTGCAGATCCCAACCCTTCACCCTCTTTCTGTCAGCCTGGGCTTTGTAGGCTGCCTTCGCAGCTTCCAATTCCTCGCAAATGTCCAGCCAAGAGTCTTTGAGTTTATTACACCAGTCGGCAGCTTCCCCTTCTGTCCCTGGATTTGAACTAAGGAAGGGCAAAGGGGGACTGTCGTACCCCAGGGCCGCCTTGAAAGGAGAGACTTTGCCTATTATTGTAGGCAAACTCTGCTAGCGGAAGGAGATCCACCCAGTCATTTTGTTGGAAATTGGTGAAACAGCGGAGGTATTGTTCCAGGGTCTGATTTACCCATTCCATTTGCCCATCCATCTCCGGGTGATAAGTGCTACTCAAAGCTCTTTCTATGCCCAGCAGGGTCTTCAGTTCCCCCCAGAACTTTGAAATGAATTGCGTGCCGCGGTTGGAAATTATTTTGACTGGCAACAAATGCAATCTTACAATGTGGTGTAGGAACACTTTTGCGAGTGCTCGAGCTGTAGGCAAGCCAGGAAACGGGAGGAAATGTGCTTGCTTAGTGAACAGATCCACCACCACCCAAATGACAGTCATTTGTTTACTAGGGGGCAAATCTGTGATGAAGTCCATGGAAATGACTTCCCAGGGTCTCCGGGGTGTTGGCAATGGCTGTAGGAGACCCGGGGGCTTGCCCACCCTCGATTTGCACATACTACACGTTTGACATGACTGAACAAAAACAGACAAGTTTTTTCTCATGTGTGGCCATCAAAACCGTCTTTGCAGCAGATGCAATGACTTAACAAAGCCAAAGTGACCTGCCAGCTTAGTTCCATGAACCGCATGTAACACTTCCTTTCTTAAGGCATCTGGGATGAAAAGTTTTTCACCTTTATACCAACACCCATTTTCCCGGTGTCCCGTGTGACTGCATGGTTTTGCTTTCTACATCCGTTATGGCTTTTGCAAATGCCTCCTCCCACTGAGGTTCCCCAGGCGGCTGGGGAGATTGGCGGGACTCTTGGCTGTGGGTTACTACCGCTCCGCTCAACTGGGTTGGTGTGAAAAAGGATTCACGGACTTCCACCCTCCTGCTTTCATGCTGGGATAGACGGGAGAGCGCATCTGCTAGGGAATTGGACTGGCCGGGGAAATGGTGCAGGGTGAATTGGAATTTGGAGAAGAATTCAGCCCACCGGAATTGTTTAGCATTGAGATTCCGGGGTTTTCAGAGAACCTCAAGGTTCTTGTGATCAGTCCAAATCTCAAAGGGGACCCGGGCCCCCTCCAGCCAATGTCGCCAGGTGGCTAGGGACAACCGGATCACCCCTGCTTCCTTATCCCACACCGGCCAATTTCTTTCAGTTTGTTAGCCTGATTGTGCATTATTATGAATGATAACGAGGGGAATATGATTGATTATTAATAGACAATCGGCTGCGAGAGCGAACACCTGTGTATACAGAGGTCAGCCCCGCCGGGAGGTGTTGGTAACAGACCAGGAGACTTTTGTAGTTGAAAAATAAAGTCTTTTACTGAAGTTCTGCACAAGCAAACAATACACAAGCTCACACACAATTACTCAAGATCTAGGAAATACAGAGAGAGGCAAAGCACATTTGCATTAGCAGGTAAATTGTTGGTGGGTTATATTTACCAGTCCCGTCGTGTAGAGTATTCCTCAGGAAAAATGGAGGGGAAGGAAACTAAGAAAATGGGGGACCATGTGGCCTGACCGGCAAGTAAACACGTGGGAACTCTGGCTGCAGACCAGAGTTTAAAGATGGAGGCCGGGGTTGGGGATAGCAAGCTGGACATAAGAGGGTCAAAGATTCGATAGGGGTCAGAGAGCAGAGAGAGAGAGCCTGTGGGCAGGCGTCTCCTTATAAGCAGGAGGGTGGGGGCTGGTTCCAGCCTCTAGTTCCACCTCCTGGTAAGTCCGTCCCTGAAAATACCCTATTGGTTGGAAGGTGTAGGGGAGGTATGTGGAGGTGTGCCTGAGGGGTGGTCAATACTGAGAGCTAGAAACTTGCTCATGTCTGACACCTGGTAGCAGCTAGGATGAGTCACCAGGGCGATTCCATTGTCTTCTTGATGGCATTAGCCAGGCTGCTGATGGCCATCAATTAGTTACCAGGCAACGATGAATAGACTCTGCCAGGTCTACGTGAGGTCTTGCAGGTGAGGGGGGAGGGAAAGAGGCTGCCTGCCTGATGTAGAAAGAACTCTCAATGGCAGTTTTGGAATTCCTAGTCCTTGTATTGTATTAAGGCATGGTGCTGTGTTTAGTGTATACTGGGTCTGTTCCATTTTCCTTCATGAGGAACAGGCTGGTAACCTATGCTGGGCACTGGAGCTGCTGGGGAGGTCAGGAGAATGTCTCTTGCCTGGGTGCAGTCTCTTCTGGCATCTTGGTGAGGTTACCATGTGGTTCAGTCCCTTATGCATACACTGGCACAGTTTATTATTTTATTACAGTCCATAAAGAGGCTTAAAAGCCTTGCAGGGCAACATTTATCATTAAATTTGCGGGACACATATGCCAGGGGATGGAGTTGCCCATCGGCCCCTTTCTGGAGGATCACCCCCCCCCATAGCCGTATCAGAGGTGTCTATGTGGATTATGAACTTCTTTGTTTCATTGGGGTGTGCTAGCACCGGTTCTGTGGTGAACAAAGCTTTCAGTCTCTGAAACGCCTCTTGGCACTTAGGGTCCCAATCTAAGCATGCCCCCAGTTTGGTGGCTCCTACCCCTTTACCTTTTGTTTTTAGGTGATCGGTTAAGGGTAGGCTGATCTGGGCAAAGTGAGGCAAAAAATGGCGGTAGAAATTCAAGAAACCGAGAAAACTCTGGAGTTGCCTACGAGTCTTTGGGGGCTCCCAGTTGAGTACGTCCTGTACCTTCTTAGGGTCCATCTCAAGCCCCTTTGGGGAGATCCGGTACCCCAGAAAGTCAATACAGGTGTGATGGAACTCACACTTCGAGAGTTTAACAAACAGTTTATGCTTGAGCAACGTTTGGAGCACCTCTCTCACCAGCTGAATGTGGGATTCCAAATCGGAGTACAGCAAGATATCATCCAAATAAACGACCACCCCCTTAAAGAGGTGCTTATGCAACACCTCGTTGATCAAATTCATGAACACTCCCGGAGCCCCATGGAGCCCGAATGGCATCACCCTGTACTCAAACTGTCCCAAGGGGGTATTGAATGCCGTCTTGTATTCATCCCCTTGCCGGATGCGTACGCGGAAGTAGGCATCCCTCAAGTCCAGTTTGGAAAACACTTTGCCTTTGGCCACCTCTGCTAACAAATCTTTAATTAGTGGCATGGGGTATGCGTTGGTCACTGAGACAGCATTCAACCCATGGTAATCCGTGCACAATCGGAGTTCCCCGTCTTTCTTTTTGCAGAAGGGGACCGGGGCTGCAAATGGGGAAGATGCTGGTCTAATGAAACCCCTAGCCAACTTCTTGTCAATAAACTTCCGCAACTCCTCCTTTTCCATGGGACTCATAGCGTAAATCTTTCCTTTGGGCATTTTTTGCTCTGGGAGCAACTCTGAGTTGCGATGGGGGGGAGCTCGTCGGCTTCCTCCTCCTCAAATACTTGGGACAAGTCGCTGTACTCCATAGGGATCTGGGCCAACTCCTTGGCAGCCAAGCAAGCTCTTGGGGGCTCACTGTTGGGGGGTATCCCCCACACAGGATCCCAGGTGTGGACAGTGCACTTGGGGGAGATGAATCGCACGATGCCATCCTCCCACAAAATGTATGGATCATGGCCATGGAGCCAGGGACTGCCTAGCACCATTGGAAATTTGGCCCCCGGTGCTACCACGAAGGGGTGATGCTCCCAATGATCACCCGCCCCTACTCGCAAGGGTACTGTTTCGAACCGGCAAGGTTCTTTCATTGGGGACCCATCCATTAGGGTAAAAACTATGGGCTCTGCTAGGCAGACCACTGCTCCATCTAGTCCAGACACAAGGGAGGGATTGATGAGATCCCTCCCACACCCCGAGTCTATGAGCCCCCGCACCCGAATGTGCGTCTTCATGGCAAGATTCATAATAGTCACAGTCACAAAAAAGAGGGATGGATAGTTGCTCACCACTTTTGGCGCCTCCGGGGCTGGGTCCTGTTGTGCTGCGCCTCCTACAACAGGACCGGTTCGTTTCCCGCCGGCTCCTCATCACTTGATCCATGTTCCAGATACTCCGTGTCAGTGAGCAGGGCTCGGGGGTTTCTTGGTTTAGCCATACCACGCTTTCACGGGGGCTCGGTGCGATGCTTGTCACCTTTTCACCACATTTTAGACACAGACCTTGCTTCATGCACTGGTCTCTCACGGAAGGCTTGGCCTGGGGCGGCTTGGGCTTCTGCTGTGGAGAGGCTGTTAGGCATCCTGTAGCCATCGCATTGCCTCTTGATCATGGAGAGAGACGTACCAGCTGGTAGCCATCCCCCTCAACCGCGAGGCAATAAAGTCCACTTGTTGCTCCTCATCCTGGAACAAGTGAGCCCAATGCTGCACAAACTTGATCACTTGTAGGATGAAAAATGAGAGATTCTCAGGGTCCCCATCAAATGTGATATCCAGTAAATCCTTAGGCCGGGGCAGAACCGGAGTGGCCACCGGGGATGCGGCCAGTGCAAGGGAAACTGGTGGAGGCAGTGGTTGTGGTTGCTGCGCTGGCAAGACCGGTGGCGGCCCCAGCGGAGGAGGCGCTGGCTGCGGCATGGAGACCGGAGGAGGCAGGACTGGCGGAGGCAGGACTGGCTACGGGGGGGGGGGCTGACAGGAATCGGTACAGGGCCCCGTGGCTGACCTGCCATATGTGTCTGTATCGCCTGGGTCATCATGTTTGGCAATGTTTGCAACAAGTGTCCTAAATCCCGCATTATCATACGGCAATCAGCTTCCAAGCTGTCCAGCCACGTATCCACGTCCTTCCCCAGACTGGGACGCGATGGGGCTCTGGCCGGGCGGCTTCGGGTTGATCCAACACTCCCGACTTAAACTTCCCAGCAGGGACCAGGTAGTCTGAGTAGAGTCCCCGAGGCATCTTGCCCAATCGCGCGGTTTCCGATGGGTCACTCCTCTGTCCCACAGAGGAGTAATAAACGGGACTGTTGAGCACGGAATGGCCCCACCATCTGTCGTTGGCAGCCCAGCCGGGCTGTAAACAGGCACCCCTACAGTCGACACCGGGACTCCAATTGACAGTGGGGTTCCTCCCCCAGTTGTAGTAGTCAGGGGTGCCATTGTGGTCGGTGGCACCATTGTGGATGGGGTCGTGGTGGGTACCCCATCTCTGCCGGCACCACTCATCTCCAGGAGAGAGATGCGTTCCGGGCAGAATAATGGATTCCTGACAATTTCTGTCAGGTTCAACTGCAAGTAAGTCCAGGCACTCTTCATAAAAGATATGCTTTATTGGAATACCAGTAAGTTGCCCTTTATTAGCAGAGTCATTGTCAGGAATACCCCCCCAGGCACAATGACCTCTAGATATAGTATGATGCATAAGCTCCACTAGCGAATGAACTCTGAGCACGCGTGTGGGAATACTCCCAGCGGGAGAATACATGATGACCAGGAGATAGGGCCCCCTCCCTTCCCACTATCTAAGGCATGAATATTTCCACTGGCTGGGAAATGAGTCTGTGTCTTTAGCTCAAGGCACAAGATAGCAGGCAGTGGCGGATTCCTTCTCCCATGAGTTACAGCCAAGCAACCTATGCGCATGCGAGCCAATTAATGAAAACAAAACAATGAACACAGTGTCCAAGGCAAGACAGGGAAGAAACATGGCATCTGACAAGAACATATTACAAAAATGCAACATATAAAATGCATTAGCGGTGTTTGCTTTTTTATATATATAGACTTCAAAATAACTGTAGTTGTGTCAACAACAGAGGGCAAATATCAGCACCAAGCCAATTTGTGCTTTTTGGTACTAACGTTCCTAGTACTTAGGCAATTTCATTATTTATAGGTGGTTCATGTTTAGAACCAGTGAACTGGCCAGAAACGATCACGTGATATGATCCCTCAGCCTGCCCACCCCCTTCCTATCTAAATAGCATGCATTAAGAAACATGGTGACCTTCTCAAAGTGTCAAAATGACCCTTTTGTCTGTGTGTCTCTTTGTCTTCAAAAAGACATGGAGGAGTGACAGCAGGTACTTTCTGTGCATTAACAACGCTCATGCATCAGCTAGAAAATGAAAACTGTGTGGATGTTTATCATGTAGCGAAGATGATAAACTTGATGAGGCCTGGAGTCTTCACAGACATAGTAAGTATATAAGGATCTGGTGCAATTTTCAAAATTCTATTACCATAAGGATCAAATGTCTTTTGCTTTTTCATCATCGTTGTTGTTAGGAAATTAAAACTCTGGTTCTAGAACACTGCAGTGTGTTGTGTCAGGATGGTAATATGAAAATCTAGCAGCCTAAAGGATGGAAATATATGTGAACACCCACTCACAGCTAGCAACCCAGCTTGTGTACTGCCCCTCCCCTTTTCTAGTTCCTTCCAATTACCTGTGTCTAGTAATGAACTATGCATAGTAGCCCTCTGATTTTTCTCTTAATGGGCCTCGGCTGTGAGCTACCTTCCACTTCTACAGTCACAGTTGACAGCTCAGATTTTTCCTCTTTCATCTTGTGCAAAGAAAACTTTTAACAGGGGTATGTCATTATAAAATCTTATAAAAGAAATAAGGTGAATCAGTTTAAAATAAAGGTTCCTAGTTGATTCTTTTTAAAATTCAAACAGCTGCCCCTTATATGCTTGCTGCTTTTCTGTCTGTTTCAGAAGCTGGTGAAGTAGACTATAGTATACAACAACACATGCTCTCAAAATAGGTTATTCTTTTGTTACAAAGACTAAACCTGCTCTTTTTTCCAACAAACAACCATGGGCAGTTGCACCTAAAAGACATGTCCCTGTCTTTGTACTCTCTATGTTCCTGGAGATCAGGGGTGATTGCACATCTTTGGGGTACGCATTTTATGTTAAACTAAGTTTGTGATCCTAGCAGGGCTTTTTTTGTAGAAAAAGCCCAGCAGGAACTCATTAACATAATAGGCCAAACCCAGCAGCAGAAACTCATTATCATATCAGGTCACACCCCTGACAGCACAGCTCATTAACATATTAGGCCACACCCCCATGTTACCAGCCACACCCACTTTTTGCTTCTTATTCTGTTTACCTTTTTCATTGTCAAAACCCCGGGGGGGGGGGTTTGGAGCAGGAACTCCTTTGCATGTTAGGCCACACACCCCTAATGTAGCCAGTCTTAATGAGTTTCTGCTGTTGAGTGTGGCCTATTATGCTAATGAGTTCCTGCTGGGCGTGGCCAACTCAGGTACCAGCCGGAACGCTGTTCCTGTGAGTTCCTGCCCAAAAATAGCCCTGGATCCTAGAAAATGCCTTAGCCATATGGAGTCATTTTAAGATACAGACTCTTCTGATGCACTTCCTGCTTATAAGGTCTATAGCCATGTTTATGATCAAGAGGTAAGTGCATGGATGTGATAACACCTACCTGGGTTGAATTCAGCGCTTTTCTAGTTAGTCAGCTGATAGGTTGTAACCTGAAACTTTGAGGATTATTTTTTCCCTCTTCCATTCAAGACACTTTGAAATGTATCACCAAAACTCAAGAAGCAAGTAGATGCCTGGTAACCCATCAGTGGGCCTTGTAGCATTCATGGGCACAACGTTTAGTATTGTTGGGCTACACTGACTTGGAAAACACTTCCTTCCCTTCTCCCATTGGGTGAGAATTTTTCTGTTCCAATGGCTGAAGCATCCTGGCTACATATACTGTTCTCTCCACCAATCAGTGAGATGCAATATGCATGTTTCACCAAAGGAAATGCTGTGTTATTTCACCAAAGTAGTGTAGCAGATAGAGTAGACGAATCATCAGGAAACAAACAAGTCAACCCACAATGAGTGTACATATATAATAAAGGTGTATCCAAAGATGAGTCCACTGACTTCTCACTTTACATTTTTTATTTATGCTGAAAATAATATAGGTATATACTTTCAACATGTGACGTAGCCCATAGCACTGGCAAGTCTGAGTTTTTGGTATTTTCCCTACTCTGGGGAGGTTTATATTGCCCCATATTTTTCAGCTCTCTGGGGGTGAGGCTTCCTATCCAGTCTGAATCAATAATCATAGGACATATCGCCTCTAATCAGAAGCCAGTGGCAAATGTGATTGCATAGATATTGGACTCAAAGAGAAGAAAGGAGTGACCCTTAACATGATTTAACATCCCAAGAACCTGGTGCTGTTTTGATTTACTCAGTATGAGTAAGAATGGCATAAAGGAAAGGAAAATTGTCAAAAATTAGAACAAAGTTCTGTTTGCATTCAAAAAACTTCATGACACATTTTCAGTTTTTACACATAAAACATTATTACAAAATATTCTAGTAATCCAAACCAACCACATCAATCTTGTGTCTTTTTTATCCCTCCTATTTTTAGGACCAGTACCAGTTTCTATACAAAACTATCCTCAGTCTTGTTAGTTCAAGGCAAGAAGAAAATCCTTCAGTATCCATTGACAGTAATGGCTCCGCTTTACCAGATGGCAATGCAGCGGAGAGCTTGGAGTCTTTAGTTTAACTACAACCAGTGTCTAGCATTCAGCGGCTATTCAGAGCTGGATTTTTTTCAGTATCATTGCTTTCACTTATAAAGAAATACATTGGGGGAGGGAGGGAATTATCCAGCTAGTTGATTATCTTTTTTATATTTCCCGTCTTGGGGGGACGGGGGGGACACACACAATTGTTGCATATGACTTATTGCTGAACTTATATCTTTAACAATGTGTGCCTTTTTGAAAAATTTATTGTAATGCATTTTGTTATGTTTGGACTAATTTGATTGAACTTTAATGTATTTCTAAGACTGAAATTGTGGTCTCTCTTACAGTATTAGCTTTCTACTTCTCTGGCTTTATTTTAATTTAAATTTTACCATAATTGTAGCTACTAAGGGTTCTCAGCAACAAACATGTCATCTATTTTTAAATATCTACCTTACTTGCTGTTATTTATAGCATTTCTTATGTTTGCTAGAAATATAACTTTTAATATGGTAGACTGTAAATATAATACTGTTATCTGTAATATTCAACATTTTAAGATTTTGGTAGGCATTTAGAGTAGTTGATACTTACTGTAAATATTTCTATAGTAATTAAATGGACCAAATTTATATTTATAGTTGTAGATTTTATATATTTTACTACAGAGTCAGTTTTCTAGTTCTGTGTACTTGCATTGTTAAAATGATGTAGTTCGGTACCTGTTTTTAATTTTAACAAAGATTTTCTGATATTATTATTATTATGCATCTTAAGTGAGTAACCATATCTCTGCATGCGATTTTAATTTTTGTGAGGAACTGAAAAAGTATTTGTTTTGAAATGAAATATTTCTATAAGAATAACATCTGTATTCAGCATTGTTTAAATTGTTTCTACCCAAGGCATTGCAAAAATAAATACCAATATTGCAGTTTCTGTCTTAGCACAGTTCAAGATAGATGCATTAAACAAGGGCACTACTTTACTTTCAATAACAGGGGCCAATGAAATTGGAGGTGGGAGTTTAAGATGCAAAGCAATGTTCAAAAGCCTGGATATATTCAAGATCAATGTGCAAAAAAATAGTAGTGGTTTATTGGTGTTTTTAAGAGAATGTACTGTGGTTACTTCTTTCTCTCTTGTGTTACCAAGAGCCATAGGCACTCCCAAGAAATATATCAAAGGTGATGTGAAAGCAAGAATGTGAAAGACAAATGAACTGCTGCCTCCTCCCCCGGCATGCATCCTAAGATGACATCCAGATCTGTCCATCTGCTGAACAGATGGTTCAAATCACAGTTTTGACAATCCCACTCCTCTTTTGGGAGGCAGCAAGAAACAAAAGGAGGGACAAGTTCAGTCAGTGGTCTTTCAAATTTCCTCTCCTCTTTTATAATCACATCTACCTTTCTGGTTTTCATGGGTGCCAAAACTTAAACTGGAGCATCTTACTTTAAGGGAATTACTCCCCGACGAAACTGCTCCCCATCAAAAAAGCTCTATGGAATTACTCCTTAATGCTTCCTTTGTCTTGAATGAATCTCAACTAGGTTAGTTTTTTTCCTCCCCATGAACACATCTTGCGCTATAAACTTAAGCAACAGTACAATAGAGAGGCCTTACAGTGCTGCGATTCATCGAGGTTCAGGCTCTGTGCTTGTACTATACAGGCTTTTAGGATTTGTTGAGTATGACACTGGCCCTTTCTGCCCTCTCCTTTTAATCCATGTTCACTGCCATGCCCTTCAAGCAATTCTGCATTAAAATCGAACTCAACCTTTTTAATCTAGGGCTTTTTTTTTCAATTCAGTTCACTGCAGTGCCCTCCAAGCAATTCTGCACTAAAACTGAGTTCAACCTTCTTTTTATTCTGGGTTTTCCCCCATTCTGCATTATGTTACCTCCCTTCAGTTTTGTTTTGTTTTTAGTTTTATTTATAGCCAAGGCCATCAATTAACATTTATAACACAACAAAATTAATAGATAGTAAGAACACCAGTGAATAAAGGTAAAAAAAGCTTAAAACAGCCATATAATACATTTTAAAATTCTTAAGGGACAGACATTTAACTTGCTGCATTATTATAGATTTTCTATTTCTTAAAGCAAGCCATCCATATCTAGCCACTTGGTAAGTTACCTCTGAGTGCCTATCCACAAGGAAATTTTTCATAATATGAATTCTTTGCCTACCAGTGAGAGGTAAGGACTTGGGGAGTGGAAGTGATTTACGGAGATTATTATAGGGCTTACAGTTGAACATAATTCTCAATGTCTTTGTTACAGCAGGGGCATATACATTCCTCAAATGGGATTTTCTTATACTTCCCCTCTGTAACCACTAGAGGAAGGACATCCCAGCACATGAGTAAACGTTTTCCTATATTCATGGTTTGACAGATGGTGAAAATAGGCCATAGAACTTACTCTGTTGATGGGATCAAGAAGTGTATGCCATTTCTCTGTTCTACCTATATCGTTCTGCCTATCAATATCTGTAATCCTCTGTTTTATCAATTCTCTAGCTTTGTCATAGGCAAGGGAACACAATTGTTTTGTGAGGCCAAAACAGGGGAGTTTCTCATCTATAGCCTTAAGCCAGGAGGGTATAAAAGTGTCTTATTGAGCACGTCAGCCCCTTAAATAGAAAAACTAATTTCAACCAATAAAATGAATCACCATGATCCATTACCTTGCCTCCACAGTAATCATTCCAGTTTCAATTCAAATAAGTGCGTTTGGAATGCCATTAGGTATTTGTAGAACAGATTTCAAAAATTTTGATTGGACGGTGTTCAGTTTCTTGTAGTTAGAGGTACTATTGATGGGGGGTCCAAAGGTAAGTTACCTGAGAGATTTGGCCTTAAATAGTAATTGATGTAAAAGTTAAAGAGGAGTGGTGCCAAAAGACATTCTTGTTTAACTCCTTTCTCAACTCTAATAGGATTTGTCAGGTGACCCTGGGAGGAGTACCTAACCCTTATAAATGTGTTGTCATGAAGGGCCTGAATAAGAAATAGTAACCTTCTGTCAATACTTGAAGCTCTTAATTTGTCCCATAAAATAATTCTAGAGACTGAATCAAAAGGTCCAAAAAGGCAGCAAAAAGAGACACATTTGAGTTGGAGGAATATTTGGCAATCAGATGGTCCAATATCATATATTCATCTAAGGTAGCATACCCCTCTCTAAAACCGGCCTGTTCATCTGCCAGACAAGAGTCGTTTTCCAGCCATTCCCTGAATTTTCATAGGAGGTGCCTCACATAAAGTTTGCTCACTATGCTTAGCAGGCTAATTGGCCTGTAGTTATTTAGGTCTTCTTTGTTACCTTTTTTTATAAAATGGGCTAATAACTGCTACTCTCCAGTCCTTAGGGATTCTCCCTGTTTGGTCAATTAATGTAAATAGGGATGCCAAAACCGGTACCCAACATTCTGTGTTCTTTTTAGTCAGCTCTGGGGGATTAAATCAAGACCTGGTGCTTTACCAGGTTTCAGTCCTCCCTTCAGTGGCCAGCCCGGTTTCAGCCTGCTGTTGTGCTGGTTTATTTGGATGCTGTTTTGCCATGGACTTAAATTGCCTCAACTCAAACACTGAGAAAATCTGGAGTGGCAAGCAAATGCAGAAAGGACCAGTGTCAGGATTCTTATCTTCTCTGCAACATATTCTGGGACAGGTGAGCCTAAATCCTGATTTATGGGCTTTCACAAACTAATGCCTACTAGCTTCTTTACAACAAGAGAAATTGTGAACACCTACTGTAATCAGAAAATTTTACAACCTTAATGAGATCAGGGCAGGGAAACCCTCAGTGGCACAGAGAGAGATTGTCAGAGTAAGTATGCATTCAGCTTTCCAATATTTTTATTTTAAAAAGGCAAAGGAAACTGCACAGAAGTATTAGTGTCTACAGTCAAACAGGTAAGGACCTCATTGGGGTGACTACTGGAAGGTGCTCTGAGCTTTCTAAAGAAAGAGCGGGATATGTGTACATTAAATTAATTGCCTTTTATAGCATATGTGGGGGCTCAAGGACTGAGCTTCTATCAGATATTAGACATTTATTCATTTAAAATATTTTATGCCACCTTTCCCAATCAGGGTCCACAAGGCAGTGAACATAACAACATTTAAATGATTAAAATACAATTAAAAATTATAAAATTCAGCTATAGCACTGCTGTCAGAGTATGAATCCAAGCATGAATTTCTGTACCTACTTGAGAAGTCTTTCAATTTGCATGTGTAACTGGCTTAAAACTGCAGACAGTTTTCACTGGGGAACCTGCCCCCTTTTATTTACCTCAAAACAAGCACTGAACTTAAGCAGACAACATCATTTCCCCTTTACACTATTCTTTGGGATATAAGTCACACAGGGTTAATTTTTGTTGTTGTTATGGCTACTTCCCTAACCCTGTGTCTTAATCCTCTTACCTTCTATTGTTCTCTCCCACCCATAGTACAAGTGCACAAAATGATTCAGGGACTCAGCATAAGGAAACCCAAGGCAAACACCCCATGCACTAAGTGCTACTCTGTTCTTGGCATTAAATTGGTATACCCAATACTAAAAGCAGATCAGCTCTGAAAAATGGAAGCTAGAAGACATAATCACCTGTGACAAAAATATGTTCCTTCACCTCAGTGTGGCAAAATTCCTTAAAAATAATTATAGCCCTATGGACGCAAACCCACAGCCTCCAAGTGTCCCTTCCATCAGCATCAGCAATTGTATTTATCATTTTAGCATGTTGACAAGTTATTTAAAACATAAGTCCTTAGGATAATCTCTTTATCAATACATGTATTCACTGAGGGAGAATGAAGAATTATAAGAAAGCTTCCATAATCTTAAACCTGTGCTGGATTACTCATTTTTAATAAATATGCCTTGGTTCCTAAACAGAGCTAAGCAAATTCCCTCAGATAAATACAACATATTCCAATTAATTTGCATTGTAATCCATGCAACAGACTCAGAAGATATGAAGCTTGCTTATGTAAAACTGGGTCAAGTGTGTAAATAATGTTATTCAAGTAATTGCGAGCCACATAATACATCTTTAACTAGCAAAGTCAACTTAAGTCTTGTTTGCTGTTTTCAAGTTACAAAGAAAAAGGATGATATATAAAAAAACTTGACAACACACTATTCTTGTCAGCAGGCTCACAATACACATCCCTCAGCCTAAATTGCCATTTGCCAAAGAAGCTTACGCTGTCAGCCAGATTTCATTTTGCAAAAGCTTCTAACACTCCAGTAACACATTTCACCTTAATATGTGTGATTCAAAACACTGTCTTCATTTATGTGGACTACAATGAACAGTGGAAGAAAGCTTTGGAAAAATTGTAGCGATACTTGTCAACATGAGGGGGAGGGGAGGCATTAATCTTTCAGCCTGAAGAAGGGCTAACTCAGCCACCATATGAAGTGGCTTTCTCTCACAGCTGTCACTTATGCTTCGTGCTTAGATGAGTTGACCCTAGCTGTTTCTTTCCAACAGCATAACTCTTGCAGAGTCAGAACAAAAATGTTTACTAGAGTGGGACAAAAGGAAGCTTGAGAGACCTCGCATAGAACAATGGCAGTTTTACAATCAAGGAGAGGCTACAATTTCCTGAGCAAAAGAAATAAAACAGGCTTGTTTGTAACTCACCAACACATCTCGAATAAAGGAAGGGAGAAGGAAGGGACATTCTCCTCTTCAAACAATGGCTAGGGTCTGGTGAGCCCTGCAGGTCACCTGTGGGATTTTTGAGCCTTTTCCCATCTCCTCGCAGCTCCATGTTGCCTCTCCAGGTCCCTGCGAAACAGTACCCCTTTTTGCCCCTTCTTGCTTGGACCCTGACTTCAGCCAATCTTTTAATTTATACTTCATGTAATTCCACAGTATTGTGTTAATCACCACAATAATATGTTAATTACTTCACTCTTAGTGATCACCTGGGCAGAACCTAGCAACACAGCTTATATGTGAAGGACCATATTAGTGTAAAACTGGAACCAGAACAAAAAGAAATAAATAGTGAAGAAGTCAAATAGTTTTATTTAGTATCAAAAGGATTGTAGCAAAAGCACTGGATTTCTTTAAACTCAGCATCTACATATTTCTCAATCCCATAAAAGAAAACAATTCAGTGATTAAAAAGTATTTGGAAGTAGAACACAGTTCAGTACAAAAACAAAGAAACACATAGACTCTGAGTGGTACACAATCCAGCAACACACTTTTCATTAAGACTTGTAAAAGAAAACCTTCAAAAAGGAATCTTTTTAAAAACTCAGGTGAGTGGCTAGGCAGAAACAGGAACAGAGAGCTATGTCTGGGTTTTGGTGGAGTCTGGTTTTTAAATCACAACAATTTGGAGCCAAATATGTCCAAGAACTGAAAAGAATCACTTTTGACAAGAATGAAACATTTAGTTCGCATTTTTCAGTTGCCATCACTGAGAATGAAGGCATGGAAGTCATGGATATTTTGATGGCAGTATGCCAGCAACTCACTCCAAGATCACCTCACAGAAATGTACTGCTGCAGAGAATGGAGTTTTCAACTTTAACTTATTTAACTGTTACATTTTCAAAGACAAAAGAGACAGGAAAGTGCTGGATTAAAAATTGCAAGGAGTAATTTTTGCTCGATACCAAAAATACAATATTCTGCATTTGCCAGCTTGGGCACCTGAACTTGTAACAGTGCCCAGCCATATGAATGACAATTACTTCTCTTACCATGTGCACTTGCTTCCCATATTTTTTAATTAAGACATACATCAAAGATGATGGGCACTGCCCCATGGAAAATGTTTTCCCCAATACAAAGTCATCTTGAAGAAAACACACAGCATGGTCTACTACATCTGCCATGCTTCCATTGAAAAATAAAAGAATTGAGGGGCCAAGCATAGGGCAGAGAAACCAATATACCCCACTGTGTTAAAAATCATAGTGTGCTCAGAAAAGTCTATGGTTGTTTTGCATGAAATAAACTGAAAACGAAATTACAGAAAACACCACTTTGGAGCTTTCCTCAAGAACATAAGAACATTCCAGATGGGCAGTAGGGATGTGCACCTCGAAAAAAATCTGCATTTTTTTAATCCAGGTATCAGAGAGCTGAAAACTATCAGTATTCCCAGTTATTCAGGTTCCAAATATCTTCCAGAACATTCCATGGGGGACCTCAAAGTAACTGTTTTATTGCAAAGGAACATCAGAAACTGACTAGAATGAGAGAATACTGAGTTACAAGTTATTACAACACTCAGGAAAATTGAACCCTGAGGGCTTAACAAAGATATTGGCTTTTTATCTCATTACACATGCTAACATCATTCAGTTCTCACATCTGCTGTAAACTGTTATTATGCTATATGTTAATTTGCTGCTATTCACAGGTCTTACCAATCGTTTTCATCCAGCCTTAGCAATGTTAACTGCTCACTTACTTGCATCTTGACTCTAATTGGCCCTTACTGGCAACACCTTCCGCACCCTCTACCTGTATGTAATGATTGGTGACTTCTGCTTCAATGTATAAGAAGTGTGCATGTACATGAAACTGATACCCAGAATAAAGCTTTATTGATTTTAAAGGTGTCACTAGACTCAAACTTTGTTCCAGGGCAAACAGTAACCAAACACTCAAGAGCAAGCAAAGCAACCACTGGCCAAAAGCCTTCCCAAAGGAGCCAGAATTGACAAGCCCAAAGAACTAATGCAGAACCAGGGAATCCTAGTAGAAACACTGGACAAGCCTAACAACAAATGTCAAATCAAAGAATCCTCCAAGCCAAACCAGTTTAACAAGAAATGCTGAGCAAGCTCAGCAAATATAAAATCAGAATAATAATTATTATATGCCAGTGACTATAGTATAGCCAGGAGATCTAAGGATTATCTGGCAGCCTGAAACTCTAGCTCTTTTTGTGGTGAGCTAGGTTTGTTTTTTGGGCTGAGAGAACTGCGACTGACCCATGGTCACCCAGCTGGCTTCATGTGGAGGAGTCCACTGCCCTTATCCACTACAACAAATCAGAGAATCCAAGCAAATGTTGGACCAGAGAATCCAATGCAAATCACAAACGCCACATGAAATAACTTGAGCAAAAAACACAATGTTGCAAGACCAACAAAACCAACTTCAAAGGACAGAATGCAAGCCAAGCCAGTTTGGCAAGCCAACACCAAACCCTGGCAAGACACAGACACATGGAAAATTAAAGAAACAGCAGCCCCAGGAGCCTTAAAACTCCGGCTCCTTATATTCCTGGTTACTCCTGAATATTTCCAGGATTTTTTGGACTGATTTCCTAACATGCCAAAAACTCCTGAATATCATCCAGACACCAATCTGGAAAATAATAAAGTATTTTTTGGGCATATATTTGGACCGGAAATATTTGAATACACATCCCTAATGGGCAGCCATGTTAGGCTGTAGCAGCACAATAAAGCAGGAGCAGTGGCACCTTAAAGACTAACAACATTTATTCATGAGTCAGAACTCATTTCACCTAATGAAGACAGAATCATGCAGGAATAAATTGTGTTAGTCCTTAAGGTACCATCTGTTCTATTTGACATAAGACAAGATCTGCATCTAAAGTATTTTTGCTTTTTTCAAGCAAAGAAAATATGTGGTTTTGAGACACAATATAATATTGTGTTAGACTAGAGAAAGTAACTTGTACTACACTTGGCAATTAGACTTTAATTTTGTTTCAAAATAACACATTTGATGTAAAAACTTCCAGCTTCATGTCTGCCAAATAAAAAAGAATATTCTATGCAAGCTTTCATGTCTAACATATTACTAAAATATTTAAAATGAAGCATGTTTCTTTTTATAGTGTCTTGTGATGTACATGGTTTTCTGGGCACTAAAAGGACAAATTAAATATAAGTGTCCTTTCTGTTATACCGTAGAGAATCAATTCCCATAACAACATCCACCAAAGCATTATTTGAATGTACCAAGCTGCCTTGTTCCATTGGTCTGTGTAAAGTTTTGCCTACTCCAATTAGCTGTGATTTTTCAAGACCTCACACAGAGCTCTTATCTAGCTAAGATCCATTGCACTTCAAATGTCAGCAGTGACCTGTAAGTGTTGAAAATATCCCATAATATGGAGGAATGTTTTGGGAATGGGCCTTTTGTTTAGCTCCCTAACTACTCTATAAGCAGAAAAACCAAATTCTTGGTACCGGAGATTAAAGTGTTTCATAAACTGGTCCATAAAATGATTATTCCCAAGGATTTCACCATAAAGTGACTGTTGCCCCCCAAAATAAATAACAGAAAGATGAAAAGTTGCCTTATATACATTCTTAAAAGAAACAATTATCTTATTCTGAACACGTTCACTGACTTTAATAGTTCCTCAAGAATAAGCAGTTTGAGAACTGGGGCCTCTACATATATCATAAATTAGTGAACAAATATCCCAGCCTGGGCTCACAAAGAAGATATTACAGTTTTCATCAGCCCTTGTACATTTTAAAAACAAATTCACCTCTGAAAAACAAAGCCTTGAATTACTTACATGTAACAATACTATAACATTTTTTAAAAATACAATAAAAATGTTTTGGCATTGGCAGAACAGGTTCAGTATACAGGTTTTCTCTTTTGAAGGCAAATACTGTTCCAGATGATGACTGAATGGTTATGATGACAATGACCTGACAGCTGGATACCTGTATAAGTACTTTTTTAAAAGAATGGGGCACTTCCCCAGAAAGTTCTCTTGCACAAGCCCTTTCCAAGTCCATGGGATCTGCACAAAAGTGATTCAATTTGGGAGCACGTGGGCATTTATTGTTCATTTCAGTGTGGCTTGTGCAGAAGCACCTTGCACTGGGTCATGCCTATGGACAGTTTGCTTTGAGTTATGCATCAAAAACTAGTGGCAGATAGTAAACCCTTCCCCATCCAAACTGTTATTTATTGCTTGATAACGCTCTGGATATTATATACAATGCCTTCAGCTTGAACTCGTTCCAGTATTGGTCCATATATATTCTTCGTCAGTGGGATTACCATGCCTTTGGTGTTAATTTCCCCTGGAAAATAAAGTTAGGTTCATGCTGATAAAAGAAAAAAATTAACCCGTATCTCACAGAGCTGCTTTGAACAGGGCTGGGGAACATAAGCACAGAAGCCCCTACAAATCTACCCAGCGTCTATCTTCTATTCTTTTCCAAGATCTATCATTTTCAGAGACGTCCCTGCTTTCTGAGGCTAGACTTGGGGCTTTCTCAATGGTTACACCACAATTATGGAATTCCTTCCCCAGGGACATCCATCTGCCCCTTCTATCACTGTATTCCACCCGTGGGTGACAGTTGGGTTTGTTTTGGTTGTTCTGCTTTGCATTCCCCTCAGTGATCCCCTCTTTCTGCTTTACATATTAATTTGTAGCTTTGACTTTTAGATATGTACTCTAACTCTGATTTTTAGTTGTTTTTACACTGTACTTTTATTATTCTTGCTCTAAGTGTTAGCCATCTTTGTGGCCCCTATCAGGCAGAAAGGCAGGATTATAAATATTATAAATAAATAATAAAAATAAATAAATGTTCTGGTTTATAAGAATTCTTGTCACATTTACAGTCACTAAGGTAATAATATTTCTTGGAAAGGTATTGCACCATCCATGACCCAAAACATGGGTTGCCCCCTCCCATTAGATTACCTTGACAAAACCTAGGAAAGAGTCTTGCACATACATACCATCAAGCACCATCTTGGCTGCAATGGCCGTAGGATACCCTACGGTTTTAGCCATTGCAGAATATCCTTTAGCATCGCCATACACCACCAGACTGATGTATTTTTCTTCCAAATGACCAGATGGATGGCTGATTCCTATTTCATTTCTCATAACTATCATATCTCGTTCTCCAGTGCCTAAGAAAGAGGCAGAAAGCTGTATTTCCATTTCTTTATGCAGGAAATAATTACAAGACGCAAGCTCGATGATGAACTGTAAACCTGTGTTATTATCTCTATTTATAACTCAAAGGGCATTAAGGTACCCACTCCTATCCTCTTGCATTTTGCTTCTGGTTCCCAGTGAAACACATCTTACCTCTCTGAACAAAAGAATTTTCATGCTATGTGGTAGAAAGCACTTTCAAGTTGCAACCAATTTATGGTGACCCCATAGGAATTTCAAGGTATGAGATCAGCAGAGGTGGTTTGCCTTTGCCTGCCTCTGCATGGTGACCTTGGACTTCCTTAGTGGTCTCCTATCCAGGTACTAACTGGGGCAGATACTGTTTAGCTTCTGAGATCTGATGAGGTCTTCATGCTATATCAGAATATAAATGGTCCATCTGTTGCAACACTGTTGATGGTGATCAACCAAGTATATCAAGGAGAGGACATGCATAATTGAGGTATAACAGAAGTATTAATCTCTGTCCTCAGATTCTGATAGTCATACAAATACTGCCGTCGAATGTGGAGGCTATAATTTTACTGGCAATAAATCATGCTCCAGAAATTAAACGGCAGATTCCCCTTGCAAAAGTATGCCATGATAAACAGTTACTAACTTGTATCATTTTTCATTATTTCACATACCAAAAGACAGCTTGATCTCCATGTGCTTGGCCAGTGCACCCACTATAGTGTCTGCTCTGGGAACAGGCTCATCTCCAAGCAATCCCAACCTGAAGTAGTACAATAAAAATAAAGATACTTGTCCAAACAACCCCAAACAAGCACATTACATATATAGGGTAACTATACCAATAAAGTGCTTCACAGAAATATTTTTGTTCCCACTGTTCCAGACAGGAAACAGGGATGCAAAGTCAGAGAGGCTTGCTGGGTGATCCCTGATGTAGTTCTACTACTACAATTAGAGGGAGGGGGAGAGAAACTGGGACATACAACTTCTTCACCTAGCAATTAGTCCCATCCACAAAAGAATTACACCTATACTACATCTGAGTGGCTAAGTCCCTTGAAGTCCCTATTTCTGGGGCAGATTTTGGTGGCACAGAATATACATCTTCATCCCATTAATGCATTTGGTCTCAGACTGGCTGGAGATCAGGGCATCCCAGACATGTACAACATGTCTCTGCTTCACTTTGCCAGATGCTTATACAGTGGAATTCAGCTTTCTGGCTCTCCCATTGGCTGTGCTGTGCATCACCTATTGGTCCATCAACTGCCACTCAAGAGTACTTGCATGCCGTTGGCTGGGGCTGGGTCTGCTCCTCTCCCTTGCCCACTGCCAGCCTGGACACTCTTCCCTGACAGAATAAACTGCCAAAATGGCTCTCTCTCCTATCAAAAACACTTCTGTTTGATTCTGCTGCTACAAGCTGGCTACTTAGGTGGGCCACCAGCTGTCAAACCATTCTCTTCTCCTGCTTTGGGGCTAACTTTTCCCTCAGTGGCTGTTGCTAGGCAACCAAGCTTGGTTCTGTCAGTAAAAAGGCAGGGGCAGGAGGCCCTTTCCAGGCCTACTTTGGCCCGGGGTGGGGGGGGACTCATTGGGGCCAGTCCTGACTAGGGTTGCCAGCTCCAGGTTGGGAAATTCCTGGAGATATTGTAGTAGAGTCTATGGAAACCAGAGTTTGGGGAGGGGAGAGGCCTCAGCTGAATAGAATGCCACAGAGTCCACCCTCCAAAGCAATTATTTTCTCCTGGGGAATGATTGCTGCCAATCTCCAGGTGAGGGCTGGAGATTACTCAGAATTAAAACTGTTCTCCAAATGGCAGAGATCAGCTCACCTGGAGAAAACGGCTGCTTTGCAGGGTGGACTCTGTGTCATTATACCCTGCTGAGGTCACTTCCCTCCTACTTGGGTCCCCACTGCAGAGAAAGACTGTACTTTTCCTACGTAGAGGCTTGGGGGGGGGAGATGGAAAGTTGAAGTCAGAGAGGCAGATAAAGGTAGGTTGATTGTTGGCTGTGAATGAAATAGGGTTTCCAGCTCCAAGTTGGGAAATTCCTGGAGATTTGAGGGGTGGAGCCTGGAGAGGATGGGATTTGAGGAGGGGTGGGACTTCAGACAGATACAATGCCATAGACTCCACACTTTAAACTGGCCATTTCCTCCTGGGAACAATTGTTGCCAATCTCCAGGTGAGGGCTGGAGATCTCAGAATTACAACTGCTCTCCAGATGGCAGAGAAAATGGTAAGCTCTGTGTCATTATACTGTGCTGAGGTCATCACAGCAAATTGACACTGGGTGCCCAAGGTCTGGGTACCCACCCAAAACCTCTTCCTAGAGCTTGTATTTTTTTCCACAACAGGCCTTAATTGTAGTATTATATAAAGATCAAGATTAATGTAAATATTGACTGATCTAGAATTCAAACTAGCTATTGACCTACAGACAAAGACTTGTTCTGGCACCTAAAACCATTATTTCACATCAAATCTTCAATTAAAGTTTTTATGAACTTGGGGCAGGCTGAGGGAACAGCTGTTTTCTGTACATTTAATTGACGGTTCTGTTGTGTGTCATATATCTGAATATCTGCAGAGAGGTCTTAAAGAGGCATGTATATAGAGAATGGTCGCTTATGCAGTCTCCTACCATTCTATTGCTTCTAGCTGCCTTTCATCCTTGTCCAGTTTATTGTAGACAGCTTCTCGGAGATCATCCGACTTGACAGATGGCTCAAGCCCCAGAAGCTTGCACATCAGCTCTTGCTAGGTGTGAGAAATCAAAACCAACATCAACAACAATGCATGACTATCCAAAAGCACTGAAGCCTTAGGAAGACTGTCGGTAAAGAAAGAAGTCTGCTGGATTTCAGAGTGCTAAAAAGGTATGTTAACAACATGGCAAGAATAATGATAGCAAGCTAATGGAAACAAGTTCTAATGCCCTTTGATGCACTAGAAATATAAAATTTGGAACATAATGTTTTTGAGTAAGACCTCTGGGTGCGGAGCATCTCTGGGAAGGGAGAATTATATTTAAGGAGAAACTTGAAAAGCTATGGTTGTCCTTTCTGATATACTGGAACACCATGGTGCTTTCAGAAAATGTACAGTAAGAAGGTTTTACTATGAAGCACACAACAGGGTCTGTTTTTTGATCAGTGAAGAGGCTATGCCAGGGTTTGTGGGACCCCTATGGACAAAAACCACATGAGAAAGGGGCTACAGCGAAGAGCAGAAACTGGGGGAGCAAAAAAGCTGATAGGATTCAACCCTATGAATTGATTTTTTTATGCCTTAACTTTTTTTTTTAAAAAAAATTGCTTTCTGGCCCTGAGAAATACTTTTTCAATCCTTTGAGTGTTGTCATACTTGAAAGTAGATTATTGGATGTATTTCTTACTTTACTTGTTTTTCTTCAAAATATTCTGTATTGGGTTCTTTTCGGATTAGATAAACAATAAATTATAGGTATATATATGACCAGAAACAAGCCAATACCACCTGAGTCTCAGCTATAGCCTCATGAAGCCGTTCTCCTGGACCCAAGAAAGAAATACTCACCCATTTTATAGAAGGTGCTGCTGCACTCAGCAGAGGGCACAGCTCTGTGTTTATTAGTCTCAATTTTACAAAGCCTCCTACAGCTTTAGAATAACCCTGGAAGAACAAAAGAAAAAGTTGCAGAAGAGAAGAATGGATGGTCACAGGCTCCTATCCACCATATAATTCCACAATACATAAGAATCACCATGGTGGATCAGACCAATGGCCAATCTGGGCCAGAATTCTGTTTCATGCAATGGCCATCCAGTTGTCCTGGAGGACCAAACAGAAACACCCAAGGCAAACAGGTCAAGGCCTTTTCCTGATGTTGCCTCTTAGCCACTTTGGCCACTGATGGACTTATCCTGTAATCTAATCCCTCTTTAAAGCCCTTACTACATTCACTTTCAGTGAATTTCACAATTTATTACCCATGAATTAGAAGTACTCACTTTTGTCTGTCAGGAATCTATTGCCTATAAACTTCACTGGATGACCCCAAGTTCTAGTAGGGGGAAAAGTTCTCTCCATCAGCTTTCCCTACCTCATGCATAATTTATAAACTTCAACCATGTCTCCCCTCAGGTATCTTTTTTCAAAACTGACAAGTTCCAGACTCTTTCGCCTTTCTTCATAGGAAATGTACATCAACCCCTTTATCATCTTGGCCATCCTCATCTGCACTTTTCCCACTTCTGCAATATCTATTTTGAGGTAACCTGACCAAAACTGTACACAGTACTCCAAATGAGGCTGAGCCATAGATCTGTACAGGGACATTAAAATATGTATGCAAGTGATACTGAAATCAATCAATGTGGCTTCTACGATATTCCAGCCTCTGTGCTTTTATTCTGTACAGGTGATCCACAGCAAGCAGAAACTTACCAGCAAAGAATTCAAAGACAGTTCACATACCTACATAAGAGCATACTGATCACCTAATCCAGTACTGTTGACTCTTATACCAGGTCTTTAAAAGTCCTTCTAACAGAGTTGCCAACCCAAGACTTTATGCATGTAAAACAAATGTTCTACACCAAACTATGGCACCTCACAAATAAGAGTTTCATGAATTTTTAAATGAATATTTCCAACAAAGGAAGGCTGTCTTTCATCCACAGTGTTCTATTGCTACCACCATTAGTACACCATCATAGTCAAAGTCATAGGTTACACTTTGCACAGATGAAAAGGCTATTTAGGGATTACCCCCAAAGAAACCAGACTTTGCTTTGAATAGATACAAACTGCAATGTATGCTCATCCATGCATATTGCTGGTCACATGAAATATACCTACCCTGTATCGTAAAGTCCCTCTTAAAAGAGTGTGAGCTGACTGAATACCATAGGGTTCAGCATATTTGGTACTATCCCTGTTTGGAAAACCTTCCAAATTTAATCCTGGGAAAAAATCCATGACCGTAACAGAATCAAGCAAAGCTCCTCCAGCTGGAATATTAACAATCTAAAGAGTGTAGAGAAACAAAGAATTGTGTTAAGTGTATTATATTTTAGGACAAAAATCCCCAAATCCACTTTAGAAAGTTTGATTCCCCAAGAGACATTAAGGTCTCTTTCTATCACAGGGCCACATAAACCACCCTTGAAATGTCACTCAGGCACCATGATGTTACTTTCTTCTACATCCACATCTACCATGTTGCAAGAGGGTGAAACTGCCAACCAAAGGACCCTCTTATCTCAGTTCTGCTACTAGATGTCCCAATTCATTATAGGTACCCATGTGTACTGCATCGCCTCAACAAGAAGCAAATTTAGAGTTCTTCTAATACAGGTCTTAAATAATACAGGTATTAAATTAAATACAGGTAGAAATTACCCCTCCTTTGCATTTTACAGATATATACAGATTAATTCACCTCTCCATTTTTTAAATATGTGGCAGGCTGAACAGTATTCAGCAGAACGCCTTGTGGACTCCAACTGAATTTGTATCTCAGGGGATTATCAGAATGCTCTGGAGCAGGTAGACCACCACAGAAAGATGTGTAAGATATCACCTGTGGTTGAAGAAAAGAAACATATCTAATTAAATTCCACTGGTTCAGAAACATGTGATACAGGATGGGATAAAATGTAGTCCTGCTTTACTCTGTGGCACTGAATCTCCCTGCACTTATTAAACTATTTTGCCATTTATTTCAGAAAAAGATCCAAAAACATTTGTAATATTTTGTTTTAATATCTGAATTCATTACTCTAACTTCACTAGATTCATCAGAGAATGGTTAAAAATCCATGTATTACCTGCAATGGATATATACTAGCCACACAGCAGGCTTAAATTTGGGATTCCATTCATAAGAATGAGTAAACATACTGACTCCGCTTCAGTTCAAGTCAGTTATGAGTAAATCCCATTGTTTTCAGGGGCATCTAAAAAGCTGCAACTACCTTGTACCACTGTATTTCAATGAATAACTTCACCTGAATTCCCTACCTCAGATTGTACTTATGTAAGGAATTTCAAATGGTATAGTCAAAGTAAATTTATTAGAATTCAAGCCAATTTCTACATGCATCAGTCCCTGATGATTTACAGAAAAGGGAAGGAAAGTCAAGACCTCAGATGTAAGGGGCAGTGGAAGAGGTACCTTTAGACCACAATGGATCACAACCACCATAAAAGATAATGGACCACATTTCACAATAAAACATAATGAATGAAATAAGATTTCATTGGGAAGTAAAGTCCCTCAACAAATCTGTTATCTACTGGACTTACTGTAGCACCCACTTCTTTAGCTTTATCAATACACTCCATTGCCAGCATATGGTCAAGACCAGGATCCAGACCTACTTCACTGATAACCGTGATGCCGGCAGCCTCTACACTAAAATGAAAGAGGGTAGAGTTCAAACCAAAGATCAGAACAAAGCATCTATATAGCTCCAGAGCTCCAATTATTAAAGCCACTGGTTTCCAAGCAGAATATTTATTAATTACCATTGTGGCCCACATTTCTTCTAGCATGAAATCCAAGGCAGTATACATGGGGTTTCCATGAGGTCTCCCATTTATGCACTGTCCAGTCTTCAACACAATTACTCTAGCATGTGCCTTCTAATTATGCCCTTGGATCATATATTTGCCATTATGGAGGGCTACATTCGACCTATTTCATCTCAGCGTCCCTATACAAGCTGAGCAAGGAGGAATGGACCACCTTAATTGCATCCAGTGTAGAGGACCCTTAGTGGACTTGCTTTGCCAACTTCATCAAAACTTAGAAAATGCTGAACTTCCCCATCATTCTGCTGTAGAAGGTTTTGTAGTAGGCTGCCTCTCTTTAAGGATTTAATATATATGCCAAGTTTCATCTCACCTAGCCACCAACTGTGGACATGCAAGAGGGTCAACAGGCTATAACCAATGATTGCTGGAAGAAGACATAAATGCCAGGGGTAGAGCCCATAGTTGAATAAGAGACTTGGTTCAGATATAATACAAAACCACAAGAGAAAAGAGTGACAGGGATTGAATTAGCATTTGGTGAAGCAGCCCAAGATTTATATGGTAACTTGTAAACCAAATCCTGGCTTCAGAAATTAGCCGTAGTTAAAAGGAACCATGGTTTTGAATTATGTCTAAACTGAATTATAAGGATGCTGACTTCCAGTTTCAGGATAATGTGAAGGAGAGATGTTCTTCTAAAAGAGAAACTAGAACATAAAATGGATTCATCCCTGGACTTACCTCTGCTGCAGCTCTTTCATAGCTGGTGTCAGGTAACTAGCAGTTACCAAGTTCACTTTGCTGTCAATACATTTCTTAGCAACTGAAGGATGGAATGAATAAGGCAGCAAACTGAAGAGACAAAGGAGAAAGAAGAGAAAATTCTAGCATACCTGAATATGGACCACCTTAATTGCATCCCTAAAAGCAAAATGACCAACTAAGTAATCGTTTCCGCATAGTCATTTATAGCAGGACAAAATACAGTTACTGGATTAGGACTGAAGGAGATCTGAGTTCAAATGTTGATCTTGGGCCAGTCACTTTCTCATAGCCTAACCAATTTCACTGGGTTGTTGTTACGGTAAAATGTGATAAGGGAGAACTGTTCCTTAGAGGAACAGCATGATTAAAACGGGACTGAGTGTGAGAAAAGAAAGGGGGAGACAAATTTAATGCAGAAGATTCGGAAGAAATCAAAACCATGGCATTAAAAATGGTAAGAATCCAGTGTTAAGCATGTTAAATGGAAGAAAATCAATTTCTACTTAGAGTTCAGGATCAGAGTTTAAAAGTGAAATGCTTTGAAAGGCAAAAGTGCCTCTGACTTAGTTGGAGAAATTTCAGGGGGTTTTGGCAAATTTGCTGGAAATATTTGTGTACATCAACAACCTCTCCCACTTTGCTCATTTTCTCTCAAGCTGTGTATTTCAGCTCACTGCCATAATTCCGGCCATTTCAGAGGAAGCTCAGTGGTAGCTCAGTGACACAGCACATGCTTCCTAGGCAGAAGTTCCAGGTTCCGCCCTGGCATCTCTGACTAAAAAATATCCCAGGCAGGATTATATAGGCCCCTCTGCATGCCAGCAGCAATGCTCCCTCTAAGCTGTGGAGTCTTATGACGAAAAATTCTACTTTGTGAGCTACTGGCATCAAAGTTGTGAGCGAGCGATTTGGCTACTGCATAAATTAGTCAGCTCTGGAGCCGTCCTTCCTGAGCTAAGACAGAAATGTGTGAGCCCGAGGCTAAAAAACTGTGAGCTGGCTCACAATGACTCACCTTAGAGGGAACACTGACCACCAGAACAGAAGTAGATTGACCAAATGTTTAATTCAGTGTAAGGCATCTAAGTATGTACTTTCTTGCCACCTGACCTTCCTTTAAACCTGAGGTCTCCAACAGGAAACCATGAGCTACTGGCAGCTCACCAGCTGCTGCAGATAGCATTCTATAGAAGGCCCAGGAAAAGACCACAAAAAAGATACACCTAAAAAACTTTTGTTCCATAAGATTTTCCTCTGTGCAGTATAGCTGATTCTAGGACAGAACAAAACTTGGTATCAGGCCTAGGGGTGGGGAAAGTAGCTGGGGATATTTTTCATTACTCAGAATTAGCTCTCATTAAAGAAAAGCTTGGCAACCCCTCCTTTAGGCTATGATCCCCCAGTCTTGTTGAGCCTGTGGGCACTTCTGAAATGTTGAGAATGAGGAATGGGCACCAGTTTATTAACCAGAATCCAGCCGAGCCCAGACAGCTTGCCCATGGCTAATTCAAACACTGTCCCACATTCACTGCCTGGGACTGTTGAAACAACTGCGTGATTGTCAGACCACCAACCTGATCACAAGATCATGTTTCTTCACCATGGATGATAATTTCTCTTCGTCTTTGGTGACATCCATAACAACAGGAACTATACGGCTGTGTTTCTTAGCCAGTTGCTCAAGTTGTTCCTTCATGACAGAGGCTGTTGCAGAGCAAGATTCTCAGGTAAAATACTCTGGATCCCTTATCACACTGCTAAATACTTCTCCAAGCCAGTTTTACTCAAATGGATCATGTAATTCCATCATGTCACAACTAACTTTGCATGTATTTGCCACCAACAAAATATATATGCCATCTGGTCTAACTGAAGGTCAGTATAAACTTTTTAAAAATCAGTAATAATAACCTATATGCCAGTTGCATTTATCCATTTTCATGAAACCACACTGAAATCAATAAAAATGTCTGTATACATACATACATACATACATACATACATACATACATATGGGGGCAGTAGGCCCAGAGAAGCCATTTTCTGTCCCCCACATGCCATCCCCTGGGCCTTCTACGGGGGCAGTAGGCCCAGAGAAGCCCTTTTCCCCCACACACTGCCTACTGCCCCCATAGAAGGCCCAGGGGATGGTGTGTGGGGGACAGAAAAGGCCTTCTCTGGGCCCAGAGAAGCCCTTTTCTGCCCCTCTTCCCTTCCTTTCCCCCTTTTCCTTTCTTCCTCTCTCCTTTCTTTCACTCTTCCCCCTATTACTTCCTTCCTTCCTTCCCTCCTCCAACCGTCTCTCCCTTCCACATCCCTCCCTTCCTTTCTAGGGCCCGTTGTCTTCCACCACAACGGGCTTTGCTCCCTAGTACGTGTGTGTGTGTGTGTGTATATATATATATAGATATATATATATAAAAAAATTCCCAACTGTGCCCCCTATGTGCAGATACTTATTTCCACAGATAGGGGGCACATGGAGGGTAAAGAGATTTTTCTGCACATTTGGGGCACTTCCAGAAAGTCCAGCAGATAACATGCTCCTCTGGGCCCCCCCGCACCACCGCTATGCTCCTTCCATGCACAGAGACCTGGGATGCTGCCACCACTACCCAGGAGCATTCCAGCGGTGCCATCTGAATCCCTGACTCAGGTCAACAGCCCAGTTGGGCTTTGCATTTGCAGGACTCTGAACAAGCTGCTGGAGCCCCACACACACACACTTGGGAGAGGCTCTGGGTTCCCAGTCACCACTGCCATCTCAAAGGTAGGGAAAAAGGAGAGAGAAAGGGAAAGATGGGGGGAGTATTTATTGGCTTAGGGGAGATCAGAAAGAATGGTGGGTGGAGTGCCAAGGGTGGTAGGTGGTAGGCGGGGAGAGCTGCAAAGGTGAGGGTGAGTGAAATACCAGGGGTGAGTGGTAGGTGGGGAGAGTACCAAGGGTTGGATAGACTGATGGAGAAAATCTGGGGGAGAGGCAAAAGAGATGTGGGTTAAATTAACAGATAAGAGGAATGGGAGAAAGGAGTGAAATAGGGGGCAGGTTGACAGATAAAGTGAATGGGAGAAAGGGAAATGGAGGGTAGATTATCAGATAAGGGAGGTAGATTGACATAGAAGGGATGGAGGCAAAAGAGATGGGGGTAGATTGACAGAAAAGGGAAAGGAGAGAAATAGAGAGAAGACTGATAGAGGAAGAAGAAAGGAAGCAAAGAGGAAGAAGGGACCCCACTTGTATATATATAATATATAATATATAATATAGATGATAAATCATAAATATATTGACAGCTGCAAAAATATGCACAACAACAAATTAGAAAAAAAAGGAACACTAACAATGCCCAAGAGATTTAACAACATTGGGAAAATAATCTCGGTGACTGAACTCATGTTGAGTTGCTTGACAGGTAAATTTGTAGAACAACAGAATACCAATACATGATAAACAGACTAATTTTGAAGATGGACTTTCCCCATATATGGTCTTCAGTATGCTGTCAATTCTACGAAATTTAGTATGATCAGTTGCTTATTTACTGTTTCAACGTTTAATAAATAATGGGAAGAAAAAGAAATCGGCTAGTCCAAATCAGTACAGGGTTCAAGTAGGCAGGTAGCAATGAGACAGACCCTTCAGAGGAACACTCATCTGTCTGTTTTGCAACATTCTTAGGAAACAGCTCAAAAATTAACAGTGGCACCTTAGTCAGTACCAGGGGGTTTTTAGAGCCAGAGTGTACCAGATCGCCGCTCCGGCAGCCCAGGAGCCCGCACTAATGGCGGCGGTGGCAAACCCCGCCCCTAGCTCCCTGCGCCGAAAGCACTGTGGCTTGGGAGAGGCTGGAGAGCCCTGCCGCTGCGTCCCCTGGGCCTGCGCACGAGCGCTGCGGCTCAGGGAAGGCTGGAGAACCCCACCGCCACATCCCCTGGGTCTGTGCAGGAGCACTGCGGTTCAAGGGACGCCAAGAGAACCCCGCCACTGTGTCCCCCGGACCCGCGCAGGAGCATTGCAGCTTGGGGGAAATCAGGAGAACGCCACTGCTGCGTCCCCCAGGCCTGCACAGGAGCGCTGCAGCTCAGGGGAGACCGGAGAGCCCCGCCGCTGTGTCCCCCGGGCTTGCACAGGAATGCTGTGGCTCAGGGGACACCAGGAGAGCCCCGTTGCTGCATCCCCCAGGCCCACACAGGAACACTACGGCTTGGGGGACGCCAGGAGAGCCCCGCCGCTGGTTTCCCTGGCCCCCACCAGAGCGGTAAGTAAGGGATCCGTGGGGGGGTGGGGCTGGCAGGGGCTTGATGGGGGGTGGTGGGAGAGCCTCCCTCCCTCCATCTCTTTGCCATCTTTCCCTCCTTTCCTTTTCTTTCCCTCATTTTCTTTCTCTCTTTCCCTTCCCTTCCTTCCTTCCTCTTTTCCTCCTTCTCTCTTTCTTTCATTCCCTCCTTTCCTTCTCTCCTTTTCCTCTTTCCCGCCTTCTTCCCTTCTCTCTTTCTTTCCCACCTTCTTCTCTTCTCTTTTTTCCTCCTTTCCCTGTTTCCCTCCTCCTTCCCTTCTCTCTCTCTTTCCCTCCTTCTTTCCTTCTCTTTCTTTCCCTCTTTCCTTCCTTCTTTCCTTCTCTCTACTCTCTTTCCTTCCCTCTTTCCTCCTTCTGTGGCCCAACTCTAGTGAGAAGGGGTTTAAACTTTAAACCCCTTCTCTCTTCGCTCCCCCTCTCAGGCCAGCTGGGGAAGGGAAGGGGAGTCTTTTGAAGATGCCTCCCCCCCTTTTGCTTCCCCTTCTGACAGCACATCCGGTGATGTCAGGGGGTGTGGCATATGCTTATAGCCTGTTAGCTCATTAGCATATCATATGGTAATAAGCTCCTGCAGCTCTTTTTCTATGAAAAGACCCCTGGTCAGTACTAAAACATCATAAAGATCAGCCTAAAAAGTACAATATTTATTGAGCAAAAAACAGTCCCTACAGAAAATCTATATAGCACTAGATTGGATCTTATCTATGCTTTAAAGATGAACACGAAGAAGAAGAGAAGAAGAGATTGGATTTATACCCCGCCCTTCACTACTCAGAGGAGTCTGAGAGCGGCTTACAAACTCCTTTCCCTTCCCCTCCCCACAACAGACACTCTGTGAGGTAGGTGGGGCTGAGAGAACTCTTTTTCAAGAACAGCTGCGCCAGAGCTTGTGACTGACCCATGGTCACATCAGCAGGTGCAAGTGGAGGAGTGGGGAATCAAACCCGGTTCTCCCAGATTAGAGTCCGCGCACTTAACCACTGTACCAACCGGCTCTAGTGATAGTTTCCAACAAGTGGAAATTGCTGGGAGATTCTCGCTGTCTCCTCCCTTCCCACTGAAAATCCCACTTTGTCCTCAATTGTACCTGAGGATGTACCAAATCTTGGGGGCTCACTGCCAGCTACTGCCAGGTAGCGGGAGAATAAGTTGCTTCTGTGAGTGCCACTTGGGTCACCCAAAACAGTATCAATGCCATTCTTTCTGCCATATGGGTTATTTTGAGATCCTAGGATTCTCACAAACCTGCTGTTATTGTGACGCTGGGGTCTCTTGAGAGGTATTCTATCACAGGCCCAGAGACATACCCAGATCCCAGTAACAAGACTTTCTTCTTCTTATCCATGGCCAGTGACTGAGTGTACTCCCTATAAAAGACAAAATCAAATGGAGAAGAAACAGATTGGCCATTAAAACCTGCTGATGTGTGAGTAAATGTTAAAACAAAGAACACTCTCAAGGTTAGTGTGACAGCTCTAAGTCTGCTCCTGCCCAACATCAGCCAAGCATTATCGGCTCTTAAATTGGTAGCAAAACTAATGTACGGTTTCAGCCTGGTATTTCTGGTGTCTATTGATACTCTGTTTCCTTACATTTACACTGACATCAACACAAATTACTATTTGGTGTTTTTTAAAAAAGACTTACAAGACCCTCACTTCTGGGAAATGAAAGATGAACCTGAGAGGCTTGACTGCCAAGCTTACACATCACTGATATTGTGCACTAGCATCAGCACAGATGCCAGCCACTTTGAACACAGTCCACAAGACATTAGGATACCAGCATTACTCTATCAATCCACAGGATATGCTAAAGGAGTTCCATAGTCCTCTTGTGGATCAAAAACTGGCTCATAAATAGGAAACAGAGAGTGAGTATAAATGGGAAACTTTCTCAGTGGAGGGTGGTAAGCAGTGGGGTACCACAGGGATCAGTACTCGGTCCGATGCTTTTTAACTTGTTTATTAACGATTTGGAATTGGGAGTAAGCAGTGAAGTGGCTAAATTTGCAGATGACACGAAGTTGTTCAGGGTGGTGAAAACCAGGGAGGATTGTGAGGCACTCCAAAGGGATCTGTTGAGGATGGGTGAGTGGGCGTCAACGTGGCAAATGGGGTTCAATGTAGCCAAGTGCAAAGTGATGCACATTGGAGCCAAAAATCCTAAATATAAATACACGTTGATGGGGTCTGATCTGGCAGAGACGGACCAAGAGAGAGATCTTGGAGTCGTAGTGGATAACTCGCTGAAAATGTCTACACAATGTGTAGCTGCAATAAAGAAGGCCAACGCTATGCTGGGGATTATTAGGAAGGGAATTGATAACAAATCAGCCAGTATCATCATGCCCCTGTATAAATCATTGGTGTGACCTCATTTGGAATACTGTGTACAGTTCTGGTCACCACATCTCAAAAAGGATATTATAGCATTGGAAAAAGTGCAGAGAAGGGCAACTAGAAGGATAAAAGGGTTGGAACACCTTCCCTATGAAGAAAGGTTAAAATGCTTGGGGCTCTTTAGCTTGGAGAAACGACGGCTGAGAGGTGACATGATCGAGGTTTATAAGATTATGAATGGGATTGAGCAGGTTGAGAAAGAAGTACTTTTCTCCCTTTCTCACAATACAAGAACTCGTGGGCACTCTATGAAATTGCTGAGCAGTCGGGTTAGAACAGATAAAAGGAAATACTTCTTCACCCAAAGAGTGATTAACATATGGAATTCACTGCCACAGGAGGTCGTGGCAGCTGCAAGCATGGACAGTTTCAAGAGGGAATTAGATAAACATATGGAGCAGAAGTCCACCAGTGGCTATTAGCCACAGGGTATAGATGGGAACTCTCAGTCTGGGGCAGGTGATGCACTCTATTCTTGGTGCTGGAGGGGGCAGCAGTGGGAGGGCTTCTGGTGCCCTGGCCCCACTGCTGGACCTCCTGATGGCACCTGGTATATTTTGGCCGCTGTGTGACAGAGTGTTGGACTAGATGGGCCATTGGCCTGATCCAACATTGGCTTCTCTTATGTTCTTATGTTCTTATGTTCAAGGCTCATTCAGCCATCTTGCTGGAAGTAGCATTCAGCCATCTTAACCCCCATTCCAAACAGACTGTAAAGCATCAAGGGTCCTCATGGCTCAACTCTACAACTTGTTTTAGAAACTCCAGCACAGTTCTTTAAATAAAAAGGTGCATGTGCACAATGAGAGCATCTTCAACACTACCAGTTCTTACACAAATATTACACAAATCTTGGATGGCTTTCAGCAAGGCTTGGATCCTGGCACATCTCTTCATAGTAATGGGGTTTGGGAGACCCATGCTTATATTCTCTACCAACATCAGAGGATGAGAACTGTAATCAGAGTTTGAAATTCTAGACTGCGTTATGACTAATCCACAGGCAAGACATCTAGGGCAGATAATTTTCAAAATACTACATTCTAATGAATACCCATCAATCATAGTTCACCCCACTGGGACGTGATTATCTCTCTGCAGATCAAGCAAACTCGATGAAGTCAAGAAACCTAGCCTAGGAACAGACATACACTTCCCAATACAAAGCAAAGGAACATTTTTATGATCCATGTAACCACTAGCATTTTTAGGGTGGCACAAGCTGTTCTTATGCTATGAGTATTGAAACATAATTTTCAATCTTTGCTTTCACAGTCTTTGCAACTCTGCTCAGCCATCTCAAACATCTAACACTGCACCCATGTTGCATTAAAAAAAAAGATGTCCAGGATGCTGAGTAAGGTGTCTAGTACAAATTTCAGTGGTTTCCATGGCACAACTATGGAAAGGATAGCATTCAAAAAGAGCTTGTACCACATTGTTCTCTTATCATGGAAAGCAAAAGCATTCAAAATCACATACAGCTGGTCATTTGAAGAGAAGCAGCCATTGGGTCAGATCCAACCAGGTTTAAGTCTGGTGAAAAAGGGAAGATGGGGTCCTTTTCAACCACCAAAAGAGCCATGCTGGGTCTCACAGAATCTTTATGGAAAAAAGCTATGTGAGACAGGGGCTATATTAAGGAGGGAAATAGGATAACATTGAGTGAAAAAGCTGGCTGAATCCAGCTCACTAACTGTTAAGGGTAAGCCACTGGGGTGCTTTCCCCTCTCAGAAAAGGAAGCCATGCTCTGATACAAGACAAATGTTCCTGAGCAGATGCCATAAAGGAATCTCTTCTCTACCATGTAGGCATCCCCACCACCACCTTCATGTATTAACTTCACCTGGCAAGACACACATTCCTCTCCAGCCGAAGACAAAAGGATGTGTCCAGCTACCAGCAATGGCAGCAATCAAGCCTTCCTGCCACCCATCAAGATAATGATGCTGCCCAATATCTGGTTGTTAATCCAAAGCACCAGCTCTGCAACATGATTGGTGCTCTTCTTTCTCTCCTTTGTCTCAACCCCTTCCCCCAGAGGTGTTACTCCCAACCAAACCATTACTTGCAATTGCCCGACCATTAATGCCTTTTCTGCCCCATTCATAGTTTTAAGTTTTGTTAATATCTCCTGGGGACCAGGAGACCTCTTGAGTTCTAGCCTCAGGTCATATTTTAGGTATATAAGGAGAGCCCTCTCTGGGTGTGTGTCTCTTGCCTCTTGCTTTTGCCTCTCCTAATCCCGCCCTACCTTGCTGGTTCCATTCCTTGCACAGTATGGAACTTCCCATGTCTGTTGCTGGTCAACTCACAGCCCCTTCCCTTATTTTATCCCTTTTTCACTGCAGTATCATCTCGCCTTGCTGGACAGGTACAGTATCACGCCACCAATGAGACTTCCTGCTAATGCAAATGTCTCTGTACTTTTCTCTTTGAATTCTTAGTTCTGTATTGAGTGTGTGTATGCTTGATTTTATGTTTGCATGTTTGAGAATCCTTCAGTAAAGAAATCACTGCTTTAGTAATCTAGCCTCAGTATCTATTCCTGGGTATTGGGAATTTAAACTCTGGTATACACAGGTTATGGTCCTATAATTAATGCCTATTACCATTTAATACTCATAATTCCCCACATTTATTAATAAAATAAGGCAATTTGGCTAACAAGGCCAATTAAAAGATTAACACATCTTCATGTAGAAAAGACTACATTCAGCCATACAGGTAGGGTTACCAGACCTCCCGATGGAACCTTCGCTACTCCACTGTCACTCAAATTTTTTTAAATCAGCATCACATGCACCATGATGTCACTTCTGAAGAAAACCCAGAAGTGATCTTGAATAGTTCTAGGAATTCTACATCAATCCAGGTTTTTCCCAGAAGTGACATCACAGCACACATGACTCCACCTCCCAAATTCTCACCAGTTGTCAGGCACGGTCTGGCAACCCTACATACAACAAAGCTAACTTTAATTTCATTCCTAAATTCTTGAATGCTGCCAAACAAGAAAGGTTTGAAACAAGAGGGGCCCATTGAACACAGAGAAAGAGAAAGTGGACAGGGAAGGATCTTTCATACTGTCAAACCTCCCAAACTCTGACAAACGGTTTACTTGGCATTCCCAAGTTTAACAATATTCTCACCCTATAAACCACACAGGGCTGAGGTTTAAGGGACTTGGGGCATGGAACCAAGCCCAGCAATGGCAGTCAGTGCTGCCAAGTTGTTGCTTGAAATAGTCCCTGTGCATTATTTCAGTGTGCGAAGATATGTCAGCACTTCAATCCATAAACGTTTGGTTGGGCAAGAAACTGTACAATCTTTCTTTATTATGCAAGTTTGCATCACTAATCACTTTAAATGGAAAACTCTGATTTCCACTGGTCTGGCGGGGCTGGGGTACCTGCCAGCTGCCATGGGATTACTTTGAGGAGCCCCTGTTGGAAGTCTTGTCATGTCTGCCTTTCTGTCCTTCCAAATCTGCCTTTGGAGAACTGTGGGTGGCTCAGCTAGGGGTTTCTTTTCCTACACAAAGTAGAAGAACTTGCCACAGGTTGCTATAGCCTTTGGAGGTGCTGTGAGAGTTGTGGGCGCTGAGCATGCTTCCCTTGCTTGTCTGATGGGGCTGAGTTTCTTGCCAAGTTGTCTTGGGGTAACTTTGGGGAGCCCCTGTAAGATGTCTGCCTTTCTGTCATTGCATCACTAATCACTTGAAATGCCAAACTCAGATTTCCACTTGTCTGGTGGAACTGGAGTGCCTGCCAAGCTGTTGTGGGGCAACTCTGGGGAGCTCCTGTGGAAATCTTGTCATGTCTCCCTTTCTGTCCTTCAGAACCTGCTTTTGGAGACTTGGGAGGGAGGGGGGGGCTGCAAGCTTGCCTTGCTTCCAGTATCTGGCTGGGGGTGGTCTGCCCAGGTGAAGTTTCCCCATGAGTTTGATGTAATCAGCTTGTTCCATGGCTGTCAGAGTCCTCCTCTCCAAAGAGTGTTAGCAACTGCTGGTGTGTCTGGGCACTACTGACAACTCTTTTGCCTCTGCAGAGAGCCCCAGGAACAGATCACAGGCAGGAGGTTCCAAGACTCCTGGTGAAGCCCTTCTAGGGCCAGGCTCCAGTGGTCTGGCAGGATGGGTTTGATGCCAAGGGCCTTTGGTATGCAGGGGGTGGAGGACTTCTTCCCCCCATAACAAGCACCCTTCACACCCACTTTCACCCTCATGGCACACAAAGGTGTTCACACTCAGGAGAGAGAGTATAAATGTGGGAGACCTTTTTGGGTGGTCCATAACTGGGGCCCCAGAAATGTTATCCGCCTCCAACTTGGAAAGATTGTAAAGGAGCCAGGTCTAACATCCAGTATGGAAGCAACCCTAGAGCCTTGTTTGCAAACAAAAGCCAATGAAACTGGGCAACAAAGGCCTCATGCAGGTGTTCCCTAATGGACCCAGATTTCCACACCCTGTTTGCAGAAGCTGAGCACTACTGTAATTTGGGCATCAAAATGCAGGGAGGCTTTCCTGGAGGGGCCTCCTGTTCTCCCTCCACTTCTCTCTGCTGAGAGGGAGTGGGCCTCTTCTTCCTCCTGCTAGCCACCACTCTTTCCTCATGCATGAGGATGGCAAGAGGTCAGGCCCATTTTCTACTTTCTAGAACAAAGGAAGTTGCTTGTGATGAGTCAAGAAAAAGTTTCCACAAGGAGGCCCACCTTATACACTCGGAATCTGCGACCAGATGGCCTTTAAGACTAATGGCATTCTTTCTCGGTGCAGGAGATGAAGCCAAAGGTAGGGAGCCACTAAATACAGAAAAATTACTCTCTGTTCAGAACAGCAAAGAAGTGTCGACATTCATCCCTCTTGTGTTAGCACAATCACACCTGCGGCAACAATAATGGTTGCCTCTCCACAAATATGACCTTTATCTTTATAAAACAAACAAGATCGTAAAAATCCACCACCATTAAAGTACATATAAAGGCAAGAAGGCAAAGCTACATTTAAAACTCAAGTCTGAGAAGCTTTTTTTAAAAAAAAGAAATCTATGGATTACCTGCTCTCCCTCAGTTTCTGGATATACTTATACTTATCAGTCAATGAACCATTGGACGTAATCACTGCCTATAAAGCATATGAAACATATCATTATTTTCCTTGCAGCTGGCCTTTGCAAGGAGAAGTCAATAAAATGGGAGGAAATTCCTTCACAAGACTTACATCTCTAACAACAGGTGAGTAATTCTGGCTCTCGAAGGGCTCAGAGGCGTCAGATAACAGCTGTGGAGATCAAGGATTTCAGTCAGACCATTTACTGTAATACATCAGACAGATAATTATCTTTCAGGGGTAAGAGCCTTGGAAGACTCAGTTTCATTAAAGATAGGGGGACTGCCAAAGCGTAAATGCAAAGTAGGTTATTTGGCTTCTCACAATGTGGTTCCTAAAAAAATTGGTTCATATAAACTTGCTTAATATCTGACATTAAGAAGAAGTATACCCCATCCTTCACTACCCAAAGGAGTCTCAGAGAGGCTTACAATCCCTTTCCCTCCCCACAACAGACACTCTGTGAGGTACGTGGGACTGAGAGAGCTCTTGAGAGAACTGCTCGAGATAACAGCTCTGAAAGAACCTGTGACTGACCCAAGGTCACACCAGCAGCTGCATGTGGAGGAGTGGGAAATCAAACCCAGTTCTCAAAGATTAGAGTCCACATTCCTAACTACTACACCAAACCAAAAAAATTGTATATGTTTGGTCGTTGGTTGATTTACATTTGGTGTTATGATCCACTTCACTAATGCAACATAACTGAGAAGTATTTTTGTATGACATTCTATGCATCTTGTATGTTCAATATCTTACGTATCACAAGGTTGTACGATACTGATGTGTTCTTCATATATATATATATATATAAATAAAATTTACAAAATAAAAAACCTCAAAGTAAAATGCAGACCGACTGTGTTCCGTTATCTATTCCTTGAAAAAAAATAATTTTTATTTATTTTATTTGGTTTCTAGACCGACCACCCCTGTGGAACAGGGTTCAGGGCAGTGTACATCAATAAAAATAGCATTCATACAGTATATTTGTGGTTAAAACAATAAAAGTACAATAATTAATCTAATTTGATGTTGCTAAAACTTGCAATTGTGCTGCTGCTTCATGTGGAGGGGGGAGCATGAGACAAGAGTGCCAGCCAGATAGAAACTGTTGCTGTCCTCAACCAAACACCTGGTGGAACATCTCTGCCTTAGAGGCCCTGCAGAACTGCATTAAGTCTCATAGAGCACAGATGTTACTCAGCAGAGAGTTCTACCGATTTGTGGCCAGTCCTAGATCTGGTCAAGGACAGCCAACAATAGTTTCTTATCTGCTGAGTGCAATCCTCTTTGGGGGTATACCAGGAGAGGCAGTCCCGAAGATATGTGGGTCCCAGACTATTAAGGGCCTTAGAGGTTAACACCAAAGCCTTGAACCTAATCCGGTACTCTACCCGGAGCCAGTGCAGCTCATGCAGCACAAGTTAAATATGTGCTGTTTGCAGGATCCCCATAAGGACCCATGCTGCTGCATTCTGTAGTTTCCGGGTCAGTCTTAAGGATAGCCCTACATAGAACAAATTACAGTAGTTTAATCTGGCGGTGACCGTTGCATGGATTACTGTGGCCAGGACAGGACAGGTAGGAGCCAGTTCCCTGACCTGGCGCAGCTGGAAAAACGCTGGTCTGGCAACATTTGTGATCTGGACCTCCATTGATAAGGAGGCATCCAGGATTACATCCAGGCTCTTGACAGTTAGAGCTGGTATCAAGAGCACACTATCCAGAGCTGGGAATTGACACCCCAAACCTGAATCCTCCCCATACAGCCACAGAACCTCTGTCTTGGTAGGATTCAGTCTCAGCCAACTCTTTTTCAACCATCCCTCCACGGCCTCCAGCCCCTCAGCCAAATTTACTGGGGTGGTATTCGGCCAGCAGCCCATCAACAGGTATAGCTCTGTGTAGGGCTTTTTTGTAGAAAAAGCCCCGCAGGAACTCATTAGCATAACAGGCCACACCCAACAGCAGAAACCTATTAGCATATTAGGCCATACCCTGACAGCATAGCTCATTAGCATATTAGGCCAAGCCCCCATGTTACCAAAAGTGTGGTCATCCAGGCACACCCACCTTTTGCTTCTTATTCTGTTTACCTTGTTTGTTGTCAAAACCCAGGGCCTTTTTTGTAGCAGGAACTCCTTTGCATGTTAGGCCACACAGCCCTAATGTAGCCAATCTGAATGAGTTTCTGCTGTTGGGTGTGGCCTATTATGCTAATGAGTTCCTGCTGGGTGTGGCCAACTTGGGAGCCAGCCAGAACTCCATTTCTGTGTGTTCCTGCTCAAAAATAGCCCTGGCTCTGTGTCATCAGCGTACTGGTGGCATTCTTCCCAAAACTCTGCACCAGTTGGGTGAGGGGGTGCATATAGATGTTAAACAACATTGGAGAGAGGACTGCACCCTGAGAAAACCTACACACTAGGGGTGCCTAGTTGACACCCTCTCTCCAAGTGCCACCTTCTGTCCCCGGCCTTGGAGAAATGAGGTGAGCCACTTCAAGACTACCCTCTGAACTCCTGTGTCTGAGAGGCAGAGGGTCAAAAGATCATGATCAACCATGTTGAACGTTGCTGTAAGATCAAGGAATAGCAGTAGCACCAACCCACCTCAAATTGAAATTCTCCTTATCCTCTGTTAAAACCTCCTTGGATTCATATCTTTTTTTGTTTTAGCACCCTGGTCTATAGTCACAGCAGAATGAGTTAGTAGAATGGACTGTATGCAATTTCTGACTGCAGGAAAGACGTTCCATTTTTTCAATGCTCTCCCAAGTGGAAAAACTTTCCGCAAGAAAAGAACTAGTACATAAGGCAGGAAGAGTCTAACCATATTTTATCTTTTTCTAGCTTTCTGCTTGCAGGGAATGGTTTAAAACACACAGAGGAACATTCAAAAGTATGGCCCCACACCTACAGCCTACAACAGTTCAGCTCACTCTACTACCTTACACATAGACTGACCAGACCTTCCACCATTTAGCAAGATCCAAAACAAGTGTAATAGGCCTTGGTGCCTAAGTCCTATCTATAGATTTCTCAAGGGGCTGCATATGGAAAGTCAGAATCAGCTTACTTGGGAAACACATTCCTGAAATAAACAGAAATATGATCTTGTATCAGCTGCTAAACTAATCGCACCACTGGGTTCAAAAAGCAAAGCAATTAGTAAAGTTGCCCAGATTAACAAAGTTTGTAAGGCTGAAAAATAAATAAATCCCTAGATTTTTTTTCAAGTGCTGGAAACCTTTCCTAGATTATTGTTATCAGACTCTGGACTTGACTACTGGTTTTTTTAAAAAAACAGAATTCCTTTGAAGTGTCTATACATGTGTTTATATATGTCACGAATATAAAAGTCATTAAAATAATAAAAAGTAATGTTTTAAATAATTACATACACAAATAAAGTCCATTGAAGTCAATGGGCTCAGAAGGACATTAACTCTGCTTAGGATTGTACTGCAAACTGCTGCCAGAAGGGCAACCAGCCATTCAGGTTCAGAGACCAGAAGGGGTAGTGGCCGATTCAGAATGATGAGAGAAATCAAAACAAATTCTATTGGCAGTTTCTCTAGCAGAATAAAGTAGTCAGAGGTTCCCAAATGTATTTACTGAAATATTTTTACTTTGCCTTTCCTTTGTGGCTTAGAGCAGCTTACAAATCTAACTTTACATCAAAGTACAATAAAACCTCAACTAACTCCCTCCCAAATGCCCACACCTCATTAAATGCCCTACTGCAGGGGTGTCGAATTCATTTATTACAAGGGCCGGATCTGACATAAATGGGACTTTGTGGGGCCGGGCCATGTGTGTCATAAAATGTAATTCCAGGCAGCAGAGATATAAACTTTATAAAAGATACAAACACAATTAAAGATATTATTTTTTTACTTAAAATACAAATATGCTTAAAACTCTTGCAATATTTAACCGTCTTTGACTGACTGACTGACTGACACCTCCCAAACCTTACCCCCCCAAAAAAAGATGCCTGCCTAAAATGGAAAGGTAGGATTTGACTATGCAATTTTTAAAATAAAACATCAAGAAAAAGCACAAGGATCACAGCAGAAACTAAAAATATAAAATGCTCTGAGCCTAGGAACATAAAATGGCTGGGCATTGCAAGCTTCTCCCCCCGCCCCACCCCCAGTATACTCAGAGTGGCAGTGGCTCTTCAGTGTAATGTCCCCCTTTGGCTGTGGGTTCCCAGGTTAGAGTACTCACTTAGGCACCCATTCTCTGGTCCATTCAGCAGAGACAAGCTGGCTCAAAACATCAACCCTGTATTTGCAAGGAGACAACTCCGTCAAGCAACAGTTTCAACTACACAAACACTGGAAAGTGAAACTACTTGAGCTCCACTCAATTGAAATACATTGCAGGACAGACTCAGTTGCAAAGAAAATGTGGAAGGGCTCTTTGGGCCATTAAGGGCCATTAAGGGCTCTTTGCTCAGACAGACTATTCTGGGACTGGAATGACAGCCACCAAAGTGAAATGACAGTCCCTGGGAGTAGCAGAAACATTCTGGGATTTGAATGAGAACTCTCAGAGTGGAATTCCATTTCCAGAATGCTACTGCTACTCCCAGGGGCTATCATTCCACTCTGTACCTTATCATTCCAGTCCCAGAATACATATTCTATTGCTGGGGACTATCATTCCACTCTGGGGGTGTTATTTCAGTCCCAGAGCACTGTTTCTGTTGCTGGAAACAGTCCCAGAGTAGTCTGTCTGGGTGCAGAGACCTTCATGGAAAAATCCATTCTGTATTTTCTTTGTAACTTTGCAAGCCCAGAAGAGCTTCCTGCTGAAGACAAGATGGAGGCAGCTGGGAACTTCCGCAGCCTCAAACTTCAAAGGATGAAGACAGGAGGGTGAGGAGGGGGGAAGAAAAGAGCCCTGGGCCTGATTAAAGCCATGGGCAGGCCTTAAGTTTGACATCCCTGCCCTAGTGAATAAAGTGGCCTTGCAGCACCTCCTGAAATCATCTTGAGACAGTGCTCCCCATTTCTCCAGGGAGTCTACTCCATAGCCTTGGGGCAAAGTCTGCAAAAGCACTTGCTCTGGTTAAGACCAGGTGGCCTGCCTTAAGCAGGGGAAAGGCCAGTACATTGTTACCTTAATTGTTTGTGAGGGTCTCCTGTGTATGTTGGGGAATTAGCCAGGAAACCCAAACAATGTGAGAGGGGTTAATCAAGCAGGATCTCCACCTATGTTTACAGGGATTGTTCCCACAGTAGCTCTGAAAATGAACCAGGCTGTGATTAACAAAATGGTTTTTATTCAAGAGACTTAAAAGAATAAAATCAAAAACTTATTAATTGAAGCACACTCTATAAACACACATACAAATTCAGAAAATAAAGGTGGTAGCTTATAGAGAAAAAAAAGGAAAATTATTTTACACGGGACTATATTTACCTATCCAAGGAATCAGAGATCCGAGGGAGAAAGATGAAGAAAATGAGCCAGGTGTATCCAGCTCCATGTAGTGAGTGTACGTCCAAACACACACACACACAACAACGAGGAGACACACTACTGAGCAGAATGTGGCTCATTATACTCTTTGGGGGCATGACATGATAGCTCCTAGAACAATGCTGTGATAGTTATAGTGAAACAATATTGTCTGAGCAAGGACACTTCATGATGTTCCCAAGAATTGCAAGTGCAATGTAACAGTCATATGAAATGTCTATTGTGTTTGATGAACTCTAACTGTTAGGACAGCAAATCATTACAAAGGGGTGTTGTGGGATTACAATGGGATTTTGACTATAGACACACATAGGATAACCACGTAAAGGAAAGCCAGGTGGGGGAATGGGTTAGTTTTACTTTCTTTTCCTGAGAAATTTATCTTTGACATTGATGGATTTAAAGAGGGAAGAGAACTGCCAAAAAATCATCCAACCATCAACCTACTGTTATCTGCCCATCTGACTTCAGCTTTCCATCTCCTCCCCCCTTCCCTCCTGGAGAGCAGTTGTAATTCTAAGTGATCTCCAGCCCTCCCCTGGAGATTAGCAATAATGATTCCTCAGGAGGAAATGGCTGTTTTGGAGGATGGAGTCTATGGCATTGTAACTGTCTGAGGTCCCAGCCCTCCTCAAACCTCACCCTCTCCAGGCTCCACCCCTCAAATCACCAGGAATTTCCCAACCTGGAGTTGGTAACTCTATCTCCTTCCCAACCAACCATCAACCTACCATTATCTGCCCCTCTGACTTCAGCTTTCCATCTCCTCCCCCTCCCTCCTGGAGAGCAGTTGTAATTCTGAGTGGTCTCCAGCCCTGGAGATTGGCAACAATGGTTCCCGAGGAGGGATTGGCTGGTTTGGAGGGTGGAGTCTATGGCATTGTATCTGTCTGAGGTCCCAACCCTCCTCAAACTGCACCCTCTCTGGGCTCTATCTCTCAAAGCTCCCAACCTGGAGCTGGCAACCCTAGTCAGGACTGGCCCCAATGAGATCCCCACAAAGGCCTGGAAAGAGCATTCCTTTGTATTTTTACTGACAGAACCAAGCTTGCAACAGTCTGCCTAGCAACAGTCACTGAGGGAAAAGTTAGTCCCACAGGAGCCAAGCAGCAGAAGTGTCTTCATCAGGAGAGACAGCAGTTATTCTGACAGGGAACAGTGCTGAGGTAGCAGTGGGTGGGGAAGAGGAGTGGACCCAGCACCCAGCCAATGGCACATGATTACTCTTGAGTGGTGGTTGATGGGCCAATGGCTGATGGAGCGCACTGCACAGACAATGGGAGAGCTGGAAATGGCCAATACGTAAGGGAATTGTTATATTAAGATTATACTTGATAAAATCACAACAGAAAATATAAGTAATACCTGTTCATTCTCATCAATGGAGATGAATGGTTATCCACAATTATAAATATCTATGGCACTTTATATGGTATTTTTCCATGTGAGCTTCTTTCCATGTGAGCTTTTTTTCTTTGTGGGCTTTTGGTGTATGGGCTTTTTTCCATGCGGGCTTTTTTCCTGTGAGGATTTATGACCATGGGTTTTTTTCTGTGGGCTTTTTTCATAGAACCCCTCATAACAACCCTGTGAGGTAGGCTAGGCTAAGAGAGTGCGACTAGTCCGAGGTCACCCAGCAAGCTTCCATGGCACATGTGAGGATTCAAACATGGGTCTTCCAGATACTAGTCCAACAATCTTAACCACTGTATCACACACCACATTGGCTTTTACAGGGGCTAAAAAGCTCCTCTGAGATACTAAAAGGACACAGGGATCGATCACAGTGGCAGCCATATCTTGTCCAGGGCCTCTAGTTACCCAGCTTTAAGCCAATGCCAACAATAATTATTAACACTAACATTTCCAGTGACTCATGAAAGCTCATACCCCGCCACAAACGCTGTTAGTCTTTAAGGTGCTAGTGGACTCTTGCTCTTTTCTATTTCCATTACTCAGCGTTCAAAAATATATTTGTCAGCAGGTAACCCTGAGCTACACAGATAAACGATGAGAAGTGAGAAATAAAACTCTAGACCTGTGTCTCCTAGTCCATTCCATAATAAACAGTCCACCTCAGCAAAAGACTGTGGAATGATGCCATTTGTGATCATTCATATTAGACTGATTTAAAAATCACCTTATTTAACGGATATATGGGCTTGGCTCCAGTGGTGCCCCGGACCCCTCCCAGAATTACAATTGATCTCAACTACAGAAAGAGGCTCTGGGAGAGTGCCAAGGCCTTGTACACTCAGCGTCAATTTGCTGTAGCAACCTCAGCAGGATATAATGACATAGAGTCCACCATTTTCTCCAGAGGAACTGATCTCTGCTACCTGAAGAGCAGTTGTAATTTTGAGTGATCTCCAGCCCTCACCTGGAGATTGGCAACAATTGTTACCCAGGAGGAAATGGATAGTTTGGAGGGTGGAGTCTATGGCATTGTACCTGTCTGAGGTCCCACCCTCACCCTCTCCAGGATCCACCCCTCAAATCCCCAGGAATTTCCCAACCTGGAGTTGGCAACCCCATCTCCTTCCCAGCTAACCATCAACCTACCATTATCTGCCCCTCTGACTGCAGATGACTTCTGCCCTCCCTCCTGGAGAGCAGTTGTAATTCTGAGTGATCTCCACCCCTCACCTGGAGATTGGCAACAGTGGTTCCCCAGGAGGGCATGGCTGGTTGGGAGGGTGGAGTCTATGGCATTGTACCTGTCTGAGGTCCCACCCCTCCTCAAACCTCACCCTCTCCAGGTTCCATCCCTCAAATCTCCAGGAATTTCATACCTGGAGTTGGCAACCCTATCTCCTTCTCAGCCAAGCATCAACCTACCTTTATTTCCCCCTCACTCTTCAGCTTTCCAACTCCCCCCCCCATCCGCAGCCTCCATGGTGCTTTGAAACCCTGACCTCTACGTCAAATTGACTGTCATGGGGGGTATCTCAGCAGGGTATAAGGACACAGAATCCACCATGTTCTCCAAGGGAATTGATCTCTGCTACCTGGAGAGTTGTAATTCTGAGTTATCTCCAGCCCTCACCTGGAGATTGGCAACAATGGTTTCCCAGGGAGGAGGCAGTCTTCGTCCCACAGGAGGTTAGGAAAGGCTCCTGCTGCCTGTCCTGGAGTCTATATTGATGCTGCCTCGCCCCTTGGGACAGTCGCTGTTTTCCCGCACTTTTTTGCCTTGGGGCAGCTGGGAACTGTAGGCCAGCAGATGAGGAAGCCCCATTCAACCCAGTGAGTGATACCCCTGCAGGCCTCTCTGTGGAACTACAGCTCAATTAAGCCTTATGGGGGAACATTTTAAACACAGAGACGGCAGCCATCTTAGAGACGCAGGTAACTGCCATTTCATTACACCTACCAACAGCTACTGAGGGAAAAATTAGTCCCACACTGGTGGAAAGTGTCTTCATCAAGAGAGAAAGCCATCTGCCAGAAATTCAGACAGGGCACAGTGGCTGAAGGAGTGGATGGGGAAGAGGAGCAAACCCAGCAACCAGCCAATGGCATGCCAGTGGCTAGGGACACCCTCTGAGTGACAGATCAGGGAGCCAAAGGCTGAGGGAGTGTGTGGAACATTCAGGAGAGTCCATGACCAAAACACAATTATATATAAGTAGAGATGAGGCCCTCCCCTCCCCAAACCCCACCCTCCTCAGGCTCCACCCCCTAAATCTCCAAAATATTTCCAAACCAGAGCTGGCAACCCTAGCTTGGCCCCTGGGTAAAGTTTGTGAGGAAAAGGGTTTTTGTCCTGAAGGGGGAGCCATAGAATTTTGCTGAGGAAAGAGAAAAAGAGAAAAATGGAGGAGAAAGGAAGAGGAAAACTGTTTGAGTTCTGTTCTGTGCAACACCTGGTAAGAAATCCAGCAGAATATTCTCTTCAGTTGAACAATCCTTGCTTTGCCACTCCTAGCTTCCCTTCCACACTAGAGTGCTTCCTTAACAGCCATTAACACCCTCAGAAAACCATTTATTTCTCCTCCAGAGAAGCTCACGCAATCAGTCAGTATCCAAGTCTTCAAAATAGAATTGGGGGGAAATCAAAAAAATCAGCCTCTTCAGGCTGATCGGTACAAAATCAGCAGGTGGGGTAACTTCCACAGCAACAGCTAATGTCTGCAGCTCTTCCTGCTGCATAAGGACATTATCAGTCGAGAAGCAGGTAGCCATGCATCAGAGTTAGAATATCAGTCAGATCTAATGTAGCCAAGGGCACTGTGGTGCTTTCCAGAGCAGCTTTTTCTCTGCTGCCTTTCAGAACAATTTGCTGCTAGTGTGCATGCATAGAGAAAAGCATCCCACTTCCTCCCTTTTGTTGCATGCGCACAGAAAGGAACAGTAGCACAGCACACTTAGTAATGGGGAGAATACCTCCATGGCTCTGACACTTGATTGCTCCTAACTACAGTACACCCCCTGGCATTTGGTGTGTGGCCCATGTTCCTGGCCCCTGATTCTCTGGGTCTGTCACCCCCCCAACCCAGCACTGACATTGGCCAAGGTCTGTCTGAGGAGGTCAGGAAAGCTCCCATTCTCCTGGTCTTCCACAAACTATGCAAAACTGAACTATTCAAAAGGGCTTTTCTGCCCAGGTACTAAAGCTGCACAGCACAAAAGGGTTTCACAAACTTACTTGGATAAATGATTGGGAGTTGTGGCCTTTAGTGCTATGTATACCATATTGTAAGTAGAATCCTATTATAGCATTTCAGTACCACTTAATGTGTCTTGTTAATACTTATGCTATGCTTCTGTTCCTTTCTGGTGGTTCCAGACTTCTAATATCCCAATGAATTAGTTACGGAATGTCCCATTTTGTTTATCACTATGAGTAATCTGCCTTGAATCCATGTGAGAAAGCTGGACTATAAATAATGTAAATAAATAAAAACTCTGGCTCTCCCTCTTACAGAAACTACAGACTTGGGGTTGGGAGATCATTGCTATGGAGCTAATTGTTTTATTATCTCACTAGGGAGCAAAGCCCGTTGTGGTGGAAGACAACAGGCCCTAGAAAGGAAGAGAGGGAGGTGGAAGGGAGAGAGGGTTGGAGAAAGGAAGGAAGGAAGAAAGGAAGGAAGAGGGGGAAGAGTGAAAGAAAGGAGAGAGGAAGAAAGGAAAGAGGGGAAAGGAAGGGAAGAGGGGCAGAAAAGAGCTTCTCTGGGCCCAGAGAAGGACTTTTCTGTCCCCCACACACCATCCCCTGGGCCTTCTATGGGGGCAGTAGGCAGTGTGTGGGGGAAAAGGGCTTCTCTGGGCCTACTGCCCCCGTAGAAGGCCCAGAGGATGGTGTGTGGGGGACAGAAAATGGCTTCTCTGGGCCTACTGCCCCCATAGAAGGCCCAGGGGATGGTGTGTGTGGGGAAAAGGGCTTCTCTGGGCCTACTGCCCCCGTAGAAGGCCCAGAGGATGGTGTGTGGGGGACAGAAAATGGCTTCTCTGGGCCTACTGCCCCCATAGAAGGCCCAGGGATGGTGTGTGGGAAAAGGGCTTCTCTGGGCCTACTGCCCCCATAGAAGGCCCGGGGATGGCATGTGGGGGCGGAAAAGGCCTTCTCTGGGCCTACTGCCCCCATAGAAGGCCCAGGGATGGTGTGTGGGGGGCAGAAAAGGCCTTCTCTGGGCCTATTGTCCCATAGAAGGCCCACGGGATGGCATGTGGGGGCGGAAAAGGCCTTCTCTGGGCCTAGTGCCCCATAGAAGGCCCAGGGGATGGCGTGTGGGGGAAGGAAAAGGCCTTCTCTGGGCCTAGTGCCCTCATAGAAGGCCCAGGGAATGGTGTGGGGGGGGCGGAAAAGGGCTTCTCTCACTTGCCTCAGCCTTGAGGGCCTGTCCCTGCACTCATATTCCAGACGGTCCTCTCCTGTCGGAGGACTGGAGCAGACTGAGCTGAAAACACTGACCGGGGCTGACGTGGGTGGGACTTTGCGAAGCAGCCAGTCAGCCCTGGCCAGTGTCTTCTGACTGCCAGTTCTTGAGCCGAATCAATTATGGCAAGCATAGAATGCTGTGGAACCAAAATTTAAATATATATAAGGACAGGATGTTTTATGGCCCTTGACCTGCAAAAATCTGATTCTTATTTGCCTCTCAGCAAATCCCACTTAACATCTTTTCTTAAAATTTTCTTAATCTATTTTCCCCTCTTTTTATTTTATAATAACTGGCCCAATGAAGAGTTCTGGGGAACTCAAAAGCTTGCACACCTTGCTAGCTTTAGTTGGTGACCTCCATCTCAGCATAGACAAAGGCCAAGGCTCTCTGTTGCTCTTACTGGATTTATCGGAAACTAGTAAACATGCCATCTTGTTGAGGCACCTGGAGGCAGAAGTAGGTATCAGAGGATGTGTGTTGAACTGGTTCAAATTATTCCCATGAATCAGACTCAAAGGGTTGCTATGAGAAACCAGTTGTCATTGGTGTGGGAACTATCTGGTGGGATTCCACAGACACAGTTCTATCCTCCATGATTTTCAATCTCTGTGCAAAGCCATTAGGACAAATAATTCACAGCTTTGGGATAGGATGTCAGCAATATGCTGATGATACTCAGTTCTATATCTCTTTATCCATATCTCTTGGTAATGTGATAAAGGTCCTCCTGAATCGTTGCCCCGTTAACTGGCTAAAAGTGACCAAATGGAAACTAAAGCCTGAAATGATAGAAGTAATGCTGGTTGGGAAAACAGAGGCCTTGAAGGACGTCGTCCTCCCCACTTTCAGTGGAGTTCAACTGACCCTTACTGACTCATTTAAGAGCCTTGGGTTTATACTAGACCAATGTTATTACTGAAGAAGCAAGTTAATGCAGCCGCAAAAAAGGCTTTCTACCAACTCTGCCTTTCTACCAACCATGGTCCCATACCTTGATATGGCTGACCTGGCTACTTTGATCCACCCCACATTAACATCAAGACTAGACTACTGTAATGCACTGTACATTGATCTCCCCTCAAAATCAATTCGGAAACTCCAACTGATCCAGAATGCCACTTCTCAGCTATTAATGGGAGCTAGACAGAGCATGTATATTACTCCCATTCTGCAGATGCTCCATTAGCTGCCCATCAGTTACCGGGCTCAGTTAAGGTATGGGCTTATTTGTGAGACAGCCTGTCTCCCTATGCTCCGCCATGACAACTTTGCTCATGTCAGCAGGGGCTTCTGTAAATGCCAGCCTACAAAAGGGCAAAATCAACAGCTGCCCATACACGTGCCTTCTCCATCATGGCTCCTGCCTTGTGGAACGGCCTGCCTGAGAAGATCAGGAAAGCTCCCACTCTCCTGGCCTTCTGCACATTAAGCCCTGTTCAAGAGGGCTTTTCTGCACAGGTGATAAGGTTGCACTGTAAAAAATGGTTTGCAAACTTACTTGGATGAATATTCGGGACTGTGGTCTATACTGCTGCGTACAGTTTATTGCAAGTAGGATCCTGTAATTTCTGTATTGCTTAATATGTCATGTTAATATTTATTCTATGCTTCAGTTCTTTCTGGTGGTTCCAGACTTCTATAATCCTAAAGCATCGGTTGCTGACTGTCCCATTTTGTTGATTGTACTGACTCACTATGCGTTGTAATCTGATTTGAGTCCCTGTGAGGAAGACAGATTATAGCATAAAAAATAAAATAAATGGAAGTGTCTTTGGTTGGTCCTAATAAAGGACTGGGATTGTGTTTTTAGCTTTAAGGATCTCCCTCTTACGGGGATGTGACTCCAATGTCACGTGACCTCCTTTCATTGTTTGCAGGTCTGTGGGTCCCATGTTTGGAAGAGTTGAAAGGTACCACATTAAAGCACACAGCAAAGTTATTTCTTTAACCTGCCAGCAGATGGAGTTATTACATTAGCTGGTTCTGTTAACTGGTGGAGAATTTATGTTTCGAGGAGAAGGTATAGAAAATGGCACTTGTTAAAAGTGCTCTTCTTCCTTGCATGATTTCAGCAGTCTCCATTGCCCAAGTAACTGGGCCGATGCTTGCGTTACCCTGCTGCACAGCTCCTGCCACTGTGGTATGGCAAGAGTTAGGAAGGCACTGTGGTTCAGTGGTAGATTAACTGCTTTGCATGCAAAAGGTTCTAGGCTCAATCCCTAGTATCTCCAGCCACAAAAACCAGGTAGTAGATAATGTGAAAGATCTTTGCCCAAGACCCTGATGAGCCATAGCTAGCGAGCATTTATTTAATTCATTTATATGCCCACCTTTCTCCTGAATGAGAACCCAATGGAATAACATTGTTCTACTCTCCTCTATTTTATCCTCACAACAAATAACGTTGTGAGGTAGATTAGGCTGAGAGTGTGTGAATGGCCCAAGGTTACTCAGCAAACTTCCATGGCAAAGTGGGGATTCGAAATCCAGTCTCCCAGATCTTAGCCTGGCACTCTAGCCTCTACACTACACCGACTCTTGACAACACTGACCTTGATGGACTCAATATATCAATATACAGCAGCTTCATGTACATTGTGTTCCCATCTAGCTCTAGCAGTGCAGACTTCCACATGCCTAGTTGAGGCAGAATGTGGTGGGGGTGTGCACTGTTATCTGTTCTGTCTCACCTAATTAATCAAGAGACATTGGAATGGGGAGAAGAAAGGGTGCTTCCCCCAAAAAAAATACTGCCAGGGTATGCTTAGCAAGTCAAGGGGAGTGAAATTGTTCACAAAAACTCCTCCCCACCACACAAAGACTGTTTCGGCTAAGCACAAGTTAAAATTGCCACTCTGTCAGAGGCCACTGAAATTGGGAGTGCACCGACAGTCCTAAGCAGATACCCAAATATAGTCAATGGTGAAATCTGTATAGAAAAAATATTTCTCTGATTCATTGATTAAACTCAAATGTTTGAGCTGGGAACAGATCCCTGTAACTTTCACACCTGACCAGATGGCAAGCACAAATGGCAAGCCTGGTTCTACATTTCAAAGGACACTTTGACACCTTACAGGGACAGCGTAGACATTCAGTCTCTGTCCCACACTTCAAAGCCTAGCCTACGTGACCCATCGCATGTAAGCTAGGGTGGGCAGTTGCAAAGTAGACACGCCTTTCTGTTTTGGCGTAATTGGGTACCTGGCCATGCTCAATTATGACAAAGGAGGAGGAGAGTTGTCTTTGGCCTATCGAAAGGCACCCAGAACTCTCTTGGAAAGAGGGACCCTTTCTAAGAGTTAGTCTCGGTTTGGATTACAATCTGGCAACACTGAACTTTGCAAGGGGGGCGACACACTGACTGTGAGTGCCCATTGCAAGCATGGATTTCATCTTTAAAATCCCTTGGAGAAGGGACTTCGCTTGAACTGTTATCTGCACCAAGGATTGGTAACTATGATGCTTTTTGTATGTTTTAGTTAGAGCGCTATAAAGCTCTAGGTCTGTTTATTATTTTCACCCTAAGTCTTATGTCTTATAGTGCTGTATTGAATAAAGATCTTATATAGAGTAATCTGATCTGGTTTGGATCAATATTGTACCTGAACTCTAAGGCTAAATTCCAGAGCCTTACCTGCTCGTCTGAAAGCTACTGGTGTGTGTTAAATCATTTGCAGCTCTACCTCAGAGCTGGTAAGTTGTCAGGTTTCAAGAACCAGGAAGGAGGGGGGGGGACCTATCCTCCTGGCTGGTTGGGAACGTTCTTAAAAATAGGTCCTGGTGGCAGAACACTGGTGTTTCAGTGCTCTTACAAAGCATGAGGGGTTGGCTCGTTCCCTCACTCCTGGAGGGTGGTGCAAGAAACAGGGACCCGGTGCTTGTTGGCAGTGTCTGGACTCTCTGGACCTGTTGGTGGAGAGTCTAGATCCTGTACAAAATCAACCCTAAAGAAAGCAAGAAGGTAGAAAAAGATTAAAGAAATGATATATTTTGGTCATGGAAGGACCTCAGTACCACCACAGACCATGAGTAATCACCAGCCTTGGGCAGAGAACTATACTTTATTGGAACCGCTCCAGTAAGACAAGTTTGGGCAAGCGTCTGTTGTACTCTTCATTGGATGGCTAATAAATGCAAAGTTGGGGGGGGGGGATTGCTCCATGCAACCATTAGCAGAAATCACATTGTGCAGTGTAGATTACCCTGTTAACACCACAACACCAATACATTTTCTGACAGCCACTTGTATTTTACAGCAGATTTCTTATCTATACAGCAGACCACAAGCACCATACACGTTATTAAGCACCCAGATTCACACACACGTACACACTTACCATTTCTTCAATATAAGGGAAAAGCATGTCTCCAAAACATTCTGTCGATTCTATGGGAAGCTGAGCTGGCAAGTTATCAATGGAACACATCAAAATCCCAAGTCCTTCCACACTGAAAGAGAGGACAATGGGATTCCATTACATGCAAGTACTTGGAAAGAACATCAGTGTATTCATTGTAATTAGGCTTGCCAATCTCCATGTGGTGGCTGGAGATCTCCTGGGATTACAACTGATCTCCAGGCAACAGTATGCTTGGAGACAGTGGCTGCTTTGGAAGGTGGACTCTCTGGCATTATACCCCACTGAAGTCCCACCCCTCCCCAAACCCTGCCCTCCTCAGGCTCCACCCTCTAAATCTCCTGTGGCTGGCAACCCTAATAATAACTGCATTTTAAAAAAAAGACAAAAAAGTTGCTTTGCAGGCTCTGCTTATAACATAAAAGCAAACAAGCAACAATTGAAAGTCCTACCCACCTGTCATGAATAATGTGCTGGTCGGCATCATACATGCAGAAGGGGCTGTCGATTGTGGTACATTCTGTCATGAATTCTATTGATCCACCAGTGTCTGCCGAAATATCACAAATTGCAACGAGCCTAGAAAAGTTGGGTTTACAACATATATCCACGGCCAAGAAAAGATTTTCAGTGATTATATAAACAATCCCCTAAATATTCCATTATGTGTTATCATTGGTTTAAAAACTAATTCTAGAATTCTGAAAATATATATTCCTAAGAAAAGTTAAGAATCAACAAAAGCATTCTCTGAAAACAATTCTCAACTAGTGCTAAAAATAAGTTCATCTGGTAGTTCTTCATGCCTGCATATTCATCAGTTCCACAAATCAGCAAATGATGCACATGTTTTATCATTCCTACAGAGAGCAACAGAAGACTGGGGCAGGGGGATGTATGGAAGCAATGCTCTTGCATTGCAAAACTCTTTAGCCACTCATTTTTACCTTATGAGGTTGCATTTCACACAAATGCATACACACACCAAGAAACATTTCTTACTTGTGTGGTAATTCCGGGCAGCCTTCAGTAGCTGAAGCCGAAGGTCTGAGGGGTGTCAGAAGTCTCTGTGCATCCTGCCTGCTTAGCAAACGTGGGGTATGCTGCTCCCAATAGATCCCATTGATTACACAAGTTGCATAGGGTGCCATCTGGAAAATAAAGTCAGACATTTTTTGATTGTTATAGTAATGAATTGCTAGATCCAAAGTCTTCAATCTGTGACTGAAACTGCAAAGGAAATGCAATATTACATGTTTCTTCTGACAGTGGGCCTCAGATTCATGCAGGTGTAGAATATCAAACACATTTTGATAATCATCAGCTAAACAAACAAATTAACAATGGTTCACACAGACTCAAAGAGGCCAGAATTGGGTATTTCAGACCACTAGTTTGAGTAACTGATGAGCAGATCCACACTCTGTACAGAAGACCTCAGAGTACAACTAACCCATAAACAGGAGAGCTTTACATGTTATGCTCACATCAGTGTTAAAACGAGATGTGTAGCGCTCCGGATGCTTGTCATATTCCACAGGGTCATATACCCCATCGCTCTTCCTTACAAGGTGATGGTGTCGACTGAGCACAGTCCCATACACTTTTCGGAGGTCTGTGAAGGAATACAGTGAATGAGAGATCCATACTAGACTCTGGAAAGCTTCTGAGGACATTACAGAATTGCTCTAGGATTACCTCCAGTTCTGGAGACCTCCTTCAGCTCATGGGGCTCTACAAACTCACATGGGAGTGCATTGAACATTTCTTGAGCACCCTGCAAAGAATAACTGACCCTTAGTTACATTGGCATTACCAAATACTACAAGGTATGCAGGTTGTCACAAAAACAATACTTCTAAAGACCCCTGTGCTAATTCCAGATAACTAGCATAACGTTCATGGGGACAGGCAGTAGAGCATCTGCTTTGCAAACAGAAGTTCCCAGGTTCCATCTCCAGCATTAAAAAGTTCAAGCAGGAGGTGATGTATAAAAGACCTCAATGTGAGACCTTGGAGAGCTTCCGCCAGGGACAATGCTGACATTGAGAGATCAATGGTCTCATTCAGTACAAGGCAGCTTCATGTATCAGTGCAAGTCATTCATTTGGAGGAAGGCTGTGGCTCTGCAGTAGAGCATCTAGGGCCAAGGTGCAATCCCTTGCATACCCACAGGAGAATAAAAACCTGATAAATAACAGACATTCTTAAAATAATGGTGAGACTCATGAACTTCATACACAGTGGCTGCAATCTCTGGCTCCAGAGCCAACTATGACTTGGTACAAAACCAGATAAGGCTCTTTAACAAACATAATGAAAATTTCAACTTAAGGTATATTGGAGGGGCAGGCAGGATGCTGGAATAACCAGCATGTGAAGGGGATAAGGCAACAATTTGTATGGGACTACAGGGCTTCTTAGATATGCTTTACAAAAGGAAAATGATAGATGGGTAGTTGTCAGTAATCCAAGTGCAAATCATGTACAGATCTATGCCAATGTACTGAAAGAATCATGCAGGGTGTTCCTGTGTATATTTATTACTTATTGTGAGATCTTATTCTGCTACAAGCATGGATGGCTTCAAGAGGGAATTAGATAAACATATGGAGCAGAGGTCCATCATTGGCTATTAGCCACAAGGTATAGATAGGAACTCTCAGTCTGGGGCAAGTGATGCTCTGTATTCTTGGTGCTTGGGGGGGGCAACAGTGGGAGGGCTTCTAGTGTCCTGGCCCCACTGCTGGACCTTCTGATGGCACCTGTTATTTTTGGCCACTGTGACTCAGTGTTGGACTGGATGGGCCATTGGCCCGATCCAACACTGGCTTCTCTTACGGTCTTATGTTCTTATCTTTTATGTGCATCTTGCTAACAGAGGACTCACAACAACCATTGCTTGGGCTAAAAGTTCATAGGTTACTAATCAACATGTCAGTTTTCAGCAATATTAAGTTGAATATTTTCAGTTATGCAAACGGGCTCTCTTACACTGGCTTTTTGTTGATTGCTTGCTCTGAATTTTTATGTAGTTTGACTCTTTCATTATAAAATGTTGTGAACTCCTGTTCTTTCATAGGTAGAACATGGACTACCTCTTACTTGTAGAAATTACTGCATGTACTCGTACCATGTATTCATCAACAGGTGTTTGCAGGCAACCCTAAAAATAAAATAACCTTGTTTATAAGCCAGGACAGATCCCAGCAGAAGGATAGCCAGATTCATCCAATTGGCTGGTGACTAGGGATGAGCACAAACCAGCTAACAAACTAAAATTTGTCCTGAATTTTGGGCAGTTCATAGTTTGCAAAGCAATGTTCGTGAACTGGGAACTGCCATGGACTTCCACAAATTTTGATGCAGTTTGTGGCAGTTCATGAAGAGCAGAAAGCAGGGGCTTAAATGGTTCTGAGCCATTTAAACACTGCTTTCTGCTCTTCACAAAAAACAGCTCAGCTGTTTGGTTTCAATGGCTGCAAGCCATTTAAACTCCTGATTTCTGCTCCCCACCAGTTTTGGTTAGGGGCAGAAAGCAGGGGTTTAAAGGGCTCATGAACTGGTTTGGTTTGAGAACCAGAGTATTGGCTCATGAACTGGTTTGGTTTGAGAACCAGCGGAACCACAAACCAAACCACAAAAAATGCAGTTTCTGCCCATTCCTACTGGTGACACACAGCAGTAATAATATTCACAGCTACAGCCTATAGACAGAGGGGTTGCAGGTGGTGATTGTCTCATGTAATGAAAACATGAGGAGAAATCTGTCAAATGCAGTGCTTCTTTTTTTTTAAAACGAAAGAGAGGTGCCGGAACTCTCAGAGGGAAATGAAGTTTTCAATCTGTATACTGAAAACTCATGAACTTTTAAACATTTTTTAAAAAGAATTTTGTCCAAGAGGTTCCGGAACACTGCTCCAGTGCATTCTCCCAGAAAAAAACCCTTGGAAATGTATTGGTTATTCCCAAGCCTCATTCTCTGGTGGCATAAGGAACTTCTGCCAGAAGAAGTGTTTGGGAAGGGTTTGTGCCAATTCTCCCCTTCCTACTGGAGCCACTTAATTTGCCCCTCAAGCTGTTCCTGAAAGTTCCCTGTCCCCCAAAAGCATTTCTGGGAGTTCAGCATACTGCAGTGGAAACAGGAAAGTTGTGTTCCATTAGCAGAGTCCATTAATGGTACTTTGGATCCACCCATTCATTTCCATGTGGAAACATGGAGGAGCTCAGTCTTTCTAGAAAGTACATGCTAAACTGATATGATTCATACCACATATTTTAGATCCTCTGAGAAAATTTTAGTTCCTCTTACCTTAGATCCCCTTACCTTAGAAACGTTGCCAGTACCTGTAAACACAAACGTTATGGGGCCAACAGATTTTGGCATCAAGCCCAATGAAATTTCATAGCCACAGTCCCGAACTGCTTGCACAGCCTGGCTGCTGTTTCTGTAGTTATGGGCCATTCCAATGTGCTGAAACCAGAGGCAGAATGCTGACATTAAGAGGCCTTTCTGGCCATTTAATAACACCACAATCACCTAAGGCTCATACCAATGATTTTGTACATAGCCTTACCATGAAAGGTGTATGGTGACCCAGAGCAAGAAACCGTAATCCCATTCCATGTAAAATATTGATCATACCTAGTTCACAAAGGTGACAAAAACAGAAGGTCACATAGAAGTCAAAAAACCGCAAGGGACCAAAATGCCACCTAGTTCAGTTTCTTGGGCCAGAAAGAACATCCATTACCAGCCAAGGTAGCCAAACCACAAAAAGCCATAGAGATGATGACCTGTATCCAACCACACAATTCCCAAGACCTAAGGGCACTATTCTTGAGGGTGAATGCTGATTTCAACCAATTTCCCCCTCCCACTTTGCTGCCTTGGTGTTTACTGAGGGTGTACTGACAGTCAGTAGAAAAATGGGGGGACTCAGTGAATGGCAACAGGGGTGGGGGGATCAGCAGAAATGACCATCCCTTCTTAAGAAAACTTAAATGCCCTTAAGGCTTCCATCCTGCTTGATTGGATACAGGCTATCATTAAAAGCATTCACAGAGATTTCAGAGTGCGGCAACATTTTCCGGCTTCCAAAATCTTCTCTGAAGCCTTTTCAGACATGGCAAGAACAAATGTGCTATTAGGGAGAAGGGAGGAAATTAAGATTGTGGCAGCAAGTCCTGACCCCAACCTCCTCACAGTCTTTGGAATTTATTTATTTTTATCTATTTAATTCATTTATATCCCACTTTTCTCCACAATGGGTTTTCAAAGTGTCTTACATCATTCACCTGTCCTCCATTTTATCCTCAAAACAACCCTGTGAGGTAGGCTAGGCTGAGAGAGTATGACTGGCTCAAGGTCACCCAGTGAGTTCCCATGGCTCGAGTGGGGATTTGAACCTTTGTCTTCCAGATTCTAGTCTGACACTCTTCAACCACTACACTATATCGACTGAATATATGTAGTGTGCCTATATGGTCCTCTGCCCACCCTGGAACCCTGCATATGCATGTAGAAACTACATATATAGGCTTGAAGGAAAAGGCATAGGTCAGGGTAAAGTTTGCTGCCACATTCTGGCTACCCCTAGCAGTGTGCATTCATTCTCCACAGTTATCAGACCTGCAATGTTCTATACAATCACTTACAAAATTATCAGAGAGGATAAGTCATTTCAACATTCTCTTTCCAGTATGAAAACACCTGGTAAGGATTGCTCCCTAAATCAAGCTACAAAGCAAAATCAATCAACAAAACTAAATCAATCGAAGCCAAAGTGCTGTAACCCACCCCCAAACTCAAGGTTATTAATTAAGACAACATAACACCATTCTTGTAAAAAAGCTAAATACACATTATTTGCTCTAAATACCTGCAACACCAGCCCACTTTCCAAAGGCTACAACTCGCACACCTCTGTGATCCACCATTTTCTCATAATCTATCAATCGAATGTCCTAAAAGTAAAATACAAAATAGCTACATTTTCTCATATGATCAATTCATCTGTGTATTTTTAAAAAACATATATTTTATGTCAAACCCCCAACACTTAAACAAATCAGTGACTACACTGGAAATTAAATGGCTTAATTAAATTTAATGAGATTTGCTTAAGTGCAGTGGTAAGATATCCAAATGGTTCCTTTCATTTAAGTGTAGAGTAGTACAGGAGAATACCCTGGCAAAGTATGCTTTTTAAAAAAATTCAACATGGCCTGTTTTGCCTGCAAGATGAATACTGTTTCTTGGTAACATTATGCAATATTTAAAGTATTGCTGGTAAAAAGTGCATCTTCCAATACAACTTAAGAAATGGGATTGTACCACTTGCCTTTGGCTCCCAAAACCAAAATGTAATGTTCTTCTTCTAAGTAGTTCATATATTATATTTTCTGCCAGTACAACACAAATCTTGACTCCTCCCTAATACAATCCAACATGACCAAACATAGTAGATGATGTAGGTGATCTAGCACCAATAGATTGCAGCAATCCAGCCCTCCTCGAACTAAGTCCATTGTCCTGATGGATGACACAGTTGCTCTTGCGGGGAGAGGAATAGAGGACAGATGCTTTCTGTCATCATGACTCAGACCTGGGTAGCATTATATTTGCCAAACGCCTGAAGTGGCTAAGTTTGCTGATGACACTAAATTGTTCTGGGTGGTGAGAACCAGGGAGGACTATGAGGAGCTCCAGAGGGATCTGCCAAGGTTGGGTGAGTGGGTGTCAGTATGGCAAACAAGGTTCAATGTGGGCAACTGCAAAGTAATGCACATCAGAGCTAAAAATCCTATCAATATACGTTGATGGGGTCTGAACTGGCCATAACTGACCAGGAGAGAGATGACAGACTCATAGAGTTGGAAGGGACCTCCAGGGTCATCTGATCCAATACCCTGCACAGTGCAAGAAATTCACAAATACCTCCCTCCCCCACTCCCAGTGACTCCTGTTCCACGCCCAGAAGATGACAAAAAAACCCTCCACGATCTCCAGCCAAACTTGCCTGGAGAAAAATTGCTTCCTGACCCCAAAGTGCCAATCAGCATTTCCCTGGGCAAGTAAGAAAGGGTCACAAGAACTAAGCATTGATGCAACCCTTCCTGCCCTCCCTCTCATAATCTGCTTAAGATCCTGAAGTCATGGTAAATAACTCACTGAAAATGTCAACCCATGGTGCGACTGCAATAAAAAAGGCCAACGGTATACTGGGGATTATTAGGGACTGAAAACAAATCAGCCAGTATCATAATGTCCCTGTATAAATCTATGGTGTGGCATCATTTGAAATATCATGTACAGTTCTGATCACTGCACCTCAAAAAAGATATTATAGCATTGGAAAAGGTGCAGAAAAGGGCACCTAAAATGATTAAGGGGATTGAACATCTTCCCTATGAAGAAAGATTTAAAAGGTTAGGGCCCTTTGGCTTAGAGAAACAACTGAGGAATGACATGATAGAGGTTTACAAAGTTTTCTCACAGTACAAGAACTCATGGGCATTCAATTAAATTAATGAGCAGTAAGCTTACAACCAATAAATGGAAGTCCTTCTTCACCCAAAGAGTAATTAACATGCGGAATTCACTGCTGCAAGAAGTGGTGGCGGCAGCTACAAGCACAGACAGCTTCAAGAAGGGATTGGATAAACATATGGAGCAGAGGTCCATCAGTGGCTATTAGTCACAACAAGGTATAGATGAAACACTATGTCTGGGGCATTGATGCTCTATATCCTTGGTGCTTGGGGGGGCAACAGTGGGAGGGCTTCTGGATTTTGACCACTAATGGCACCTGGGTTTTGGCCACTGTGTGACACAGAGTGTTGGACTGGATGGCCATTGGCCTGATCTAACATGGCTTCTTTTATGTCCTTAAGTGTTTATCCTTTACATCTAGGAAGGTAATTAAGAGGAATTTTGAGAAACCTTTCGACTGACCCAACTTCACAATACAAAGAGCATTTTTGGTAGACTAACAATGCCATCCTAAGCAGAGCTGCACCCTTACACACTCATGGAAGTCATGACAAGAAACTGAAATATCTGTTCAGCCTGTGGAAGAAATGGAAGGTCAGTGCTGAGAAGATGCAGTGGTTTGACCAGAGCAGTCTATCATCAGCACATTCCCAGAGTGTTCATCCTCTGAATTTGCTACAATTTTATTTTTGAAGGCCAGAGTCAACAAATAAATAAAATATATTACAATGGCTGCTGCAGGCATTTAAAATACATACGGTATCACATCATACTGATCTCACACCATTGCAACCCTAACTGAAAACTGATGTATATGAGGCTACATAAGTGGCTTTGGGAAAGTAAGTATTTTTTCCAGTAATTAAAGAAAAGTTTGTATGGGTACACAGAATTAAAAAATTGATACAGCCCAGTTAAAGTAAGCAAGTATAAAAATATATCAGTTCCCAGCGGAAGAGTTCAGGATGTGTTTAATGGTGCCATCCTAAAAACTCTTTCCTCAGAGCCAGCCCCATTAAATAGACCTGATGGGACTGGAAACTGACTAGATTGTATCCTATACATTAGTTACTTGTTCTTTAAGCTACTACCAGCCAATGGGCTTAGAAGGGTATAACTCTGCTTTGGACTGCACTGAAAAAAGACACTGTGGTTATTGCTTAACCACTTCATGGGGAAGCAGCACCATACTTAATAAATAGCATCATTTACATCCAGCTGAATTTACATTTCCCAATGGTATACTGTAAAAATATTCAGTAATCTTATTTAAGCACAACAGTACCTTTCTTAGGATCTCATCCAACAAGGGCATATTTGCCTCTTGGGCTTTAATAGTATGAGAGAAGAATGCATACGTCTTCTTGGGGATTAGTTTATCTTCCGGAGGTCTTTTCACACCTAAAATCAGACAGGCCTCTGAAATATCTTCCTGTATAATGCCACCAGCTTTGACATAATCCTAAAATAGAGCACAGAAGAGAAACCCAGCAACTTGAGGAACAGAGGCAAATACCAATAACACAGGACTTTCCTCTGTACCAGTCACACACTACTGTGGGATACTATCCTCCTTCCTCACAAGGAGAAAGTTACCAAGAGAATATGCCAACTATCTCCCCTGCCAGTTCTATTTAAGATTTTATTCTCCTCAAATGATCAAGATAACAGTTCAAAATTACTCCTTTTCATATTAGCAAACACTAAAGATCTACAGTCCAAGATACGGCTGGTTCTTTCATATCAATATATGAACTTTAATCTTCTTGACTTCTGCTGTTCTCAGCACAAGAACCACTCTCACTGTCCATCCTTTCCCAGCCAAAATATTGAATTCAGACCATGAACCCACCTAAACCACTACTGACTACCTGAAGCAACCAGAGCTCTCCCAGTTATCAGGTAAAGATTGTTCACAATCCTGCTCATGGAGAGGCCAAGCACTGACAAGTAAAGCATGTGCTCTGCCACAGAACTATGGAAGGACATGTCCTCCTCAGGCTCTTCCCAATACCTTCTCCTCATCCTCTTCCAATCTTCCTTTCCAACCACCACTTCCTTTTACTGTTCAATTGACTTCATCTAGTTTCTTAGACCCCTTCTCTGTATTTTCCCCCCTGCTTCCCTTACGGAAAAAGACAACTCAGCCAGTGGCTGTCAAAAAACCCTTCTGATTGCCTATTCAATTTCCCTGTGAGTTTAGGGCAGGTCAGCCAGTTGGGGCTTGGCTGCCCACCATATTATCCTTTGGTGGTGGTGGAAAGTGCTGTCAAGTCACAGCCAACTTATGGTGATCCCATAGGGTTTTCAAGGCAAGAGACATTCAAAGATGGTTTGCCATTGCCTGTCTGCATCACAACCCTGGACTTCCTTGGTGGTCTTCCATCCAAATACTAACCCTGTTTAGCTTTCAAGATCTAAATAGCCTGGGCTGTCCAGGTCATCCCTTGGTTGACTACAATATCCTTCTTTGGCTTCTTATCAAAGACATTCAATATGCAAATTTAACAGTTGCTATACATCACATGTCCTTTCCATATCATTAATACCCATACCAGGACTTACCTTCTCGTGGATGGCCCTTCGGTTAGATGGCTGCACCAGAACTTTGTATCCCAGGCCAGCTAATGCTTTGACATGCCGTGGGGCCAGAGGTGCTCTTCTTTCCCATGCGTTAACATCCTCCCTCCTGATGGCCAGCACAGATTTATGATAATGCTGGCACCTGAACAGTTGGTGCCCATGCCTACCACCTGAATGTCTGAATGCCTGGAACATGATGAAACCTGGCAGCAGCAAAGACAAAGTAATAAAGCCATACAGCCTAAAGGTGCTTGGAAACAGTTGCACATATGCAAAATAGTCTGGTCTCCTTAGAAATCTGCTGTAAAAAATTTACACCCACTACTGTTTTCCACAATGAGTAGCATAAAAGCCATCATTTACTTCATGTTTGCAATTACTTATGCTAATATCCCCAAATTCCTTAGAACAAAAAAAAAGGTTTTGTATAAAGGTCAATTCCTTACTAAGGTTGCAGTCAGACGTGCCATTTCATGCAGTCAGGAACCGCTCCTATTTCATCCGTTGGTATTTGGCACAGAGTTGCTCAATCACCCATCCCAGTATAATCCATTTCGCTGCAAGTGCAGCTCATCACTGCACAATCAGATGGCACGTTCGAGAGAGTGGGGGTTTTCTTGCCTTTTTGTGCACGTGCGCATAAATGAGGAATTGAACCCCCGCGCAAAGAGTTCTCCATGGACCTATTATGCAGTTATGCATGTATCACTAAGTGGGGGGAAGGGTGCTGAGTCAGGATGGACCGAGCAATCTATCCCGACAGCTTGAGTGCGTGCTTGAATGATCAGACTAGGGGAAATCTGTCCATGGCCCATTAGCAGGTGTTGGGACCGAACTTTCCCTGGTGTCTTTTAACTCTGTTTCTGTGGTGGGACAGGGGTTGCTGATGACTGCAGGACCTTTCCTAGATGTTGCAGTCTGATCATGCACTTTAGATCTGTCAGGCATTCACAGCTGAGTCAGATCTAAAGGCACATCTGACCACAACCTAAAGATACTAAAAAAAAAACTTGCAAGAGAAATAATTGAGTAACATATTAAAAAGTCACATCTGTGTTTCAAATGTAAGTGGTCGCTGATCATCCATCCTGAAATTCCAGAGCATAACAATTGCAAGAAGAATGAGAATAGCTGACCTAAGCCAGAAGCAAACCTATAAACCACCCAATTCTTCTAGCTCTCCCCACAAGAAAAACTGAAATTAGGATTGTTAGGACTGTTCTCCTACCCTCTCTCACACAAATCAAACTCAGTTCCTTCATTTTTTGCCCTCTGAAGCTGGGTAGTGTGAAAGTATTGTTACAGCATAAGCTTTTGTGAGTCAGTGGCTCACAAAAGCTTATGCTGTAATAATTGTGATAGTCTTTAAGATGACATTGCACTCCTGTTTTATGATACAGCTGCTTTGGAACTCTTTGGCAGATTTGACTCTATTCAGTTTGGACTCAATAGAGACTGGGAGAGGTTCATGCACTATGGAAAAATAATTAGTTCCCTTCAGAGGTTTGCACACACAAAGCTACACCTTACAATGCATCAAAGATCCTTGGTCTATCAAGGTCAGTACTGTCCACTTAGACTGGTAGCAGTTGTCCGGGGACTCAAGCAGAGGTCTTTCATGTCACCCACTACCTGATCCTTTCACTGGAGATTTGGGGAACTGAACCAGGGCCTCCTGCATGCAAAGCAGATGCTCTATCACTGAGCAATAGTCCCTGCCTTATGTACCCCATTCATATTTCTTTGACCATTCGTTTCTGATTGAGCAAAGGTCATGTCCACTCTGACTGGACTGTGCTCTGTAGTATATGACATGCCCCCGTCTCATATTACTGAGTCTTCTAGCATTCCCACCACCCCCCTCCTGGTTTGTGTTCCCATTTAATGGAGAATAACATTTCAAGCATCAGAAACAATGGATTCCAAATTTAAAATGCCTCACTTTATTGCTTTACACAGAGAAGAGGATTTTAGAACAGTTTATCTGCAGCTTTAATAACCTGGCTATTGCAACTATTAGCTCACTTTAATTCCACACATACATCCACAGTTGTCTGGCCTTAACTGTACTCTTTTCCCTATTTGTTTGGGGCAAGTCATAGTTGCTCACAGAGGATCTACTGAATGGACAACTTCACTTGTCTCTCCTTCACACACATACCCTTCTCCTCACAAGTATTCCAGATACCCAAAGGGCACCATGCCAACTGGGGAAGACACACTGCAGTGCTTCAGGAGTTGTATGCACACACACTCACTTGTGTTGCCTCTTCAAGACCAGAAAGAAATGCTGAAATGAAGCACATGGACAGTATTTCTCCTACTGGAAGCAGCAGTACATACTTGTCCTGGCTGCCAGCACCACTTCAAAACAGGCTCTTAAAAGATCATATTAGTATAGCTCAACTAATATATGATTGTCATGACAGCAACCAAAAACTAATTTAATGCAATTATGCCAGTGTAGTATAGCTGCCTTGACCTGAATAGCCCAGGTTAGCCCGACCTCATCAGATTTCGGAAGCTAAGCAAGGTCAGCCCTAACTCGTATCTGGACGGGAGACCTCCAAGGAACATCAGGGTCATGACTGCCTCAGAGCATCTCTTGCCTTGAAAACCCTACGAGGCTGCTGTGACTTGACAGCAAAAAAACAAAACAAAATGTATAGCTGTTATGATTTCACTTGCCAAGAAAAATCTCACTGAGTGACCTTGGGCCAGAGACTCTGTCTCTCAGTCTAACCTACCTCACAAGGTTGTTCTGCAGATACAAAGGCAGAGGGGACAACCATATATATCACACTAAATTCCTTGTACAAAGGACAGGATAGGGGGCTTCCGGTCTGGGATACATGGCGTTCTAACGTGTTCTGGCTTTGCTCCCAGAGCATACGGAGGGTCTTTACGACAGGGTGGGCTACACAGCCCACCGCAGATCTCCTCAGGTAGGGGAGTGACTAGCAACGAGCATCGGCCCGAGAGGGAGTTGAGATCGGCTGATAGCGGGGCTTTAAAGAGCGCCGCGACCAGCCTTGATCCCCTCCCCCCAAGAGGGCACTTCGGAATTTCTCTAAAAGACCCCACCGAGTTGGATTCTCAACATAAGAATGCATGACCCAGACCTCCAAGACATTCTACGGAAATTGATAACAAGGAAACATTGCTATAACAAGACACGGACTTTGAAGGTAACTTTTTAAAATTGCTCACCGGAAACGCGTTGATCCCGAGAGTAAACAACATCCGATGAAGCGCATGATCGTGCTGTATTTTGTGTACTAACACCGACTCCGAAAAACGCGGCTAAACAGTAAAAAAGGCCAAAAAGCCGGTTTGTTGATCATTCCTGCGGTTGGAATATTGACTTTAAAATAGAAACTAACATCAAGCCCCGCAAGAACTAGTGTGGAAAATTACTCTAGCTGCGACAGAAACCACCAGAAGTGACCTCAGACAAGACAAGTAGTATTTCCTAGAGACGACCAAGGAGGCCGGAAGAAGGGAGGAAACCAGAAGTTAAGGGGGACGATTAAGACTGCCGGATAGGAAGTAAACAACAGGAAGAGCTATTTACCATAGAGAAATTGCGCCCGCCATTTTGAGAAGGTCGGAACGATTTATTTGAATTTTAACCAAAAGACCCAACAGAAAAAAGCGAAAATAGAGTGATTTAACTGGGCACAAGAAAGACTTTAATTTGAGGTGAGTTTTATGTGAATTGTAAACAACAGCTTACGATCTTCGGCAGCGACAGAGGGTGAACTCTTGGTCCTCCCCGAAAATGGCTGCTAAAGAGGAGAAGAAATTACAGGGTATGATGGAAGCCATGGAAAAACGAGTGATGGACGCTATACAAAAAATGGAAAAAAACTCTAGTAACAGAAGTAACAGATTTGAAAAAAGACTTGTCTGGGATTACAAAAGAAATACAGGCATTGAATAAAAGAACAGATGAGGTGGAAGAGAGAGTGAAAGGAATGGAAACTAATGTATCTGAGGTTGCTAAAGAAGCAGCAAAAGCTAATGTAATGGTGGAATACAATGGAATGCTTAACCATATGAGATTCAGGGGAATCCCTGAAGATAAAAATGAGAATATTCATTCAGTTATGGTAGATGCTGTTGCAGATTTTTTTAAAACTTGAAGAGGAGAGGGTGGCGGCACAGATTGATTTGGTGTACAGAGTCAACTCTGCGATTGCACAAAGGAAAAAATTACCCAGAGATGTGATTGTCCAGTTTATATCCAAAAGATTGAAAGAAGACTTGTTCAAGCAACAATTTCAGGAAGATTTCACAATTGACAACAAGAAAATTATGATATTAAAGGAACTACCCAGAACAATTCTTCAGGACAGACAACTTTTCAAAGACTTGATTGATAACCTGAAAACAGAGGGCATAAGATACAGATGGGAAATTCCAAAAGGTGTCAGTTTTACATTTAAACAGAAGAGAGTCACCATCAAGTCAGTAGAGCAAATGAACAAGTTCATCAAAGACAATTTTAAAGACTCTGATGAATAAATACAAAGTCAATATGGAGAGTCAAATTATATCTTGGAATGTCAATGGACTTAATTCACCTCATAAAAGAAAAAATATTAGGCTTTGGTTGGAAAAACAAAAATGTGATATTGTCTGTTTGCAGGAAACACATATTAAAAAGACTGATGTTAAATTTTTGATTCAAAAAAGATTAGGAGAGGAATTCTATTCCCTCTCCTCACAAAAGAAAAAAGGAGTTGTTACATATGTTAAAAAAGAATTGGAGCCAAAGGAAATTTTTAAAGATAAAGAAGGGAAATTTTTGGCGGTGGAAGTTACACTCCAGAGTAAAAAAACTTTAATTGTTAATCTCTATGCCCCGAATGGCGCTAAGCAAACATTTTTTCAGGATTTGTGGGAACAGCTACAACAGTTTACCTATGAGCAAATGATACTGATGGGTGACTTTAATGGTACTGTTAATAATGTTATTGACAGAAAATCAGAAAAAGGAAATGAAGGCATAGGTAAACTGCCGAAGGTGTTTTTTCAAATGGTAAAGCATGAACACTTGGAAGATGCATGGAGAACTAAAAATCCTAAGGTCAAAGACTACTCTTTTTACTCATCAAGACATGAATTTTTTCAAGAATAGACATGATGTGGATGACCGAGAATTTGATCTTGCAAACACGTAAAATTGAAATATTACCCAGAATTCTTTCTGACCACAGCCCAGTAAAGTGGTCAACATATGTCAAAAGAAAAAAATTTCGATGGAGTTAATGAGGATTTACTGGACAAACAAAATATTGTGGACAAAATAAAGACGGAAACCAAAAACTATTTTCAACTGAACTTAAACAAAGAGGTACAGACGCAAATGGTTTGGGAGGCATATAAAGCTGTGATGAGAGGACATCTAATTGCAATTAACAACAATGAAAGAAAACAACAAGTGAAAATAGACAAAGAAATTATGGAAAATATTCAAAAGAAAGAAGCAGAACTCAAGAAAAGACCTGGCAAAAAGAAAATTTTGAGAGAGTTGAGGATCCTAAGGGAACAATATGATGCGAGGTTAAATAAAGAAGTATACTGGAATTTGAAAAAATTGCAACAGAAGTCCTTTGAAGGAGCAAACAAACCAGGGAAATATTTGGCATGGCAATTGAAGAAAAGAAGAGAGAATAAAATAATAACTAAACTGAAAGATGGGAACAGAGAAATCATAGACCCAGGAGGGATCCGGAGAGAATTTTATAAATATTATGCGACTCTTTTTCAAGCAAAACAAATGGATCAGTAAAAAATTCAAGACTATCTATCTAAAGTTAATTTGACACAACCAAGCTCAGAAATAAAAGCAATGCTGTGATAACTAAAGAAGAAATCAGTAAAGCAATAGGAGAGGCAAAGATCTCCAAAGTTCCAGGACCAGATGGTTTTTCAGCCAAATTCTACAAAAAATTTCAAGAAGACCTAGTACCGGTTCTAGAGATTCTTCTAAATGAAATTAGACAAAATGGGAAGATCCCAGACTCTTGGAATGAAGCTGCAATCACCTTAATACTGAAAGAAACTCAAGATTTAACTAATGTTAAAAATTATCGACCAATCTCACTTCTGAACAATGATTATAAAATCTATGCGAAAATTTTAGCAGAACGCCTTAAAGGGTTTTTGAAAGACACTATTGCCGAAGATCAGGCTGGGTTTTTGCCAGGTAGACAAATAAAAGACAATATGAGGGTTGTTTTAGACGCAATAGAGTACTATGATAAACACCCAGAAAAAGAAGTTGGCTTTTTATTTTTGGACGCAGAAAAGGCATTTGATAACTTGAATTGGGAATTTATGTTTAAAGTGATTGAAAAATTGCAGATGGGTGCAGAATTTATAAGAATGATTAAATCAATATATAAAGAGCAAAAGGCTACGGTGATTGTGAATGCAGAATCAACAGAAGTGTTCCGGGTCAGAAAAGGAACCAGACAGGGCTGTCCCTTATCACCATTGTTATTCATCTGGATTTTGGAGATATTGCTACAAATGGTTAGAGATGATGATAATATAAAAGGTTTGAGTATTAGAGGTTTTTCATACAAATTAAGAGCGTTTGCTGATGATATTATGTTCATTGTTGAAGATCCTGTTAATAACATGCCTTTGGTATTTGAAAAAGTAAAAGAGTTTGGTGACCTCGCAGGGTTCTATGTAAATAAGAATAAATCAAAAATACTGTGTAAAAATATGACAGTTACAAAGCAACAAATGTTACAAAACCTGACAGAATGTGAAGTGGTTAAAAAGGTTAAATATCTGGGAGTTGAAATTACAATGAAAAATATTGATTTGTTTAAGAATAATTATGAAAAACTGGGGGGGTTGATAAAGAATGATTTAGAAAAATGGGAAAAACTTAGATTATCTCTTCTTGGAAGAATTGCCGTTGTCAAAATTAATGTACTGCCCAGGTTGATGTTTTTGTTTCAGACAATACCAATTGTAAAAGATGTGAAAGTGCTGGTAAAATGGCAAAGAGGAAAGAAGCCGAGAATTAAAATGAAAATAATGTATGATGTTAAAGACAGAGGTGGCTTCCAAGTCCCGAATTTGCGTTTGTATCATGAAGCTGTAATTTAGAAAATAGAAAACTTTTGGCCCTTGAGGGCCACGATTGCAAATTTGGCTGGCACGCCTATCTTTGGTATGGGAAAAATAAAGTAGACTCAATGTTTAAGCATCACTATGTAAGAAGAACACTATTTGAGGCATGGACCAGATACAAGAGCACAGTTCCTGATGAAAGGCCTTTGTGGATTGTTTCTGCTGCAGTTATTCATCCTTTTTCAGAATATAAAGGTAATGATTGGTTGAAATACCAAGAGTTGCTCCAAAAGGAGGGCAAAAAATATGTTTTAAAACCAAACAATGAACTAGAGTTTGAGTATGGATGCTTACAATATTGTCAAATACGGGATATTTATAAGAAAGATTGTAAAGAGGTTGGTTTTAGAGCTAAGAATGATGAGTTTGAAGATATATGGTTGAAAAAAGAGCGAAAAATAATATCAAAGATGTATAAAACTTTGTTGACTGTTTATACTTTGGATGAAACTGTTAAAGAGCAAATGATAAAATGGGCCATAAATATGAACAAAGAAATTTCTATGGAAACATGGGAATTTTTGTGGAAAAAAGCTTTTAAAATGTCAACCTGTGTCAACGTAAAAGAAAATTGTTATAAGATGATGTACAGGTGGTATATGACACCAAAAAAGATTGCTAACATTAGTATGGATAAGAACTTGAGTAATAAGTGTTGGAAATGTAAAAAAAAGAGGGTTCTTTTTACCATATGTGGTGGTCATGCGATAAAGCAAAAGTATACTGGTCAAATGTACATTGTGAGATGCAGAAAATATTAAAAATTCCTATTAGGAAAAGTCCGGAACTTCTTCTCTTAGGTTTGACAATGGGAAAAATTCCACAAGAAAAAAGGACACTATTATGGTATATGATTACATCGGCGAGAATGGCTTTTGCTCAACAATGGAAAGCGGAGAAGGTGCCAGATATATATGACTGGTTAAGAAAACTGCTGTTTTTAGCCGAAATGGACAAAATGACGAAAAAACTAAATGGACAAATGGCAGAACTATATTTAAAAGACTGGTAGGGCCTGAAATTGTATATGGAAACTAAATATAAAATGAAAGGGAAAATGTACAATCTTGATTTGTATTGAGAGTGAATGAGAAATGTAATGAGCATTTGATTGTACTGTACTTTTGTTGGAAATTATGTTCGTATAAGTCAGGCCTTTATATATTTGAAATTGGGTTACCTGGTTTGTCGATTGTTATAAGTCTAAACTTGATTACCTTTTAATTTTCTCGTTTTTGTTAATAGCAGTGTTGGAAGCCTATTGTCAGGTAGTCCTGCCATAATGGATGGAGAAGGGTGGGAGGATGGGCTTTGTTTCATGAAGTGTGGGTGGATGGGATCGTGGAGTGTTGATTTATGCACCTGGACTGTTTGAATGGAATGCGGGAGCTGCCCTGGATGCCTGGCTGTACAAGCCATATCTTCTTTAGACCTAACACACTGACCTTGGAGGAGACAGTCTGCTAGCTTCCTATCGCTTTCAAAGCAACAGCTAAGCTGGGAAAATGGGGGCGGCGGGGACTGCATTAATTATCATTGTCTTGAGTTCCCGCGCGCGCGCTTTGCTTCCATTGGTTGAGGGGGGGGTCCCCATTCTCCCCCCTTGGGTATAACTGCTTGCTTCATGTAACTGCGGTATTCTTAACAACGCTTCTGTTTCAGTAACCTACTATTGCAGCTTCAAAATAAAATACTATTCTTGCTTCAATGAACAAGGCCTGGTATTTTGCTGACTAAGTTAAGGACTCTGACACCTATTGGGGGGGTGGGGGGATAGGGTAAAAATCTTGTTAAATTGTATTGGTAACGATGTTTAATAATGTTGAAAGTACTCCAATAAAATTTTGTTTAAAAAAAAAACAAAGGACAGGATACAAATGTAACAAATAAATAAAGGACTGAGGGTATTTCTGGACCAGCAGAGACCGCTCTGAGTTTTACTGACTCTTACAAATCCAGGCAGAGCCAGTTTGGAGTAGTGGTTAGGAGTGCAGATTCAAATCTGGGAGAACCGGGTTTGATTCCTCCACTCCTTCACATGTAGAACATAGGAACACTGCTGGGGGAGTGTTTGTTTGTTTGATTTACCAGTCTGTAACCATCCTGGTTGAGGTTGCAAAGGAGCTTTGAAAGGAACCTTTAGTCTAAGTCAGCAGTTCTCAACCTGTGGGTCGGGACCCCTTTGGGGGTTGAACGACCCTTTCACAGGGGTCGCCTAAGACCATCGGAAAACACATTGTTTTTGTGATTAATCACTATGCTTTAATTATGTTCAATTTGTAAAAATGAAAATACATCCTGCATATCAGATATTCACATTACGATTCATAACAGTAGCAAAATTACAGTTATGAAGTAGCAACGAAAATAATTTTATGGTTGGGAGTCACCGCAACATGAGGAACTGTATTAAAGGGCCGTGGCATTAGGAAGGTTGAGAACCACTGGTCTAAGTGAAAGTTTCCCTGAAAGTTTCCCTGTGAAACTATTCTGAATATGCCATGAGAATCCCTTTAGAACTTTACCAGATCCCAGCTGTCCATGCCATCTGCCAGAGGCTGTGAACATTGTGTACCCACTCCAAAGACATGATAATGCTGACTTTCCCCTCAAGCCAGGATGATTCACACATATCGTCTCTGGGCCCCAGTAATACAGAAGGAAAACAAAAGAGGGTGGGGAAGTTTCTCTCTGGAATTCTTGAACCACTGGGCTATAAAATGTAAAACCACAACATTTGCAAAAGAGCAGAGCAGATCATCCGGTACTTTGGCCGAAGATCATGAGCCACCACCTCCAGAGTAGTTTTAAAGGCAAAGGGGGATTACTTACTTAATTTTATGACCAGAAAACAAGTAAAAATAACCATAACTTGGTAAAATGTAAAAATTAGGGCATACAATATAAAAATGTATAAAATATATAAAAATAAATTATAACTAGTGCTAATACGAATATAGCAATTTCTAACCTAACTGCATAAAAATAGATATAAAATACAATCAACTACTATCTTCCAGATTAACTTGGGAAGCACATATAGAACGCAGTTTAATCGCTTGGGAACAGAATTTAGCAACTTTCCAGGTGATATAAGGGGACCGCTATACTATCCCCAGGGTGATCCGTGGTCAAAATCGGGGGGGGGGGGGAATGCCTGCCGGATCCGATAACCAGGTGCAATAACCCTGTTTTAAACAGCGCGAAGCAGATTTACGGTACCATCTAAAGCAGAAGGGCATTCTTCTAAGACCAGTAAAGTCAGTTAACTTAGAAGGGAGCAACTCCGTTTAGGATTCCACTCGTCCACTCTTGGCTCTGGTCCCCGGCCCCCCCCCTCTCATGAGGATGTCTGCGGCCCAAGATTCTGGGTTCCCACCTTTCCACCCTCCCAGCAGGCTCTGCAACAGCGTCCTGAGGCCAGGGATGGCTCCAGGCTTCTGGGTCCCGGCGACTCAGGCCCTGCCAGGCTTTCCCTCCCCAAAGACCGCAGGATCCTCCTCGCTTACCTGGCACGCGGGATTAGGAACCGGACGACAGGCCCGCTTGCGCCCTGCAAAGCGAAGACAAGTAGCTGACGCAGGAGCACCAGCCTGCCCATCAATCAACCCACGATATTTGCAGAACTCAAGAGAGGAGAAGGCCTCGCCCCGCCTGGCATCCAATCCCGCGCAACCTCATGGGCACCACCTTCCCCTTCCGCCAGTCTGAGGGGCTGCCTGGCGTGACGTCATGGGCGAGCCCCCTCCCCGACTTTCCCTTCCCCGATCCCGCCCTCTTGCGTTGGGAGCCTTTCTGGGAATGAAAGCGGGATTTTTGGGTGCCGTTGCGCCGCCGGGACGGCTTGTTCTTGGAAGACTTCGCAAAAATCAGCCTTTTAAAAATTGTTCCGAGGTATTACAGAGCAGCGCTAGCCATCCAGAGTCATGCTAGTGAATGTAGTATCGCCGCTTGGTTTCTATCAGGGCTCCTGTGAAATTTAGTAGCTGGAAGTTAGGTAGAAATTCCCCCCCACTCCCGGGAGGTGCAGCAAGGGGAGAAAGCTTCATATATTGAATTGGTGTCAGGCCAGCTGTCAAAGGCTCAAGAGAGAAGGGGAGGAGACAGCAATCCTGGTAATATGTCAATAGAACACATCACAGCAAGTAAATTAAGGGGACAACCTAATGCAAATATAAGAATCGACATAGGATATGGTACTAGCCCTCTGCAGACATGACATTGCCATTCCATTCACATGGAGGGGCAGCCTGCCAGCTGTGCATTTTGAGAGCATGAATCACACAGTCATCTAACAGGAGTATTGAGCAATGTTACCTGAAGATTTCTATCCTGCCTTTCTGCCCTTACAAGGGCCACCAAGGTGGGTAACAATTTAAAACAAACATGATAAAATACATTGTAAAACCATTAAAATAATCCCCCCAAGATATCTCATCAAAACAACTTCAAAAGAATTTAAAAACAGGATGGATGGATGGACAGACGGATGATAGATCCAAAACACAAAACATTGGTGAAGAAAGAAGGAATTCTAAACGAATCAAAAAAGTCTTCACCCACTGGCAAAAGACAGCAACAGAAGAGGAAGAGAGTTCCAGAGCATTGGTGCCGTGACTGAGAATGTGCCTAATCACATATGACTTGATCATGTTTATCTTGTGCATCATAGGGACTCCTGCTATGCACTACTGGTGTCCTCAACTTTGGCATGACTGGAAGATCAACATAACATCTGCAGAGGGTTAAAGATGGAAAAGTTTCTATGCAACTATCATAGTATAAAGCAGGAAAAGGTAGAAAGTACTTTTTAATCTACTTTATCAAGAGGGACCTGCTGAGGCCAAAGAAAGTAGAGGGTAGAGGCCTTCCTACATTCACAGCTTATTAACTTTTTATGCACATCGTTTATACCCCTCCTTTTCCCCCAAAGGGGACTCAAATCAGTTTACATCCTTCATTTTATCCTCGCAATAGCCCTATGAAGCAAGTTAGACTGAGTGTGTGTGACAGGCCCAAGGTCACCCAGCAAGCTTCCAAGACGGAGTGGAAATTCCATCCTGGGGTCTCCCAGATCTTAGTCTAACACTCTAACCACTACACCACACTAGCTCTCAGCGACCATGATGTGGATCCATAAGCCTATGAGCTATCCTGTCCCATCCCATTTCATGGCACATGAGCCTTGTGACTTGCTGTATACTTTGGCATTTCCACGTTTTCTGATTTTGGCACACCTTCTCCTTTCCCAATTAAGTATTACACAGTCTGGACACCCTGACCTGGACAGCCTAGGCTAGCCCAATCTCATCAGCAACTCAGCAGGCTCAGCCCTGGTCATTATTTGGCTGGGACTCTGGAGAAATTGACTGGGTCTTTCACTGAGGCAATCTATAAGTATATGGAGAGAATATCATGTCTTCCCTTTACTTAGACTGGTTTTTAGATTTTATTGCCAGTTTTAATGTGGTCTCTGTTGAGCTTCACTTAATTAAGATTTTATTGTTATATCCATTTTAATAAACGTTCAAAGCCACCTCCAGAGCAATATGATGAAAGGCAAGGGAGCACATGTTTTAAATAATAAAGGTATAAGGCTTAGTAGAATAAGATTGTTAAAACTACTGTCTTGAGATCCATATAAGAAAGGCCAGCTAGATATGTAATGAATAAGTAGATTCCATTTTACTTTCTTCTGCTCTGGCCCTGTTTTATAAGCCTTATCCTTTCTTGGCCTTTGCCCCTTAGACAGGAAAAACTGTAAGACTGCAAATAATTTATTTTTATTCTGAAGACAGAATAAACGTTGTGTGTCCCTTTTAATATCAATGCTCTATACCAACAGACACCTGCCCAGCGTCCTCTATTTCAACATCATTACAAACAAAGTCCACAAAATAACATGACTCAAGCCAGTGGTTCTCCAAACAATAGCCACTCTCCTGTTTCCTTGCTGCCTGCAGTCTGCCAGAATTTTGAAGGCTGTACCCAGGAAGAAGATGCCAGAGGTTGATTTAAACCCATTGCTAAATGAGTGCCTCCTCTCCCTCTGTTGAACTGTTACTGCGGAGGCAAAAACATGCAGTCTATACCCAGTGGCTTCAAACAATGCCCTTATCTCTGAGGCTTTGGATCTAGAGGGCTCACCTGTGTAGCCATCTGAAAATAAGTGTGAACACAAGTCATCACTAGAGAGCAAGAGCTGCAAAGTGGCTTGTTCTGCCAGCTTCCTTAAACAAGCCGCATATTCTGCCATGGATTCCATTGCTAGCTGCTTCCTGAACACAAGAGTCCTTAGTCCTTTAGTTTCAAAATGCTGCTCCAAAGTACAAAATAATGTACCTAGTGGGACAAGGCTGGGGATTGTCAGTCAGTCAGCCCTGCAAAACAGATTCCTCAAAGAAAAGAAGAAAACAGCCATCTGTTCTTTACACATCATAGAGAACACAGGTTGGGCCCAAGATCCACCAACATGAGTTGCAGGTTCTCCTCAGTTTCCTCACACTTAGTGCTCAGTTGGGATCACAAGTGTGACATAGACAGAGAAGGGGTTTCACTCTTCTGTCCCAACCTGAAATGACTGGGAGGAGCACTTGTTATGTTCTGACTCTTGAATCAGACCTATGTATTTTCTTGTTAAGCTTGAGTCAGTAAAAGGGATTGTAAGAGTCGACATTCCCATTGGTTGTTTCTGTGAAACTCTGTAAATAGCCAATAAGAACTGTATATACTTTCATGGAGGAAACAGACCTCATTGGTCTTTATCCCAATGTAATGATTGGTTGTTAACTGAAATATTGTCAGAAAAGATGCCTTTGATGTTTCTCACTGAATCCATTGTTTTATGTTCCCTACCCTGCTTTGCGCTTGCGTAGCTATGCAGGCAGAAACGTGGGAGCTTCTTCCCTGCCGCTTTTCCTTATCACGGTGGCCTTGAATGTAGGCTTTGGACTATTCTTGTTTAGCTGAGAATTTTCCAGTCCTGGGAAGGCAAGGGGAGGGGGGAGTAGTCTCCCGCTCATGAAGTATTTCTCCCGCCGGGAGTTCCCGCGCGAGTGCTCAAGTTTTATTCGCTAGGCGCTTTATTGCATCACACTATAAGTTAGCTTGCTCTGCTTTGCCCCCCATTCCTGACAATGACCTCCTACTGTGGGTTTTAGCAAGATAATCCTAATAAAACCTTTCTTTGTGCAAGAATGACTGGATCTACTTGATTTTAAACCTGACAGAAATTGTCAGGAATCACCATCATTCCCTCACCATCAGTTTCCGCCGTCTACCACGATGAGCGGAGCGGGGAAGGGAGCCACGGGCACAGCCCCGTTGATTACTACTTCGGGAGCCTCCGGCGCAGCTCCAGCGATCACTACTGCGGGAGCCACGGGCGCCGTTCCAGTGACTACTGCGTCAGGAGCCACGGTTCCCGTCACTACTGTGGCAGCTCCAGTGGTTACTATCCCGACCACCACCGTTGTTCCGGTGACTACAACTACAGTTTTGGCAGCACCGGCAGTCTACTCAGCAGCCGGGTTGGCTACCCCACCATCGATTGGCACAATTGGAGCCGCGTACACACTCCCGATCTACAGCCCGGCCGGGCCTATACAAAGTCAGGGAGGTGCGGTTCCACGAACCTATGTGCCAGGAGTCCCAACACCCTGGGATAAAGGGGTGACTTATCGCAGATCACGCGATTGGACTAAGAACTTGTTGGATACTACCCAGACCACCTGGACTATGCCGGGAAGCCAGAGCCGGGACAGTCTTTTGGATCCCAGAGGTAGTTTTGGTCTTCCCCAAGGGCGGGTGTCTCGGGGATCCCCCAGAACGGGGTCCAGCCAAGATACTGATGCCCGCATGGACTCTATTCAAGAGGATACCCGACGGCTGGTAAGGGATATGAGCAAACTAATGCAGTCCCTACCCCAGATGATGGACCAAGCCATTCGGGCCCATCCGCTGACACAACCTAGACCGGCACCAGCCGCTGCACCACCGTTGATACCGGGACGGCCACCTCCTGCTCCTCCGGGCCCGGGGCCGGGCCAACCAGTACCACCGGGTCCAGGGCCGGGCCAGCCAGCTCCCCCAGGGCCGGGGCCGGGCCAGCCAGCACCAGCCCCACCTCCATTGGTCGTCCCAGCGCCAGGACCTGGGCCAGGGCAACCAGGACCTATCCAGCCGCCAGTTTTACCTCCGCCTCAACCCCCTGCTCCAGCACCCCTCATGCAGCCGGTCCCAGTACCGATCATGGCGCCGGCCCCCCGGTAATCCGCCCCAAGGACATGCTTGAGATCACATTTGATGGAGATCCAGAGACTGTGTCCTTTTTCATTTTGCAAGTTGGAAAATTTGTGCAAAGATGGGGCTATGTATTCCCAGACGAAGAACAACAGGTGGAGTTTATCGCATCCAGGTTCCGGGGGAGTGCGACTAGCTGGTATGTAGCCCTTCATGATCTGGAGGCAGCGGAGTTGGGGAATGTAGATGACTTCATGTGGGCCTTGAGAAATCGTTTTGAGGATCCGGGGCGGCCGAAAAAGCTGAAGCCTTCCTCCGCACATTCAGACAAGGCAAACTCTCAGTGCGGGAGTACTCACGGGAGTTTCAAAGGCATGCCGTGAAAATTCGAGACTGGACAGATGCGGTCTTGGCCCAACAATATCGAATGGGACTAGCCGTAGACGTCCGCAATAATGTCCTCAGCTCTCAGCAACCCCGCACCCTCCAGGGTTGGATGGAGGAAGCCAAGAAGGCCGAAAGTCGCTTACGCATGATGAAACTGGATCTATCTTTGGGTAACAACCGTCCAAGTACTGCGGCAGGCCAGGCCAGACCCAAACCAATGTCCACCCCAAGTGAAATGAGGGATCAGCGTATGCGACAGGGGCTCTGCCTGCGGTGTGGGGAGAAAGGGCATTTCGCTGCAGCCTGCCCGAGAGGGGATCCCAATAGAGCCCCACCACAAGAAGAGCCCAGAAGGTGGACAACCCCTACCCCGAGGAAAGGTACAGCAAAACCACGCAACACGCGGGCTCTTTTTGCTAGCCCCGACCAAGCGGATGCCTTGATGCTAGAAGAGGAGAGCGAGATGCAGGGAAATGAAATGGTCCTGTTTGTGAATGGCGCTACACAGCAGGACCCAGCACCTGAGGCGCCTAAACTGGTGAGCAATTACCCCTCTCTCTTCTTTGTGACTGTTCTGGTGATGAATCCCGCAATGATGACCCACATTCGGGTTCGGGCCCTCATTGACTCAGGGTGCGGGAGGGATCTCATAAACCCGTCTATGGTTATGGGGTTGGAGGCAGCCGTGGTCCACTTGAAAGACCCAATAACTTTCACGCAGATGGATGGGTCTCCAATGAAAGAACCATGCCGATTTGAGACTGTTCCTTTAAGAATAGGCATTGGTGACCACTGGGAGCTACGCTTGTTCGTGATAGCCCCGCAAGCCCAGTTTCCCTTAGTGTTGGGTAGTCCCTGGTTACATGGACATAACCCTTACATTCTATGGGAAGAAGGGGATGTACAATTTATCTCCCCAAAATGTACGGGACACAAATGGGACCCAGGGTGGGGAAATCCCCCATGCAATGAACCTCCTCGAGCTTGTTTAGCAACGGAGGATCTTAACCGCATCCCTGAGGATTACCAGTATATAACAAGGGTTTTTGAGGAGGAGGAAGCTGATGAATTACCCCCCATCGTAACTCCGACTGTGCCATTGAGATTCTTCCGGGCCAGAAGTTACCAAAAGGGAAAATTTATGCCATGAGCCCAAGTGAAAAGGAAGAACTGCGCCGTTTCATTGATAAAAATCTGGCCCGTGGATTCATTAGACCAGCATCATCTCCTTTTGCAGCACCTGTATTGTTTTGCAAAAAGAAGGATGGGGGCTCAGACTCTGCACGGATTACCGGGGACTTAACGCAGTGTCTGCAACTAATGCCTACCCAATGCCCCTCATCAAAGACTTACTGGCAGAGGTGGCTAAAGGGAAAGTGTTTTCGAAACTGGATTTAAGAGATGCCTACTTTCGGGTTCGCATCAGAGAGGGGGATGAATACAAGACTGCATTTAATACCCCGCTGGGGCAATTTGAATACAGGGTGATGCCCTTCGGGTTACAGGGGGCACCAGGGGTCTTCATGAACTTAATCAATGAAGTGTTACACCCCTATCTATTCAAGGGGGTGGTTGTTTATTTAGATGATATCTTGGTCTATACCCCGGATCAGGAATCCCACACTAACCTTATGCGTAAAGTACTGGAAAAGCTCTTAGAGCACAAACTGTTTGTTAAACTGTCAAAATGTGAATTTCACCAAGAGTGCATTGACTTTTTGGGATACCGCATATCCTCTGCGGGGTTAGAGATGGACCCAAAAAAGGTCCAGGATGTATTAATGTGGGAGCCCCCCAAAACCAGACGACAGCTCCAAAGTTTCCTCGGCTTCGCCAACTTTTACCGTCAATTCTTGCCACACTTTGCCCAAGTAGCCCTTCCCCTCACGGAACTGCTAAAGACTAAGGGGAAGGGATCTAAGGCTTCGGCGCCAGGGGCCCCTTTGAATTGGACCTCGCAGTGTCAGCAAGCGTTTGAACAACTAAAACGGTTGTTCACGTCTGAACCCATACTTGCACACCCTGATGAGACAAAGAAATTTGTAGTCCAAGTAGACGCATCGGACACTGCTATGGGTGGGGTGATTTTGCAAGAGAATGCTCAGAAACAGCTACAACCCCTTGCTTATGTGTCAAGAAAATTTAACGATACAGAAAGATTTTGGCCCATTTGGGATAAGGAAGCTGCGTCTGTACGTTTAGCATTGATCACATGGAGACACTGGTTAGAAGGGTCCCAAATACCTTTTGAAATCTGGACTGATCACAAAAATCTTGAGGTATTGCGAAAACCGCGGAATCTGAATGCTAAACAATTCAGGTGGGCTGAATTTTTTTCCAAATTTCAATTTACCCTTCACCATTTCCCAGGGAAAGCCAATCATCTGGCGGACGCTCTCTCCCGCCTTCCCCAACATTTTTCTAAGAGGGTCGAAGTACGGGAGTCTATGTTCACCCCGGAACAGTTAGTTGGGGCAGTTGTAACCCGGAAAGCCAAGCAAGCACAAACGAACCCCATCCAGACATTGACCTGGGAAAAACAATTTCTATCTGACATCACCCCACAAGAAACAAATGATTTACAAGCCAGAGACGATGTGAATTGTGGTCCGAATGGCTGTTGGTACAGGGGAAATAAAATGTTTGTCCCAGAAGCTACCCGATCCCAAATCTTGCAGACAGTGCATGACTCAAAAGCTGCAGGGCACTTTGGATATGTAAAGTCCTTAAGACTTCTGCAACGTAGCTTCTGGTGGCCCCGAATGAAACAGGAGTTGTCCCTCTATATACAATCCTGTCCAACATGCAATCGTTGCAAAGCCAGACCAGGTAAACCTCCAGGTCTCCTGCAGCCTCTACCCACCCCAAGCAGACCCTGGGAAGTAATCTCTATGGACTTTATTACTGATCTTCCCCCTCTAAACAGATGACGGTCATTTGGGTGGTAGTGGATTTATTCTCCAAGCAAGCTCACTTTATACCATTCCCCAGTTTGCCAACAGCCAAAGTCTTGGCCAAAGCATTCCTTCAACACATTGTCAAGTTACATATGTTACCGCTCAAGATAGTCTCCGACAGGGGGTTCCATTTGTTTCCAAGTTATGGTCTGAGTTAATGACTCTAATGGGTATTGAACGTGCTCTCAGTACTGCCTATCACCCTGAAACTGATGGGCAAACGGAGAGAGTAAACCAGACGTTGGAACAATACCTGAGATGTTTTTCTAACTATCAACAAGACAATTGGATAGATCTACTGCCATTGGCGGAGTTTGCGTACAACAACTCATGGCACGCTTCAACAAAAATGTCACCATTCAAAGCGGCCATGGGCTATGATAGCCCCCTCTTCCCTTCTTAAAGCCTGTTGGAAATGGGGGGACAGCCTCAGCATGGTGTAAAACTTTCCGCAATTCTTGGCCCCTGATTGTTGAAACTTTGAATGAGGCCAAGGCACAGTACAAAAAACAGGCAGATAAAAAAAGGACCGGTGGATGGAAACTGCAACCGGGAGACACTGTCTATCTGTCAACTAAGAACCTAAGGCTAGCGCAGCAATCCAGGAAACTTGCTTGGAAATATATTGGTCCTTTCAAAGTGTTGAGATGTGTAAATCAAGTAACTGTACAACTAGACTTGCCTAAATCTCTTAAAGCAATACATCCAATTTTCCATTACAGCCTCCTCAAACCTGCGTTACCCCCGACTAAATGGCAACCTGAGATGTCGGCTCCTCCCCCCTTTGATGGTTGGCGATGAGGAACACTACGAAATTGCTGATATTTTGGACTCTAAGATTCTTCGTGGACAACTCCTGTACCTTGTTCAATGGGTACACTTTGGGCCCCAATACAGGGAATGGGTGAAAGTCTCTGATATCAATGCACCTGATCACCTGAAAGACTTTCACACACGATACCCTAACAAACCTGGGGGGCCCTTGTTCTCTCCTTCCTGAGTGGTGGGTGGGTGGTATTTTGGGAAGGGCAGAATGTCAGAAAAGATGCCTTTGATGTTTCTCACTGAATCCATTGTTTTATGTTCCCTACCCTGCTTTGCGCTTGCGTAGCTATGCAGGCAGAAACGTGGGAGCTTCTTCCCTGCCGCTTTTCCTTATCACGGTGGCCTTGAATGTAGGCTTTGGACTATTCTTGTTTAGCTGAGAATTTTCCAGTCCTGGGAAGGCAAGGGGAGGGGGGAGTAGTCTCCCGCTCATGAAGTATTTCTCCCGCCGGGAGTTCCCGCGCGAGTGCTCAAGTTTTATTCGCTAGGCGCTTTATTGCATCACACTATAAGTTAGCTTGCTCTGCTTTGCCCCCCATTCCTGACAATGACCTCCTACTGTGGGTTTTAGCAAGATAATCCTAATAAAACCTTTCTTTGTGCAAGAATGACTGGATCTACTTGATTTTAAACCTGACAAATATGGGTGTGGTTTTGACAGCCCGGATTATTTAAAAAGGGAGCTGTGCTCCACTGTTTTGTGTGTGTTGTCTGATCGATTTGTTTGCTGTTAAATAAAGCTGAAATCACTTGTTGAAATCACTACCTTGTTAAGGCTCATACTTAACAGCACTATTTGTTCCCAGCAACAAGAGCTTATTTGTTTTCCCAGTCTCAATCAGGCTAGACACTGTTGGGCACCTGCTATGACTCCATGACCCTAGGAAGGCCCATACCTGTAGAACAGGCATGACAACAGCCTATCCTCTCTCATGAGGTCCTGTCAAAAGTCTCAAACCCACTCCCCCCCCCCCATATGTATGCTGTCAACAGTTGGAGGAGGGGGTTCTTCCTTCCAAACCCTCCCCTCCTTGCTGGTAGTCAGCAGCAGTGCCTCTGACATGAGGCTGTCCACCATTCAACTGTTCAAGCAAGGAGTGATGGCTGCCAGGAGCACTTTCTTCTGAGACAAAAAGAGAGACAGAGAGACTAGTGAGTGAGCTATGGCTGTCGCTATTGGTTCACTCCAGTTGGTGTACAAGAAGCAATGGTCAGAAAGAGCAGCCACTGTCATGGTGTGCTTATCTACCCTCTGTTTCTGCAATGGCTGCCCTTAGGATGGGCCTGCTGGACAGCATCTTTCCAAGGACCCCAAAAACCTGGTGCTAAACATAGTCCTCCTCCTGCACACACACACACACACACACACACACACACACAGAGCATTTAAGCACATGGAATGTTGAGAAAAAAGTGCATTATAATTTTGTATACAGTATTTAATGATGATAAAATAATTAATAACCATAGATAGGCAAATAGGCTTCCTATCTTTCTGTAAAAATCTGACCTGAAACTCAGAGTCTGGACAGGTACAGACTTGTTTGTCCATTAACCTTAGACAGTGTGAACTAACATGTTGAGGGTCCTCAGCCCTGTGAGATCCCAAGGCAGTCTGCTGTCTTCCTTCCCTATAAGTAAACATCCAATCCCATATTGACTAGCGCAAAAGCAGAAACTGTCCTGTGGAATTTGAAGGTAAGGCTCTCAGAGAGATGAGTGTAGGCCTAGCAACCTCACTGTGAAGTAAACATGACACTGTAGTTAAATGATCTCAAGTAACAGGGTTAAATGATCCATTAAGACACAGTTAAATGATCTCAAGTAACAGGGTTTGAGAAAGGGGGGGCATGGCATTGCGTGAGGGGAAATGGATGCCTGAACCCAAAGCTCTTTCTTACCCTACCAACAGCAGCCAGAAAATCGACAATTCAAACTGTTTTTGATGCGTTAGAACACATAAAAATAAAAACAAAAGGCCATAAATCATTGCACTGCAGACACTGCAGATCATTCCTTACTTTTAAATCTCAAGACGAAGCTTGAACTGGGGCAAGAGTCACAGCAGCCACAAAATGGCGGACGGCACTTTTGAGGACAGTATAGAAGACACAGAACTCCTCACTCCTCTATCTAAAGATGATTTAATGGAAATGGAAGATAGATTTCTAACTAAAATGAGTGAACTACTGAAACCAGTCCAGGACCAACTAGTAGACATTAAAAAGAATATAAAAGATTATGTAATACGACGAGCCGGAGTCAATTTCCATCTGGCAGGGGGACCCCTCAATTAAAACGGTTACATGCACCTTGTCCAGGCTGTCGGGGGGCAAGTTACATACTGTCTGGTGGTTGACGGAAACGGTGTGGAGGTCCTCTGTCTCAATCTGTGCCGTGAGGTTCATACGGTGTCCTTTGGAGCGGCAGACCTTCTCAATATGTCCCGCCTTGTTGCAAGCCCAGCAGATTGCGGAGCGAAATCGACAGGTCCGTCGCTCGTGAGCGCTGCTGCAGCTCGCGCAGGCTACGGATGGCTGGGGTTTGGCCTCTCGGGTCCGCAGAGGTCGGTGGGACGGTCGGTGGCATACCTGGAGTACTTCCTCGTCGTCCGATACGTCGAACCCACGCGTTGTTTGCGTGCGGTGGACCGCCGAACTGCGGCGGTCTTGGTGGGCCTTTTCGTAGGCGGTGGCCTCCTGGATGGCCTTTTCCAGTGTGGGGTCGTTGTTGCTCGCCAGTTTCCGCTGCACTCCCGGAGGCCCATGAGAAACTGGTTCAGCAGCGTGTCCGCAAGGTTTGGGAACTCGCATCTCATGGCCGCCCGCCGAAGACCCGCCAGGACCTCTGTGGTAGACTCATCTGGGCCCTGGACCCTCTCAAAGAACCCCTAGACGCTCAACGAATTTTGTGGGCTTAGGCGAGAAGTTGTCCATGAAGGCCTTTACCAGCGCCGCGTAGGACTCCGTCTTAGTGGTCTTGGGGTTTATGAGATCCCGCAAGAAGATGAGGGTGTCGACGCCGCAGACGCTGAGGAACAACTGCTTCTTTTTCTCGGCTTCCACCACATCATGATACCCGCAGTAGTTCTCCAGAGTCTCCAGCCAGGCGTCCCATTTCTGCGGTTGGGAGAAGTCGAAGGCACTTAGGTGAGTGGTGGGCACGGCCATCTTACCACGAGGTTGTGAGCGGGGTTGCGAGTTGCCGGAGGCTGAAGGCGCGCTGCTCTCGGGGTCAGCAGTGCTGCTTGGGAGCGTTGTTTCGGTTGCGGTGAGCGGGGCGGTGCTGCTCTCGGGGTCAGCAGTGCGGTGCTCGGGAGCGGTGCGATGAGCGGCAGACTCGATGCGATGCTCTTTGTCATGGTCGTTGTTCAGGACGGGAGTTGGCATCCCATCTTCGTCGCCAGTGAAAAGTACTGAGACTGACGAGTGATTTCAGCTCTCACATACTTTATTAGTTGAAGAACAAGACAAGTAAGCCGGCTCGCAGGCCGGCTTTTTATCCCCAGTGAACCCACACCCCAAACACACACAACACCCGTGATTCGCTATTTACAGTTGATTGGATTACCCCAGGCTCCTCGATTGGAAGAACGTGAGGAGCCTCCATTCTATTGTCTCCAGACACGAAGCTCAAGCCTTAGCCTGGCCATGTGGTGGACCGGTCAGAACCGGTCTGAGCACATGGTAGCCCTCTGTCCATGTTTCCCTGTGGGTGCACCACACTAAAGTTGATTTAATGATAATGGAAGATAGATTTCTAACTAAAATGAGTGAACTACTGAAACCAGTCCAGGACCAACTAGTAGACATTAAAAAGAATATAAAAGAGACACACAAAAAAGCTGAAGGTGCATTTACTTTAGCAGAGACAGTACAAGAGGAAATGAGAAACCTGCAAAGGGAAAATAACAAAATACTCAATTTGGATATGGAACAAAGAAAGAATAACATCAAATTTCGAGGCTTTCCCAAACAACTTAATTCATCTAAAGAACTGCATGTATTCAGGGCTATTTTTGTAGAAAAAGCCAGCAGGAACTTATTAGCATAATAGGCCACAACCAACAGCAGAAATGCATTCGCATATTAGGCCACACCCCGTGTTACCAGAAGTGTGGCTATCGCCTCACACACAGCCATGTTGTACCTGATGCACTCCCACAGCAAATACTCTCCTCTAGGGTTACCATATTTTGAAAAGCAAAAAAGAGGACATATCTCCTGACTGACTACTTCAAACAAGTGATCAGTATAGCAGATACCCTAAAATACCCTACTATTTAAGCTGTGATCATTGGTACTCACAAGGAATATTCCTTATCTTCCAAACCCAAAAGAGAGCATTTTCATCCATGTTTTAAGAGCTCAAAAGAGGAGAGCCACCTCCACACCATGCAGAGAGACACATTTACAGAGAAAGCCCTGGCCTCATAAAAACATAAAAGAAGCCATGTTGGATCAGGCCAATGGCCCTTCAAGTCCAACACTCTGTATCACACAGTGGCCAAAACCCAGGTGCCATCACGAGGTCCATCAGTGGGGCCAGAACTCCAGAAGCCCTCCCACTGTTGCTCCCCCAAGCACCAAGAAGACAGAGCATCATTGCCCCAGACATAAGAACATAAGAGAAGCCATGCTGGATCAGGCCGGTGGCCCATCCAGTCCAAAGACTCTGTCACACAGTGGCCAAAAATACCAGGTACCATCAGGAGGTCCAGCAGTGGGGCCAGGACACTAGAAGCCCTCCTATTGTTGCCCCCCAAGCACCAAGAATAGAGTGCATCACTTGCCCCAGACTGAGAGTTCCTATCTATACCTTCTGGCTAATAGCCACTGATGGACCTCTGCTCCATATGTTTACCAAGGAACAATGGGGTTGCTGTGCAGCAGAAGGCAATGACATACAGCTTCTGCTCTGTTCAGCTCTTGTCTGGAATATCCCATGGAAGAGGATTGCCATGAGTCATTTTTTTCATTTTTATAGTATTATAGTCTCCAGAGGCCCATTTTTGAATGGACAGTCTGCTAGATTATTTTATTTATAAGCAACTTTAAAACAAAAGCGAAAAAACCCCAACAACACAAGCTCAAAGTAAAAAAAAATTACAACAGATGATAGTTTGAACAAATGAGAAAACTACTGCAGAACACATATCCCTGCTACATACCTACAGTGGTTATGTGATTTATTGTAGTGGTACTTCTATGACTTGGACATTCAAACAGGATTCAACAAATCAAATATGTCACTAGAATTGAAACTGCCCTGAATGAATTAGAAACTGAGTAAAAAAAATGGGCAAAGCTTCTGTTGTGTCCTGGGAGCTGGCGAAATACAGCCAAGCTTCGCTCTCTGAGAACAATAGGGACTAGGTTCCTGAGCTCGCCAGTAGCGAACCAATGGCAGCATTGGCGGGCGATTCAAACCCGCCAATAGGAATATAGGGCCGTCCCCCCTTACTGTATATAGTTGGCCTCCGGCCGTTGCTGCGTGTTCTTGTCTTATGTGAAGTACGAATAAACGCGTCTTCTCTTATGTCGTCGTCCGAGTCATGAGGCCCGAAACCCAGTACTTTACAGTGGCGACGAAGGTGGGATTTCAACGCCTTCCATGACTCCATGAGCGACGAAAAGGACACCGCCGAGCAACGCATCGCTGACCCCGAGAGCAGCACCGCACCGCTCGCCGAGCATCGCATCGCTGACCCCGAGAGCAGCACCGCACCGCTCGCCCCGGCACACGCCGGTCCCGACAGAACCATGGCAGCCTCTCATGTGACTCTCGAGCGCTTCGATCCGTCGCAGCCAGAAACCTGGGACGCATGGGTCGACCAGCTCATCAGCTATCTGGAGCTCAACGAAATCCGCCACCCAGACCAGAAACGATCGATCCTGTTGAACGCGTGCGGCACCCAAACCGTCCGCCTCGCCAAGAGCCTCTTGGTGCCCCGCACGGCCCTGGAGAGCTCGTTTGGGGAGATCCTAGATGTCCTCAACGCTTATTTCAGCCCCCGGCCGACCTTCCTGGCCAAGAGGATGGATTTCCAGAGGCGAGTCCAGGCCCAAGGGGAATCCATCGCCAACTTCCTGGCCGCGCTAAGGGCGCTCGCCGTGGACTGCGGGTTCCCGAAGGTGGAGGACAACCTGCTGACACAGTTCGTGTGGGGCCTGGCGGACTCCAAGCTGCGGCGCAAGTTGGTGGGACACCGGAAGCTCTCCTTGGACGAGGCCCTCGACGCCGCCACTGCCCACGAGGCCGCAGAAGGGGATCGCCCGGTCGCGGCTGCGCAGGTGGTCGGAAGGAGCCCAAGCCCCGGGAATGAAGAGTCGGACGAGATCTTCGCCCTCAAACCTCAACAACGCCGGCCGGCACCGTTCCAGCAGGCCAACAGAGAGCCAGCCAAGTATTCCGGCAACCGATCCGTCTGTGCCAGCTGCGGGGAGGGCCACGGACGGAAATCCTGCAGGTTCCGGGATGCTGTCTGTCACGGGTGCGGAAAGCAGGGACACCTCGCACGGGTCTGCCGGTCCAAGGGCCCCCGGAATTCGAGATCGTCGGTCCCCCAGCACCGCGCATCGTCCACCGCATACGAGACAACGGAAGAAGTCGCCGAGTTGTACCACCTCACCGACCAACCGCTGCAGGTACTTCGCCTCCCCAACCCCAAACTCTCCTCTGCCCCGAAGATCCAAGTAACCGTGCGGATCGAGGGGTCCCCTGTTGCATGGAAGTGGACTCGGGATCGGCGGCGTCCATTATTTCCCTGGACACTTTAAAAAGACTTTGCCCACTAGGGGGACCCCTCTACGTCCATCGCCACTAAGCTTGGTGGACTTTCAAAAGAACCCTGTCCCCATCCGGGGAGTCGGCACTTTCCGAGTGCAGTACCGAGACTTTGAGGGGAACTTGGACTTGGTGGTGGTAGAGGGAAATCTTGCGAGTCTCCTGAGGCGGGCGTGGTTCGAGGCCCTAGGCATATCGATTGGGGGAGTGAATAAGTGCGGGGTGCGGGACTGGGGGCGGTGTGCAAGGAATTCCCGGAGGTCTTTGACGGGAAACTGGGATGTTACAAAGGGCCCCCGGTGTCGCTCCACTTAGACCCCACCGTGACGCCCATCCGTCGGCGCTTCCGCACCGTGCCCCTGGCCCTCCGCCCAAAAATAGAGACCGAACTAGACCGGTTGGTGGCCCAGGGAGTCTTAGAGCCCGTCCCGAACGCTAGATGGGAGACCCCGATTGTGACACCCGTCAAGCCAAACGGGGAGATCCGCATCTGCGCGGATTATAAGTGCACTATTAACCAGGCACTTCAGGCGCACGCATACCCCGTACCCGTGGTCAGCCATGTCTTAGCAACACTGGCGGGGGCGCGCATATTTGGAAAGCTGGATCTCGCGCAGGCGTACCAGCAACTCCCGGTAGATGAGGCCACTGCCGAGGCACAGACAATAGTGACCCACCGGGGGGCCTTCCGGGTGAAGCGGCTGCAGTTCGGGGTCAGTGTGGCCCCAGGGATCTTCCAAAATCTAATGGACGATTTGTTAAAAGGGATCCCTGGAGTGACGCCGTTCTTCGACGACGTCCTCATCGCCGCGACCACCCCGGAGAGCTTCGCCGCCCACCTCCGAACGGTACTGGGACGCTTCCAAGCCGCGGGGCTGAAAGTGAAGCGGGAAAAGTGCCTCCTTGGGGTGCCGGAGGTGGAGTTCTTGGGGTACCGGGTAGATGCAACTGGCCTGCATCCGGCGAGGGACAAGGTGAAGGCCATCGTGGAGGCCCCTGCCCCGAAGTCCAAGGCGGAGCTCCAGGCGTTCTTAGGCCTCCTGAACTTTTACCACGCCTTTCTCCCCCACAAAGCCGCCGTGGCCGAAACCCTACACAGGCTGCTGGATAAGGCGACACCTTGGGCATGGGGAGCGAGGGAGGAGGCGGCGTTTCGGGGGTTAAAGTCCTCTTGATTTCGAACGCGGTACTCGCCCACTTTGATGAAAAGCTCCCGGTCATCCTTGCGTGCGACGCATCACCGTATGGGGTCAGGGCAGTCTTGGCACACAAGCTACCGGATGGGAGGGAGGTCCCGGTAGCTTACTACTCCCACACGCTGTCCCCCGCGGAGCGCGAACTACGCCCAAATCGACAGGGAGGGCTTGGCACTGGTGGCGGGGGTAAAAAGTTCCACAATTTTGTGTACGGGCGGCCCTTCACGCTCGTAACCGATCATAAGCCGCTCCTGGGACTGTTCGCGGCGGACAAACAAACGCCGCAGGTTTTGTCGCCCCGGGTGTTGCGCTGGTCCTTATTTTTAGCGGGGTACCAGTACCGACTGGAGCATCGGCCGGGCAAGGCGCTGGGTCATGCCGACGCCCTGAGCCGCCTGCCACTGCCGCAGACAGAGGAAGATCCGGCCCCAGCCCCCACTGTCTTGCTAATGGAGGACCTGCCAAACCCCCCCCTTCAGGCGGCAGAGGTGGCCGCACGCACGTCCCGTGATCCCATTCTCTCCCGGGTCCTAAACTGGGTGGTGAGGGGATGGCCAGCGGAACAGACAGGGCCAGAGTTCACAGCATACAAGGCCAGGTGGGAAGAGCTGTCCGCATTGAAAGGGTGTTTACTATGGGGAGACAGGGTGATCATCCCGGGGCCCATGAGACAAGGGGTACTAGAAACGCTGCACGAGGCCCACCCTGGCATCGTACGAATGAAAGCTCTGGCAAGGAGCTACGTGTGGTGGCCCGGGATGGACACAGAAATTGAATCCTGGGTCCGAGGGTGCACACGGTGTCAGGAAGTCCGCCCCAATCCACCGAGAGCGCCAACCCAAAGCTGGGAGTCTACCCACAAGCCGTGGTCACGCCTGCACATAGACTTTGCTGGGCCGTTCCAGGGGCTCCAGTTCATGGTGACGGTAGACTCTTATTCGAAATGGGTGGAAATAAGCCCAGTGTCCACCACCTCTGCCAAAGCGGCAATAAGGGCCCTGCGGAAAATATTTGCGACGCACGGGTTGCCCGACACCATCGTATCGGACAACGGGGCAGCGTTCACATCTGCCGAATTCCAAACGTTCCTCGAAAAGAACCTAATCCGGCACATCCGATCAGCGCCCTTCCACCCGGCAACCAATGGACAGGCGGAGAGAACGGTAAGAACCGCTAAAGAAGCCCTGAGCCGCATAACGGAGGGGGACTGGGAGTTCCGGCTGGCCCGCTTTCTTCTTACATACCGTACCACCCCAAACCCCATCTCCGGGCATTGCCCCGCCGAACTATTAATGGGCCGCCGCCCTACCACCTTATTAGACAGACTCCACCCGGACCGAGCCCCAGAGAGAAAGCTGGTCGAGAACCGGGAAGCGCCCAGAAGCTTCCTCCCGGGGGAACCTGTCTACTTCCGGAACTACGGGGCAGGGCCTCAGTGGGTGGCCGGGCGCATCCTAAAACCCACCGGGCCAGTGTCATACGAAGTCCTAACAGATGGGGACCGGGTCCTCCGGAAACACGTCGACCAGCTCCAGAAGCGGCAAGACCCCGACACAGAGATCCAGTTACCGGGAAACGCCGCGGCCGCCCCAGCATCCGATCGACCGCAAGCACCGACAGCGGAGCCAGCGCCAGAAAGTCCACGGAATCCGGAGGGGGCCCCGGTGACAGCTGAACCGCCGCCGCCGCTGCCGCCGCTACAGCCACCACCGTCACCGCCTCGACAATTACCAGAGATCCAGGCTCCTTGTGCTGGCGGACCACCCGATAGGGGCCCCGCCAGTCCGGTACCGGCCCCCCGACGTTCGCTAAGAGAACGGAGGGCACCAACATACTTAAAAGACTACGTCACCTGATAGGAGACGAACCATGGGGGGAGGGGTGTTGTGTCCTGGGAGCTGGCGAAATACAGTCAAGCTTCGCTCTCTGAGAACAATAGGGACTAGGTTCCTGAGCTCGCCAGTAGCGAACCAATGGCAGCATTGGCGGGCGATTCAAACCCGCCAATAGGAATATAGGGCCGTCCCCCCTTACTGTATATAGTTGGCCTCCGGCCGTTGCTGCGTGTTCTTGTCTTATGTGAAGTACGAATAAACGCGTCTTCTCTTATGTCGTCGTCCGAGTCATGAGGCCCGAAACCCAGTACTTTACAGCTTCATTCTACAAAAAACAGATAAATGTATTGATATAAAAGACCATATAACATTTCTATACTTTTTTGGCATTTAAGTGTCATTTCTGATGTTCCTAAGAGCATCTCACTTGCTAATCATTCTTTGTAATTGGGTTCTAACTCTTCTAAGTATAAGGAAAACTTTATTTGTATTACTGTCATCCTGTAAATCATGGGTGTCTTAGAAATCAATTGTGCCCAACTTGTGGCCCTGGGTCAAAACAGATACATTGTCTACATTTACAATAAAAGGCTTGTCCAAGCCGTTCAGTGGGGCCTTGATGAGTCCTGTGACATTTATCAAAATACAAACTGGCATCTGCCCTGGCTGCTCTTATACTGAGCTGCAATAAGGGTGTTTTACAGAATGTCAGTGTGTCTGTGAATCAAGGAATGAGAGGAGAGAACTTAGAATGAGTTTTTTTCCTGAAACACAGGAGCAAATTCAGAGGCATTTTGTAACAGAAAGAGAGAGGGGTCAGAATTATTAGTGCTTCTGAATCTGTAGCTGTACAAAACAATTTGCCCAGGAAAACTGAAAGTATGTAGCAGGTGGCAAAAACAGTTGTGAGCCATGGAAGGTGTAGCTGTATGCCAGGAGCTCTCTGCTCCCATTAAATGAATTTACATAACCAGTTCACTATTGTTTTATGTGGTGTTAATGTATGTGAGATTTCCCTTGCAACTGCCCTCTTACAAATAGGCCACCTGCCATAATTCAGAAGTTTTGGGCAGCAATTGCTTGATAGTTACCATCAATACCTGCAAAATATTTTTTTTAATGGGAAGACATTTTTTGTTTAGGCCAACTGAAATTCAAGCCTGCATCTGAAGCACACAGTATCGTTGAAGAATTGTTACAACTAGGGGTCATTTTGTAGAAAAAGAGATGTAGGAGTTCATTTGCATAACTCATTTGCATATGCCACACCCCCTGACAAAGGGCAGGCAAGCAAGCATGCCTGGGTTCCCTGCCCAATCTTCTCCAGGTGCCCTGCAGCTGTAGGGCACCTGGAGAAGATTGAGCAGGGAACCCAGGCATGTTTAGAATGCCTTTCTTTCCCTTCTCCATTAGGGGAAGGGAAAGAAAGGTGTTTAAATCCCCCCAGGCAGCGGGAGTCTCTGCAGACCTTCCCTGGCCTGTCTACCTGGGCGGGCAGGCTAGGAAAGATGGCAGGGGGTGTCCCTGGGCTCCTTACTGCTGGAGCACCGCTCCTGTATGATCCGGCAGGAAATTACCCCTGGTTACAATTTACATGTGTTTACATTGCTGGCTAGGTTTTCACATCTATTATTCATCAGTTTTAAGAAAAGAAAAAGCTGGCTATTGACTTTTGTCTGTTCCTCATGAGGGGCAAGGTGCATAGGGGCTATGGGGCTGTGCCTGGAACAGAAGAAAAAGAAGAGAAGAGATTGGATTTATACCCCACCCTTCACTGCCCAAAGGTGTCTCAGAGCGGCTTACAAACTCCTTTCCCTCCCCCTCCCCACAACAGACATCCTATAAGGTAGGTGGGGCTGAGAGAACTTCTGACAGAAACTGTCCTTGAGAGAACAGCTGTGCCAGAGCTTGTGACTGACCCAAGGTCACATCAGCAGGTGCAAGTGGAGGAGTGGGGAATCAAACCCGGTTCTCCCAGATAAGAGTCCACGCACTTAACCACTACACCAAACTGGCTCTCCAGACACTGCAGACACTTGCCAGCTGAGAGACTAGGAATCTTCCCCCTTTGCCGCAGCCATTTGCACAAAGAAGGTGCAATGTTCTTGAAAATGCTTACCTCTTACTGCATCAGAGCCAGAGTGTTTCTACTATTTTTAACCTCCATCAATCTTCTCTTACCTATTTCCCATTTTAGTTTTAATTTCTTCAAGTTAAAATTACTTGTTTCTCTAGGGAAGGAAGGAAGGAGAGAAAGAGAGAGAGAAGGAGAGAGAGAGAGAGAAGGAAAGAGGCAAGGCAAAGCAGGAAGCAGGCACCGCCCGTTCTGCAGACAAGCAGAAACAGCCTTGCTCGTGCCAAGAACAGCCGCCACCGAACTGCCCATGCTCACTCGCTCACCATCACCCACTGTCCTCTGCTACCACCACCATCTGTGTCCCCCCTCGTGATGTCCCTGCAGTGGTGATGGGGGAGCAGAGAGGGAGGAGGCGGCATGCTGGGGTGGGGGCTTCCAGCCACCAGTCTGCCCATAACCATCGCCACCAGGCTGCCCTTGCTCTCTTTTTGGTGGGAAAGGGCTCCCTGCCCTTAAAGGGGCTCCCTTTAAATGCAGGAAGCCAGAGGAAAGGCCCCCACATGAGAGGGGTGTTCCAGCTCCCTGCACTTAAAGGGGCTCCCTTTAAATGCAGGGAGCTGGCAGGAAAGGGCCCTGCCATCCCCTGTGGCCCCCCTGATCAAGCCCCAGAGTCTCCCTGCAACTGGTTTGTAGCAACTGGTTTACTCTCCAATTACAAGCTTGTGGAAGCTCAAAATCCAGAGGGGTTGCAATTATGATGTCAAGGAATGTTAGATTTAAGGTGCAGGACATATTAAAGGATGCTGGTGGTAGATATATATTTCATCAAAGGACTCATGGAAGATAAAAAATTAACAACAGACTCCATATATGCTCCATATATGCTCCAAATTATGACCAAATTAATTTTTTAATTGATACCTTTCAGAAGTTAGCAAAATTCAAAGAAGGAGAAACTATTCTAGGTGGAGATTTAAATTTTATTGTCAACCAAAAATTGGATAGATCCTTTCCAAAAAAGAAATCTGACAAAAGTAAAGGTAAGAAAAATGATAAACAAGGCCTAAACAAACTTTTCCAGGATCATCCTTTAGTAGATATTTGGAGAATTCAGCACCCAAATGAAAAAGATTTTACTGATTATTTGGCACAGTTCAACATTCATACTAGGTTAGACTACCTACTGGTATCAAGGGCAATACAGACTCAAATAAAATCTACACAAATAGGTGATAAATTATGGACGGATCATGCATGGATAGAAGGCATCTGGGAGTGGACAAACCAAAACACTAATATCAAATCTTGAAAACTTGATAATAGCTTATTAGAGGACCAAATTCTTAGAGAAGAAATGGAACAACAAATTAAATTTTATTTTCAGGAGAATTCTGCAGAAGTATCTTCCCCACTGATTATTTGGGATGCAATGAAGCGTGTTATATGAGGAATAATTATAGCGAAGTCAGCCTATAGATGGAAAAAACAAAAAGAACATAGACAATCCTTAGTTAGTAAAATAACTGAACTAGAGAAGCAGAAGAAGTAGTAAAAAGACTTATAAGCAACTATTGGCAGAAAGAAGAAAATTGGAAAATCTAGACACATGTAAAATACAAAGAGACCTAATATTTTTAAAACAGGGATCCTGGTATTATAGCTCGAAAAACCTCAGAATTTTAAACAAAAGAGTCAATAGGAAAAAAACAGATCGACAAATACATTTAATAAAAGACAAAGCTGGCAAACTACAAGCTAAAACTGAACAAATTTTGAAAGTTTTCATGGATTACTAAGAAGGGTTATATGCTTCTCAGAAGGTTTCCCAATCAACCATAAATGACTTTTTAAAAATAAATTTATCCAATGGGTTAAAAATTGAACACAAATCCTTCCTTGATAAAGATTACTCCAAACAGGAGATTTTAGACGCCATCAAAAGATTGAAAGGTACCTGGGCCAGATGGCTTTTCTGCTTTATTTTATAAAAGCTTTACAAAAACTCTCATAGACCCCCTTTTGAATTATTTGAATTTTGCAATTATATCCTAAAAACAGGTCATCTACCCCCATCCTGGTCTCAAGCAACAATAGTCATAATTCCCAAACCAAAAAACAACAACACTATTCCGGCCTCATATAGAACAATCTCACTATTAAATATAGATTTTAAATTTTTTACATCAATATTGGCACAAGATCATACCAGAATACATCTCTCAAGACCAAGTAGGTTTTATACCTGGAAGGGATTTAGTGGATAATACTCATAAGGCATTAAGTATAATCCAATCGACCCAAAAACATAAAAAAGAAATGATTATGATTTCACTTGATTTGGAAAAAGCTTTCAATTCCCTTGAACTCCCCTTTCTAAAAAATGAATTTTGGCAATACATTTTTACAAGCAATCAATTCTATTTATGAAGACCCACAAACATCAGCAAATATAAATAGAATAATCTACAAAAGATTTATTTTAGAAAGGGGAACGAGACAAGGTTGCCCCCTAGCCCCTCTTTTGTTTGCCCGGCTGTTGAGCCAGTAGCACAAAAAATTAGGATGGAAAAAAATATATCAGGATTTCGTATTGGGAATACAGAATTTAAAATCACACTTTTTGCAGATGATATGTTATTATTTTTAACAAATCCTTTAGTTTCTTTACAACACCTGCAAAATACCCTACAGGAGTATGAAGTTATCTCAGGACTAAAAATCAATGTATCAAAATCAAAATTAATTCCACTTAAGATCTCAAAAAGGGGTCAAGAAAAGATGCAAATATTGTATCATTACCAATGGACTTATGATAAGATATAATATTTAGGTATTCAATTACCTGCAAAACTGGAACATATTTTTAAATATAACCCTGATGAACTACAAAAAGAATTACGTTCAAAAATAAATAATTGGGAAAGATACTCACCTTCTTTAGCAGACAGTTACAACTTGATAAAATCCTTTCTACTCCCGAAGTTTATTTTCCTTTTTAGAGCATTACCTGTAAAAATAGCACCAGACACAGTTAAGTAATGGCAAGATAAATTGCTCAAATTTTTATGGAATAATAACAAGGCTAGAGTTAATGCTAATACTCTATTTAGACATCGTGGATCAGGAAGTTTTCAATTACCTAGCCTTTATGACTACTATATAGCAACACATTTAAATAGGATATTGCTAATGATGCAAGAGAATCCTATACCTGACTGGACATCAATACACACGGAATACACTTTACCACACTCTTTATCAGAAACTATCTGGCAAAGAAAGAAAGATAGACAAAATAAAGTATACCAAAATGAATTTATCTCGACATCCCTAGAGATTTGGAATAACCTAAGAAAGAAACTAGTACCTGAATATTCCAGATTTATGACTTTGGGGGGTCAACATTGGTACCCTCCTGGACTGCTAGGTAATGAATATCAACAATGGCGGTTGGTGCATATTTCCAAACTAAAAGACTTATTAATCAATAATAAATTTATAGGTAAAGTAGACTTAGAAATAAAAGTAGGAACATCTGTATCTTGGTTTCAATATTATCAAATAAGCCATATGAGTAAAACCATACAATTAGAAGCCCTGATGAGACATCCTCTAAATCAACAGAATATAACAGGAAAGGTATTATCTCTAAATTAATTCAGATACTAGCACAATTTAGAGAGGAATCAAATATGTCTTATAAATCCAGACAGGATAAGATAACTTCCAAACAAATTGACAAGAATTCATGGGAGCGCATATGGAACTCAATAGAATATACCTCTTCCATAATCAATATCTGATTACAGACATTCAAAATAATGTCATTTTGGTATCTTACCCTGATACAAATAGCCCATATTAAAGGCTTAAATCCCACCTGCTGGAGAAGATGTAAGGGAAAAGGAACTTACCTGCATTGCTGGATGTTTTGCCCCAAAATCTTAATCTTTTGGGCAAAGGTTCTAGATCAAGTCAAAAATATTACTGAAGTCAGCATTCCTTTTACACCTGAAATGGTATTGCTAAATGACAGTGAAGAACTCAATACACACTATATAAACAAAATTCGTATAGCTTTACTTTTTTATATATATATAACTGCCCCAAAGGGCAGAATTTTATTAATTTTTTTCAAATACAGAACATAACACAAACATGACTAACACTAAACATAAAACACAAACGGGGGTAATACATGCTTTTACGTTTCTACTAAACCATGTTGCACTAAAGCCATAACAATATCCTCCTCCAATATAAGTTTGTCTCTTGCCCTTTCCTTCTCCCTTGTTGGGTACAAAGTTTCACAAAGTTTCACTTATGCTTAATCCTCCCAATATCAACCTATTCCATGTTACTGTACCAGTTATAAAATCGCGCCCTTTCATCACCAATGTAAGCTTATCCATCTCTGCTGCTTCTAAAGCTTTATGGATGTATTCTTGCTTCGAGGGAGTCTGGGCAGTCTTCCAATATTTTGCGTACACAATTCTAGCCTCAGTAATTAAATATACCACAAGATATCGATCATCTCAGATCAGCTGAGCTCTGAGAAGGAGCAAGGTGTTTGAGCTGCCAGAGGGGTGAGTGGTATTTTTATTTATTTACTTTCAGCTGAGGTGCTTTAGCTGAGAAGGTACTGTGTCAGGGACTGTATTTGGGAGTGTGTGGGTGAGTTGTAACAGACTCCTGACTGCTGGAGTTAGGGTGTGAAAGGGTCATTGTTTGCCTGTAATTAAGTGCTTGGGTGAAATTGAATAGCAGACTCCTGGCTGCTGGAGTTGGGGTGTGAAAGGGGCTTTGTTTGACCGACATTAAGTGCCTTGGGTGATTTGGAGTAGCTGCTGGCCACACCCTCTCCTGGGAGACAATTCCATTTAAGGCAGGAAGTTTGCAAGAGGCACGAGCCGAAGGGCGAGAGCAAAAGGGCGAGGCTCTTTGCCTGTGGCTCTTGGCCTAGGGGCTCTGTAAGAAGCCCAGGAAGAGCCAGAAAGCCAGGACCTTGGCTCCTTGGTAAGGTAAGTAGACTCCTACAACAGGAGCCATATAAATACAAAGGGTTTTAAAAGGGGGTTATAGAAAAGTATTTGTTTAAAAACAATTATGAAGCCAGAATGCCAGCAGGGGGTTGGGGGCTATCCAGTGTTTTGCATGGAGTGTCACATGTATGACTATCTGCCCACTGGTCAGAAGTTTTGGGTGTGTGCTCGGTGCAAGGAGCTCCTGGTTCTCAGGGAGCGAGTTTGCTCCCTTGAGGCCAAGGTGGCTGACCTGGAGAAGCAGGGACAGTCAGTTAGGTGCACGGGGAAGACTCTCGGGGACTTGTTAGATATGTCCCACTCTGGATCTGGCAGCCCGGCTGCTGCCAGGGAGCATGAGGGTCAAGGGGAAAAGGGGCACCATGCTGAGGATAAGGGGAATGTGCCCTCAGAAGGGACCTCTTCTTCAGCTGGTGAACGGGTATCCTTTCGTACCAAGGAACCGTCCCTGGGAAGAGTGGGAGGGGGCTCTTGGTAGTTGGTGATTCGATCCTTAGGCAGGTAGACAGCTGGGTGGCAAACCCGCGTACTGAACGTATGGTGACTTGCCTGCCTGGTGCGAAGGTAGCGGACATTACGCGTGTTTTAGATAGACTGGTAGATAGTGCTGGGGAGGAGCCAGTGGTCGTGGTGCACGTCGGCACCAACGATGTGGGGAAATGCAGTCGTGAGGTCCTGGAGGAGAAATTTAGGCTGCTGGGCAGGAAACTCAAGGCCAGGACCTCCAAGGTAGCCTTCTCGGAAGTGCTACCTGTTCCACGCGCAGGGCCAGAGAGACAGGCACAGATCAGGAGTCTCAATGCGTGAATGAGACGGTGGTGTAGGGGGAAGGGTTCAAGTTTGTTAGGCACTGGGATGCTTTTTGGGACAAGAGGGAGCTGTACAAAAGGGACGGTCTCCACTTGTCCCGAGAAGGAACCAGGCTGCTGGCGCTCAAAATCAAAAAGGTGGCAGAGCAGTTTTTAAACTGAAAAATGGGGGAAAGCCGACAGGAGATGAAAAGTCTCTGGTTCGGGATGGCTCATCTCAAAGAGATGAAGGGGTAGCTATTACTTTTGTACAAGCAAATGGATTACAATTGTCCACTGAGACTGTGGCTAATGATAGGAACTGCCTGGCAAGGTCTCGAGGCAGCAAGAGGAAGGCTGTGGGCTTAACAAACATGGGAAACTATAAGTGTTTATACACAAATGCTAGAAGTCTCCGAGGTAAAATCGGGGAGTTGGAATGCTTGGTGTTGGGGGGGGGAATAGACATTGTGGGTATTTCAGAAACTTGGTGGGATGAGGAAAATCAGTGGGATACGGTGATTCCTGGTTATAAATTATATCGGAAAGATAGGGGGGAAAGGGTTGGAGGTGGGGTGGCTCTGTATGTCAGAGAGGGTATACCGTCCAGTAAGATTGAGAGGGTAAGAGAATTGGATTTGCTTCTGGAAATGCTATGGGTTGAAATAGTGGGTCCAAAAGGAGGCTTAACAGTGGGAGTTTGTTATCGCCCACCAGATCAAAAGATAGAGGAGGATTATAAAATGATGAATGAATTAAAGATAGTGGCTAGACGAAATAACTGTTTTGTAATAGGCGACTTTAACTACCCACACATTGATTGGGTCAATATGAGTTCTAGTCGGGAAAAAGAGATTGCGTTCTTAGACACTCTCAATGACTGTGCTATGGAACAGATGGTCACAGATCCTACCAGGGGAGAGGCGATCCTGGATTTGGTCCTAAGTAACACCCAAGACCTGGTGAGAGATGTAAAAGTGATTGCACCACTTGGGAACAGTGACCATAATGTCATTGAGTTTAACATTTGTACAGATAGGGAGTTGCCCAAAAAGACTGACACAACCACTTTTAACTTTAAAAGGGGTAACTTCTCTGGTACGAGGGGATATGTGAGGAAGAAATTGAAAGGAAGAGTGGAGAAGATCAAAACCATTGGGGAAGCTTGGAGACTATTTAAAAAGACAATCCTAGAAGCTCAGAAAAAATATATACCGCAGGTTAGGAAAGGTACAAATAGGTATAGAAAAAAGCCTGCATGGTTAACAAATAAAGTAAAGGAAGCTGTAAAAGGTAAGAAGGATTCCTTTAAGTGGTGGAAAGCTAGTCTTAGTGAGGTTGATAAAAGGGAACACAGACTATGGCAAATAAAATGCAAGTCTGTGATCAGGCAAGTAAAAAGGGAATATGAGGAGCATATCGCAAAAAACATAAAGACCAACAATAAAACTTTCTTCAAATACATTAGAAGTAGGAAGCCAGCCAGGGAGGCAGTGGGGCCCTTGGATGACCAAGGGGTAAAAGGAGTAGTGAAGGATGATAGGGAAATGGCTGAGAAGCTGAATCCATTTTTTGCCTCTGTCTTCACTGTGGAAGAGGAGAAGTGTTTGCCCACTCCAGAAGCACCGATTTCGGGAGGGGGTTTGAAAGACCTCAATCAGATTGCGGTAACAAGAGAGGAAGTCCTCCGACTGATGGACAATTTAAAAACTAATAAATCACCAGGCCCGGATGGCATTCATCCGAGAGTTCTGTAAGAACTCAAATGTGAACTTGTGGATCTCCTTACAAAAATATGTAATCTTTCTTTAAAATCTGCCTCCATTCCTGAGGACTGGAAGGTAGCTAATGTCACTCCCATCTTTAAAAAGGGCTCCAGGGGAGATCCAGGAAATTACAGGCCAGTCAGTCTGACATCGATACCGGGTAAGTTGGTGGAAACTGTTATTAAGGAAAGAATTAGTAGGCACATTGATGAACAAAAACTATTGAGGCAGACTCAGCATGGGTTCTGTAAGGGAAGATCTTGTCTCACTAACCTGTTAGTGTTTTTTGAGGAGTGAACAAACATGTGGACAAGGGGGACCCAATAGATATTATTTACCTTGACTTCCGGAAAGCTTTTGATACAGTTCCTCATCAAAAGCTCCTAAGTAAGCTCAATAGTCATGGGATAAAAGGACAAGTCCTCTTGTGGATCAAAAACTGGCTTATAAATAGGAAACAGAGAGTGAGTATAAATGGGAAACTTTCTCAGTGGAGGGTGGTAAGCAGTGGGGTACCACAGGGATCAGTACTCGGTCCGATGCTTTTTAACTTGTTTATTAACGATTTGGAATTGGGAGTAAGCAGTGATGTGGCTAAATTTGCAGATGACACGAAGTTGTTCAGGGTGGTGAAAACCAGGGAGGATTGTGAGGCACTCCAAAGGGATCTGTTGAGGATGGGTGTGTGGGCGTCAACGTGGCAAATGGGGTTCAATGTGGCCAAGTGCAAAGTGATGCACATTGAAGCCAAAAATCCTAAATATAAATACACGTTGATGGGGTCTGATCTGGCAGAGACGGACCAAGAGAGAGATCTTGGAGTCGTAGTGGATAACTCGCTGAAAATGTCTACACAATGTGTAGCTGCAATAAAGAAGGCCAACGCTATGCTGGGGATTATTAGGAAGGGAATTGATAACAAATCAGCCAGTATCATCATGCCCCTGTATAAATCATTGGTGCGACCTCATTTGGAATACTGTGTACAGTTCTGGTCACCACATCTCAAAAAGGATATTATAGCATTGGAAAAAGTGCAGAGAAGGGCAACTAGAATGATAAAAGGGTTGGAACACCTTCCCTATGAAGAAAGGTTAAAATGCTTGGGGCTCTTTAGCTTGGAGAAACGACGGCTGAGAGGTGACATGATCGAGGTTTATAAGATTATGAATGGGATTGAGCAGGTTGAGAAAGAAGTACTTTTCTCCCTTTCTCACAATACAAGAACTCGTGGGCACTCTATGAAATTGCTGAGCAGTCGGGTTAGAACAGATAAAAGGAAATACTTCTTCACCCAAAGAGTGATTAACATATGGAATTCACTGCCACAGGAGGTCGTGGCAGCTGCAAGCATGGACAGTTTCAAGAGGGAATTAGATAAACATATGGAGCAGAAGTCCACCAGTGGCTATTAGCCACAGGGTATAGATGGGAACTCTCAGTCTGGGGCAGGTGATGCACTCTATTCTTGGTGCTGGAGGGGGCAGCAGTGGGAGGGCTTCTGGTGCCCTGGCCCCACTGCTGGACCTCCTGATGGCACCTGGTATATTTTGGCCTATGTGTGACAGAGTGTTGGACTAGATGGGCCATTGGCCTGATTCAACATTGGCTTCTCTTATGTTCTATCCCTATTAAAATCTTTTGGCAAAATACTTAATAATATTACCTCAGGCGTAAATGGTATCGCCATACCTAATAGCTTTTGTATCACCCGATGGATCCATATCCAATATTTTTTGCTTATTTTACACCCCCACCATATATGAAAGAATGAACCAACCTTTCTTTTACATTTCCAACACTTGTTTGAACATTTGCTATTATATTTCACCGACCTTTTCTTTATAAGGTACTGCCTTTGTAATCTTTATGTTTTTCTTCCACATTTGTTCCCACTGTTCCATGTCTATATTATACCCCACATTTTGAGCCCACTGAATCATATTTCCTTTAACCATCTCCCCTAGCATCATCTCATTGAGTAACAATGTGTAAACTCTTTTTATAACCTTTTGCTTCGGAGCAATCATTAGCTTCTCAATCTCCATCAGCTCCTCAGAAAAACCAATCCTCTTATCTTTTGTGTACCTAGATTCTATTTGGACCTTTTGCCACCACGATATACCTTTCATCGGTTTCAGCTCATTCTTAGAGTCTAAAATGTCCTCTCTTTTTTTTAGGTTTTTTTTTTGAATTTTCTAAATATTACACAATATCTTTTGTCTCCTTACTTTACATAACTCAATAAGTTCCCCTCTCCCTCCCTCTACCCCTTGTTTGTTGATCCTTTATTCACAGCCACGGGCACAAAGTCTGAATCTTCCACCGAATGTCTTGTCTTCCTTCCACTGTTATCCACTTTAGATAGGTCTTCCATCTCGCTTTAATTTCTTCGGCTTTATCCTCCCATGTGGTCTTCTGGCACAATTTCTCGATGATGTCCAACTGCACAAAATCAAACAAATAAGTGTGCCAGGTATCTAATGTCCATTTGCTCTTATCTTTCCAGCCCAGAGCTATCACTGCCTTGCCTGCTAACACCATAGCTTTGAGTATAGCCTGGGTTTCCTTATTGACTGCCTTATTTCCTAATATACCCATTAACATTAGTTTAAAGTCTACATTCAATGAGATTCTACATATTTTCTTTATAATTTGTATCATTTTTGACCAAAAGACTCTCACCTCTGGACATTCCCACCACATATGGGAGAACCAACCCTTAAATTGTTTACAGTGCCAACACATAGAACTCGATCCCGGAAACATGTTTGCTATCTGCGCTGGTGTTTTATACCACTTTGTGAAAAATTTATGTTTTCAGTTCATTAAATTTAATAATTTTGGTTTCTTCTATTCCCTTCGTTATTCTATTTGCATCGTTTTCCGATATCTGGCCTTCCTTACACTATGTTTTCTGTAAATATAGTATCGCCTTATCTTTATTGGATAACATTTTCTTGTAAATATATCCTGCTAATCCTTGTTTAAATTTTTGCATCCTATTATGTATTTCTTCAATTGGTTCTTCTGTCCAAATATTTCCTTTTTCATTAACTTCCTTAATCATTCTATAAAGGCCTGTAATTTTTAACCAATATTGCTTGCCTATCTCCTCGATTAATTCCTGTGCTGGTTTTAGAGTGCCTCCTCTAAATAAGTCTCTTAGCCTATAATATCCCTTTGATCTCAGGAGTTCGCACCATTTATTTTCTTCTGTTTCATTATAGAGGGACTTTAGTGGTGCCCATTTTGAGGTTCTTTTAAGCCATGAGGGCTGCCACTTGTTCCACACTGTTAGTGTTGAATACCTAGGTCCCTTAACTTGTATAAGATCTTTATTTGTCATTTTGGAGAATACCCCAAAACTCCCTATGTTATTATTGATTTCGTTCTCAAAACTCACCCATTTTAATCCCTCTCCATCGCCTATCTCCAGTATCGATTTTATTTGGAAGGCTTCGTAATACCTAATCAGGTCAGGGACTCCCCATCCCAACTCTGATCTATGGCTATAAATTATCTTTCTCTGTATTCTACATTTTTTTACTACCAAAAATCCATTCCTTAATCACTCTGTTCCATTGGTCTAGTTTTTTGGTATACATTCCTAGCTGTATTGTCTGAAAGAGGTATATTAATCTTGGCAGCCAAAACATTTTAACACTTTTTATTCTAGTAGATATATTCATCATTTTATTTTTCCACTTTTCCATATCTTTTTCTATTTTCTTCCAGACCTTGTTATAATTGTTCTCTGCTATTTTATCGATATTCTTCTGTAGTACAATACCTAAATATCTGAATTTTTTGGGGCCCATTCCAATATTAGTAATCCCATGTATTTGTTCCCTTTCCTCTTTAGTCACATTAAGATACATAATTTCTGATTTAGCCATGTTCACCTTCAGTCCTGAACATTTTTCGAAGTCCTCTAATATAACTTTTATTTCTTTTACTGCCTCTTTGGGGTTTGTCATAGCGATTATGATGTCGTCGGCAAATAAATTGATTTTCATTTCTTCCTTCTTTACCCTGTATCCTTCCACCCTTGCAGAATTTCTTATTCTTTCGGCTAGCTGTTCTATTGCTAGTATAAATAGGAGGGGCGAGAGCGGGCATCCTTGCCGGGCTCCTCTTTGAATCTTGAGGGGTTGTGAGTGTTCTTCGTTAACTCTCACCACTGCTGTCCCTTCTCTGTACATTTCTTGGATCGCTTTTATATATGGCTCCCCCATCTCGTATTTAGTCATTACCTGCCACAGAAAATCCTGGGAGAGTGTATCGAATGCTTTGTAGACATCTAATTTCAAGAGGCCTAGTTTTTTTTGTGGCCGTGTTGTAATACATTTATAATATTCCTTATGGGGTGGGCTATATTCCTGTCTTTTACAAATCCATATTGGTCCTCCTTTATTATGTTAGGTATGACCTTCGTTAATCTATTTGCCAATATTTTTGCAAAGATTTTATAATCCTGATTTAGTAAACTAATAGGTCTATATGAGCCCACTTCCTCTGGGTCTTTATATGGTTTAGGGATTACCACTATTTCTGATTGCCTCCACGAATCTGGGGCTTTTTTCCCTTTCAATATTCCATTAAATACCTCTTGGAGCTCTGGGGCCAATATGTCTGCCATCTCCTTATAGAATTCACTTGTGAAGCTGTCTAGGCCTGGGGATTTGCCCTTTTTCAATTCTTTAATTACATCCTTTATCTCCTGTAGTGTTATTTCCTCCCTTAACATAATTTTATCATTTTCTTTAAGTGTCGTTCTTATATCTTCCTCATATATGACTATGTCCTTCTTTTTATACAGCTCTTTGTAAAAGGTCTCAAAGGCTTTTACTATATCTTTTGAGTTGCAAGTTCTTTGGCCATTCACTTTTATATTTTCTATCTTTTGCCTTACCTTCCTGTTTTTCAAATAGTTAGCTAACCTTCTGGCCGAATTAATACTATTTCTATGGAAGTCATTTCTTACCATTGCTTCTCTCTTCCATAATGTAACTGAGTCCAACTCATCTAATTGTTTTTTAATTGTTGTTATCTGACTCTGTACTTTTAAATCATGATTGTTGATTTGTTCCTTTTGCAACCTCTCCAGTTCCTGAATTTTAGATTGTCTTTTTAGATAGCGTTCTCTTTTGATGTACTTTTCCTTATTTATGCAGTGTCCCCTTATCACCGCCTTCGCGGCATCCCACAGGGTATTAGTTGGGACCGTCCCTCTATTCTCCTCAAAATATAATCTTATCTGCTCCATCATATAGCTCCTATCTTCCTCTTTAGCCATTATTAAATTATTGTACCTCCAAGTTCTACTTTTTGGTCTTTGATTACCTTCTATTTCTATAGTGATTGGTGCATGATCCGATATCCAGATTGGGTGCGTTGTGATTTTTTTTATAGTCAGATTGCTGCTTTTTTCTACAATTTGGTAATCTATGCATGATGGGGTTTTGTGCCGGCTGGATACATGGGTGGGTTTGGGCTGCTGTCCTATCGATTCATGTGCTTCCCTCAAGCCCCAATCTCCTATTTTAATTGCCTTATTTTTGGTCAGATCCATGTTCAGATCTCCTGTCATAATTAATTCTCCCTGTGCAAATTGCTTAGTTTTTTTAACTAGCCTGGCTAAAAATGTCTTTTGTCCTTTATTGGGTGCATATATGTTTACCAATGTAAATTTCTTCCCCTCTAATCTGAATTTAGCCATCACATATCTCCCTTCCCTGTCTGTCTTTCTAGTACCTCTACTCTAAGTTTCTTATGAGTCATTATTGCCACTCCTCTGGCCTTGGTGTGGCTCCTAGCTTCTGCTAACATCATCCAGGTCGAGTCTTTTAGCAAAGGCTTGTTGTCATTTCTTTTCTTATGTGTTTCCTGTAAACACAGAACATCAGTTTTTTGCTCTCTTGCCAACTTGGCTATCCTATATCTTTTAATTTCTGATGTTAAACCATTGACATTCAGTGATAAAATGTTTATTGTTTTATCCATATCCCACATCAATTAAGGCTTTGACATCTCGTGGCTGTGAAAAATTTGAATGGTTAATTAGTTTACCCTTCCCCTTCCCTTTCCCCCCCTGTGGTTGAGAGTAACGGTGGAAAGAAAATCTCTTCCCCTCTCTCCACTGCATGGGGTGCACACATCCCCCCTCCTCCTCCTTCTTGATACTGTAAAGAATGATAATACTATTAATAGTCATTAGCTCAATCAATAAAGGTATACTTCCCTTAATTGGTTATCGGGAGCTGGTCCTGAGGCGTTTCCCTCCTCTCTCTGAAGTTCCTTCGTCACCATCTTCAGGAACCCCCGATTCCTCTTCCATTTCTTGCTCTCCCATATCGTCTGTGTTGATACCTAATTGTTTGAGTAGTTCCTTTGCCTCTGTAGTGTTCCTTGCCATAAGTCGCTTTCCTTCCCAAAATATAATTATCGAGGATGGATAGCCCCATGAAAATTTAACATTGTTTGCATAAAGCTTTTGGGCAAAGGGGCGCATGAGGTTTTTTTTCCTTAAAGTCTCTTGACAAAAATCTTGTCTCACCCAGACTTTTCTTCCTCTAAGAGTCAGGTCTTTCCTCTTCTTTAGTGCCGTATATATTTGCTGTTGAATTTTCTCTCTGGCAAATTTAATTATTGCATCTCTAGGGGCCCCTCCCCGCCCATTCCTTTGTAGTCGATGCACTCTCTCAACATCCTCTGTTTTTATCTCTACTTCGTTTGTCTGCATCCACTGTAACAGAGACTCCTCCAGTTTATTTACAGAAATTTCTTCGGATATCCCTGATAAAATAAGGTTAGCTCTCCTGTTTCTGTCTGACAAGTCATTTATTTGGTGGTTCAGAGCGGTTATTTTTTGCTCATTAGCTTCAGCAAGCTCTTTGGCTGTTGTAGCTGTCTGCTTTATAAAACTATTTCTGTGCCTATTTTGCTAATTTCTCCATGTAGTGAGTTTAACTCACCACTAACTTTTTCTTGAAAGGCAAGGACTGTATTTTTGAGTCCTGCAATTTGTTCAGATAGGTCCTTAATTGTCTTCGCCATATCTGATTCAAAGCTTTGGGAGCGGCCTTAAGAATCTCAAGGCTTTCCTTTCTAACACAGCAATAAATTAGTTTCTTACCACTCTGAAGATGTTCTAGCCAGCTGCTTCCTGGTTATCAGCCTCTTATCTGGGTTTGCGTAGTATTTACAAACTTTGAGCTATAAATGCTTTAGTTCGAAGGAGGAGCTCGGAGGAAACACAGCCGGCCTGGTTTAACGCATGCATGCAACCAGAGTCTAAAATGTCCTAAATGGCTTATCTTCCCCATAAACATTTTGTAATGTAAATGCTTCAAAGGGGGCAATCAGCTTTGAATTCCTCATAAAAATTGCTTCCCAGGCTTAACAACGATCAGCCCATCATCAGGTCATAGCTTCTAATTTTAGAGTTCATTTATTCTCTAGCATAATCCATTCCCTATTCCAGGAAAGTGCCGCTGCTCTATAATATAGTGCCCAATTTTGAAATCCAAATCCTCCTCTCTCTTTCGCAATCTGTAGAGCCTTCAATCTTATTCTGGGACGTTTTCCTTGCCAAATAAACTTTGAAACTGCTTGATCTAAATCCTTGAAATTTTTTTGATTTTCCAATACAGGAATTGTCTGAAATAAAAATATCCATCTCAGAAGAATATTCATCTTAATCAACGCAATTCATCCCATTAAAGATATCTGAAAATTTTTCCATCTCTCTAAATCTTGTTTAGTCTCCTTGAGAAGCTCCTTGTAATTGTTCTCTTGAAGCACACTACATTTATTAGACATCATAATTCCCAAATATTTTATTTTCTCCTGTATCAGGAATCCTGGTATTCCTTGAAGCCTTCTGCCTTCTGCTCTGGTCCCATATTCTTAGTTAAAATCTTCGTTTTGCTTATATTCACTCTCAACCCCACCACTTGACCATATTCATAAAGGACCTTCTTCAGTGTTGGTATTGAGTCCAATGGATTTTCCAAAATGAATACTAAATCATCCGCAAATGCAAGCAGCTTGTACTCTTCTCTGCCTTTCACCTCTAATCATATAATTCAGTATTTCCAAGGCGTATACAAATAACAGTGGTGAAAGAGGGCAGCCTTGTCTTGTTCCTTTTTGAATCTCAAACTTCTGTGTCCGATCACCATTAATCATAACTGTAGCATGTTGCTTAGTGTAAATAGTTTGAACCATATTTATGAATTCAGTTCCCACGTCTGCCATCTTCAGTGTCTGCCATTATGAAGAGCCAGTTCACATTATCAAAGGCTTTCTCTGCATCCAAAAATATCAATGCCACAGACTGTTCCGGGTGCACTTCATAATACTCTAAAACATCCATAATACATCTCAAATTATTCTTTATTTGTCTCTTAGGGAGAAATCCCTCTTGATCTTTATGAATTACTCTAGATAATATTTTTTTAGTCTTTCCGCTAATATTGAAGTGAAAATCTTGTAATCGGCATTCAACAGTGAAATCGGCCTATAGTTCTTAATTTCTCTTTCATTTGAATTTTGCTTGTATATTAAGGAGATTATTGCCTCCCTCCAAGAGTCTGGTATATCTCCGCTCTCCATTGTCCTGTTGCAAATCTCTTTTAAATGGGTCAGTACTTGTTCTTCAAAAATCCTGTAAAACTCTATTGGTAGCCCATCTGGTCCAGGTGCCTTCCCTTTATTTTGCTGCTGCAATGCTTCTACTACTTCCATCATTGCTATGGGCTGGTTAAGTATACTCCTTTGGTCCTCCGAGAGCTTTGTTAGCTGATGTGTTTCCAAATATCCTTTTATTTGCTCTATATTCATATCCAATTTTTTTATACAGGCTTTTATAAAACTCCTCTACTATCGCTTTCATCTCTTGAATTTGATTAGCATCAGTTCCATCTTCTTTCTTCAGAGCTTTTATATAGGACTTCTCTTTTTGTTGTCTAACTTTATAAGCAAGCCATCTTGTAGGTTTATTGGCATTTTTCCAATTTCTTCGCTAATTCATACGTAAGAAGACATTTCATATTATGTTGCAACAGCCTAAGTATAGATTTTGTTCCCAATGAATTTGAATTCTCCACTAATCTCTCCTCTTGAATCCGAATATCTTTTTGAAGCTTATTATATTCTTGCTTCCTCAGGTTGAATATTTTCTTTAAAAAAGTGTTGAAATTCCTCTTTAAGCCTCTTTACTCGTTTGTCATCCTTCAGAAGCAAGATATTTAACATCCATCTGTTTTTTAATCTCGTCTCTTGCAATTCCAAAGTGATGGGATTATGGTCGGCAAGAGTTCCCGCTTCAGTCTCTGCTTCTATTAAATCTTTGATAGCCATACTCGAGATCCAACACTTATCTATTCTTGACCAAGAACTGTGCCTAGCCGAAAAGTATACATACTGCAGCTTCTTAGGGTTTCTTGCCCTCCAAACATCCACCAGACTCAATTCTTCCATAAACTGACATAATGAGTCCAGAAATTTGCTACCTCTTGTCTTCCTTCCCTGTGTACTTGTTTTCCAATCTTCTTTTTTGTCAAAAACCATATTGAAATCTCCTATAATACAAATCTCCTGAAAATCTTGCTGGATAATAAGGTTACGGAGCTCCCGTCCGCCCGGCAACGCCGCTGGTGGGCGGGGGTTCATTTGCCGCTCCAAGGAATGGAGACGGCAATGGCTGGGATGCTATGCATCCCAACGTGGCAGGGGGTGGAGCCGGCTGCTTCAAAGGGCCAGGCTCTGCTCCCGCCCTTTGTCAGCTGCTCCGCATGCTCTTCAGTCCTGAGCATGCAGAGTGGAGCTCCCGGCAGGCCTTTTTTGGGCCGCTTCCCTCACAGGCTCAGCCAGTGGGGTGGATCTGAGGAGAGGGAGCTTGGTTTGGGGCTGGAAGCCCGTTTGTGCAACTTGTTGGGGGCGGGCACGCAGCACAGAGAGTCGGAACAGCCGGCTGAGTGCTTCTGCCCGTGGCTCGAGTAGGCAGCAGTCTTTTGGAGTGGCCAGCGACCGCGGCTGTAGCAGTCTGCTGATAAACGCGGCTGCGTGGAAGGGGGGGGTTTCCCTCTGTAGCGGAGGCAACATTGACGGCAGTGGAGCGGCAGAGACGGGAAGCATTCTCCGGTGGCTGCTGCAGTCCCTTGGCCATTAGGCCGCTGGCTTGGGGCCGGATTGGCCTTTTAAGGCATTCTTTATGGTTCAAGCAAGATTTCCCACACACATTTCAAATAATTAATGTTTAGGGTATAACGCCTCTTTAGTAACAGCAGTGTGGTGAGGCTGCTGGGGCCCCAGTTTCTGTCTTGCTTCTCTGTTTATTCCCCTCCATAGCAGCCGTTTAGTGTTTAGGCGCGCTTGTGGGTGAGGGGTGCTGCTGTTTTTTCACATCATGGTGGCCATTTTAGATTCTTATAGGGGACGGCCATTTCGAGTGGCCCTGATTGACAGGTGGTGGCCATTTTAGGTGCTAGTGGGTAAGATCGGCCATTTTGTGCAGGTCCCCTTGAGGCAATTCACAATATTGTCAGTTGGTTCTCTGCTGGGAAGGCCCTTGGGTTACGAACACCGGATTGTTTTAGTGCCATTCTCTGGCTATGGCCCCTAAAAAAGGTCAGGGGAAGGCAAAAGGGAAACAGCCGGCTCCGAAGCGGCCACCGGTGCAGGAGGTGCCAGCTGTTTCCTCCGATGATGAGGACGAAGATCCCATTAACGCTGCAATTTTGCAAAGGCTTGCAGTGCTTGAACAGAGGGGAGGTGCCCCTGCTAAGGAGGATGTAGGTAAGTGTCCTAGGGGAGAGGCTAATGCCTCCAATGCCTCTTTTCAGGCTCAGGTTTTGGCCCGCTTGGCATTTTTGGAAGATCAGCAGGGGGCATCCACCGGTGATATCAATGACGGGTCCTCGGGTCAGCTTGGGCAAGGCGCGGATGAACACCAAGTTGCAGTGTACAAGGGACCGGCTCAAAAAGGGGGTAAGGATGACCGTCATGATACTAGTACACACTGGTCATGGGATCCCTGTCCACCTGGTACTTCTGTGTCATCTGTGTCCATCCCAACAGGCTCTTGGCCACAATATCCGGGCTGGGGATGCGGTATGCCACCCCTTCCCCCTGGGGCTTGGCCTGGGTGGGGCTATCTGCAGCCCGGATCAGGTTATGTAGGTTCTGGGACAGTCTCCTATGAGTCTGTCTCTGCAAGTGCTATTCCAGCTGGGGACTCTGGGCTGCCCCTGGGGGATCATTTGTCTGTTGCCACAAAACAAAAGATTCTTAAGGGCAAATATGTAGATATATATTCTCTTTTATATCGGGAATTAGAGAAGAAAGATAAAGACAATCTTGATGACCAGGAGAAGGAACGCCTAAAGAGGCGGGTTGTTGAGAGAACCTGGGCGAATTGGTTCCCGGGGTTCTTAATTTATGCAACGATTATTGTAAGGCATCATCCATGGAGGGCAGTTGCGCTGCTCCAATACATGGATATTATTTATAAATCAGTTACTGATTTCCCTGGCCCGGCATGGTCACAATACGATGAGCAATTTCGTATGCGGGCGGCCATGAATCCAGCCATGAGATGGGACCAGATACATCTGGACCTTTGGTTGCAGACTATGTCTATAATCAAGTCCCCTGGCAGTGAAAGGTCCCACAGTGGTCATTCCGTGCATAAGTCGCAGACTCTGAATCAATTAGGCACCCGCGCCCAGGTGGGGCAGGCGGTTCTGCGACGCCCGCTTTGCTGGGAGTTTACCTCCCATGGGACATGTGGTCGGAAGTCTTGCTCCTTTCGCCATGAGTGTCCATTGTGCTCAGGGCCCGATCCTTTATCCAGCTGCCCTAAACCTAAAGGACGGGGAGGAGGGAAAGGCGGAAAGCACCCTGGAGGAGGTGGGGGCTATAATCCCCCTTCTGACAAGGGGTCCTAGCCCAATTAAGTTACAAGTTCTGGAGCGGTGATTACAGGATTACCTGAACCACAGCGATAAGGTTTACCTCCTTGAGGGTTTTACGATGGGGTTTAGGATACCTTTCCAGGGCCTTAGGACTCCATACATGGCTCCTAACTTAAAATCAGTTCAGGGTATGGAGCACATTGTTCAGCAAAAAATTGCAAAGGAATGCGCGGAGGGTAGAGTTCTTGGTCCTTTTCCTTCACCCCCTGTTGAGAATTTGAGGGTTTCCCCATTGGGAGTAGTACCAAAGAAAGCACCTAGTGAGTATCGTCTCATTCACCACCTGTCCTATCCACGTGGGGAGTCGGTGAACGACGCAATACCAGATGAGTTATGTTCTGTTAGGTACACGTCCTTTGACCAGGCTTTGAGGGTGGTGTGCAGCTGTGGTCAGGGAGCTGAATTGGCGAAATGTGACATTAAGTCAGCCTTTCATCTCCTGCCTGTCCACCCTGATGATTTTGAGCTCCTGGGGTTTGCTTTTGAGGGCAACTTCTATATGGATAGGGCCCTTCCAATGGGCTGCTCAGTATCCTATGCTGCTTTTGAGAGGTTCAGTTCCTTTTTGGAATGGGCCTTGCGGTACAGGACGGGTCTCGGCAGCACTGCTCATTACCTTGACGATTTTTTATTGGCAGGAAGGAGGTTTACGGGTCAATGCACATATTTGCTGTCCAGTTTCATCAATTTGGCAACGGAACTGGGAGTTCCTCTTGCACAGGAAAAAACTGAAGGCCCAACCCTTATATTGAAGTTCCTGGGAATAGAGATTGACACGGTGGGGCAGTGCTGCAGATTGTCTAGGGATAAGTTAAATACACTGCGGGTATTAATAGACACAGCTAGGAGGAAGAATAAAATAACCCGTTTAGAGCTGCAGCAGTTGGTAGGTCACCTCAACTTTGCATGCAAAGTGGTGGCGCCTGGTAGGGCTTTTATTAGGAGACTTTGCGTGTCTATGAGGGGTCTGCGGCTTTCCCATCATAGGACTCGGGTCACCAAGGGGATCCAGGATGACCTCCTTGTATGGAAGCAATTTTTGGAGTCATACAACGGGGTGTCCTTTTGGTGGGAGGACCTCTTAGTCGAAGCAGAACTGCAGGTTGCATCTGATGCGGCAGGTTCCTCCGGCTTCGGGGTATACTTCTGAGGGCATTGGTGTGCTGGGGACTGGCCTGAGGAGTGGTTTCATGCAGGGTGGGTTACTGACCTCACCTTCCTGGAATTTTTCCTGATTGTCGCAGCAGTGTGAATCTGGGCTGGGGACTTTGCCAACCACACCATCCATTTCTGGTGCGACAATATGTCCACGGTACATGTAATCAACTCCTTGACATCCAAGTCCCTCAGGGTCATGGCCCTGGTCAGAGCCTTCACTCTGCAGTGTTTACACCATAATATAATGTTTAGGGCTAGGCATGTGCCGGAAGTTAATAATGGGGTCACTGACGCTCTCTCTCAAAAACAGATGGAGAGATTCCGTCAGCTGGCTCCAGATGCCGATCGGTTCCCGGTGCTTATGCCAGACGAGGTGTAGCAGATTGGCGGACTGAGGCCGACAGGGCTATGAGCCTGGCTCTTGCCCCCTCCACACACAGAGCTTACATGAGGGCGGGTAAGCAATTCCTGTCCTTCAGGGAGGGTGCAGGCTTGCAGCAGGTGTGGCCTATACCTGTCCCTCATTTAATGCAATTCTGTGTGACGTTGAGGGGCCAGGACCTGTCCTCCAGTACCATCAGGGCCAAGTTGTCTTCACTGGCATATGCCAGTAAGGCTTCGGGGTATGCGGATAGGACTGGTGACTTCCATATTCGGAAGATGCTGGAGGACTGGTCCAGGGAAAGTGGGGTCACAGCTGATAACAGAGAACCTTTCACCCCAGCGATATTGTGGGGGCTTTGGTTGCAGTGGCGCACGTTGTGTGCTGATGGCTATGAAGCTGCCCTTTTTCATGCAGCATCGCTGGTCGCCTTTTTTGAGGCGCTGCGGATTAGCGAGCTGGTGGCAGCCTCACGGCAGGATGCATCTGGCCTGGCTCTCGAGCAGTGGGACGTCTCTGTGTCAGAATCCAAAGTTGTGATTAGGCTACGTCGGTCTAAGACTGACCAGCAGGGCAGAGGGAAGGTTACGGAGCTTGAACGCTGTTCGGAAGTGGAGTTATGCCCAGTTGAGGCTTTGAGACATTACCTTGCATTGAGAGGTGAGGGTCGGGGCTACCTATTCTGGCATAAGGATGGCACCCCCCTCACTAAGTTTCAGTTTTGGAGTCTGACACAGAAGGCTTTAGAGCGTTTGGGATTGGGTGGGGTTCGTTTTGGAACACACTCTTTTCGGATAGGGGCCGCTTCCACTGTGGCAGCTATGGGGTATACGGGCGATGACATTCAATGAATAGGTCGCTGGTGGTCACGCCGTTATAAAGGTTACGTGCGAAGCTGTGTGTTATAAATGTCCCATATGGTCGGATAATTCATTAATAATGTTCTTACAGATGCTGCAGGCCGCAGAGCGAAACAAAGAGTTACCATCTGCGGCCACAGCATGGTCTTCTGGGTGGCTCATCAGGCCAAGAGAACATCCAGCGGCTCTCAGCTTGGCCTTAGTGAATGGGCGACAGTTGAGTGGTTGGGAAGGAGGGGCATGCGATGGCCTGCTCTTCTTCCCCTACTATTTCATGAGAGGAGAGGGCCCCCTCCTCACGTACTGGTAATACACCTGGGGGGCAATGACTTGGGTCTATTGAAGGGCAAGGCCCTTGTGTTGCAGGCTGAGGCAGACCTTGCGAGGATAAGAGCAAGGTGGCCCGGCGTAAAAGTGGTATGGTCGGCCATACTGCCCCGCCAAGTGTGGCGGAACTTGGAGGACCCCAGGAGTATTGACCCCGCCCGACACAAAGTAAATAGGCAGCTGAGAAAGGCCATGGATGCTGGTTTAGGGATGTTTTTGCCGCACCCCGATATACAGGTCGTGTTCCCAGACCTGTATAGGGATGACGGGGTGCATTTGTCTGACAAGGGCAATGGGATCTTTTTACAGGACTTGCAGCAAGGAATTAGGTCGGCACTAGGTTGCTGAGTGGGGAGCAAAGGCCAAAGCAGAGGCTTGACCTTGGCTATGGCAGGTTTATGCAAGCAAGAAACGGAACTGGTGAGCACCTTTCGGCATATCCCGTTAGGGAACAGGCGGTCATCAGGAACTGCCTTCGGATTTCAGGGTCCAGGGTGGGGAATGGTGATCACCTCCACTGGGAACCTTTTATGGCAGGCTCCTCCCTGCAAGTTGAAAGGCTTCAGGGGTAGGCGCTCCTAGAAGGCAACCAGTTGCTGGGCTGCTGGTCACGAGCCAGAGAGTAAATGGCTCACGGCTGGAGCTGGGTGACCCGCCCTTTAAGGGCAAGGGGGTTGGTCAGGGAAGTGACGCCTGCCTTGCCTGTTCCATGCTTGCTTAGTTGTTATTGCTGCAATGTTCTGTTAAATAGTTAATAAAGTGGCCCTTGTTTAATTCCAATCTGTTGTCTGTCTCATTATTCCGACTGGGGGGGGCAATGCAACCTTGCATAAAATTTTTCTTGATGCTGATTTGGGGCATAGATATTAACAATGAGCATTCTTTTCAGCTGTCTTCGTATCGCCACCATCAAGATTCTCCCATCCTTTGAGGCATATATAAGTTAAGGTTGAAGATGATCTTTGACAAACATGGCTACTCCCCTTCTTCTCTTTATCCACAGCTACAAAAATCTTCCCCAATCCTTTAACATTCATATGCTTCTCATCTCCTTTTTTAATATGTGTCTCTTGTGGGCATATTACATCCAATTTCTGTTTTCTGAGTTGATGAAAAATTCTTTTCCATTTCTGAGGTCCATTCAAGCCATTCACATTCACCAAAATAAATCTTATTCTTCCCTTATTCATCCTGCTTTCCATTCTGTTGTTCCAGTTTCTCCTTTATTTGTTGTCTCATGCCCACTGGGGATCTCCATATGTCATATCTTCCATGTCTCTGTTGCGTCACCCCTGCCATCACACCCTGCAGCATTCCTTCATTCCCTCCTTCTTCTCCCTCTTGCTCTCCTTCTTCTCTGCCCTCTTGACTAGTCCATAATTCACCTCCATAGGTCTTTAAGAAGTCTTCTGCTTTAAAGACTGATGTAATTCTGAACCTCTTACTTTTAAAAGTAAAGGTCAAGCCTTCGGGTAAAAGCCATCTATAACTAATCTTATTATTTCTCAGCAGTGTCACCAATTCAGAGTATTCTTTCCTCTTCTCTCTGACTCTCCACAGGATCTCCTTCAAAACATTGATTTCAGTTCCATTCATCTTCAGTGGCGAGGCATTCACTTCCCTCAATATCTTATCCCTGACCACCCTCCTATGGAACCGCACTTGCACTTCTCTTGGGAGCTGTAAATGTCTTGCATAAGCTGAATTCATTCTAAAAGCCACATCAATTTCCTGTGTAATTTTCTCCACCTCTTCCATGTGCATATGTTCCGCCAAGAGTTTTGACATTTTCTCGCTAAGATCTTCATTCTTTTCTTCTGGGACATTTTGAAATCGCAATACAAATGCTGCCCTCTCTACCTGCAGTCTCATAACATCTTGTTCCGGGGTGCGCTGTCTTTCCTCTGATTCTTTCATTTTCGCCTCCATTTCCATCGTCTTAATTTCAATCTGCCCTGTTACAGTGGTTAACTCTCCAATCTTGTTGGTGTTATCCATTATCTGTTTCTGTAGTGCATGTAAGCTCTGCAAAAATTTGTCAGTTATCTTGGTCATGGCAACCTTGATTGGATCCACTGCTGTGGGGACAGAATTTCTAATTTCTTCCATAGCTAGTTTGATTGCATCGACAACTTCAGTAATGCAACTCTGAATTGTAGCCTGCACAAGCGCCTGCATCTCCTTTTGAGCTGAACCCACCAGCTTGGCAGCGGCTGAGGTAGATACACCAGGAGAAGCTGCTGGAACCTTCACCTTAGCTGGTTGACCACCTTGAGTTGACATCCTGAGCTAATTAAAAAATGTTACCTTAACTATTAAATCTGCCAAGCCGCCCAGTATTTTTACTCCACTTTACTGTCAATAGTTATTTACCTCTTCCTACCTTGTTATGATATACTCAAAATTGACTGGCACCTTTCCCAGACTTTGTTTGCATATGCCCAGGAGATTGTTTAGGAACACTCAAGGGTTTTGGCAGACTGCCCAGAATATATTTAGGTTTCTCCCTCCGTCTTATCTTCTGTTCTCAAAACACAATTTATACTACCATCCCACCACCATCATCATTCTCCTCCACCCTTCTCCCACCTGACCAAAAAAGGAAAGTTTACTTTGCAAGTACCCAAACCTGTCACCCAACAGCCACCAATGTACCAGTCATAAATCTTCAGTATTGCCAAGACAGACTTTAATCGCCAGAAATCACCCAACAGCCACCAATGTCCCAGTCATAAATCTTCAATATAAATCAACTCTGATGGCCTTAGAGGTCGCTGACAAAATCCGCCTCTCCCCACTCCTTATTTATCCAGAGGCAAAGAGAAAAAATTTGAGTACGCTGCAACCAAGTCTTCACCAATTCCACCCTGCCCCTTAAGGGTTAAAAATTGGGGTCGCGGCAGAGGGGCTCCCGTTCCACCCTGCCCCTTAAGGGTTAAAAATTGGGATTGTTGCAAAGAGGGGCTCCAACCATGCCATCAGCTCCGCTACAGACCAGCTTCCCCATCAGCTCCCCATCAGCTCTGCCTGGATTTCTGCCTCAAAGACCCCCTTAAAGTCATACAAAATCCCAGCACTCTTTTCCCTTTTTCCCCATGGGGGAAAGGGTTAGGAACCAAAGTAACACGGGGGTCTTTAAAATGTCCACCAACTCCACCAGTCACTCATCAAAAGAACTGGCCATAAACACACTCTCACGTAGGTCTCACTTCTCTTCATGCAATGCCCTTCAATCGCCAGGAAAATGCCATTAATTTCCACTGCTCCCATTGGCTGTAAAATGCCCTCCCTCAGCCATTGGCCCATCAGCCGCCACTCAAGAGTACTCGCGTGCCATTGGCCGGGTGCTGGGTCTGCTCCTCTTCCCCACCCACTCCCCTTTTGCATGTCAGATTTACTGGCAGACCAGCTCTCTCTCCTGAGGAAGACAGTTCTCTTGACTCCTGTGAGGGACTGTCCCCTCAGTGGCTGTTGGTAGGCAGCCAAGCTTGGTTCTGTGAGTAAAAAAACAAAGGACTTTCAGCATAACCCCCTCCCCCGCCCATAACCCCCTCCCCAGTGACCACTTTCCTGTCAGAATAAATGGAAAAAGGCTATTTCTCCTGCTTAGCTTCAGCATGGCTGGCTGGCTAACGAGGTGGGCCAGCGACCATCAGACCATTTTCTTCAACTCCCCGCTGTGCAGCTGACTTTCCCCTAGGACTGCCAATCTCCAGGTGGGACCTGGAGATCTCCCACTGTTACAATTGACCTCCAGATGACAGAGATCAGTTCTCTGGGAGAAAATGGTTGCTTTGGAGGGTAGACTCTATGGCATTATACCCTGCTGAGTCCTTCCACACACACCCCAAATGCTGCCCTCCACAGGATCCACCCCCCAAATCTCCAGGTATTTCCCTAATCAAAGTTGGCACCTGTACTTTTTCCTCTGTCAGTAAAAGGCCCTTTCCACACCTATGTTGGCCTTTGGGAGAAAACTCATTGGGCCCAGTCCTGATTAGGTTGCCAACTCCAGGTGGGCAGTTCCTGGAGATTTGAGGGATGGAGCCTGGAGAGGGTGAGGTTTGAGGAGGGGTGGCACCTCAGACAGGTACGATGCCATAGACTCCACCCTCCAATCCAGCCATTCCCTGATGGGGAACCATTGTTGCCAATCTCCAGGTGGGGGCTGGAGATCACTCAAAATTACAACTGCTCTCTAGGAGGGAGGGGGGAGGAGATGGAAAACTAAAGGTAGATTGATGGTTGGCTGGGAGGGAGATAGGGTTGTCAACTCCAGGTTGAGAAATTCCTGGAGATTTGAGGGGTCGAACCTGGAGAGGGTGAGTGTTGAGGAGGGGTGGGACCTCAGACAGGTACAATGCCATAGACTCCACCCTCCAAACCAGCCACTCCCTCCTGGGGAACCACTGTTACCAATCTTGGCGGTGGGCTGGAGATCACTCAAAATTACTACTGCTCTTCAGGTAGCAAAGATCAGTTCCTCTGGAGAAAATGGTGGACTCTGTCATTATACCCTGCTGAGATTGCCACAGCAAATTGTCACTGAGTGCCCAAAGCCGGGGCACTCTCCCAGAGCCTCTTTCTAGAGCTCGTTGTATTTATTTCCACAACGGGCCTTATTCCTAGTAAAATATATTTAAAACAAAACAGGGTTTGAGAAAGACCATTCTCTGCTTGAGACCCTGGAAAGCTGCTGAGTTATAGGTTGATCCATAGGCTGACTCAATAGAAGGTAGTTTCATATGTTCATAACAATTTACTAAGGAACGTAACTTCCGATTTCTTTTTCACTCTTCTTCCCTTCCTTCTGACACCTCCTGACACCATCTTCAGTCAAATGCAGAACCATGAAATGTATCAGAAGCAATGCTCCCTCTAAGCTGTGGAGTCTTGTGAGCAAAGATTCTACTTTATGAGCTACTGGCATTAAAGTTATGAGTAAGCGGTTTGGCTATTGCATAAATCAGTTTGCAATGGAGCCATCCTTCCTGAGCTAAGACAAAAATGTGTGAGCCGGAGGCTAAAAAACTGTGAGCTAGTTCACACTAACTCAGCTTAGAGGGAACACTGATCAGAAGCATCCCTTTTTATAGTAACTTTTCTCAAACAGTAACCCAAACACTTTTATTTGTGGTGGAGCTTCTTCCCTATTATATCTCTAGAGTATCGATTGCCCCTTTTGTCTGGCAAATTCAGGTTCTCCTCCATACTTGCTGGGGGACCCTGTTTTTCCAGTGACCAAGAACACTCTTGGCTTGGTTTATTCAATACACTTTATCCCACCATTCTTCCAAGGAGCTCTAAGGCAGCATGCTCTCTCTTTAACCATTTTACCTTCATGGCAACCCTGTGCAGTGGGTTAAGAAGTGAGACTGACCCAAGGTCAGCAAGAGAGCTTCATGGATGGAGATGGAATTTGAACTAATTTCCCTGGTCCTACTCCAACCACTACAATATATTGTTTTCTTTTCCAAATAACATGGGCTGCATAGCAATACAAATCTGACATGCCAGTGGAGCATCAAGTTGGTTGTTTAAAAGAATGAGAAGATAACAGTTAGAGGAATGATCAGAGAGAATTTACCCAAGAGATGTCTTCCTTCCAACTGTCACACCAGTACCACCTTCTGGATACTGGCAAGAAACACCAAGTGGAAAATGTATCATTTAGCCTTGAGCCAATGAACAAGAAACAGAAAGTCCTCACCCCATACCATTCAAATGGAAGAGTAAAGCCCATGCAGATGGGGAGTTAGAGCCCTCTTGCCATCAGAGAACATGGTTGCCAAAGAGCACCTTCATGACTTACAGGCATGAGCACCAACAACACAGCTTGAGGTAGGATACAGCCTCTGTCCCTTTTCCAAGGTCACAGTATGAACAAGGTAATTTCATGGTATCAAACTGTACATGGCTGTTTAGTCTTAAGTTTTTCTCACAAATATATTTTTCTTTCTTTAAACTTAAATGGGTAAGCATCCCTTGTAAGATTTGCTATCTTTATGCAAATATATAAGCATCAATTAATTAGACATTTAAACCCCACTTTTCTCCCCAACTGGAACGAAAAGTGACTTTCAGAATTGTTCTCCCCCTTATCCTCACATCAGCTCTGAGAGGTAGGTGTAAAAGAGTGACTGTCAAGCTTCCATAGCAGAATGGGGACTTGAACCTGAGTGTCTCAGATCCTAGTCTGAGATTCTAACCCTTGTGCCATGCTGGACCTAAAAGTTTGAGTCTCTAAAAAGAAAAAAAATCTTTAAATGCCCCTTTTGGAATTCACAGGTCAAAAAGCAAACCAATTAGGTACTTTTTAAGCAACTGTTCTCAGTGTTTCAATATGTCAAGTATTTTAGAGGCTCCATAATAACCTCATATTTTTACTTGAGCAACAACACATGGTGAATTGTACGCTGCTCCTTTTGCTTCAATCTAACCACTTAACTCATCTCCCCCACTCACCCTCTTGGCATAGTTACCCTGAAGCTTGGCAAGAGAAGTCCTGCCTGCACATTTTTTTACAGCCCTGTTAATCAGCCAGTCTTTGTTACAAACATGTGTAAGATTGGCATGACAATGTATTTGCTAGTCAAACATTTCCAACTGACTGCTCAATTGACTGCCAATTATTTGACTGAGGTTAAATATTACCAAGTATTCCGTGAGGTGAAGCATGCTACTGTTTTAAATTTAATGTGTTTGGAGTCAAGGCTGCTTGCTCCACAGGTCATACTGCAGTCAGGGCAGGCCTCACAGCGTCACAATGCTCCTCCTACTGGCCACCTGCTGTAGTTACTGGCATCTTGGCTTAACTGCCTTTCAAAAATTCCGGTGTTAAAAAACTTATGGTTACTTTATTTCTGTTTTGAAAAAACCACAGGCTAATGCTAGCATCCCCAGATAGAAGCCAAAGAGCTGAACTGTTAATGCATCAGTCACATATTCCCAGGGGTCTTTTTGTAGAAAAACACCTGCAGGAGCTCATTAGCATATGGTATGCTAATGATCCATTAGGCTATTAGCATATGCCACCCCCCTGACATCACCGGAAGTGATGTCAGAAGGGGAAGCAAAAGGGGGGGAGGCATCTTCAAAAGCCTCCCCTTCCTTTCCCCAGCTGGTCTGGATGGGGAAGCTAAGAGAGAAGGGGTTTAAAGTTTAAACTCCTTCTCATGAGAGTTGGGCCACAGAAAGAGGAAAGAGGGAAGGAAAGAGAGAAAGAGAAGGAAAGAAGGAAGGAAAGAGGGAAAGAAAGAGAGGGAAGAAGGAAGGAAACAGGGAAAGGAGGAAAAAAGAGAAGAGAAGAAGGTGGGAAATAAAGAGAGAAAAGAAGAAGGAGGGAAAGAGGAAAAAGAGAGAAGGAAAGGAGGGAATGGGACTTTCGGTTTCGGCAGAGCAAATGGCAGCCACTTCTCGGGACGCTCCCGGAGATGGTTAGCCCACGCACGGTTGGGGAGGTCTTCGTATATGCGAAAGACCCTAGTGAGTCTTAGGCAAAGGCTCCGGACCGGAGATGCTTGGGGAGTAGCCTCTTTGCCGGCAAACAGCCAGGAAATTGAGGCTTTCTCCCCGCCCCAGTCGGCCCCGCTGCGTTGTGCCTGTATGGGAGGTAGCAACGCCACCGACTTCCAGGAGTGAAGAAGCAGCGGAATGAATTAAAATAAAAAGAAGAATCGGCAGCGAACCATGAGTTGGAGATCTGTTTTGAAGCGGCTAAATGTGCTCCCTCCCGTAAATGTATAAGCGCATGGAGGAGGGAGGAATCCCCACCCCCTTTGAAAAATGGGACTGTTAAAGGAAGAGTGAAGGGGGGTGAAGCAAAAAAGTGGCTTGGTGAAAGTACCTTTGGGGTTTTACTGAAGATTGAGAAGCTAGCCTGTCTCCTGGGTGTCGCGGTACGAACTTTCTTAAAGTAAACAAAAAAAAAAATGTCAGGGCAGAAAAGGGTCCCAGAGAAACCGGTAAAGAAGGGGGGAGGGACTTCCGGTCCTGGCAGCCTCCCCCTAGAGCCAGCTGTCAATCAACAGAAAAGCGAGCCACTGCGCCCTTTGCTGGATCAAATGCAGAAAATCAGCGAAATTCTTTGCAACATGGAAAGTGTTCTCAACAGTCAACAAAAACAACTAACAGAAACAGCAAAGAAGATGGAGGAGATCGCACAGAAGTGTCTGGTCTCAACGGAAGACACCAAGAAAATTAAGAAAAGGGTCAACAAATTAGAAAAACATCAAGATACGCAAGAAAAAAGAATTTTAATGCTTCAGATGGAAAAATCAAACCTGACTCTCCACTTTCAGGGCATAAAGGAAGAAGAGAAAGAAGATCTCAGAGCTATACTGGTGAATGCTTTGGCACCCCTAACTGGCAGAGAAGCGCAAGAATTAAAAGATGAGATGGATATGGCCTATAGAGCCTATTCCAGCTTTACAAAGAAAAATAATCTGCCAGCAGAAGTGGTTGTCAAGTTTACTAAGCAGCGTACTAGAGATCAAATTTTGCGTGCAGTCTCAGCGGTGCCCTTGAAGATTGGAGAGCAGACTATCAGAACTTTAAAAGATGTTCCATATGAAATTCGTATGAAAAGGAAAGCATATAAAGGATTGGCCACGTTTTTACAAAGACATCAAACCATTTACAGATGGTGCTTTCCCGAAGGACTGGTGTTCAAATTTAAGGATAAAAGAGAGAAGATTGACTCCATCTTCAAAGCTCAAGAATTTCTGAAGAGACACGCCAGTTCAGAGGAAGATGCAGAACTCGCCAATTGGACAGAGTTAAGCAGCGAAGAGGACAGCGGCCCAGAGGAGGGAGGTGCCGGAGCGGGAGATGAGAAGGCAAAAGAGGGCCCATCATACAATCTGAGGGACTTAAAAAGAAGACATCCCAAGATATAGCAGCTGTTCATGAGGCGGCAGAAGGGAGCTGATCAACAATTGACCCCAAAGGACTTTACTAACTTAACTAACAGAGTTATTTTGGACTTTCGGTAGGTGAAAAGAAGATCTTCCAACCACGGTGGATGCCAAAAACTATATTTGTACTAACTAAAACTAATACTTTAACAGAAAATTCACTCCAATCTTTCCTTAGTCCATCTATATACCCTACCTTTTTCTTATTAAAAAAAGCAATAAAATTATCTCCTTTTTAGGAGAGGTTTTTACACAAAAAAAAAAAGGAAAGGAGGGAATGAAAGAAATTTGGCGGCAATTTGGCCCCATTATATCCTATGGGCCATTGAGGTCAATGGTGAAAACATAGGGTATATTCTGGGGGCTGGAGGGAGGGGTTTGAAGGAGAGGCTCCAAACTCACAGGGTAGCTGATGGAGCCTCTCCCCAAGATACCCACCATGTTTCAAGAACATTGGACCAGGGGGTCCAATTCTATGGGCCCCCAAAAGGTTGCCCCTGTTTCCTCCATTGTTCTCTATGGTGGGGGGAAACTTACTTTTTCCCACCATAGAGAACAATAGAGGGAATAGGGGCAATCAGTTTGGGGGCCCATAGAATTGGACCCCCTGGTCCAATGTTCTTGAAACTTGATGGGTATCTTGGGGAGAGGCTCCATCAGCTACCCTGTGAGTTTGGAGCCTCTCCCTCAAACCCCTCCCCTCCAGCCCCCAGAATATACACTATGTTTTCACCATTGACTTCAATGGCCCATAGGATATAATGGAGCTGAAACTGACATTCGGCTGCCTGAAAGACTCCCCGGGACGCCGGCTGGAGGCGGGGCTTGGCTCCTGAGCTCCCGGAGCTGTGCTCCGGTGCGCTCCCCCCTAAAAAACCCCTGCATATTCCTATTTCTGTTCACGTGTATAGAAGCCTTCCTAATATTGTTATAATTTACATTTTTGTTTCACAGATCAGTGAAGGGTAAGGGAAGAACTGTGTTATATACTGAAATCGAGGCAGCGTTTCGAACAAGTGATTTCTTTATTTAGCTCAGAACACAACAACAACCACCACAGAATGATCCAACTATATACATTTTGAACTAGTGAGGCCACACACCCCTAGTACAGTAATGTCCAATCACATTTGCAATTTTAGGAACAATGTGATTCATTCCCACTGAAGGTCAGAGTCTTTCCGAATTGGTCTGTCTCACAACAGCGACCAACCCGACTGTAGGGTTTAGAATACTATGAGCTTATGGAGCTTATGACTGAAGCTCTGGATTAGTTTACAATGGCAATATCAAGGCAAATACATAACACCCCTTCCCCTTAAGTTAGCACGTGTAGTCCTTCAAACAGTTAGGGCGAGTCCGTATGTCATGATTGCTCTGGCAGGCTAGGCGAAACACGGAAAATCCCAAAACACAGGCGGAGATTGAGGCACCAGATCAGGCATAAAGACAAGAACAGAGTGCCACTTTAAGACTTTATCATGACGCTGTTTGCCTAAATTGGTTAGAACAATGGATTACCCTGGAAAACAGGAAATTGTTGGCATTAGAAGGACACGATTGCAGGTTTGGCTGGCTAGCATATCTCTACTATGGCAAGTCGAAAGTGGATAATTTCTTCAAGCATCACTATATTAGGAGGGCCCTTTTTGACGCTTGGATTAAGTATAAAAATTTCTTTCCTGAAGAAAAACCAATGTGGATTGTACCAGCTGAAGTGATAAAACCATTCTCAGAATATAAGGGACAAGACTGGTTGAAATATAAGGACTTGTTGAGACAGGAAGGGAAATCATATGTGATGAAAGAAAAAAGTCAGCTTTAAATATAATTGGTTGCCTTATAGACAGATACTTGATTTATATAAGACGGACAAAAAATGGTTGGATTCAGGGGAAATTACAATGAAATTGAAAATTTATGGCTGGAGGGAGGGAGGAAAATGATATCGAAAATGTATAAAATTTTGTTAAAATGGTATACAGAAGATGAAGTGGTTAAAGAGCAAATGATTAAATGGGCAATTAATATGAATAATGAAATACCTATGTCATCTTGGGAATTTTTATGGGAAAATGCTTTGAAAATTTCTACATGTACCAACCTTAAAGAAAATTGTTTTAAAATGATGTATAGATGGTATATGACATCAAAAAAGATAGCTAATATAGGTAAAAACTTATCTAACAAATGTTGGAAATGTAAACATGCTGAAGGTTCCTTTTACCATATGTGGTGGACTTGTGAAAAAGCAAAAACATTCTGGACTGAGATGGAAATTTTTTTGAAATGTACCTTTAAGAAAGAACCTGAAATGTTCCTTTTAGATCTGAAATTACAAGAAATAAATGTGAGTAAAAGAACATTGATATGGTACATGGTAACAACTGCTAGAATGATTTATGCTCAAAACTGGAAAAATGAAAAGATTCCTGATCTCTGGGACTGGCTGAGAAAATTGCTCTTTATGGCAGAAATGGACAAATGGACAAGAAAGCTTAACAACCTAGAAGCAGAAACCTTTTTGGCAGATTGGAGCAACTTTAAAGAATATATACAGAAGTACTGGGAAATGAAGGATAGTATTTTTAGTTTGGGAAACTACTAAAGATGTAACAATTGTATACAGTTAATAAGTGTTTATCCTGTCCTTATTAATATTTGAATTTTGGTTCCACAGCATTCTATGCTTGCCATAATTGATTCGGCACAAGAACTGGCAGTCAGAGGACACTGGCCAGGACTGACTGGCTGCTTGACGAAGTCCCGCCCACGTCAGCCCCAGTCAGTGTGTTCAGCTCAGTCTACTCCAGTCCTCCGACAGGAGAGGACCGTCTGGAGTGTGAGCGCAGGGACAGGCCCTCAAGGCTGAGGCAAGTGAGAGAAGCCTTTTTCTGCCCCCCCCATCCCCTGGGCCTTCTATGAGGGGACTAGGCCCAGAAAAGCCCTTTTCCACCCCCCCACACCATCCCCTGGCCCTTCTATGGGGGCAGTAGGTCCAGAAAAGCTCTTTTCCGCGCCCCCACACCATTCCCTGGGCCAGCTCTGGCACAGCTGTTCTCTCAAAGACAGTTTGTATTAGAGTTCTCTCCGTCCCACCTCTTCACAGGGTGTCTGTTGTGGGGAGGGGAAGGAAAAGGAGTTTGTAAGCTGCTCTGAGATGCCTTTGGACAGTGAAGGGCAGGGTATAAATCCAATCTCTTCTTCTCTTCTTCTTCTTCTATGGGGGCAGTAGGCCCAGACAAGCCCTTTTCCGCCCCCCCACCATCCCCTGGGCCTTCTGTGGGGGCAGTAGGCCCAGAAAAGCCCTTTTCCGTCCCCCCACACCATCCCCTGGGCCTTCTATGAGGGCAGTAGGCCCAGAAAAGCCCTTTTTCGCCCCCTCACACCATCCCCTGGGCCTTCTATGGGGGCAGTAGACCCAGAGAAGCCCTTTTCCACCCCTCTTCCCTTCCTTTCCCCCCTTTCCTTTCTTCCTCTCTCCTTTCTTTCAATCTTCCCCCCTCCCTCCCTCCCTCCCTTTCTCCAACCCTCTCTCCCTTCCACCCTCTCCCTGTCTTCCACCACAACGGGCTTTGCTCCCTAGTAGTAGTTATAAATAAGTAAATTGGGTTACCTGTAGAATTTGCATGACAACAAGGATTTAACATGTATCATGTTTTGTTTAAATGGTGGAAACAATGCTGGGAGCCAACAGGGGGGGAAGAGGAGTTTTTGGGAAAAGGATATGATGTATATTATTTGGACCAAATTGTGAAGTATTGTGTAACCTAATAAAATTTGTGGGGTTTTTTAAAAAAAAGAACAGAGTGCCACAATATTAGGTCAGTACACAGTCTAAGGTTACCAGCGGTTTGCAGTCAGAGTCTCAGAAGCCGTAGTCAGGAGTCAGGTTACACAAAGCCAAAGTCGGGGAACCGGGGGGGATGTCATGCAATCCGAAGTCAAGAGCCAAGAGAGTCAAGAACCAAATCAGGCAGCAGGAACGCAGGGTCCGAGGTGCAGCAATTCATCTAAGCGACTAGTTGCCAGCATGAGTTGGGGATTCAAGAGAGCTGCCTTAAAAGTCTGTTCTGCTTGTTAACTAATTACCGGCTGCTCCCAGAGTCCTAGCTCCTGTCAGTACTCCGGACTGAAAGAACGCCGACCTCGCACGCGTGCTTCTTTGCATTGAGTTGCCAGGTCTTGTCATCTTTGATCTCTCAACCAATTCACAGCTGAAGGAGAATCAGGAGGCATGGTGCTCATGCTTGGCTCTGCAGGAGTGGCTCCAGGTGTGAATTCTCCTGTTTACTGGTGCTCATTCTCTGCAGGACTTACAAGGGTGCAGGGAGCTTGTTCTCAGATGTTAAAGGTACAGAATCCCCAGGATCAGGGTCCACAGAATCGGGCTGCACGGTGGGCATGACACCGTACCCTTTGGGAATATTGGGGTTCCCCAGCATGTAGGGCCTCTAGCACCTGGTGGCAAAGTTTGGTGGGAATGACCACACGGTTCCCCCAAAGCAGGCATCCTTTGTGAACTAAAAGTTCATGTTGATGTGACTTGTAAGCCTGGAACTCAGAGGCTTGACAGCCGGATGGCCACCCCCTCCACACCCAGTTGAGGACCCGGGAAACTGTGGGATCCTTTGAGGATTGTGATGCGATGTCGGAAGCATGAATCAGGGGCTGTAGAAGCTCCTCGATAGCCATGATTTTGCAGGCGGGGGATGGGTTGATTTCTGTTTCTTGGATTGGTAGGTGGCTAAGTGCATCAGCATGGCTGATGGCTTTCCCTGGCCTGTAGGACAGTTTGTAGCAGTAGGCAGACAGGAAAACTGACCAGTGAAGCATTCTTGGTGACAGGACCTGAGGAGTCTGAAGGTCCGGTGTGAACAAGCCCAAGAGTGGTTTATGGCCTGTGACAATCTGGAACTTCTGCCCATACAAATAATCATGAAATTTCTTTATACCAACAACAAGGGCGAGAGCTTCCTTGTCAATTTGGGCATAGTTCCTTTCAGCAGATGACAAAGTTCTCGAAAAGTATGCAATCGGGGCCTCCCAGCCATCTGGCAAACGGTGACTCAGGACAATGTCAATTCCATAAGGCAATGCATCAGCTGCTATGACGAGAGGCTTAGTTTCATCAAAATGTGTGAGCACAGTGTTGGAAGACAGCAAGCCCTTAACAGCGGCGAATGCTCAGGCGTGTCGCAACCCCCAGCTCCACAGCGCTTTCTTCTCTAGCAAACGATGTAATGGTTCGGCTGCTGACGCCTTGTGTGGCAGGAACGAATGGTAGAAGTTGAGGAGGCCAAGGAAATATTGCAGTTCCCTTTTTGAAGTTGGGGTTGGTGCACTGTGGATGGCCTTGACCTTGCTCTCTGTAGGGTAGATGCCATCAGCGTCAATGAGGAATCCCAAGAATTCAACTCGAGGAACCCCAAGCTGGCATTTTTCCTGCTTCATCTTTAGTCCAGCTCCCTGGAAACAATGCAGAACCTCTTGAAGGCAGTTTGCCAGCTCCTCCATGGACTCACCAACAATCAAGATGTCATCAAAATACGGAACAACACCCAGAATGTCTTGGAGCAGACCTTCCATGAGTCCCTGGAACAGTCTTGGGGTGACGGTAACTCCAAACTACAGACGCTTCACCCTGAAAGCCCCTCAGTGTGTAACAATTGTTTGTGCTTCAGCTGTGGCCTCTGTCACAGGCAACTGCTGATATGCCTGTGCCAGGTCGAGCTTGGCAAAGATCTTGCCACCAGCGAGCATAGCTAGAAGATGGCTGACTACCTGTACAGGATATGCATGCTGTTGTAAGGCTTTGTTCAGGGTGCACTTGTAGTCTGCACAAATCCTCACAGTCCCATTTGGCTTAATGGGTGTGATGACTGGAGTCTCCCACTTTGCATGTGAGACTGGTTCTATCACTCCCTGTGCAATGAGGTGATATAACTCCTCATCGATGCATGGTTTCAAGGTGAATGGCATCCAATGAGCCTTAAGTTGAACTGGCATCACAGTAGAATTGAAGTCAAAGGAAACTGATGGCTCTGTGCAGCAGCCCAGGGACCTATCAAAAACAGCAGGAGATTCTTTGCAAACAGAGTCCATATTAGATTGGTCGATTTGTTGGACAACCGTAACGTGGATGCCCAGTGCATCAAACCAATCAAGTCCCAGGAGAATGGCATGATGCCCTTCCACTACTATAAGGTTCAGTGGACCAAAAAAGTTCTTGTAGTTTACCTATTTACCTATCCCCGCAATGGGAATGTGCTGTCTCTGGAAATCAACTAAGTGGACATCACAGAGCTCGAGCTGTCATTTATTCCATCTGGGGAAAAGCTGGTGTAGAGTTTGCATAGATGGCTGTGTTCTCTGGCTTCTCCTGAGGGGCCAAGGTGACAATTCCTTGCCCACTGCAGTGATCAGCTCAGGTTCTGTGGGGCTGCCTACCTACTGATCCCACCTTCATCACCAGTGTTATTGTCAGGTGATCCTGCCATGGGATAGATGGGAGGGGAGGAGGGCTGGATGGTCTGTAATTTTTCATCTCTGGAATGTGGGGAGGTGTGCAGGTTGCCAGGGCGATGGAGAAATTCACAGCCTGGGTTATCTGCTGGTGCCCAAATGGCCTTGGTCTCTCAGGATTTGTTTTCTTATTATTTCCTCTGGGAAGACAGCTCAGACCGTTGGGTTATTTACCGCTTTATGACTTTTGCACCTTTCTTCCTGCACACGGGCTTGTAGGCCATTGGTAGACTAAAGGGGGGGCATGAACCAGGGGGTATAATAGTAGAAGCTTGCCTGTAGGTTTTTATCTCTGACAAGGAATTGTTAATGCACCTTTAGAACTGCTTTCAATAAACGCTATCTTCTTCATGAAGCCTGGTGTTTGACTGACTTTCTGAAGTGCCTGACAGATTGTCAGAGATCTCATCGTTCAGGACTTGGCCTGACACCGCACTTCTCTCGCAGAGATGAGTGACGAGGAAAGAGCCAGCCTGACCCCAACATCCACTGCAGAGGATGGGGTCCTGGTGTCGTCCGTGCCTGTGATGATGGCCGTGGCTACCATGGAGAACCCGGTCACCAGCACCCCAGCACCCTGGGGCACGGAGTACGACCTGGGAGGGTTCTACAGAGACCCCTATGGGGGAGCGTTTGCCGGAGTGACGACCCAACCACGAAAGCAGAGAGACTGGTCCAAACCCCTGGCTGAGATGCACGAGATGTGGTTCCTCACCCCGTGGGCTTCGATCCAAGAGAGCCGATTTGAACGCTCGGTCTACCGCCTGAGTGCGACTGAAGGGGGGACAAACCCACCCAGGAGCGAGAGAATTGGAAGGGGCCGTGGGAGGCTGGAGATGGAGCGGGGATCCCAGACAAGATCGGCTGCTCCGCCTGGTAAACGAATCCCTGTGACGGATCCCAAAGATGATCTCAGATGGGATCTGGGAAGAGATGGAACTAAGACCACCCCCAGGGCAGCAGGTACCTCCTGACCAGAGGCCTCCTCTACAGCAGGTCAGACAGCCACCTGGGGGTATGCCGGGGCAGCCCGGGGCGCCCCCGGACCAGCCCGTGGGGTCACCCGCTGAACCGCCGGCGCTGAGACCTCTGGGAGTACCAAGAGGCTAGGGCCCAATGCTACCTAACCTGGCCGATCTCCTGGATGCGACCTACGACGGGATGCCTGAGAAGTTCCAATTCTTTCTGGTGAGGGCCGAGAAGTTCGTGGAGAACTGGGGCCACCTATTCCCGAATGAGGAACGCATCGTGGATGCAATCGCGGCCCACCTAAAGGATGCCGCTGCTGACTGGTATGTAGCGCTGCACCAAGAGGACAGGCGAGAGCCGAGGGAGGTCGATGCATTCATGTGGGCGATGAAAGACCATTTCGAAGATACGAACACCAACAAGACAGCTCGAGCGTTTCTCCACACCTTCCGTCAGGGAACTAAGATGGTGCGTGAGTACACTGAGGAGTTCCACCAGCAGGCAGCCAAAATCAGAGGATGGCCGGATGGAGTGCTGGCCGAGCAGTACCGACTGGGACTAAACTCGGAGATCTGACGCACCGTCATGCGGGGCAGAGATCCAGAAACCCTGTGGGGGTGGATGAAAGAGGCCGCAGCCACCAAAACCCGCCTGCAGACCATCCGGCTGGACGACGTTGCTGCCTTAGGGAAGACTACACCGTCAGCCACCAACCCCCACAAGGGAAAGTCTGCGACCACTCCCCCGAAGCAGAAGGATGGCACCCGGGTACTCCGGATGAAGCAGGGGCTATGCCTAAAATGCGGAGAATCTGGCCACTTCGCAGCCGGCTGCCCGGGAACCTCATCGCCCCCGAGCACATCTAGAGGAGCCAAGAAAAAGTTCGAGACATCTACCCCGTAACTGGTGGCTAAACCCCGCGGGGCGAGGGTGCTCCAAGCTGCCCCGCTAGGCGAGGAGACAGAGTTATCTGAAGAGGAAGTCACCGTGGTGGCGGGAAACGAAAAGGACCTGCTGTGAACAGCGCTGAGCAGCAGGTCCCCAACTCCTAGGCGCTGAACCCGGTGAGCAAATCCTCTTCCCTCTTCTTTATGACTGTGACTCTAATGGACCCTGAGCTGCAAACCCATGTAAGAGTGCAGACTCTAGTTGACTCGGGGTGCGGGAGAGACATTATAAATCCCTCACTTGTAACGGGGTTGGGGTCCAAAGTGATAAAGCTAGCGGAACCCCTGATTTTCACCCAAATGGACGGCTCCACGATGAAAGGGCCTTGCAAATACGAGACTGTGCCTTTACGCATGGGGGTGGGGAAGCACTGGGAAGTGAGACCGTTTGTCGTGACTTCCACGGTGAGGTTCCCCCTGGTCCTAGGGAGCCCTTGGTTCTTTGATCATGACCCGCACATACTGTGGGAAGTAGGAGTGGTAAATTTTATCTCCCCTCACTGTGAAACTCATAATTGGAAGGACTTATGGGGTCCGCTTCCCCTCAGAGGCGCCTCCGTGCCAGTGGGACTGGTGGAGGTGGAGCGAAACGCTATTCCCCGAGAGTATTGGGACTTGTCAGCAGTGTTTGAGGAGGAGGAGGCAGATGAATTACCCCCCCATAGGAACTCTGACTGTGCCATAGAACTTTTGCCTAATCAGAAACTTCCCAAAGGGAAACTCTACTCCATGAGTCCAGCTGAAAAAGTGGAGTTGAGAAAGTTCATTGATAAGAACCTGGCACAGGGGTTTATTAGACCAGCGTCTTCACCTTGTGCCGCCCCAGTGTTGTTCCGGAAAAAGAAAGATGGGGGGTTGAGACTGTGCACGGACTACCGAGGCCTCGACACGGTCTCAGCCACCAATGCCATTGATCAAAGATTTGCTCGCAGCAGTGTGTGGGGGGGAATTTTCTCTAAACTGAATTTGAGATATGCATACTTTCGGGTGCGCATCCGGGAAGGGGACGAATACAAAACGGCCTTCAATACTCCTCTCGGTCAATTTGAACACCTAGTGATGCCGTTCGACTTACAAGGGGCCCCAGGGGTCTTTATGAACTTAATTAATGAGGTGTTGCATAAGCATTTGCTGTACTCCCCCAACAAACAATCTCACGTTAAATTGGTGCGTAAGGTGCTTCAGACATTGCATAAGCACAAGCTGTTTGCCAAACTCTCTAAATGTGAGTTCCACCAGTCAGAGATCTCGTTCCTGGGCTATCACATCTCCCAAAGAGGAATTGAGATGGACCCGGCCAAGGTACAAGATGTGGTGCGATGGGAACCCCCCAAGACAAGGAGGCAATTACAAGCATTCCTCGGGTTTGCGAATTTTTACAGATCATTTTTAGCAAATTTTGCCCAAGTAGCCCTGCCCCAACAGACCTTCTTAAGACTAAGGGGAAGGGTCCGGACAGTACTCGACCCGGGGCTAAGCTAACATGGACACCTGAGTGCCAAGAAGCGTTTGATCGGTTGAAAACGCTCTTCACCTCTGAGCCCGTTTTGGCACACCCGAATGAACTGAAAAAATTCATGGTACATGTTGACGCCTCTGATGTTGCCATGGGGGGGCATTCTGCAGGAGGGGGAGGATGGGAAATCACACCCCCTTGCCTATGTATCAAAAAAGTTTAATGACACTGAAAGAAACTGGTCCATGTGGGAGAAGGAAGCTGGTTCTATTAAGTTAGTCCTCTCAACATGGCGACACTGGTTGGAAGGGGCCCGGGTGCCGTTCAAGGTCTGGACGGATCACAAAAACCTCGAACTGTTGTGCTCACCGCAGAGCCTCAACGCAAAGCAGCTCCGCTGGGCTGATTTTTTTTCTAAATTTGATTTCACATTACACCATTTCCTGGGAAAGGTGAACTCCCTAGCTGACACTTTGTCCCACCTTCCCCAACACGACAGCAAGAGGGAGGAGGTACGAGACTCAGTGTTTACACCTTCCCAACTGGGCGGGGTGGTGGTGATGCGGAGCCAAGCCAAACAACCGCCTAACCCCCCCCTTCCTGGGAACAGAAACTCGCCTCGACTCTATCGGATGCTGATCGCGCCTCCTTGGAAAAGGAGGAGGGGATGACCCAGGATGGTCAGGGCTGCTGGTGGAAAAATGGAAAAGTTTTTGTGCCACTCGCTCTTCGAGGGGAAATCATGGAGTGGGCGCACGGAATGAAACTGGCGGGGCATACAGGATTTGTTAAGTCACTACAGCTCTTACAATTCCAGTTTTGGTGGCCGGGCATGAGAAAAGATCTCTCACTGTTTGTACAATCTTGTCAAATCTGTTTAATGAGTAAATCTCGTCCCGGGAAACCACCAGGGCTATTGCAGCCTCTACCAACCCCCAGCCGACCCTGGGAAGTCATATCTATGGACTTTATAACAGACCTACCCCCTAGTGGGGGGGAAATGGTGATTTGGGTAGTGGTGGATCTCTTTTCTAAGCAAGCTCACTTTGTGCCTTTTAAGTCCGTTCCGTCGGCAAAGAAACTGGCAAAGGCTTTTTTACACCACATTGTTAGATTCCATACCCTCCCTATCAAAGTGGTCTCTGATAGGGGTCCCAGTTCGTCTCGCACTTCTGGGGAGAGCTGATGGCGCTGCTGGGGGTGGAGAGGGTGGTAAGCAGTGCGTATCACCCAGAGATGGACGGCCAGACTGAGCGAGTTAACCAGACACTCGAGCAGTATCTCCGATGTTTTACTAATTTCCAGCAGGACGACTGGGAATCGTTGCTGCCTTTGGCGGAATTTTGCTACAATAACACGGGACTCCCCTTTCATGGCGGTTTATGGTTACGAGGCTCCTCCCCTGCCCTTTCTGGCACAACTGAACTTGCTGGCTGGAGAGGCTGGAGACTGGTGTAAGCAGCTGCAACTGGCATGGCCAATCTTACCCCGAACTTTGGAAGAGGCTAAATTGGCTTATAAGACCCAAACTGATAAAAAGAGAGACAAGGGGTGGATTCCCAAACAAGGAGACTTTGTGTATTTATCTACTCAAAATATAAAGGGTGTACAGCCCAGTTGTAAACTGGGCTGGAAATATGTTGGACCTTTTGAGGTTAAACGTGTGTTAAATGCTGTGACTGTTGAACTTAAGTTGCCAAAATCACTAAGAGCGGTTCATCCTGTGTTCCACCTCAGACTCTTACGCCGTTCACCTGCAGAGAATGAATGGAGGCCGAAACGACCGACGCCCCCCCGATGGTGGAGGGGAACCACACTACGAGGTGGTGCAGATCCTGGACTCAAAAATCTCACGAAACCGCTTGTACTACCTGATTGAATGGGTGGATTTCGGGCCTGAACAGAGGGAGTGGGTGAGGGAGAAACATGTTCACGCCCCCCAGTTGCTCAAGAGGTTTCACAAAACGTACCCCCACAAGCCAAAAAAGGAGAATTTATTATCGGAGGGTCAGAATGTCAGGTGACCCTGCCATGAGATAGATGGGAGGGGAGGAGGGCTGGATGGTCTGTAATTTTTCATCTCTGGAATGTGGGGAGGTGTGCAGGTTGCCAGGGCGATGGAGAAATTCACAGCCTGGATAATCTGCTGGTGCCCAAATGGCCTTGGTCTCTCGGGATTTGTTTTCTTATTATTTCCTCTGGGAAGACAGCTCAGACTGTTGGGTTATTTACCACTTTATGACTTTTGCACCTTTCTTCCTGCACGCGGGCTTGTAGGCCATTGGTAGACTAAAGTGGGGGCATGAACCAGGGGGTATAATAGTAGAAGCTTGCCTGTAGGTTTTTATCTCTGACAAGGAATTGTTAATGCACCTTTAGAACTGCTTTCAATAAACGCTATCCTCTTCATGAAGCCTGGTGTTTGACTGACTTTCTGAAGTGCCTGACAGTTATATACTGAGGTCAAGGCAGCATTATGAACAAGTAATTTCTTTATTCAGCTCAGAACACAACAACAATGACCATAGAATGATCCAACTATATACATTTTGAACTAGTGAGGCTACACACCCCTAGTACAGTAATGTCCAATCACATTTGCAATCTTAGGACCAATGGGATTTGTTCCTGCCAAAGGTCAGAGTCTTCCTGGATTGGTCTGTCTCACAACAGCGACCAATCCAACCGTAGGGCTTACAGTACTATGAGCTTATGGAGCTTATGACTGAGGCTCCGGATTAGTTACAAATACGTAACAGACTGTAAGGCTCAGCAAAAGAGCATCTGTTTCACTTGCAGAGGGTTCCAAGTTTACTCCCCAGCATCTATAGTTAAAGGGATCAGGTGATGGCAAAAACTTTAGCATAATACCCTGGAGAGCCCCTGCTTGTCAGATTGGACAATGCTGACCTAGAGAGATCGATGGCTTGTGTTATATTGTGGCAAGCTGTGAATTTGGTGAAGTTCCCTTATTCAACCGTTTAGTTATTTTTCCCCTGGTCCCGTAGGCAAAAAGCATGTGCTGTACTTTAGTTTCACTTTCACCTGTTGGGTGATGGCTGTTATTTTATGTTTCTAGCAGAGGCTTTGCTCTAATAAACCTGCAATCATCCTGGCATGGTGTACTAGTGAAATTACTTATGGAATTGTTACAGCTTGACTTGGGCAAAGCTGGATAGAATGGGGGAGGGACAAAAGTCCTACTACTACAGAGATGAAAACTACTGAAAGTCCTTGGAAGGAGGTCCAGAGTAAAGGTGAAAAGGCCTAAAATCAGTACAAATCCAGTGTAACAACACAACACACACAACCATTCAAGTCACATAGCCTGAAAATGGGCAGTCATTCCAATACAACAGGAAATGCTTACGACCCACCCATGGGTTCTGAGGACAGAAAACATGCTAATAATTTAGAATCTGCCAGCAGTGAGCATATGGACTAAGATTCTTGCAATAATCCTGAATCCATGGCTGAGGGCAGGTCATTTTTAAGTCTCTGCTAAAGTGTAGGAGAAGCTAATTCTAATTCCTAAACATGAAGTCTCAGATTACCAGTTGTCTATTAAAGGTGCATTTAAAGCATTCAGTTCATGGCAGAAGGCTACCACTAGCTCACAGTGGAATTTGTTTGCTGGTTCTCCCCCATTAGTTAACTGTCTTACGTTAGTGGGCTGGGGAGTGGTAACACTGCCTATTAAGACCTTGTGCTGAGCCTTGGTATTATGCGCTGGCCAACCTAGCAGTTTGAAAGCAAGAAATTGCAAGTAGATAAATAAGTACCGATACGGTGGGAAAGTAAAAGAGTTTTGTGCGCCAAGGCATTTAGTCATGCTGGCCACATTACTACAGAAACATCTTTGGACAGCGCTGACTATTCAGCTTGGAAACGGAGATGAGCACCGCAACCCTAGAGTCGGATTCAACTGGTTTTTGACAAGGGAACCTTTACCTTTTACTGGCTTTATACTTCTGCCCTCCAGGCTACAAGCTGTTAGTCTATGGAAAAGGAGTTAATTTTATGTATTTATTTATGTTATTTAAAGTCCGCCTTTTTCCCTGGAACTCAAGGTAGATTACACAGAGTGGGTTGACACACTCAACAAGATGGGACATTTGGTAAACAGTGAAATAGGATTTGGCCTGTAGAACCAACCAGAAATCTAAAAACAGAACTGAAGCAAAGCATCAGTACATTACCATGAGACATTAAATGATGCAGGATTACATGACAGGATCCATGAGTTCAGTCCATGAGGAATCATTTGAACCACTCCAAAGCACAACCCCTGCTTCCTACTTCTGCCTGCAGACACCTCAACAAGATGGCATGGTCCACTGTACCAAAAGCAGCAGATAAATCCAGTAGGAGCAACAAGGAGGCCAGATCTTTGTCTACATTTTGATAGAGGCTATCAACTAAAGCTAGCAGAGCTGTCTCCCTCCCACAGCCCAGTCTGAATGCAGACTGAAAAGGGTCTACAGTGGATGAGGTATCCAAAAAGACCCGGAACTGGTCTGCTACTGCTCTCTGAATTATTTTGTCTAGGAAGGGTAGATTAGCAACAGGGCAATAATCTGCTGCATTATTTTTCTATGGGGAATTTTTTTAGTAGCGAATGCATAAACTCCTCTAGGAATAAGGCCTGTCGTGGAAATAAATACAGCGAATTCTAGAAAGAGGCTCTGGTCGGGTGCCCTGGCTTTGGGCACTCAGTGTCAATTTCCTGTGGTGACCTCAGCAGGGTATAATGACACAGAGCTTACCATTTTCTCCAGGAAAACTGATCTCTGTCATCTGAAGAGTAGTTGTAATTCTGAGTGATTTCCAGCCCCCACCTGGACATAGGCAACAATGGTTCCCCAGGAGGAAATGGCTGGTTTGGAGGGTGGAGTCTATGGCATTATAGCTGTCTGAGCTCCCACCCCTCCTCAAACCTCATCTTCTCCAGGCTCCACTCCACAAATCTCCAGGAATTTCTCAACCTAGAGTTGGCAACCCTATCTCCTTCCCAGCCAGTCATCACCTTCATTTGCTCCTCTGCCATCAGTTTTCCATCTCCCCCCCCTCCCCTCAGCCTCTACCCTGCTCTGAAGCCCTGACTGGTACTTCATACTGGCTGTCATGGGGGGGCCATCTCAGCAGGGTATATGGACACAGAGTCTACCATTTTCTCCAGGGGAACTGAACTCTGCCATCTGGAGAGCAGTGGTAATTCTGAGTGATCTCCAGCCCTCACCTGGAGATTGGCAACAGTGGTTCCCCAAGAGGAAAAGTACATTCTTTCTCTGCAATGGGAAAGGAAGAAAGAAAGAAAGAAAGAAAGAAAGAAAGAAAGAAAGAAAGAAAGAAAGAAAGAAAGAAAGAATGAATGAAAGAAAGAAAGAAATAAAGAAAGAAAGAAAGAAAGGAAGGAAGGAAGGAAGGAAGGAAGGAAGGAAGGAAGGAAGGAAGGAAGGAAGGAAGGAAGGAAGGAAGGAAAAAGACGGGGATGGAGGGGGAGGGAGGATAAGGAACAAAGGAAGGAAGACAGAAAGAGAAAGGTATAAAGAATGAAAGAGGTGGAAAGAAAGGAGAGAAACAGAAACAAAGAAAACAAATAGATGAGGAGGGGGAGGAAGGGAGGGAGAGAGGAAGACAGAGAAAGAAACAAAGAAAGCAAATAGATGAGGAAGGGGGAGGAAGGAAGAGAGAGAGAGAGAAAGAGGAAGGAAGGGAGAAAGAGAGAGAGAGAAAGGTGAAAAGAAAGAAAAAGGTGGAAAGAAGGCAAATAGGGGAGGGAGGGAGAAACGGGAAAAGAGAGAGAGAAAGGAAGGAAGGAAGGAAGAAAAAGAAAGGAAGGAAGAGAAAGAGAGGGAGGGAACACATTTCACTTTAATTGGGGAGGGAGGAGAGAAAGAGGTGGAAAGAAAGAAAGAATGTGGAAAGAAAGCAAATAGATGGTGGGAGGGAGGGAAAAGTGGAAAGAAAGCAACTGTAACTTGAAATGTGTCCTCCAAGCCCCCCCATGCCCTCACGCTGTCTGGCTTGGCTTGTAGAAGAGATTTAAAGAGACAAATGCCTTCTCCAAGCCAACCAGCAGGGGAGGGAGGTTTGAGAATACATTTATTTATTTATTTATTATTAATTCAATTTGTACCCCACCCTCCCTGTGAGCAGGCTCAGGGCAGCTCACACAGTTGGTACAAAATACCAATAAAACCACATTAAATCACATTAAAACAATTCAGGTACAAATGAGTTATAAAATCATAGGTGCTAATTATCCATAATTAGTTAATTGAGATGGCATACTAAGAGTGTTGCAAGCAGACAATCCAGCCCATGGTCTTCTTGAGTCGCACAATGGTCTAGGCCAGATGTTAGGCTAAGGGCCAGGCTCGTTGATGGTGAAGATCAGGGCAGTTCCTAGTCGAAAGCCTGGTGGAAGAGCCCTGCGGAACTGTAAGAGGTCCCACAAGGCTCTGATCCCTTCCAGAAGCTCATTCCACCAGCAAGGAGCTGCCACTGAAAAGGCCCTTGTCCTGGTAGTGGTGAGCCTGGTGTCTTTGGGGTCCGGGGGGGGGGTCAATCAGTTCTGTGACCTCAACCGCAGTGCTCTCTGGGGTATATATGGGGAAAGGCAGTCACTCACGTATGTCGGACCCTGGCCATATAGGGCTTTAAAGGTAAGCACCAGCACCCTGAAGCGAATTTGGTATGTTATTGGCAGCCAGTGCAATGCCTTCAGCGCAGGCTGGATGTGCTCTCATATGGGTAGGCCCCTCGACAGCCTGGCTGCGGCATTTTGCACTAGCTGCAGCTTCCAAATTTGCAACAAGGGCAGCCCCATGTAGAGAGCATTACAGTAGTCTAGTCTCGAGGTGACAATCACATGGATCACTGTGGCCAGGTCATTGCGGTCAAGGAAGGGAGCCAACTGCCTAACAAGCCGAAGATGGTAGAAGGCCAATTTAGGAGTGGCTGCTACCTGGGCCTCCATTGTTAAAGAGGTATCCAGGAGCTCTCCCAAGCTCCTAACCTCCGGTGCTGGCACCAATGGTGTCACACAGGACCTCCGTCTTCGCCAGATTCAGCTTCAACTGACTCAGCCTGAGCCAACCAGCCATGGCTTGTAATGCCCAGTCCAAGTCTTCTGGTCTGGAGTCCGATTGGCCACCCAGCATCAGATAGAGCTGGGTGTCATCAGCATACTGGTGACATCCCAGCCCATACCTCCGGGCTACCTGAGCAAGGGGGCGCATATAGAATTTAAATAGCATCGGGGAAAGCACTGCCCCTTGAGGCACTCCACATTCCAGCGGGTGCCTCCTGGACTGCTGTTCCCCTAGTGCCACTTTTTGTCCCTGACCTTGAAGGAAAGAAGCAAGCCATTGCAAGGCAAGCCCTTGAATTCCTATGTCGGCAAGGCAGTGGAGCAGCAACTGATGGTCGACCGTGTCAAACGCAGCCAACAGGTCCAACAGCAGTAGTACTGCTGAACCGCCCCGCCTCCAGAGGTCATCAGTCAGAGCGACCACTGCCATCTCTGTCCCATGTCCCAGGTGAAAGCCGAACTGGAAGGGATCTAACATGGAGGTGTCATCCATAAAGCCCTGTAACTGTGTCGCCACCACCCTCTTGGAAACTCTAGGGGAAAATCAGCCATCCAGCAGGAGGTTGGTTTGACAGCCGCTGGCCCACCTCAGTAGCCAGCCAAGTAGGGCAAATTGGAGACCGGCTGATAATTCACCAATTCGGCTGGGTCCAGATATGATTTTTCTTAGGAGAGGGTGGACCATCACTTCCTTGAGTGCCCCCGGGAACAGCCCCTCAGAGAGGGACTTGTTGATAATTTCCCTTAGGGCACCTTAGAACCCTTCATGGCCAGCGCTGTTGGCTATCGGCATTTAAAGTTAAGCTTGCTTTCTTGCTCTGTTTCTCCCTTACCTCAAGCCTACCCAGGGAGGGGAACTCTGACTGGGGAAGGGAAGACCAATCAGGGAGGCATGACTCCCCTTCACTTCCCCAGCCAGGAGCCACACAATACGTGTGAAAGAGCTGCTTGCAGCTCCCGAGCCGCAGTTTGGTCACCCCTGGTCTACCCTCTAAAGCAGCCATTTTCTCCAGGGGAACTGATCTCTGTCATCTGGAGATCAATTGTAACAGTGGGAGATCTCCAGGTCCCACCTGGAGATTGGCAACTCTAGGGGAAAATCAGCCATCCAGCAGGAGGTTGGTTTGACAGCCGCTGGCCCACCTCAGTAGCCAGCCAACTATGGTGGAGCCAAGCAGGAGAGAGAGCCATTTTCGCAGTTTATTCTGACAGGTAAGTGGCCAGGCTGGCATTGGGTGGGGGAGAGGAGCAGACCTAGCACCCGGAACGGGCACTAAACAAACAATAGTGCCTCAAAAAACAGTGGCATGCATTACAGCCACTCCAGAACAATACTCCAGAACTGAAAACATGGAATTCCCACCCTTTTATTAACCCATTCCAGGTCAAAAAGCCTCTGGAACAATATTTTGGAAATCAGTACATGGAAATGTTGTGCACTCATTAACCCTTTCAAGGTTGAAATGCCCCTGGAAAGAGGGGTGGGGGGCGTGTTTCATAGTTGAGTGGATGCATTTCTACCTGAGTGTAATTTTCAGGAGTCATGCTGGGTAGGTGTTGCTCACTCTTTTTGTCTTTCTGCTATGGGGTTCCACAGACGATTGTACCTGCTTGCATTAGTACCACATTCAAACAAATATTTAGGGCTACCTCCACCTATTGGTTAAATTATTAGATCACTTTGCTATAACTTCAGCTGATTTCTCAGTGACAGTTACTTTGTACTTGTAATGTACCCAAGCCGACCATGTGCTCTGACCGGTTCTAACTGGTCCACCATGCAGGACAAAAGACTGAGGGTCTCCAATCAGGGAACTAGGATTCGAGAGGTTAATGCAATTACTGTAAATAGACCACTCATGGGTGTTTGGGGTGTGTGGGGTGTGGTTTCCTTAGGGAATATAAGCCGGTCTGCTAGCCGACTACTTTTCTTGTTCTTGATCTAATAACGTATGTGAGACCTGAAGTCACTCGTCAGTTCCAGTACTTTTCACTGGTGACGAAGGTGGGATGCTACCTCCCATGAACAGAGACCCCACATCAAGCATTGCATCAAGGCCAACGAGGAGAACCCTTCACGCCACCTCTCCAGTTGCCGCTTCCAGCACCGCTCCTAGACCCGAACGTCGCATCGCTAACCCTGAGAGCAGCACGGCATCGCTCCTAGTCCACTGCCACCGCTTCTGAGGCTTCATGTGGAACCCATAAGATGGCTGCTGCCTCCGAGAGCCTCCCTGCCTTCGACATCTCCCAACCTACCCAATGGGAGACTTGGCTGGAGACCCTGGAGTGCCACTTCACCATACACAATGTCACGGAGCCGGGTAAGGAAAAGGTGTACTGTGGAATGGCAGCACATCTCCTGCTGAAGGACTTAATACATCCACAGCTGCCCAAAGACGAGTCCTACGCCATGCTGGTCAAAGCACTGACCGACCACCTGGCCCCTAAGCCCACAAAATTTGTGGAAAGGATGGATTTTTTTGCGAAGGTCCAGGGTCTGGATGAAACCGCCTCTGATTTCTTTGCGGCTCTGTGCCAGGCTGCCACGAGGTGTTTGTTCCCTGATTTGGCAGATGCACTGCTAAACCAGTTCCTCGTGGGATTACAGGACCCCAAGTTGTGGAGGAAGCTGGTTAGCCAAAATGACCTGGATCTCGACAAGGCGATCTGGAAGGCTATGGCATACGAGAAGGCCCACCGAGACTGCCACACCAAGGCGGTCCATCGCACACAAGCAATGGTTGGGTCCGACATCTCTGACAATGAGGAGGTCCTACAGTTCTGACGCCACCCGGCCCAGCACTCCCAATGCCCCACCTCCGCACCCTGTGCCAGCTGCGGTGAACCCCATGAGCGCTGGTCTTGTAGATTCCGGGACGCCGTCTGCCGTACCTGCCACAAGACAGGCCACATCGCCAAGGTTTGCCGCTCAAAGGGACAATGCCAGCAAACAACGGCACAGCTTGACTCATTGGATCTCCACACCGTTTTGGTCCACCACCAACAAAAGGTATGTAACTTGCCCCTAGACGGCCAAGACAAGGTGCATGTGACGGTCCTTATCGAGGGGTCCCCCTGTCCCATGGAAATTGACTCCAGCTCATCATTTTCCATAACCTTGGCTGAAACCCTCCGTTCCTTGTGCCCTAACGGGGGACCCCATCTGCACAAGCCACAGGGTCTCACACTGCAGGACTTCAATAAGAACCCTCCGGTGGTCCGTGACTGGGGCAAGTTCTGGGTCCAGTTTAAGGGGTTCCCGGGACTCCTCGACTTGTTGGTGGTGGAAGGGCACCTCACTAGTTTGTTGGGCCTCTCCTGGTTCGCGCCCCTGGGCCTCAAAATATCAGGGATCAACCAGATCTGGATGACGGATTTGGAAGTGGTCTGCAGAGAGTTTCCAAAGCTGTTTGACAGGACTCTGGGGAGGTACACCGGGGACCCCATCTCTCTGGACCTTGACCCAGCAATACGGCCCATTCACATTAAGGCACGGCTCCCCCCCTTAGTGATGAGAGCAAAAATAGAGGCCGAGCTTGACCACCTTGTCGAGCAAGGGGTGCTGGAACCAGTAACGTCTGTGCACTGGGAGATCCCCATTGTCACGCTGGTTAAACTGAACAGTGATGTGAGGATATGTGCCAATTACAAGTGAACTATCAACAAAGCCCTGCAAGACCATGCTTACCTGATCCCGGTGGTAAGCCATGTATTGGCCTCCCTAGCGGGGGCCAAGGTCATTGGTAAGCTGGATCTGGCGCAGGCTTACCAGCAACTGCTGGTGGATGCGGCCGCTGCCGAGGTGCAGACAGTCACCATGCACAAAGGGGCGTTCCAAGTAACGAGATTGCAGTTTGGGATTTTCCAATCATTTATGGATTCCCTTCTTAAAGGCATTCCAGGAGTACAACCCTTTTTAGATGATGTGATCGTCAGGGCAGTGGACTCCACAATTTTTGCGGACCAGCTCCGACAAGTGCGCCAGAGGTTTGACTCCGCCGGTCTCAAGGTGAAGAAAGAAAAATGACTTCTAGAGGTGCCCTGCATTGAATTTCTGGGGTTTGTGGTGGATGCTCAGGGAATCCACCCCATGGACGATAAAGTGAGGGTGATCACACGTGCTCCCCCCCTTCCAAGGTGGAACTGCAGGCTTTCTTGGGCCTGCTCAACTTCTACCATGTGTTCCTGCCCTTGAAAGCTGCAGTAGCGGAACCGCTTCACCACCTACTGGATAAAGAGGCAACCTGGGCCTGGGGACCCAAGCACGCGGCGGCCTTTCAAGGGGTCAAGGACTTGCTCACCTCAAACTCTGTCCTGCACCATTTCAATTAGATGCTCCTGGTGGTCCTCGCTTGTGACGCCTCCCCCTACGGGGTTGGGGTGGTCCTGGGCCATCAGCTGTGGGATGGCTGGGAGGTCCCGGTTGCTTATTATTCACAGACTTTGTCTTCTGCAGAGTGCAACTACATGCAGATAGACAAAGAGGCATTGGTGATAGTGGCTGGGGACAAAAAATTCCACCACTACCTCTACGGTAGGCCCTTCACAGTATTGATGGATCATAAGCCTCTCCTGGCTCCGGACCACCAGACGCCCCAAATGGTCTCCCCCCAGGTCCTCAGGTGGTCCATCTTCCTGGCAGGGTACACCTACACCCTCCTACATCACCCCGGGAAAGCCATGGGCCACGCAGATGCCCTCAGCCGCCTGTCACTGCCAGTGACGGACCCCGACCCTGCTCCCGCCCACACAGTTGCCCTGTTGGAGTCGCTTCCCAACTGCCCAGTCCACGTGAGGGAGGTGGCCCACCTCACAGCCCAGGACAAGGTCCTCTGTTGGGTCCTGGACTGGGTGGGGAGGGGGTGGCCTTTGGCCAAAGAAAGCCCAGAGTTTACACCATTCCTCACAAGAAAGGATGAACTGTTAGCATATAAAGGGTGCTTGATGTGGGGAGGTTGGGTGGTGATACCGGGCCTGCTCCAGCAGCGCATCTTAGAGGCTCTGCACAAGCACCATCCAGGGGTCTTAAAAATGAAGGCGTTGGTGAGGAGCTACGTCTGGTGGCCAGGCCTTGATCGGGACATCGAAGAGAAGGTAAAGCAATGCCAGCCCTGCCAAGCCTCTTGCCCCGACCCACCCAGAGCACCAGAGAGAGCTTGGGAGTTCTCCCACCGCCCCTGGTTGCGACTTCACATGGATTTCGTGGGGCCATTCCAGGGGCAACTGTTTTTCATTCTTGTGGACTCTTACAATAAGTGACTGCAGGTCTTGCCTGTCTCTGTAACATCATCAAGGGCGGCTATCAAAGCGATGTGGCAGATCTTCAGCACCCAGGGCCTCCCAGACACCCTAGTGATGGACAATGGGACAGCCTTCATGTCTGGGGAGTTCCAAGAATTCACCATTACAGGATCCGTCACTTGGAGAAACGACGGCTGAGGGGTGACAGGATTGAGGTTTATAAGATTATGCATGGAATTGAGCAGGTTGAGAAAGAAGTACTTTTCTCCCTTTCTCACAATACAAGAACTCATGGGAACTCCATGAAATTGCTGAGCAGTCGGGTTAGAACAGATAAAAGGAAGTACTTCTTCACCCAAAGAGTGATTAACATATGGAATTCACTGCCACAGGAAGTGGTGGCAGCTACAAGCATGGACAGTTTCAAGAGGGAATTAGATAAACATATGGAGCAGAAGTCCATCACTGGCTATTAGCCACAGGGTATAGATAGGAACTCTCAGTCTGGGGTAGGTGATGCACTCTATTCTTGGTGCTGTGGGGGGCAGCAGTGGGAGGGCTTCTAGTGTCCTGGTCCCACTGCTGGACCTCCTGATAGCACCTGGTATTTTTGGCCGCTGTGGGACAGAATGTTGGACTAGATGGGCCATTGGCCTGATTCAACATTGGCTTCTCTTATGTTCTTATGTTCTTATGTCCACTCAGCCCCATTCCTCCCCACCACCAACGGGTTGGACTCCATCGATTGGGACTACAAGTTGGCCTCTTTCCTTTTCGGCTAAAGAACAACGTCACACTCCACAATGGGCTGGAGCCCGGCCAAGCTGCTGATGGGCAGACGCCTCACATCAAGGCTGGACCGGCTCCATCCAGACTGAGCACCTGAGTGTGAGCCGGCCATCGAAACTCCAGAAGCCTCCTGAGGGTTTTTCCCTGAAGATCCCGTTTATGCATGGAACTTCACCAGAGGGCCCCCTTGGATTCCAGCAAGAGTAGCAAGAGTTCGAGGGCCCCGCTCCTATGAGGTCTCCAGTGATGATGGACAAACACTACACCGCCACATTGACCAGCTTCACAGACGAACCCTGCTGGTGGAGCCGGAAGACTTCGCAGAACCAGACACGCTTGAGGCCACCGATCTGGTAACCACACCAGGCCCATTGGAGGAACCATGCAGCCCAGCCATCGCTAGTCAGCCTCCGGACCCTGCAGGGCCAATCCAGGGGCCCATCAGCACATAGCCTGTGGACAGCACTCTGCTGAGAACGGCAGCGACGGCTCCAGCTTCAGCGACGTCGGAACTCCACTGCTCAACCCGAAAGCTCAAACCGCACCCATACCTGAAGGACTTTATTTGCAGGTATCTAGTTTCAGACCAAGGGGGGAGGTGTGTAATATACCCAAGCCGACCATGTGCTCCGACTGGTTCTAACTGGTCCACCATGCAGCCAAGCGAAGTGCCTGAGCTTGGACCTTGAGGACAAAAGACCCTCGGCTCCTGAGTCCCCTCCAATCAGGGAACTAGGATCCGAGAGGTTAATGCAATTACTGTAAATAGACCACTCATGGCTGTTTGGGATGTGTGGGGTGTGGTTTCCTTAGGGAATATAAGTCGATCTGCGAGCCAACTACTTTGTCTTGTTCACGATCTAATAAAGTATGTGAGAGCTGAAATCACTTGTCAGTCTCAGTACTTTTCACTATTAGTGATTTTAAATGTTATTATAGTGGGCCTTGGATTTTGGGAACTCTTAACCTTGCTATGGAGTCATAATACAGAATATTAAACATGGCCTTTTCTTCTAAGAATGAATAGTATTTCTACTAATATGCCACATATGTGGATTTTTGGTAGCATGCAAATTGATTTGAAAGACACGGGATTACTCAGATAACTATTCTTTACTCAGGTAGCTATTTTTTAAACAAGCACCCCGCCACCGCAAAAATTAAAGACACTTGAATGAAGAGGACTTAAAGTCATTTTCTTTCTCTCTGTTACTCAGAGGAAAAAGATTACAAACTAGAGGAGGGTATGGATTTTTTCTCCTGTTAAGGCTCCGAGGTGTTCCACAGGCATTTTGGCTAGGAATGGGTTAATAACTGCAAGGTATTTCTGCATTTGGACTTCCAAAATATTCTTCTGGAGTGCCTTTAACACACCCTACTGTTTCTTGTAGGACTGTTGTTTGCTTAAAGGACGTTCCAGCCCGTTCTGGGCTGTTCCGGAGGCATTTTGGCCCAGAATGAGTTAATCAGTACACAATATTTCTCTGTTTGGATATCCAAAATATTGTTCTAGAGTGTCTTTAATGCATCCCATGGTTTCTTGCGGAACTGTTGTTTGTTTAATGCCCATTCTGGCCTGTTCTGAGGTCTTCTGGGGGCATTTCAGCACAGAATAGGTTAATAAGTGCACAATATCTCTACATTTGGATTTCCAAAATATTCTTCTGGAGTGTTTAGTGCCCATTCCGGGCTGTTCTGGGGTGTTCCAGAGGCTTTTTGGCCTGGAACGGGTTAATAAAAGGGTGGGAGTTCCGTGTTTTCATTTCTGGGATATTGTTCTGGAGTGGCTGTAATGTATGCCACTGTTTTTGGTGGCAGTATTGTTTATTCAGTGCCCGTTCTGGGGTGTTCCGGAGGCTTTTTGGCCTGGAACGGGTTAATAAAAGGGTGGGAGTGCCGTGTTTTCACTTCTGAAGTATTGTTCTGGAGTGGCTGTAATGCATGCCACTGTTTTTTGCGGCACTATAGTTTGTTTAGTGTCCGTTCCGGGCCGTTCTGGGGTGTTCCGGAGGCTTTTTGGCCTGGAATGGGTTAATAAAAGGGTGGGAGTTCTGTGTTTTCACTTCTGGAATATTGTTCTGGAGTGGCTGTAATGCATGCCACTGTTTTTTGAGGCACTATTGTTTGTTTAGTGCCCGTTCTGGGCCGCTCCGGAGGCTTTTTGGCCTGGAACGGGTTAATAAAAGGGTGGGAGTCCCGCGTTTTCACTTCTGGAGTATTGTTCTGGAATGACTGTAATGCATGCCACTGTTTTTTGCGGCACTATTGTTTGTTTAGTGCCCGTTCCGGGCCGTTCCAGGGTGTTCCAGAGGCTTTTTGGCCTGGAATGGGTTAATAAAAGGGTGGGAGTCCCATGTTTTCACTTCTGGAATATTGTTCTGGAGTGGCTGTAATGCATGCCACTGTTTTTTGCGGCACTATTGTTTGTTTAGTGCCTGTTCCGGGCCGTTCTGGGCTGTTCTGGAGGGTTTTTGGCCTGGAAAGGGTTAATAAAAGGGTGGGAGTGCCGTGTTTTCACTTCTGAAGTATTGTTCTGGAGTGGCTGTAATGCATGCCACTGTTTTTGTGGCACTGCTGTTTGTTTAGTGCCCGTTCCGGACCGTTCCGGGGTGTTCCGGAGGCTTTTTGGCCTGGAATGGGTTAATAAAAGGGTGGGAGTCCCGTGTTTTCACTTCTGGAGTATTGTTCTGGAGTTACTGTAATGAATGCCAGTGTTTTTTGCGGCACTATTGTTTGTTTAGTGCCCATTCTGGGCCGTTCCGGGCCGTTCCGGCTTTTACCCTGTCCCCAAACCAGTAGAACAAAGAGTGGAATCCTCCACTGAAGTCAGCAGTCTGATACATGGACCATGAGGCAAGGCTGGAGTACTGAAGTTATTCCTCTGACTGGGTTCACATTTTCAATGGAGAGTATTATTAACAAGTAATTATTATTACCAAGTGATGCTCTGTATTCTTGGTGTTTGGGGGCAACAGTGTGTCCTGACCTTCTAGTGTCCTGGCCCCAGTGGTGGACCTCTTGATGGCCCCCAGTATTTTTGGCCACTGTGTGACAGAGTGTTAAACTAGATGGGCCTGATCCAACATAGGCTTCTCTTATGTTCTTACATTCTTAACTTGAAAGGAAAAAGATCTGAGCACCACAAACACTTTAATACAAGTGCTGGTTGTCACCTTAACACTACTGTGGATGCTTTAGAAATATTCAGATCCAACTACTATGATGCACTTGACTTGCAAGCTGCTTGTAAACAGCATTTAAAAATGACAAGTGGTATAAACTGCAGCTGCGAGAGTTTTAACTGGAGCTTGTTGTTCAGAGCATATAGCTCCAGTACTGTTCCATCTTAATTGGTTATTTGTTTGTTTCTAGGGTCCATTCATTTGGGAAGAGACTCAAAGGCTGAGCATCAGCTTGGCATGAATAAGTTCCCAGGTTAAGATCATAAGAAGTGCCCTGCTGGATCAGACCAATGGTCCACCTAGTCCAGCACCCTGTCTCATACAGTGGCCAACCAATTCCTCTGGACAGCCAACAACAGTGCAATAGAGGCTGAGGGCTTCCCCTGATATTACCTCCTGGCTCTGGGATTCAGAGGATTAGTGCCTCTGAATGTGGAGGTTCTCTTCGATCACCATTTTAAAACTGTTTATTCCTGTGGCCATCACTACATCCTCTGGCAGCAAATTCTACATTTTAATCACTCTCTGTGTGAAGTGGTATTTCCTTTTGTCTGTCCTGAACCTACTGCCCATCAGCTTCATTAGATGCCCTCAAATTCTAGTATTTTGGGAGAGGCAGAAAGAGCTGTCTTTGTCAACTCTGTCCACCCCATGCATAATTTTATAAACCACTATCACGTCCCCCTTAGTCATCTCTTTTCTAAACTGAAATGTCCCAGACTCTTCAGCCTTTCCTCATATGGAAGTTGCTCCAACCCCCTAATCACAGTTTGGCCCTATTATAGAAGTACATATGCTATACCATGAGGTTCTGTGAGGTGGGTGATCAGACCTGCTTTTACTGTGCTGACCAGTTCCTTTATAAAAAATATAGTCTCTTCGGGGTTTGTTTATACTTCATAGATCTGTTGAGGACCACTGCTGGGTATATTTGCTTTTTGTTGTTACGAGTCAGGCACCATTGCTTGTCCGCTTCAAAACAGAACAGTATTTTTAGAAAACACAACAAGGGGATGAAACATATATACAGAAGATAATTTGTTTCTTTTCAGACTTGAACTTTTGGCTTTGCTTACATTTAGGCAGTATATTTGTTACTTTCCAGTTTCACATAGGTGTTAAACAGTTCACTAAACACCCTAATAAGTACACCCTCCTGTACTTCTTCATGGTTAACCTTTGGTTTTGGCTTTCTGGCCCCTTTTGAGCCCAACTGGCCACCAACCAGCTGTCCTGACTCAGTCAGACCGTTCCTTAGCCCTCTCTTAACCACCTCTCCCAGTGCCTTTAGAAGTAATGTATTTGATGTTTGTGACCGCTTATGCGTTCATAAAAGCTCCTTAATATTATAATATTAGATCGTTCATATCTTTATATTTCTCTCTTATCCAATTCAATAAAAATAATTCTTATCGAAAAGGTACTGAGATCTGCAAAACTGTCTGTATAAAAGTATGCACCATAACCCAAAACTTACGCACTATATCACATGTCCACCACATATGATAAAATGTACTCACGTTTTTTACAATTCCAACAATTATTTGACATATTTTTATACATTTTAACTAATCTGTCTAATGTTAAATACCATCTGTAGAACATCTTATACAGATTCTCTTTAAATGCAACTGATTTAGTTATTTTCACATTCACTTTCCATAGTTTGCTCCACTGTGTAAGATCAATATTATAACCCAAATTTTGCATCCATTTCACCAAACAGTCTTTAACCACTTCATTGTCCATTTGAATTTGCATTAAAAATACATAAATTTCCTTGATCGACTTATCATTAGATGTAAACAACTTCTCAAATATACTTTGTTCAGAATAAAAACCAACTTTTTAATCTTTAGCATATCTAGATTCAATCTGAGCTCTTGTCCACCAGTCCATACTAATCCCCTGCTTTATTAATTCTTCCTTTGTTTTCAAAAGCCCTTTGTCATCATCTAAGATATCTTTATATCTAGAAATTCTATCTGAGGGGATGAAACTTGGTTGTGAGAAGGCTTCCAGGGGTGAGACCCATCTTGGAATTTTAGATTATACTAAAGGTAAGATTTTTCCCCAAGTTGTTAATAGGCATTTTCTTATCAGATGATTTTAAAAGTATTTATGTCCTGCTGCTTTGCCATATCAAGCAAAGGCATGCCACCCTAACTTTAAATCATGTCCCTTTAGAGCTAAATGTCTTTGATTATCCAATAGAATCCAGTCTCTCATCCCTACCAGGCAGGCTGCTCTATAATATATCTTCCAATCCGGTAGAGCAAAACCCACATTTTTAAAGTCTTGTAATGCCAGTTTGGTGTAGTGGTTAAGTGTGCGGACTCTAATCTGGGAGAACTGGGTTTGATTCCCCACTCCTCCACTTGCACCTGGCTGGATGACCTTGGGCAAGCCATAGTTCTGATAAGAGCTGTTCTTGAAAAAAGAGCAGTTTCTGTCAAGAGCTCTCTCAGTCCCACCTACCTCACAGGGTGTCTGTTGTGGGGAGGGGAAGGAAAAGGAGTTTGTAAGCCACTCTGAGACACCTTTGGGTAGTGAAGGGTGGGGTATAAATCCAATCTCTTCTCTTCTTCTTCTTTCAACTTGATTCTTGGCTTTTTCCCTTGCCAAATAAATTTAGACATTTCTTTATTCATATCTTTTATAAAGAATGATTAATACAAACAGGGATAGTCTGGAATAAGAAAATATGTTGCAATATATTCATTTTCACAGCTGCAATCCTTCCCATCAGGGATAAATGGAGATCTTTCCATCTTTCCAAATCTTTCTTAATTTCTTGGAGCAATTTCAAATAATTGTCCTTCACCAAAGAACTACACTTTGGGGTTTTTTGTAAAAAGAATTTATTAACAGGATATTTTAACATGTTCCATAATTAAAAACAGTTCTTAACATATCCTTTTCCACACCTTTCTTCCCCCCCCCAGCTTCCAACGATGTTCCGCCCCATTATTATTTCAGTCAATATTCTCTTACATTAAACACTTATTCAATAATCAAATCTTCATTTTAAACATTTTCTTTTTCTATTTCTCTCTCTTACGTAACATTTTAAATACAATCCATTTCTTACTATACTTCTGATCTTAATAGTTATCAAAGCACAGTAACTTATTTTTAACATCCCAGTTCAGTTCTAAGTAGTCTTTAAAGTCTTTCCAATCTGCTGAAAATTCTTGAACTTCTTTTCCATTAAGTTTTTTTGTCAATTTGTCCATTTCTACCATAAAAATCATCTTCTTTATCCATTCCCATTTATCTGGTATCTTCTACTGCTTCCAAAATTGAGCATATATCATTCTCACTATTGAAGTCAAATACCAAAACAAAATTCTCTTTGTCACGTTAACTTCCTCCATTTTGAGACCTAAAAGTAACATTTCTGGCTCTTTTTTCAAAGTACATTTCAGGATCTTCTGGATTTCATTATGAATCTCAGTCCAAAAAGCAGCCGCTTTTTCACACGTCCACCACATGTGGTAAAATGAGCCCTCTTTCTTTTTACATTTCCAACTTTTGTTAGACATGTTCTCATTCATATTAGCAATTTTTTTTGGTGTCATATACCATCTGTACATCATTTTATAACAATTTTCTTTCACATTAACACGTTGAAATTTTAATTGATTTTTTCCACAAACACTCCCATGATGACATGTCTATCTCTCTATTTATATTTATAGCTCATTTCACCATCTGCTCTTTTACAATCTCATTCTCTGTATGCCATTTTAACAAAATTTTATAAATTTTTGAAATCATTTTTTTACCTTTTTCTACCCATACCATTTCTATTTTGTTATTTTCTTTCCTGAAACTATACCTCTTTTTATCCGTCTTAAACAAATCATAGATCTGCCTATAGTTTAACCAATCATATTCAAATTCCAGTTCTTCCCTAGCTTTCATCGCGAAACTACTCCCCTCAGCCTTCAGAATGTCTCTGTAAGGTATTCAGTCTTCTCCTTTATGCCTTGAAAGTGGTTTGATTACTTCTGCCGGAACTATCCATAAAGGTCTTAGTTCAAAAAAAAAATCTTTTATATCTCATCCAAGTCATGAATAGTGATCTTCTTATAAAGTGGTGTTTAAAAAGGTTATCCGCTTTGGATTTTTCATACCATAAATAGGCGTGCCATCCAAATTTGCGATCATGCCCTTCTAACGCCAACATTTTTCTATTGTCCAAGTTAATCTATTGTTCAAGCCAAGCCAAACACACCGCATCATGATACAGTCTAAAATTGGGGAGTTGTAGACCTCCCCTTTAAGAACATAAGAACATAAGAGAAGCCAATGTTGAATCAGGCCAATGGCCCATCTAGTCCAACACTCTGTCATACAGCGGCCAAAATATACCAGGTGCCATCAGGAGGTCCAGCAGTGGAGCCAGGACACTAGAAGCCCTCCCATTGCTGCCCCCTCCAACACCAATAATAGAGTGCATCACCTGCCCCAGACTGAGAGTTCCCATCTATACCCTGTGGCTAATAGCCACTGATGGACTTCTGCTCCATATGTTTATCTAATTCCCTCTTGAAACTCTCCATGCTTGTAGCTGCCACCACCTCCTGTGGCAGTGAATTCCATATGTTAATCACTCTTTGGGTGAAGAAGTACTTCCTTTTATCTGTTCTAACCCGACTGCTCAGCAATTTCATGGAGTGCCCACGAGTTCTTGTATTGTGAGAAAGGGAGAAAAGTACTTCTTTCTCAAGCTGCTCAATCCCATTCATAATCTTATAAACCTCAATCATGTCACCCCTCAGCCATCGTTTCTCCAAGCTAAAGAGCCCCAAGCATTTTAACCTTTCTTCATAGGGAAGGTGTTCCAACCCTTTTATCATTCTAGTTGCCCTTCTCTGCACTTTTTCCAATGCTATCTTGCTTTCTTTTGCATCACATAAGATCATTTTAATCCTAGGTTTCTTTCCAGACCAAACAAACTTTGAAATCTTCTTCTGCCATAAATTCAACACTTTACAGTCTTTTACAATAGGAATTGTCTGGAATAAAAATAACAAACGAGGTAAAATGTTCATTTTAACTACCGAAATTCTTCCCAGAATTGACAAGTTCAAAGTATTCCACTTCTTTATATCCTGTTGAATTTTAGCCCAGGTCTTCTCATAGTTGTTTTTAAAAAGATCAATATTTTTCATTGTGAGCTCAATTCCCAAGTACTTGGTTTTTTTCACCACTTCACATTGAACTTTTTCTTGCAATTCCAATTGTTTTTCTTTTCTCATATTTTTGCAAAGCATCTTTGTTTTAATCCTATTCACCTAAAATCCAGCCAAATCTCCAAATTCTATAATCTTTTCCATCAATAACGGTACATTGGTTACTGGATCTTCAATCACAAACATTACACCATCTGCAAAAGTCCTATACTTATACATGAAACCTCCAACTGAAAGTCCTTTTATGTCTTTATCTTCTCTTATTGTCCCCAGCATCACTTCCAAAATCCATATGAATAGTAAAGGAGATAACGGACATCCTTGTCTAGTCCCTTTTTGAACTTTAAAGTGATCCGTCATCTCTTTATTTACATTCAGTGATGCTTTCTGTTCAGAGTATATCGCCCTAATCATATTTGAGAAGGGCTGACCAATGTCCATTCTTTCAATCACTTGAAACATAAACTCCCAGTTTAAATTGTCAAAGGCTTTTTCAGCATCCACGAATAGAAAAGCAACCTCTTTTTCTGGATGTTTATCATAATATTCAATAGCATCAATCACCATCCTTAAATTGTCTCTGATTTGTCTGTTTGGTAAAAAAACGGCTTGTTCTTCCGTTATGACGTCTTTCAGATAATTCTTCAATCTCTCCGCAATTACTTTGGCAAACAATTTATAGCCATTATTAAGTAACAAAATTGGTCTATAATTCTTTTTTTAATTATTAACAGGATCTATTAACACTTTCCATAATTCATAATAATACTTGATACATCCTTTTTTACTTTACCCTTCCCCCTCCCCTGACTTCCAACGATGCTCCACCCCCATTATTGTTTCAGTCAATATTTTCTAACAATACACACTTGGCCAATAATCAGTTCTTCATTTCTAACATTTTCATTTTCTATATTTCATTCTTAGGTAACATTCTGAATAAAATCCATTACTTTCTAGTCTTCTAATCTTAATAATTATCAAAGCACAGTAACTTATTTTTAACATCCCAGTTCAGTTCTAAGTAATCTTTAAAGTCTTTCCAATCTGCTAAAAATTCTTCATCTTCTTTTCCGTTAAGTTTCTTTGTCAATTTGTCAATTTCTACCATAAAAAGCATCTTCTTTATCCAATCCCATTTTTCCGGTATCTTCTCTTGTTTCCAAAATTGAGCAAATGTCATTCTTGCAGTTGTAATCAAATACCATAACAATGTTGTCTTTGTCACGTTAATTTCTTCCATTTTAAGACCTAAAAGTAACATTTCTGGCTCTTTTTTCAAAGTACATTTCAGGATCTTCTGAATTTCAATATGGATCTCAGTCCAATAAGCTACCGCTTTTTCACACATCCACCACATATGATAAACTGAGCCTTCTTTTTTTATATACTTCCAACATTTGTTAGACATGTTCTCATTCATATTAGCAATTTTTTTGGTGTCATATACCATCTATACATCGTTTTGTAACAATTTTCTTTCACATTAACACATGTTGAAATTTTGGCCGAGGACAGACTGGCAATTTGCCCCGGTAGCCAGTCGCGGCAAAAAAAACCCAGATTAAACTATACCGGGTTTTCCCGTCCACACAGCGGGGGCCGCTGCCGGAAGATACGGGATGGAGGCGCGCGGGAGCGTTCAGACTGCCGCACCGGAGGTGTGCTATATTTGCCGTTTCCTCATTAATTCGGCTGTGTATTCGGCTCATCTTTGGAGACACTCTCTGAGGTGCAGCTGCCAGCACTACAGCGCTGGAAGCATGCCTCAACCCCCTAATCATCTTGATTGCCCTCCTTTGTACCTTTTCCAGCTCTGCAATGCCCTTTTGGAGATACGGTGGCCAGAACTGTACACAGTATTCCAAATGAGGCCACAACATACACAGGGGTATTACAATATTGGCCTTTTTATTCTCAATCCCTTTCCTAATAATCCCTGACACAGAGTTTGCCTTTTTCACCACTGCAGCACACTTGGTTGACACTTTCATGGAGCTATCCGTTATGAACCCAAGTTCTTTTCCCCTCTCAGTCTCAGCAGACCCCATTAGCTTATACTTGAAGTTGGGATTTTTTGCCCAATGTGCATCACCTTACACTTGCCAACATTGAACTTCATTTGCCACATTGTCGCCCACTCACCCAGTTTGTGGAGATCCTCTTGGAGCTCTTCAAAGTCAGCCTTGGTTTTCACCATCTTGAATAATTTGGTGTCATCTGCAAACTTGGCCACTACACTACTCACCCCTATTTCCAGATCACTGATGAATATATTAAATACTACTGACCCCAATACCAATCCTTTTGGGACCCACTGCTTACTTCTCTCCATTGTGAGAACTGTCCACTGAATCCTACTCTTTGCTTTCTGTCATTTAACCAGTCTTTAATCCATAAGAGAACTGGTCCTCTTATCCCATGACTGCTAAATTTACTCAGGAGTCTTTGGTGGGGTACCTTGTCAAAAGCCTTTTGACAGTCCAGATATATTAGTTGCTGTAGATTTTCTGGGCTGTATGGCCATGGTCTTGGCATTGTAATACCTGATGTTTCACCAGGAGTTGTGACTGGCATCCTCAGAGGTATCACACTGAAAGATGGAGTACTCTCTATGTCAATGTGAGAAGAAAAATTGAGTCATTTAAACCCCTGCTTTCTGTTCCCCATGAAAAGCTGTGGGTCGCCCACAGGAAACAGGAAACAGGGGGAGGTGACTTCCCCCACCGATAAGAACTGTTTATAAGTGATTTTAAAGCTAGAAAAGGGGGGGTAGTAAGAAGCAATTGAAAAGATATAAAGAGACTGTATGAGCTTACCGGATTGATTGAGAACTGCCAGAGGCTTTGACGAACTTTTGGAAAAATAAACAATCCCCAAACATGGCGCAGCCGAAAAACGTTAAGGATAAACTATCAAAAGTTAAACCTTCTTCAGGAAATTCCAGCCTTTGAAGTGTTGCACCTAGACACAACTCTACTGCAGAACTCCAAAAGCTGTTGTCTGAGGCTCTGCGCCCTCTGCTGGGGAAAATCACAGCTATTGACAATAAACTTGATGTGCAGCAAGTGCAAACAGGTTTAAACATATAGAAAATCAAAAAAGCGGAGCAGGAGCTCCAAGAGATTAGTACCAGCACAAAAAAGGTGAATAGAAAACTGCAGGCACTGGAAAAGAAGTGTCAAATCGAAGAGTCTCATGTATTACAGCTGCAAATGGAAAGGGCAAACTATGTCTTGAGGCTTCAAGGGATTAAGGAAGAGAAAGGAGAGAATCTGAGACAGATTGTGGGGGACTTGTTGGCCCCCCTGGCAGAGATGACGTTGGATCAACTCCAAAGCAAAATAGACACAGTCTTCAGATTGTATTCTGATTTTATCAGAAAGAATAATCTGCCAGGGGAAGTCACAGTAAGATTCTCCCAAAGAAAAGTGAGAGACCAACTTCTGAAAGCAACTAATAGAACTACTCTGAAGTGGAAAGACAAGGAGATTAAAGTACTGAAAGACGTGCCATTTGAAATAAGAAAGAAGAGAAGGAAATACAGAGACTTGGTGTTGTTTTTACAAAGCCATAAAGTGGCCTACAAATGGTTGGTGCCCGAAGGACTAATCTTTAGATATGCAAATGGCAAAGAAAGGATAGACTCTGTCGAAAAAACTTGTGAATTTCTGCGTCAACATGGTCGGCCATCAGGAGAGGGAGAAGGGGGCAGGCTTGGCCTGGCAAGACAGAGCTTCTTCAACAGCTCCAGCCACTTTCATTTTTAAAAGAGGTCTTTTGTCAACTTAAAGACCTCCCATTGCTTTGGGGAAGAAGCTGATGGTGGCAAGAGGCTTTGATCCAGGTCCCTGTGAGTGTGGCTACCAGCAGGGAGTCCAGGATCACCTCTAATGTGGAAACGAAGTTGGAGCTCATTTTATAAGCAAAGCCAATGCTCCTGCACTGTGGGGGAGGAAAAGAGGAACTCAATCCATTAAGCGCTCCCGTGAGTATTCTTTTGAGAACTGAGTCAACTTAAAAAGGATAACTTCTGGCAATATTTGGCCCTGTGGGAGTAGCAAGAGAAGGGTGGGTTCCGACCCCCGGGAAGAAAGCAGCCATTAAGCAGAATTGGCTATTAATGGCAGACTGGTAAAACAGAGCAGGGCAAGATCAACAGTGAAATAATCCTCACTTGTAAATGAAAGTGGAGTTGGTACATTTAATTGCTTGCTGGAGGAAATAGTGGAAGATATAAAAGAACTGAGATATAAACTCTGACTCTGTGTAAAAGCTGGGAAGAAAGAGGCCCCCCGATTGACTTTCATTTAGTGTGAGCCCAGCCTGACATATGAGGAAGGGGGGGAGTGATTGAAAGAGCAGTCGATGCCAAAGGGAGAAAGAGGAGAAGCAGGAGACACCTTTGCATTTTTTATTTTTAACCCTAGCAGGGGTAGGGTGGAAGAGTGACATTCCAGGGGGGAGCCCCTTTTGCAGCGTACTCAAATTTTTAACCCTTCAGGGGCAGGGTGGAAGAATTGGTGTTGTCTGGAGCCTCTTTTCAACGCATACAAATTTTTAACCCTCTGGAGGCAGGGTGGAAGACAGAACATAGTTTGAACTCAGTTACCGTGAAGTGTTAAGTGCTAATCTGAAAGAGCTCATGGATTTAAATGCGTTGGATTTTTCTTGGAGATCATTGTACGTAACAAGCTGAGACTGGTGTAAAACTGAGATTGGTGTAAAACTGCTGTGAGAAAGGGGGGGAACAGTGTTTGAGCAGATTGTAGAGGTTTACTAAATAATAAGTGGCTGGAGTGATTAAACTTCTGGGCATATAGCCAGGAAAAAGTGGCTAACCCAAACAAGGTCCTCATAGTAGATAGACAGTCGCCAAATGATAATGCTTGTTCCTAAACATTATGTAGATGAATAAATAAGTAAAATAAGCAAAATAATAAGGGGAAAGTGAAAGCAAAACAATAAGGGGAAAGTGAAAATGGAATATAAATCATTGGGAAAAAAGTGGTTTATAATTATCAAATAGTGGAGGTTTCGGTTTTCGGCGGAGCGAATGGCGGCCACCTCTCGGGACGCTCCCGGAAATGGTTAGCCCACGCGCGGTTGGGGGAGTCTTCGCATATGTGAAAGACCCTAGTGAGCCTTAGGCAAAGGCTCCGAACCAGGGGCGCTTGGGGAGTAGCCTCTTTGCAGACAGCCGGGAAATTGAGGCTTTCTCCCCTCCCCAATCGGCCCCGCTGCGTTGTGCCCGTATGGGACTTAGCAACGCCACCGACTTCCAGGAGTGAAGATAAGCGATGTGAATTAACATAAGAAGAACAGGCATCGAATCGTGAGTTGGAGGTTTACTTTGAAGCGAAAAATGCGAATCCCCCCTGTAAGCGGATAAGCGGCTGGGAGGAGGGAGGAATCCCCACCCCCCTTTGAGAAACGAGACTTCAAAGGAAAAGTGAAGGGGGGTAAAGGGGAAAAAGTGTTGGTGAAAGTACCTGTGGGGTTTCATTGAAGATCAAGAGTAAACTGGTCTCCTGAGGGACGCGGCACGAACTTTGATAAAGTAAACAAACAGGGAAAATGTCGGCTTTCAAAAAGGTCCCACAAAAGCCGGAAAAGAAGGGAGGAGGGACTTCCGGTCTGGGCAACCCCCCCCCCAGAGCCTGCTGTCAATCAACAGAAAAGCGAGCTACTGCACCCTCTGCTGGAGCAAATGCAGAAAATTAGCGAAACTTTGACTAACATGGAAGGTGTTCTCAACAGTCAACAAAAACAATTAACGGAAACAGCAAAAAGGATGGAGGAGATCGCACAGAAGTGTCTGGTCTCGACGGAAGATGCCAGGAAAATAAAGAAAAGGGTCAACAAACTAGAAAAGCATCAGGATATGCAAGAAAAAAGGATTTTAACGTTGCAGATGGAGAAATCTAATCTGACTCTCCACTTTCAGGGCATCAAAGAAGAAGAGAAAGAGGATCTCAGGTCCATACTGGTGAATGCCTTGGCACCCTTAACTGGCAGAGAAGCAAGAGAATTAAAAGAAGAGATGGATACGGTTTATAGAGCCTATTCCGCTTTTACAAAGAAAAATAATCTGCCAGCAGAAGTGGTTGTCAAGTTCACTAAGCAACGTACCAGAGACCAAATCTTACGTGCAGTTTCAGTGGTGCCCCTGAAGATTGGGGAGCAGACTATTAGAACCTTGAAGGATGTTCCTTATGAAATCCGTATGAAAAGGAAAGCATATAAAGGGTTGACCACATTTCTACAAAGGCATCAGACTGTTTATAAATGGATCTTCCCCGAAGGGCTGGTGTTTAAGTATAAGGATAAAAGAGAGAAGATTGACTCTGTCTTCAAAGCACAAGAATTTCTGAAGAGACACGCCAGTACAGAGGAAGATGCAGCACTCGCAATTTGGTCGGAATCAACCAGCGAAGAGGACAGCGACCCAGAGGAGGGAGGTGCCGGAGCGGGAGACGTGAAGACTAAAGAGGGCCCATCTTACAATTTGAGAGACACAAAAAGAAGACAATATAAGAAATAGCTGTTCGTGAAATGTCAGAAAGGAGCTGATTAATAACTAACCCCAAGGGACTTTACTAACTTACTAACAGAGTTATTTTGGACTTTTTAAATGTGAAAAGAAGACCTTCCAACCACGGTGGTTGCCTAAAACGGTATTTTTATTAACTGAAACTAATCCTTTAACAGAAAAATTCACTCAATCCTTTTCTTAATCCACCTATATACCCTACCTTTTTCTTATTATAAAAAGCAATAAAATTCTCTCCTCTTTAGGAGGGTTTTTATAAAAAAAATAATTATCAAATAGTGGATTTGGAATTAGAATTGAAGGTGAATTGTGGGTAAAGTGCAACAATTATGTCGAATACACAAGGCCAAGGGAAGAAATTTTTGGGAGTCTCACCAGGTATGTCTAGCTCTGTACAATCAAAACTGGGAACCCCGACACAGAAGGAAACACAAAAAGAGATGCAGAAGGAAATGCAAGCGTTGGTGCAATCAACCATTCTCAGTATCATTACGGATGTAGTGGAGCTGATCAAAATCAGCATGGAAGAAATTAGAAAATCTGTCCCCTAGGTGATCGATTCAAAAGGCCATGGCTGACATCATCACTCAATTTATGCAAAGTCTACAAATGCTGCAAAAGCAAATTGTGGAGAATACTACAAAAATTACAGCCTTAAATACAGCAATGGAAAATATGGAAGGCAGAACTAAGGAAATGGAGAGGAAAACTCAAGAGAATGAAGAGAAGCAGCATATTCTAGAAGAGGATGTTATGAGATTGCAAGTGGAAAGAGCGGCCTTTATCTTGAGATTTCAGAATGTTCCGGAAGAGAAGGATGAGGATTTAACTACTAAGATGGCAGAATTATTGGCTGATCATATGCAGATGGAAGATGTGAGTAAGGTGGAACAAGAGATAGATACGGCCTTTAGAATGAACTCGGCTTATGCAAGACAGTTTAAGCTCCCAAGAGAAGTTCAAATACGGTTCCATAAGAGAGCAGTAAGAGATAAAATACTGAAAGAAGTGAACGTGTCTCCCTTGAAGATGAATGAAATGGAGATAAATGTCTTGAAAGAAATTCCATGGAGGGACCGTGAAGAAAGGAAGGAATATTCCGAGTTGTCGACACTACTGAGGAGTAATGATATAAGTTACAGATAAATTTTACCCGAAGGACTGTTTTTTACATATAGAGAGAAAAGATTTAGAATAACTTCAGTCTTTAAAGCAATAAACTTTTTGAGGACATATGGGGAAGAGATGTCAGAAGAGCAAGAAGATGAAAAAGGAGAAGTGGAAAAGGAAGAGGGAGACAAAAAAGAAGATTCAGATTTAGATCCCCAATCGACATGAGACAACGGACAAGAGACAAATGGCATCAGCAGAACCAAAACCAAGATGGACAGAAACAAAATAAAGTTTATATCGGTGAATGTAAATGGATTAAATGGACCACAAAAAACGAGAAGAATATTTCACCAGCTCAAAAAACAAAATGTGGATGTTATTTGTATTCAGGAGACCCATATAAAAAAAGGAGACGAAAAGCATCTAAATGTTAAAGGACTAGGAAAACTTTTTGTAGCTTTAGATGAGGGAAAAAAGAAAAGAGGAGTAGCTACATTTGTTAAAGAGCATCTACAACTTGAATTAATATTTGCCTCACAGGATGGAAGAATTTTAATGGTGTCCATTCAAAGACAAACTAAAAGATCAACGATTGTCAACATTTACGCCCCAAATCAAAATCAGGAGTTTTATAGAAAACTTCAAAGAATTATTTTGAAGCAAGAATTTCAAGAGCTGTGCATAATCGGCGATTAAAATGCAGTTTTTGATAAAAACGAGGACAGAAAAGCAAATATTTTTGGGGAAAAAACAGGAGGTAACAAGTTCCCAGACTCATTGTGCCAGATAATAGAAGAATGGCAATTAATGGATGCATGGAGGGTGAGAAACCCAAAAAAGCAGCAATATACCTTCTTCTCAGTGAAACACAACTCGTGGTCAAGACTGGATATGTGTTGGATTTCAACTACAATGAGTAAAGATCTCTTGGAAGCGGAAATAGAGGCAGGAACTTATGCGGATCATAACCCAATCATACTTGAGGTACAAGGAACGAGACCTAGAAACAGATGGACTCTAAACCTATCAACTTTGAAAGACAGAGAATTAGTAAAACGTCTGCAGAAGGAGTTCCATCTTTTTTTTAAAGAGAACATTCAACCGGATATGCCTTTAAGAATTGTTTGGGATGCATTTAAAGCATATGCCAGAGAGCACTTGATAAAAGAAGCGGCTTGCATAAATAAGAAGAGAAATAAAGACTACTTAAAGCTGAAAAGGGAGATTCAAGAACAAGAGAGGAGGAGGATGGAGAAGACATTGGAACCTGGAAAGCAGAGTAAGATTAAATTGCTGTTGCATAAAATGAACTATTTGCTAACATACGAATTAGCTAAGAAATTGATGTTTGCCAAACAGAATTTCTTTGAAAATGCTAATAAGCCAACAAGATGGCTAGTCTATCGAGTTAGGCAGCAAAAAGAAAAAACATATATAAGAATTTTAAGGAAGAAGAATGGTGAAGAAGTGAACAAGATTCAAGAGCTAAAGAATATTGTGGAGACTTTCTATAAAGATTTATATAGAAAGAATGATGTTGTGTTGGAGCAAGTAACTCAATATTTGGAAAAACAGCAAGTTCAAAAGTTTACTGAAGAACAAAGTTAAGATACTTAACCAGCCAATTACGATGATGGAAATGGTAGAAGCCCTAAAAAGACAGAACAAGGGTAAAGCACTGGGTCCAGATGGATTACCAATAGAATTCTATGTGACTTTTGAAGAACTGTTTCTCCCACAATTGAAAGAGATATGTAAGAGGATCATGGAGGGGGAAGAGCTTCCGAATTCATGGCAGGAAGCAACAATATTGTTAATACATAACTCGATCACTGGGCTTCCGGTCGGAGTTAAAATGGCGAGTTGACGCACTCTGTGAATTGTGCAGGGTGAACGACAGCTACTTTTGACAGTTTGGACCAAGGGTGAAGACTTTGCAATTTCCCAGGGGGGGCTGGGGCTGGGCCAGAGGCATTGCTAAATCATTAAAAGAACTGGGACCCAATGACATCATAGGGAGGAGCCAGTGACATCACAGGCCATTGTCACTATCTATGGAGGTGGAGCTATGTGGCATTTAGGGAGGGGCTCCTCAGAAAATTAGGGTGGCCTGGGAACCCCCCTAGCAATGCCCCTGGGTTGAGGTAACCCCAGGAACAGGTGCCTTCTTAGCACACTTCTTAGAAACTCCACCTTAAAATGCAGCACAGATTCTATTGCTAGGGACTGTTTTTCCACTCTGGAAACTGTCATTACAGTCCTAGAATAGCCTATCTGGGCCAAAAAACCTTATTGGAAAAACCATTCTGCATTTTCTTTGCAACTTTTTTTGGGCTGCAGTGTATTTCAGCAGAGCCCATGCAAATCAATTAGCATTCCTGGCTCCCATTATCTCCAATGGGCCTTCAAGCCTCTCCCATTATTTCCAATGGGCAATCCTGTCATTCCTTTTAGTACATCCCAGTTGGTTGCCCCTTTGAAACTACCATGCCATTTTAAGTAACAGCAAAATGAAGAGCATGAACATAGAGTGCACATCCCTTACCAATGTTCTCTCTGTGCTGCACACAGATCAAAAGGAAATTTTAAAAGGCCTCTGATCGGCATGCTCCCCCCATCTTGTTCATGCAGATGGACTTACAATTTAAAAATGAAACTGATATTGAAAGAAGAGCAGCCCACCCCCCACTACCATGAAAACAGCAACAATTGTTCTCAATCAAGGAAATATACCCCTCCCCTCCACCACCTGGCTGTTGTGCATCCTACATGAAGCAGGGTGATTCAGCAGATACAAGCCAATGTCAGTGGTCTGCTTCCACCATCTCACACAGAAGAAGAAGAGCTTCCAGTTTCAGCACTGGAGCTAGGGGTGCCAGCCTCCAGGTGGGACCTGGGGATCCCCTGGAATTACAGCTCATTTGCAGACTACAAAAATTAGTTTCCCTGAAGAAAATGGATGTCCTGGAGGGTGGACTCTATGACATTGTACCCCACTGAGGTCCCAGACCTTCCCAGGCTCCATCCCCAAATCTCCAGGAGTTAACCAACCTGTATTGGGCCACCAGAGATGGACAGGGGGAACCTAGCAACCCTAACTAGGAATGTTTTAACAAGGGTGGGAAGGAGGTGAGAGGTGTAAAGAAAGCAAATAGATGGGAAGAGAGGAAAGAAGGAAGGACAGAAGGGGGGGAGGAGGGGAGAAAAGAAAAGAAAGAAAATAGAAATCCCTCTCCATAATTTATCCAGGAGTTCAGGGGAGAGTTGGTCTTGAATGTATGCATTTAAACTCTTCAAGGTTTCACCTGCCCTCTTCCCCCCTCCCCCTGCATGGGCTGTGTGTGCAATTTCAGAGATTGTAAACTGCTGATTCCTGGCTTTCCTAATATCCTCTCTCTGTCAAGGGAAGGGGTGGAGCTCAACAAAGAAATCAGAAGAGTCTCCTCTTGGAGGAAATAAAGGGCTCTGGTTAAGTAGCAAACTCGGAAGCGGGAAAACAACAGCAGCAGCACAAGGCTGCAGGAAAGGTGCCCGGGCACCCAGCTGCCCAGAGATCCTCCATGGATGCTGGCCTCCCCCCCCTCCTGACCTCCCTACATGGCTCTGCAAGGCAAGCCTTGTGTGTGTGGGGAAACAGAAGAACAAGGGTGCAGGGTGCCCAGCCGTCCCAAGGCTGGCAATCCTCCATGGGTGCCGGCCTCCGCCCCAACCTCCTCTCATGGCTCTCTGCAAGGCAAATCTTTCAGGGAGTGGGAGAACAACAACAGCAGCATGAGGCTGCAGGAAAGGTGCCCAAGAGTCCAGCCGCCCCAAGGCAAACAATCCTCCATGGATGCCAACCTCCCACCACCACTTCCCCCACCTCCTGACCTCCCTGCATGGCTCTGCAAGGCAAGCCTTGCAGGGAGAGAGGGAAAAAAAAAACCTAGAACAAGAGTGCAGGGTGCCCAGCCTCCCCGAGGCCAGCAATCCTCCAAGGATACCAGCCTCTCCCCCCAACCTCCTTGCATGGCAAGCCTTGCAGGGAGTGGGAAAACAACAGCAGCGGCACAAGGCCACAGGAAAGGTGCTTGGGCACCCAGCCACCCCAAGCCTGGGTACTCTCTGCCTAGTGCCCACCACCCCACCCCTGAAAACATACCCCCCACCCTCGCTGGAGCTCCAGGACAGCTCCTTACCTTACTGCGCGGGAAAGCTGAAAGAACTGAAAACATGTGCAGCCCCCAGCTCCACCAGGCCCAACTGAGGGTTTCTGGGAGCTGGGGGTGGGCCTTAGCTTTCAGGAAGCAAACCCTGAGTTTCCCGCCACCCCACCTGAAGTCTCAGAAAGTGGAGGGAAAAACCCCTCCACTTTCAAAATGGGTTGGGGGTGGCATGGGGTGGTAGTGGCCAGGCTTGTGAGCCTGGTTGCCCGGGGAGGGCTCAGTCACCCCTGGAAAATTTCAGAGGTAGCCTCAGCCCTCAAGCCCCCCTGAAGTTGACACCTATGGTTTGGACCTTTTTCTGCTCCAACGCAGCACTCCCCAGGCGGGGGGGTGGCAAGCAAGCAGCCAAAGTCCAAACGGGAGTTGAGATTGGTGTGGGCAGGCTTTGGAGGAAGTCTGTTTATGCTTTGATCCCCTCCCACGAAGAGGGCAGTTGCGAGACAACACTACAGTAGCTAATCGGGCTGACAATTCAGCATAAACCCGTCATCTACCGACCTCTTTACCATCAAAGTCAACAGTAAGTTAAGAAGAAACAATGCGAAACCCTGAGATTGAACTGTAAGGTAATAAAGAACTTTTGCTTACTGGTTTGAAGACACAGAGAGATTTGAATCAAGCGTTTAGCGTACAAAAGCATTTCTGATGTAATCCGCTTTGTTTGGAACTGAAAGAAGCTTTCTAGAATGTGAAAATAGCGAAAAAGAAACTTTTGTTTTGCATTCCTGTGGTCAGCTAGAGATAAACTGTGAGCTGTAAAAACGAAACTGATGTGAATCTGTGCTACCAAAAACAAGTTCCGGCTGAGAACTTGGGGCAAGAGAGGCATTTCAAAAGACTGAGTCACTGGAAGGAGTAGGAAGAGTTAGTGCGCTGCACAGGAAGTCGGATTTTCGGGACGGACACCAAACCGGAAGTTACAAAATTGCCTACTCTTGCCAAAAAAACCATAGAGAAATTGCGCCCGCCATTTTGAGGAGGACTAATTTTTTAAAATTGAATTTGAACTATAAAATTAAAGGGAAGAAACATATAAAGGTGGCGGTTTGACAGAATACCTAAAAGATAAGAGACTTGGTGACATTTAAAAGTTTTCAAAACGGATTTGAGGCCAAGACAAAGGGCCGCCTCTACATCAAGTCCCAGAATGGCAGCAAAGGATAAAAAAGAATGGCAGGCAGCAATAGAGGCTATGGAGAGGAGGAGGATGGAGGCAGTGCAGAATCTTGGAAAACAAATGGAATTACAGACCAAACAAATGGAACTACAGATGAAACAACAAATGGAAAGGCAATTGGAGCAAATAGAACAAGTACAAGTGCAAGTACAAGAGAAGATTAAGGCAGATATGAAAGAACTGGTCCTAGCTGAAGTGGCAGAGTTTAAAAAAGATACAGAAGAAGTCAAAAAAGAAGTCCAAGATTTAGCAGCTAAGTCGACGGAGCTAGAACAAAAAATTAAAAATACCCTCCAGGAGAACACAAGGTTAGAATCCATGATGGAGTACAGAGCTACACAAAACCATCTGAGGTTAAGAGGAATTGAGGAGGCAGAAGACCAAGATATACGCGCATTGGTAATAACAACATTGACGGCATATATTGGTGAGGATCAAGGAGATCTAGACTCAGATTTCGACTTAATTTACAGAGTAAACTCAACGTATGCTCAGAGGAAAAAATTACCCAGAGATGTTATTGTGCAGTTTGTGACAAGAAAAATGAAAGAGGATATTTTCAACAAGCAATTTACACAACCATTGGAAATAGACAGCAAAAAGATAATAATATTAAGAGAAATCCCAAGGGTGATGTTGCAAGACAGAAAGAAATACAAAAAATTGGTCGACAAATTAAAGGCAATGGGAATTAGATTCAGATGGGAGATACCTCAAGGATTGTCATTTACATACAACTCAGTGAGATTCACGATCAAATCAGAGGGAGACTTGTATAGGTTTAAAGAAAACAATTTTGAAGAGTTTTTGGATATATAAATCAAGACACCATGGATTACAAATTGCTATCTTGGAATGTAAATGGACTTAATTCACCTAACAAAAGAAAATTAGTAAATTATTGGCTGGAAAAACAAAAGAGCAATATAATTTGTTTGCAGGAAACTCATATTAGAAAACAGGACTATAAATATGTGATAAATAAGAAATTGGGAGAAGTATTTTTTTCACTAGCGACCAAAAAGAATAAAGGAACAGTGATCTACATTAAAAAAGAATTGGAACCCAAGCAAATTTTTGTGGACAATAATGGGAGGTATATTGGAGTAGAAATAATGTTACACAGGAAAAAGACTTTGATTGTAAGTCTGTATGCACCCAATGGAGCTAAAGAAATTTTTTTCAAAGATTTGACAAAGGAGATGGAACAATTAACTTATGATCAGGTAATCTTCGCTGGAGATTTCAATGGCACAGTGAACAACTTATTGGACAGACGTTCTAAAAAAGTTGGAAATGTGGCGGGGAAATTACCAAAAACTTTTTTTAAACTGATGAGACAAGAGAAACTGGAAGACGTTTGGAGAAAATGGAATCCCAAAGCAAAAGACTATACTTTTTACTCCAATAGACATGACTCTTTCTCAAGGACTGATATGATTTGGATGTCAGAGGAGCTGGCTTTGAAGACTCAAAAGATTGAAATCTTAACAAAAAATAACTATTAGACAGAAAAACAGTTAATGAGACATTGCGTAAGGAAACACAGAACTTTTTTGAAACAAATTTGAATAAAGGTACGGAATTACAAATTGTGTGGGATGTGTATAAAGCGGTCATAAGGGGACTGCTTATTTCATTAAACACTAAAGATAGAAAGCAAGGACTGCAACAACAAAATGATTTACAGGAAAAGATCCGACAGAAAGAAAAAGAGTTAAAGAAAAAGCCAGGGAAGAAAAAGATTATAAGGGAAATTCACAAGACCAGCTAAATGTATTGTCAAATCAAGAATTGTATTGGAATTTAAAGAAGTTACAGCAGAAATCGTTTGAGGGTGCAAATAAACCTGGAAAGTTTTTAGCATGGCAACTGAAAAATAGACGTGAAAGAAATTTTATAAATAAAATAATAGAAGACGGCAAGGATATTGTGGACTTGAATGGCTTAAAGAGAGTCTTTTTCAATTTCTATGCCAAATTGTTTCAAAAGAAATGTATTGATTCACAGAAACTTAAGAAATATTTGGAGAATATTGAAGTACCAACATTGGGACAAAAAATGAAAGAAGTGCTTAATGGTCCAATTAAAAATGAAGAAATTGTCAGTGCGATAGAAGAAGCAAAATTGGGGAAAGCTCCAGGTCCAGATGGATTTACTACAAAATTTTACAAAAAATTAAAGAATGAGCTAACCCCAATTTTTGTACTTTTGTCGAATGAAATAAGGGAGACAAAACAGATTCCAGAGTCATGGAAAGAAGCAAATATCTCGCTTATACCTAAAGAAGGTTTAGACCTAACTAATGTGAAGAATTATAGACCAATATCCCTCCTAAATAGTGATTATAAACTGTTTGCTAAAGTAATTTCTGAAAGGTTGAAAAATTATTTGAAAGATGTTATAACAGAAGAACAAGCTGGTTTTCTACCGAATAGACAAATTAGAGACAACTTAAGAGTGGTGATAGATGCAATTGAATATTGTGATAAACACCCTGAAAAAGAAGTTGGATTTCTCTTCTTGGATGCGGAAAAAGCTTTTGATAATTTGAACTGGGACTTTATGCTGCAAGTGATAGAGAAAATGGAAATAGGTCAATCTTTTTTAAATATGATTACTGTAATCTATTCGGATCAAAAAGCGGCATTGAACGTAAATAAAGAAAAAACGGAATATTTTAAAGTGCGAAAAGGGACTAGACAAGGCTGCCCCCTATCTCCACTATTGTTTATTTGGATATTGGAAGTATTATTGGGGAAAATAAAAGAAGACAAGAATATTAAAGGACTGACAATGAGAGGCTTTACATATAAATATAGAGCCTTTGCGGATGACGTAATGTTTATGATTCAAGATCCATTAGAGAATATACCACGACTGATGCAAAAAATTAAAGATTTTGGAGACTTGGCCGGTTTCTATGTTAACAAAAGTAAAACAAAGGTGATGTGTAAAAATATGACGAAACAGAAGCAAATGGAACTCCAGGAGAAAATCCAATGTGAAGTGGTTACAAAGACAAAGTATTTAGGGATTGAATTGACTATGAAAAACATAGATCTATTTAAAAATAATTATGAAAAAAATTGGTATAAGATTCAACAAGATATGAAAAAATGGGACACTTTGAATTTATCACTAATGGGAAGGATTGCAACAGTCAAAATGAATATTTTGCCTCGGTTAATGTTTTTGTTTCAGACTATCCCAATACTACGACAAAGTAAGATATTGGATGGATGGCAGAAAGAAATATCAAAATTTGTGTGGGCAGGAAGAAAACCAAGAATTAAAATGAAAATTTTATGTGACGCTAAGGAAAGAGGAGGACTTCAACTACCAAATCTTAGACTTTACTACGATGCTATCTGCTTAACGTGGATAGAACAATGGATTAACCTTGAAAATATGAAGTTGTTGGCGTTAGAAGGACATGATAACAAGTTTGGATGGCATGCATATTTATGGTACGAAAAATCAAAAATCGATAAATTTTTTAAACACCACTTTATTAGGCGATCACTGTTCGAGACTTGGATGAGATACAAAAAATTCTTTTATGAAGAACAACCACATTGGATAGTGCCGGCAGAAGTGATCAAACCATATTCGAGACATGAAGGACTAGATTGGTTACCGTACAGAAATCTTTTAAAACCTGATGGGAAAAGTTTTGTTATGAGGGACAGAGATGATGTGGAATTTGATTATGATTGGTTGAATTATAGACAGATCCATGATTTGTTTAAAACTGATAAGAGAAAATATGGCTTTAGGGCAAAGAATAATGAAATTGAGAATATATGGGTGGAAAAGGGGAAAAAAATGATCTCAAAATATATAAGGTTTTACTGAAGTGGTATACAGAGGATGAAATTGTAAAAGAACAAATGATAAAATGGGCGGTAAATGTAAATAATGAAATAACTATGGCATCATGGGAATGTCTGTGGAAAAAGTCAATGAAAATTTCAACTTGTGTTAATGTTAAAGAGAATTGTTATAAAATTATGTATAGATGGTATATGACTCCAAAGAAAATTGCTAATATAAATGAGAGTATGTCTAACAAATGTTGGAAATGTAGAAAGAAAGAGGGCTCATTTTACCATATGTGGTAGACTTGTGATAAAGCCATGAGTTATTGGTCAGAGATTCATAACGAAATACAGAAGATTTTGAAATGTACTTTTAAGAAAGATCCACAAATCTTGTTGTTAGGTCTTAAACTGGAAGAAATAAATGTAACCAAGAGAACATTGTTATGGTACTTGGTCACAACAGCTAGAATGACTTATGCACAATTCTGGAAACAAGAAAAGATTCCTGAAATATGGGAATGGATTAAGAAGATGCTTTTTATGGCTGAAATGGACAAAATGACAAGAAAGCTTAATAACGAAGAAGACGAAGTTTTTTTGAAGAATGGAAAGATTTTAAAGACTATCTTGAGAAAAATTGGGATGTTAAAAATAGATTGATTTGCTTTGATAGTTATTAAGGAGAAAATAAGAAAAAGAATGATATGATTGCCAAAATGTTACCTAATTTGATAATGGAAATGACATATTTTGTGAACGGTGATTAGATAATAGAGTTTATAAGGGGGTAAGAGCATTGCGGGAAGCCTTGTACTGGGGGGAGTGGGGAGAAAAGAAAAAAGGTATGTGATATCTATAAGATAAAATTTTAACTATGTGAAACATATCCTATAATAAATTGCTTTAAAAAAATATCGTTAATACATAACTCAAACACGGACAAAAAAGAAATTAAGAATTATAGGCCAATTTTGTTATTAAATGCTGATTACAAGATGTTTGCCTCGATGATCGCGGAAAGATTTAAGAGAATATTGGCAAGAACTATACATAAGGATCAAGCAGGTTTTCTGCCTGAAAGACAAATCAAAAATAATTTGAGATGTATCTTGGACATAATAGAATACTATGAAGCGCATTCAGAAAAAGTAATGGCCTTGATCTTTTTAGATGCCGAAAATGCATTTGATAATTTGAACTGGAACTTTGTGTTGGAGACATTGAAGATGGCGGAGGCAGGAACAGAATTTATTCAGATGATTCAGGTGATATATACAAAGCAAACTGCCTCAGTGATGATTAATGGAGATCGAACAGGAAATTTTGAAATTCAAAAAGCGACAAGACAAGGCTGCCCCTTGTCACCACTGTTATATATCTATGCATTGGAGACACTTAATGAAGCAATGTGGCATAATGGGAAAATTAGAGGGTTGAAGGTGCAGGGGGAAGAATTTAAGCTTCTTGCATTTGCTGATGATTTAGTATTTATACTAGAGGACCCCCTTCCCTCAATCCCTGAATTAAACAGGACCCTAAGGGAGTATGGTCAGGTGGCGGGACTAAGAGTTAATATCAATAAGACAAAGATTTTGACAAAGAATACGAAAGAGGAACAAAAAGATACTCTACAGAGAGAATAAGGTTACCTATTGTGCGATAAGGTGAAATACTTGGGAATTAATCTAACCAATAAATGTAATGCGCTACAGGAAAATAACTATAAGGAGTTGATAAAAGCAACAAAGCAAGACCTAGAAAGATGGAAAAACCTGCAACTTTCACTGATGGGATGAATAGCTCTGGTTAACATGAATATCTTACCAAGATGGATCTTTCTCTTTCAGATGATTCCAATAGTACAAAACTTTATAATCTTTAAAGAGTTGGACCAGATAATAACAAAGTTTGTCTGGCTAGGGAAAAAACCTAGAATCAGACTAAAGGCTCTACAAGACTTAAAAGAAAGAGGCGGCTTTGGGCTGTCTAACTGGACATTATACTATAGAACAGCAGTACTGGCATGGATTAGAGAATGGATTATGTTGGAAGATAGAAGGACACTAAAACTAGAAGGTCATGATTTGCAACTAGGTTGGCATGCATTCCTCTGGTATGGAAAAGCCTCTGTGCATAAGTATTTTAAACAACACTGGTTATGGGCTTCGCTTATAAAAGTGTGGGAAATTATACAAAGGAGATGGTTTACGAAAATTCCCAAACTGGCTGCACCATTAGAGGCGTTTTCTCTACCCAGAATATATGATGAAAATCCACCAAGGAGATACATAAATATTTTGAATTCAAAAAATGAAGTTAAGTTTCAAGAAGATCTAACATGGTAGCAGAGAGCCCAGATAAAATCAAGATATGTGAAGGATAAAAAGACGGGCTTTATTGAGTCCTTTATAGAGTTGGAGAAAATAGTGAGTGCGCCGGAGGAGACATTCATCAAAAAATGTATACACTACTTTTAAAAAATATTATGGCAGATGAAATAGTGAAACAAATATGATGCAATGGGCCCAGAACTTGGGGCACAATATAGAATTGGAGCAATGGGACCAGATATGGAACAAAAATGTTAAAATAACTAAAGTGATTTCTTATAGAGAGAATATGTATAAAATATTTTATAGATGGCACGTTACACCAGAAAGAATTGCTAAATATGATGATAAATGTTCCAATAAGTGTTGGAAATTGAGAATAAGGTGGGCTCATTTTATCATATGTGATGGTCGTGTAGCGTTATTAAAAGCTATTGGATATGGGTGCACATACTGATACAGAAGATCTTAGGGAGTACAATTCCTTTTAAGCCAGAGGTACTATTGTTAGGTATCTTACCTAAGGAAGTAAATAGAGATGACCGCTACTTGTTAATATACTTGGCAAGTGCTGCCAGAATTTTGTATGCAAAATACTGGAGAACCACCCAAATACCAACAAGACAACAATTTATTGTAAAGGTATTTGAGGTGGCGGAGATGGATAAGCTGTCTCTGAGTATGAAAGGACATTCAGATTCCACTTTTCAGAACACTTGGAAACGTTTCTATGACTGGTACAAACTAAATGGATGAGAGGGTAAAGAACTGATTAAAGAAAAAATAAAAACAAAGATGAAACAGATGGTTTGATATATATAAGAGATACTCATGTAAAGGGTAATATTATGTTGAATGATAAAGTGCTTTAAATATGATATACAATTGGAACTAAATAACCCCCTTTTGTGTTTTACATGTGTGGATTAGTTTTGTGTGTTATGTTTTTAGTGTTGTTATATTGTATTGTATTGTGTTGTGTTGTATTGTATTATTCTGTTTAGTTGTAGTTTGTTATAAAAATAAATAAAAGTCTGCCCTTTGGGGCAGTATTAAAAAAAAAAAAAGGAGAGGGAGAAGGAGCTCCAGACGACACCAAGGAGAGCGATGAAGAAGGAGAGACTGGATCTTCTGATTAGGACTTGGACTCTAAGTTGGGGGCAGTTGCCCCCAAAAGAAAAGGCTATCATTTGAGGGGAGAAAGAGGGAAAAAGTAGATTTGTTCTCTGGAGTACTTTGTTTATATGTTGTTTGTGGGATGCAGCTCTTTACAAAATTGGGAATGCTGGGGAAATACTGAAATATTTTATTAGCTGGATGATCATTTTTGGTGAAAGTCAATCTGCATTCAAGAGGCATGTGTCTTCTAAGAGTTATATAAGATCACCGATTCTTGGGTTTTTAGTGGGATTTTCTTTTCTTTCTCCTATAGATTGTAGTCCCCTTACCCTTGTTTTCTCTTTTTTGTGTGTAGTCTTTTTTTTCACTGTATGTAGATTTAGAAAAGCAATAAAAAAAAATCCCCTTGGGGGGGCCAAAAAAAAAAAAAAGCTGTGGGGAGCAGAAAGCAGGGGTTTAAACTTTAAACAGCTCATGAACCAATATGAACCAGTTTGGTTAGTGAACTGGTATATCAATTTTTGGTTCAGTTTGTGGTTCAGCCATGAACCACAAACTGAACCACAAAAATGCAGTTTGTGCCTGTTTCTACTTCCTAGACCCTGGAATTCTATTCCAAAGGATGTCTGTGTGGCCCCAAATTTTCTTGCTTTTCAATATACAGTAAAGAAAATTGTGGTTATTCTATTCAGTACAGATTACTTTGGTACAGATTAGTGCTTGAGTTCTGTTGATTTGGCTAGTCCTTGCTATTTCAGTTTCCTTTTGTGCTATTTAAAAAGAACAAATTGGTTATTGTATTACTACTAGGAGTAAGGGCCATTGTGGGAAGAAATACAACGAGCTCTAGAAGGAAGCTCCAGGTGAGTGTCCCAGCTGTGGCTGGTGGGGTGGCAGAGGAAAGGGGAAAATAGAGGGAGGCAAGTCATGTTTACTTCCTTCTGCTTAGCTATAAGGCAGGGCTGCCTCAAGTCATTTTGCTGCCCCAAGTGGGTAATATGGGAGGACAGCCTCATGGTAGCAGGTATGGTTCCCTCCATCCCTGACTTATGTTGATCTGGGGTTATGCAGTGGCAGTTTAGGTAGAAAAGCACCTCCTCTTATGCCACGTCTTCTGGGTTCCAAGGGTCTGGAAAGCGGTTCCATAGCCAGTTACAGGGCTGCCAACTCTGGGTTGGGAAATACCTGTAGATTTGAGGGCTAGAGTCTGGGGAGGGCAGGGTTTGGGGTGTGGAGGGACCTCAGCAGGGTATAATGCCATAGAGTCGATTGCCTAAAGCAGCTATTCTCTCCAGGAGAACTGATCTTGGAGATCTCCAGGTGCTGCCTGGAGGCTGGCAATACTAAGGGGAGGGACAGACCTGTAGATCTGAGAGGCAGAGCCTGGGGAGGGCAGGGTTTGGTGGAGTCCATTGCCCAAAGCAGCCATTGTAATAGCTGTGAAATTTTCTGTAGGGGGAATGATGTTTTGTGGCTGGGGAACATGATGATTTCTGGGAGATCTCCAGGCCCCACAGGGAGATTGGCCACTCCAATGACCATTTAAGGGAAGATTGGAATATGTATTTTGGCAACTCCAGTGACCGTTTAATAGAAGACTGGGATATGAATTTTACCTCGGGACAGATTCAGTGACTCCCAACAGCCAGAACCAAACTGTTTAGAATTGGCAAAGGCCAATCAGGCCACATATGCAAATGACCTCTGTGTTCTGGCTGGCTATTGGGGAGAAAGGAACAGCAAACTGTTTAGAATATTGGAAGCGAGACTCAAGCAATGCAGCCAGTGGATAGGGACAGCTTCTGAGTGACAGATCACAGAGCAAACCAATTTTGGAGTGCATGGAATGTTGCCAGGCGAAATGGTTTTATTATATAGGAGAGATACCATCAGTTGCCTTGACAGAGTCTTTTTTTATATATATATATAATATTTTTTATTTTAAAAATTCCAACAAATACAGAACATCATGTAAAACATTCATGATATAAGAAAAGAAGATAAATGTCGATTCAAGTCAATATACAAGAACAGGTAAGTAGGAACTTGGTAATAATGATAACAAAATACAAAAGTACACCATATATTTCAATACAATAATATAATTACATAAATATAGTTACCAGACAGCCATAGAAAAATTGCTGAGTTATTGGATTGAAAGGTATCAAAGAGCTGAAATGATTTCCAGATATTTTTGTGGAATAGCTTCTACAAGAACAGTATTACTAGGAAAGGCTGTTTCTAAGAATGGCATCCATTTTGCTAAGAAAAAAGATTGAGATTTGTAAGAGTTAGAGGAGGGTAAAGAAGTTGCTATTTTCTCCATTGTATAGTATTCCCATATTTGCATGTACCATTGGTGTAATGTTAATGAATTAGTACTCTTCCAATTCCTAGAAATAACAGATTTGGCAGCTGACAATAACAAAGAAATTAAACTTTTGCTTATATTGGGGATATCAATGTCCTCCCAAAGATCAAGTAACACAAGAGAAGGTGAAAGAGGTAAGTCTATATTAGTTATTGTCTTAATAGCTTGCAGAATGGAGGACCAAAAAGATCTGATTTTGTTGCAAGTCCACCAACAGTGGAAGTATGTGGCGGTTTCTCCACATAATCTCCAACAGGTAGGAGAATATGATATATTGATATGGTGAAGTTTAGCTGGGGTATGATGCCACCTTAAAATCAATTTAAGGGATTGAGCCCTAGCATTCAGTGATTTAGAGGTCATGCTGGGGGAAGACCAAATTTTATGCCAGTCTAAGTCATCCAATGAAGTTGAACAATCTAAATTCCATGCAAGTTGATATGTAGTTGGTGCTCTGGAAGAGTAGAGAAGTAATGCTTCATAGAGAGTTGAGATCATGCCTGTACAAGATGTAACATCTGACGATAGAATTTTTTCTAACAAGGAGAGCGGTCTAGATTCTACAGTGCTGAAGATAGACTTCCAGAGGTCTCTTACTTGAAGATATTCAAACCAATTGATCTATTGCAGATTTGGTTAAGAGGATAGATTTATCGCAAATATCTTTAAATCTTAAAATATTGTTTTCTCTCCAGGTTTTGTAAGACGTGTCGGTGTATCCAGGCGCAAACCAGGATTGACCTACAAAAAAGGTAAGTAATGAAGGAGGGGGGATTAGTATAGCTTTCCATTTGTCCCAAACTTTCATGGAGTTATGTAGAAATATATTGTCATGGAGGGTTGCAGGACGATGAGTAGGCTTATCCCAAAGGATCTCTCGAAACAATCTAGAGCTAAGATATGAATGTTCCAACAATTTCCACTGGGCATGATAGTTTATGCTGTATTGCTTTATAATGCCTATGAGGGTAGAAGCTTCGTAGTATAAGGAGAGGTCAGGCAAGGATATACCTCCATTCTTCGGTTGTCTACGTAACATTGCAAAGCTAATTCTATGTAAGGAGTTATTCCATACATATTTCAGAATACTGGTCTGCCAAGTTTTCAAAGTGTGATGAGGAATTAGGATTGGAAGAGCTCTGAATAGGTATAAAAATTTAGGGAATATAAAGGATTTAATGGTTTGTATTTTTTCAATCCATGTCAAAAGAGGCGACGAGGTTGAGTTGGGTAGAGTTTCTAATGAGTTAGTTAATGCAGTATAGTTACATTTCAGTATATCAGATAAATTAAGGGGAATGAGGATTCCCAAGTATTTCCAGCAATTTCTAACCCAACTAAAGCTATAGTTCTGCTTGATGAAATCTTTGTGTTTGTCTGTCAATAGAATAGGATAGAGTATGGTTTTGGAGTGATTAATCCTTAAGCCTGCTGCGAGCCCAAATGAGTCCAGTAATAGATGCAGAGTAGGTAGGGAGCTCTCGGGATTTGTCAAGAAAAGCGTCAAATCATCCGCAAAAAGACTTAGCTTAAAATGGTGATTGTCCAACAAAAAGCCAGAGATTCCTTGATTAGAACGGATTGCATGGGCCAATGGTTCAATAGCGATTGCAAACAATAATGGGGATATAGGGCATCCTTGACGGGTGCCCCTTGACAAGGTAAAGTCTTTTGAACAGATTCCATTAGTTTGAATACAGGCAGATGGAGATTGATATATTGTTTTGTTGAGACTTAAAAATTCAGGTCCAAAATTCATATTTGTTAATAAAGAATTTAAATAACGAGTTTCTACCCTATCAAAGGCCTTTTCAAAATCAACCGACAAAATAAAAGAAGATTGAATATTGTGTTTGCGACAATATTGAATTGCGTTCAATACTTTCCGTGTGTTATCCGTTATTTCCCTATGTGGAATGAAACCAGTTTGGTCAGTATTAATATAGTGCTCAATGATGTGGTTGAGGTGAGATGTCATTACCGCTGTGCAGATCTTATAATCCTGATTTAACAAAGAGATAGGTCTATAAGAGCTGGTTAACGTCAGGTCTCTGTCAGGCTTGGGTATGAGCACTATTTTGGCTTGGTTCCAGGATGGTGGCATAAGTCCTTCTTCTAATACTTGATTGCACGTGAGCGCTAGAGGGCCAGCCAGAAGGTGACTGAACATTTTATAAAATTCAGCTGTGAACCCGTCCCTACCAGGGGATTTATTGAGCTTAAGTGTTTTAATGACAGCTTGAATTTCCTGGGGTGAAATTGGCTCTTCAAGCCATTGTTTGTGTTCAGACGATAAATTTTTAGGAAGGGGGAATTTAGATAAAAAGCCATCTATTTCCGCTTGAGAGGGTGAATCAGATTTGTATAGGGATTTGTAGTATTGAAAGAAAACTTCAGAAATGTCTTTGTTACTATGCTTCAAAAGGCCGTTCTTATTTCTGATGGAGAGGATTGTGTTGTCTGACAGTCTTTTCTTGAATTTCCATGATAACAATTTGAGTGATTGAGGGGTCTTAAACCAGTATTTCTGCTTAATAAAAGCTATTCGTTTTTGAATTTGGGAAACTTCTATGGATTCAAATTTCTTTCTCTCCAGTAATAATTTTTTATAAGTACGCTTTTTGCCATAAAGTTTATATTCATCTTCTAGGGCTTTGATTTTTGTTGTCATTTCCTGCATTAATTTATTTTTCTCCTTTCTATAGGTGGACGTTATAGCGATGAATCTGCCACGAACAACAGCTTTTAGAGCATCCCATACCATGTGCTGGGACACACCGCATGATGCATTATGTTGTAAATAGTCTTTAATCACGGTTTCTATAGAATCAGTAACTGATTTAAGAAATAAAATATTCGAATCCAGTCTCCATGTATAAGGTTTATTTGTGCTTTCACCAAGTTCCATTGTAGATTCAATCCAAGAGTGATCTGACCAAATTCTAGCTCCAATATGTGCATCAGCAAAGGTATTGGAGATAGTTGAGGATGCTAGAATAAAGTCAATTCGTGAGTGTGTCTTGAATCTAGGAGAAAAGTAAGTGAAATCCTTAGCAGAAGGATTTCTTAGGCGCCAAACATCTGCGAGACTGAACTGATGTAGTATTGAGGCTAGTTCTGATTGAGCAGAGGAGGAGTTTCTCAATTTCCGGTTTCCTTTGTTTGGGATCTTTAAATTAGACTTGTCTAAATTATAATTTACAACATAATTAAAGTCTCCACCGATTACGCATGGGTTTGGACTAAAAGATTCTAATTTGTGGAGAGTGGTTTTAATAAAGTCGATTTGACCCTTATTAGGTGCATAGATAGAAGCAAAAGTAACAGGGAAACCATTTAAAGAACCACTCAAAAAAACATATCTGCCGTTGGGATCTTGTTCCAGTTTATCTGATTGAAATCTCACATTCTTGTTGATCAGTATCGCCACGCCACGTGATTTAGAGGTTCCCTGAGCCTGAAATTGTTGAGAGAGTTTGTGGGAGGGGAGGACAATATCACTGTTACCTTTGAGATGAGTTTCTTGCAAAAATATTACTGCAGGATTTTGTTTCATGACTGCCGTCATGACTCTACGTCTTTTTACAGGTGAGTTCAGTCCCCTGCAGTTGAACGAGAGAAATTTTATCTGGGCGTTAGGGACCATTAATATCTAAAACCAAATGCTTGTTATAATCGAGGTTATACATTTTGGGCGGTATCAGTGTTATGGGCAAATCCTGGGCTAGAGTACCAGAATTCATGAAAAGCCAAGAGGAAAAATGAAGGTAGGGTTTCAAAGTTGAATATAGGTGTACTAAAACATTCCTTTCTTTAACAGTAAAAACACTAACAAGAAACAAAACACTCAAACAAACCAGAGCCAGCTCTTGGGCTCTGAGGTCCTTTCCCATTAAGGACACTAACATCAATAATAATATAGAGGTTAATATCAAAATAATGAGGGGCTAAGCTATTGTCCCCCCTTTCTCCTTCCCCCTATGATAATTGAAAAAATTAAAGATTAAAAGAAAGCAATGAACAGTTATTAGAAAATTTCTAAACCAACCATTTTTTCAGTAGTAACGTATAACGTAATCTCATATACTTCATACACTAAAAGTATGCAAAACCACATTAATATGCAAAAATAGTTTGGAAAAAACAGGATCGTATGTGGTAATAGATCTAAACTGTATTAAACATAGCATGATTTAATAGAACCACTGTCAGAGTTATTACGTCTCAGAGATGTCTGGTCTTGCGTTCCCGCCGAGATCGAACTGTTTGCCATCGAGCCGTTATAGATTCGTGCTGCTGGGGTATGTCGTCCGAAGGAAGGTCCGGGGGGGGGGTTGGAGACCAAGATCTTGAAGAAGTTTGACACCTGATTCTTGATCCGATGCTTGGAGAACGGTGACGTTGTGTAGAACTTGAAGTTTGTAGAAAGCGAACCACTTATAGCGGATTTTTGCATTGATGAGAGCTGTGGTAATTGGTTTCAAGGCTTTTCAGCGCTGCAACGTTTCTGCTGATAAGTCCTGTAGAATCTGTATTCTAAAGTCTTCCAGCCGTAGGAAGCCAGTTGGCCGAGCCATAGCAAGGACTTTGGCTTTAGTGCGAGAGTCCAAGAACTTGACTATCACATCCCTGGGCACATTATTCTGGCAGGTACGTTGTGAGCCCGCTCTATATGCAAAGTCAATCATTGGAGCTACTCCTGCTTCTAATTTATTTATTTATTTATTTATACATTCCATTTCTACCCCGCCCTCCCCGCAAGCGGGCTCAGGGCGGTTTACAAGGGCAACCAGTGCCGGGAAACAGGTTAAAACATCTAAAAATACTGAACATACCCACATCATAACGTGCTCTATAATTCCTCTTTTATCTCAACCCGATGGCTACAGATAATCATTAGGCACAGCAGTGGTGGTCACGGCGGGCCCCGAGGGCTTAGCTCGGCTATCCCCTTCCTCCATCCCAGTTGGTAAAATTAGCGGTGGGAAGGAGGCGGGGCGGCGGCCAACGAGGGGGGAAAAAGAAGCGGCGGCTCCTACTCGAACGCCTGGCGGAAGAGCTCCGTCTTACAGGCCCTGCGGAACTGTGAAAGGTCCCGCAGGGCCCTGATCTCTTCCGGGAGCTCATTCCACCAGGTAGGAGCTGCCACTGAGAACGATCTAGCCCTCGTGGCCGCCAGCCTGGCCTCCTTAGGGCCAGGGACCGCCAGGCGATGTTGTGATTCAGACCGAAGTGCTCTTTGGGGCATATATGAGGAAAGGCGGTCCCTCAGGTATGCCGGACCCAGGCCATATAGGGCTTTAAAGGTAAGCACCAGCACTTTGAAGCGAATCCGGTATGCTATAGGCAGCCAGTGCAGCGCTTTCAGCACAGGTCGGATGTGCTCCCGCCTAGGGGTGCCCATCAACAGCCTGGCTGCAGCATTCTGCACTAGCTGCAGCCTCCGGATTTGCCCCAAAGGCAGCCCCATGTAGAGGGCGTTACAGTGGTCTAGCCTCGAGGTGACCATTGCATGAATCACCGTGGCCAGGTCTTCGCGGTCGAGAAACGGGACCAACTGCCGAGTCAGTCGAAGATGGTAGAAAGCCGACTTGACAGTGGCTGCCACCTGGGCCCCCATGGTTAGTGTGGGGTCCAGGAGCACTCCCAAACTCCTAACCTCCGGCGCTGGCACCAACGATGCCCCGTCGAAGGTCGGGAGTGGGAGCCCCAATCCCCGGCCGGTCCGACCCAGGCACAGGACTTCCGTCTTGGCAGGGTTTAACTTCAATCGGCTCCGCCGGAGCCACCCAGCCACAGCCTGCAAAGCCCGGTGAAGATCTTCCGGGACGGAGTCTGACTGGCCGCCCAACATCAGATAGAGCTGGGTGTCATCCGCATATTGGTGACAACCCAGCCCATACCTCCGAGCAATCTGGGCGAGGGGGCGCATATAGATGTTGAACAACATCGGGGAGAGCACTGCCCCCTGAGGCACCCCGCATTCAAGCAGGTGCCTCCGGGACTGCTGCCCCCCTAGCACCACCCTCTGTCCCCGACCTTGGAGAAAAGAGGCAAGCCATTGAAGGGCGAGCCCCTGGATCCCCACGTCGGCAAGGCGGCGGATCAGCAACTGGTGGTCGACTGTATCAAATTCAGCCGACAGGTCTAACAACAACAGTGCTGCCACGCCACCTCGATCCAGATGCCTCCGGAGGTCATCCGTTAAGGCGACCAGTGCTGCCTCCGTCCCGTACCCTGGGCGAAAGCCGGACTGGAATGGATCAAGGACGGAAGCGTCATCCAGAAAGCCCTGTAGCTGGATCGCCACCGCTCTCTCAATCAGTTTGCCCAAATAAGGCAAATTGGACACCGGCCGGTAGCTGGCCAATTCCGCCGGGTCCATGGTCGGTTTTTTCAGGAGAGGGCGGACCATCGCTTCCTTGAGTGGGTGAATCTGGATTTTAATTGAATTTCTTCCCAATTAGTTAGGTTTGTTTTTTTTTATTTCATGTGACTCTAAAGATTTTAATTCGTTATTTTTTGTTAGAAGAGTTTCATATGTCAACTTTTTCTTACTGTCTACTAGTGATGGCATTATGAAAGCCTCTAGCGGGGAAATCCATTTCAGGATTTTAGTGTAACATTTATTTTTGATCTCTTTCCAAATTTTAATCAATGATCCTCTAATTATATGATTTTGGAAAATTTGCTGACTTTTCTCTATATTATACCAAATGTGCGCATGCCATCCCATGGGTAGGTCATGCCATTCTAATTGTAGGTCCCAACAAGCTCTCCTTATGAGGTGGAAGTTTTTCCCGGGAAACCTAAAGCACATAACCCGAGCACAATTTGCTGTAGAAAAGCTTGGAATTCAAACCAAAGTGAACTCTATTGAAATATGACTGTGGATTTCTGATTGATCCAAATATTTCATTTTCTGAAGAAACACCTTTGTTCATTTTAGTATTCAAAAGCAAGAAAAAAATCAATTAAATATATTTTATTAGGACCAACCACATTAGCACAAAACACTGTGTAAGCTATTTAGTTCTATCTTTTTAAGCCTTACATAAGAACATAAGAGAAGCCAATGTTGAATCAGGCCAATGGCCCATCTAGTCCAACACTCTGTCACACAGTGGCCAAAATGTACCAGGTGCCATCAGGAGGTCCAGCAGTGGGGCCAGGACACTAGAAGCCCTCCCACTGCTGCCCCCTCCAGCACCAAGACTACAGCGCATCACCTGCCCCAGACTGAGTTCCCATCTATACCCTGTAGCTAATAGCCACTGATGGACTTCTACTCCATATGTTTATCTAATTCCCTCTTGAAACTGTCCATGCTTGTAGCTGCCACCACCTCCTGTGGCAGTGAATTCCATATGTTAATCACTCTTTGGGTGAAGAAGTACTTCCTTTTATCTGTTCTAACCTGACTGCTCAGCAATTTCATGGAGTGCCCACGAGTTCTTGTATTGTGAGAAAGGGAGAAAAGTACTTCTTTCTCAACCTGCTCAATCCCATTCATAATCTTATAAACCTCGATCATGTCACCCCTCAGCCACCGTTTCTTCAAGCTAAAGAGCCCCAAGCATTTTAACCTTTCTTCATAGGGAAGCTGTTCCAACCCTTTTATCAGTATAGTTGCCCTTCTCTGCACTTTTTCCAATGCTATAATATCCTTTTTGAGGTGTGGTGACCAGAACTGTACACAGTATTCCAAATGAGGTTGCACCAATGATTTATACAGGGGCATTATGATACTGGCTGATTTGTTTTCAGTTCCCTTCCTAATAATCCCCAGCATAGCGTTGGCCTTCTTTATTGCAGTTACACGCTGTCTAGACATTTTCATTGAGTTATCTACTACGACTCCAAGATCTCTCTCTTGGTCAGTCTCTGCCAGTTCGGACCCCATCAACATGTATTTATATTTAGGATTTTTGGCTCCAATCTGCATCATTTTGCACTTGGCCACATAGAACCCCATTTGCCACGTTGACGCCCACTCACCCATCCTCGACAGATCCCTTTGGTGTGCCTCACAATCCTCCCTGGTTGTCACCACCCTGAACAACTTCGTGTCATCTGCAAATTTAGCCACTTCACTGCTTACTCCCAATTCCAAATCATTAATAAAAAAGTTAAAAAGCATCGGACCGAGTACTGATCACTGTGGTACCCCACTGCTTACCACCCTCCATTGAGAAAGTTTCCTATTTATACTCACTCTCTGTTTCCTATTGATAAGCCAGTTTTTGATCCACAAGAGGAGTTGTCCTTTTATCCCATGACTATTGAGCTTACTTAAGAGCCTTTGATGAGGAACTGTATCAAAAGCTTTCTGGAAGTCAAGGTAAATAATATCTATTGGGTCCCCCTTGTCCACATGTTTGCTCACTCCCTCAAAAACACTAACAGGTTAGTGAGACAAGATCTTCCCTTACAGAACACATGCTGAGTCTGCCTCAATAGTTTTTGTTCATCAATGTGCCTACTAATTCTTTTCTTAATAACAGTTTCCACCAACTTACCCGGTATTGATGTCAGACTGACTGGCCTGTAATTTCCTGGATCTCCCCTGGAGCCCTTTTTAAAGATGGGAGTGACATTAGCTACCTTCCAGTCCTCAGGAATGGAGGTAGATTTTAAAGAAAGATTACATATTTTTGTCAGGAGATCCACAAGTTCACATTTGAGTTCTTACAGAACTCTCGGATGAATGCCATCCGGGCCTGGTGATTTATTAGTTTTTAAATTGTCCATCAGTTGGAGGACTTCCTCTCATGTCACCACAATCTGATTGAGGTCTTTCAAACCCCCTCCCGAAATTGGTGCTTCTGGAGTGGGCAAGCACTTCTCCTCTTCCACAGTGAAGACAAAGGCAAAAAATGCATTCAGCTTCTCAGCCATTTCCCTGTCATCCTTCACTACTCCTTTTACCCCTTGGTCATCCAAGGGCCCCACTGCCTCCCTGGCTGGCTTCCTACTTCTAATGTATTTGAAGAAAGTTTTATTGTTGGCCTTTATGTTTTTTTGCAATATGCTCCTCATATTCCCTTTTTGCTTGCCTGATCACAGACTTGCATTTTATTTGCCACAGTCTGTGTTCCCTTTTATCAACCTCACTGAGACTAGCTTTCCACCACTTAAAGGAATCCTTCTTACCTTTTACAGCTTCCATTACTTTATTTGTTAACCATGCAGGCTGTTTTCTATACCTATTTGCACCTTTCCTAACCTGCGGTATATATTATTTCTGAGCTTCTAGGATTGTATTTTTAAATAGTCTCCAAGCTTCCCCAATGGTTTTGACCTTCTCCACTCTTCCTTTCAATTTCTTCCTCACATGTCCCCTCATACCAGAGAAGTTACCCCTTTTAAAGTGAAAAGTGGTTGTGTCAGTCTTTTTGGGCAACTCCCTATCTGTACAAATGTTAAACTCAATGACATTATGGTCACTGTTCCCAAGCGGTGCAATCACTTTTACATCTCTCACCAGGTCTTGGGTGTTACTTAGGACCAAATCCAGGGTCGCCTCTCCCCTGGTAGGATCTGTGACCATCTGTTCCATAGCACAGTCATTGAGAGTGTCTAAAAACTCAATCTCTTTTTCCCGACTAGAACTCATATTGACCCAATCAATGTGTGGGTAGTTAAAGTCGCCTATTACGACACAGTTATTCTGTCTAGCTGCTCTCTTTAATTCAGTCATCATTTTATAATCCTCCTCTATCTTTTGATCTGATGGGCGATAGCAAACTCCCACTGTTAAGCCTCCTTTTGGACCCACTATTTCAACCCATAGCATTTCCAGAAGTGAATCCAATTTTCTTTCCCTCTCAGTCTTACTGGACTGTATACCCTTTCTGACATACGGAGCCACCCCGCCTCCAACCCTTCCCCCCCATTCTTCCGATATAATTTATAACCAGGAATCACTGTATCCCACTGATTTTCCTCATCCCACCAAGTTTCTGAAATACCCACAATGTCTATCTCCCCTCCCCCCAACACCAAGCATCCCAACTCCCTGATTTTACCTCAGAGACTTCTAGCATTTGTGTATAAACACTTATAGTTTCCCATGCTTGTTAAGCTCACAGCCTTCCTCTTGCTGCCTCGAGACCTTGCCAGGCAGTTCCTATCATTAGCCACAGTCTCAGTGGACAATTTTAATCCATTTCCTTGTACAAAAGTAACAGCTACCCCTTCATCTCTTTGAGATGAGCCATCCCGAACCAGAGACTTTTCATCTCCTGTCGGCTTTCCCCCATTAAAACTGCTCTGCCACCTTTTTGATTTTGAGCACCAGCACCCTGGTTCCTTTGTTGGGACAAGTGGAGACCGTCCCTTTTGTACAGCTCCCTCTGTCCCAAAAAGCATCCCAGTGCCTTGTAACTTCCATCCTGGTAAGCTCAAAAGCTTGCAGTGTTTTGTGTTAATTAGATTGATCCGGTAAAATGATTTTGTTCTTGTTTTTGGATTTTGTGTGGACCAATACGACTGTACAACTATTGCACATCTAACGGCTAGCCAAGTTGTGCAAATTAGCTGCTCAAGGGTGCTCTATTACTTTGGGCCTAAAAGTTAAGTGATATTTTTAGCAGATCTTGGGAGTTCAGTATTAGGAACATTCTGTCTGCTATAGAGGCAATTGCCCAACTGAGAAAATCTACACCAATACCTAGATAGAGTAGGCCCTACTTGCTAACACACAGAACACAGCAGCTTGCATTTTCTGTACAGAGAACCCCCTCATGATAGACTTTCCATTAAAGCAGGCTGAGAATTTCCTGTTGAATGTAAATGGTACGAGTCCAAAGTCAGGTCCTATCCAGACTTACTTAACACAGTGTTGAACCTTCCAGGTAAGCAAGGCCTTTAGAGAAACCAGAGATGGCAAGATTGGACCTCAGACATTCTCTTTGCAAAGGGTGTGGCACACCTCTAAGCTACAACCACTTTAAGAAAAAAGAATGCCAATTACTGACAGGGGATAAAAATCCCAGTTTCAAGAGTCCTGACATTTTGACTCTTAATTAGACACTATTTTGTTTCTCTTGTTCAGGAACAGAATATGAACAGAAGATGGGTAAAGGAATGTTTCTAAACTTCAGTCCTCTACACTTCAGCAGCAGCGTCTGATCAAACCTCAGGTTCTCTTCTTCATCTGTTACAGTTTATGAATACTCAGTATTTCCACTTGAGGGCACCAAATTTTGTTTTTTCAGACAGAAGCAGGAAAGTCTCATTTGCAAACCTGAATCATGAGTCTTGGCAAGTCCCTGGGGAGTCTTCTTAAAAGTTACTGAGCTTGCAAACAGTATTTTTCCTTATGAATTACACAGGAACAAACTCAGTAGTTGTATGTCTGTGCTTTACTATGAGGGAATCATCTCAAGCTACAATTCACACCAGCTTTATTGAAAAATGCACATGTTTGTATTTACAGATTCCAAATATGGGTGCAAATAGAGGTCAGCAAATGATCCAACATCTTTACCATCAGACCATAAACTGTTGAGTTTTGAACAATCTTCCTTTTACTATTTAGACAGGGAATTTGCAGTGATGAAATTTAGGTCTGAAAGCAAAGCATCTTCTTCCATTAACATTCAATTGCTTTGAAACAAAACTTCATTTTTGGATTAGAAAACCAGATTTCCAAAGATAATTTTTAGACTTATTTTGTTTTAATGAACCCCAAGGACAAAGTGCTCTGTTATTTTTTTTCCCACAGCCAAAAAACCCATTCTGGAAATTCAGAAGAGAGTCAATTCCTTTGAGAAGCAGTGCATTTTCCTTTTTGCTTGCTGTCAAGTTTAGGCCACAACCTAAGGCACATTGCAAGTGAATTAGGCCAAATGAACACAGTGGGATTGATTTCCAAGTAAGCATCGATAAGACTGGATGTGGCAGAACATCTCCACTCTGACCAGTAGGCCCTGTTCTACTGTGACCTCCAAGGTGTCTGGGCAACAGTGGTCATCCAAGGTCTCCACTTGGCACGTGCCACCCACCTGCTTTTTCTAGCACCTGAAGGGACTTCTCTTTCCCTCTCTCGGCTCAATCACTTGCACCACCTGGCTTTTGTAGGAATTGTCCATGAGAGAACCAGGGTTCCTAGCTTCCCTTTTCTGCTTTGCCATTCTGAGGCCTCACCTCTGTGTCTCCCACTTCCCAGCATTTGGTTACCATAGGAACAGCTTATTGCCTTATATGCCAGTGGGGGAGTAGCCACTTGCAAATAGACTGCCCCTCCACTTCTTCTTGGCACTTCTTTTAAAAGAGCATGCCTGGAACAATGGAGGTTGAATGTGGCACAGAGAACTGCTACTAGCATAAAAAGTCATAAAGTGTTTATTAAAAAGAAAATGTCAACACTCAATACTCTCGGCACAGCAACAAACTAAGCAAGGGATCCAAAAAAAAGTGTAAAACACAGTTCCTCTTTCCTTCCCTCTGTACATATCCTAGTGGATGTTAACATAAGGCAGTCCCTTTAGTTTAAAATGTTATAATTGTTCTTTGGGGTTCCATTACCCCAAAATAGGCATGCACATGGCAATGGTTCCTTCCAGCCACAGCTGAGAGTTCTGTTTTCTTCCATGAAATTGAAAAGAGACCTTCCTCCTCATGCCCAGGAGTTTTATATAATCTCTCTTACTCCTCCTCCTGACAAGGGCAGGGCAGGGCAAAGAAGCTTTTCCTGCAGTTTCCATGAAAAGACTGGTTTTCAACCTCCAAAAATGTATTCTCTGCTAGATGTCATTTGTCTAGCTGGAGGGGCATGTGTGTGACTTGATCATTTCACTTAGGCTTGCCAGTCCCCAGGTGGGTGCTGGGTTCCCCTGGTTTTTGGAGCTTCTCCCTGCTGCTGGCCAGCTGGCCAGTGGGTGGAAACCTTGCCTCCAAATACCTCATCCCCACATGACTTTCCTGGCATGATGATGTCACCCAGAAGTGATGTCATCATGCCGGGGACATTGAGTAGGGATGCTCTGGTTTAAGGGCAAAACTCTATGGTTTTAAGCTTGTTTTACCATAGCGGTTTGCCCGTAAACCAGAATGTCCCCACACAATGGCCTCAGCATGATGATGTCACTTCCTGGTGAGTCATCACATTGGGAACATCCCAGAACCCCCCAAGTCCCCCCACTGGAGTGACAAGAGGGACCTGGTAACCCTAATTTCACTGCATCTAGCCAGGCCTACCATTTGCATTTCTATAGCCCTGGTGGGTGAGGCTGGTGAACAATTGATTCCCCCACTCTGCCTGTAGTCTGCTAAGAGAGGGTTCTGCTCAGTTCAGACCTTCAAAGAAAAATGCATTTCTCCACAATGGGCTATAAAAATGCTAACCAAATAAGATCACATGGGTCCATTATAAAACAGCAATGCATTTTTTGAGCAATTATCGTCAGGAAATCTTACTAGGTACTGTTCACCCTTTGGTCCACCTTGAGTCAACAGAATCAAGACAGAGGCACGACTGGCTCGCCCACTAGGCGAACTAGGCGCTTGCCTAGGGCACACCGGCCTCAGGGGCGCCAAATGGCGCCCCGCTCCCCCTGAAAAGACCCCCCCTGCCCTAACTGGGTGCCCACCGCTGCCGCCTCCAGAGCGCCCGGCAGCTTGCCCGCCCTCCCCCCTGGGGGGGGAGGAGGCAGGGGTGGCATGGCGGCACCGCAGCAGCCAGTGGGATCTCCCCGCTGCTGTCTAAAAGCGCCCGGCTAGGGCGCAAGTTGCCCTCCCCCTACTCCCTTGGGGGGGAGGAGGCGGCCGGCAGTGGCCAGAGGGATCTCCCTGCCACCGCCGCCACTGTCAGGAGTCCTTTAAGTAGTCTGAAGGTCAGGAAAGTTCAAAGAGGAAAGTTATCTTTGTAAGACAAATGTGGTGTAATTAAGCAAAAGAATCTGTCCAATATATAAACAAAGGCAACAGTCTCTTACATCCCTCTTGGACTTAGGGATATCAGCCTCCAGGTGGGACCTGGGGATCCCCTGGAGTTACAACTCATCTCCAGACTACAGAGATCAATTCCCCTGAAATAAATGGATGCTTTGGAGGGTAGACTCTATGGTATTGTACCACACTGAGGTCCCTGTCTTCCCCAGGCTCCACCCCCAAATCTCCAGGATTGTCCCAGTCTGGATCCGGCAACCCTACCCCCCCCCCCATCCCCTGCTGGTGGCCAGGGGACACTTGGCAACACTGCCTGGGGGCTTTCTATAGCAATGGCCATGCCCCCAAGCCCATTTCCATGGCATCTCCTGATCTCTGACGAACCCCCTTGCTACCACTTTCACTTCATTTTTTTTTCCTGGGGGTGTCTTTCATGTTGGCACTACATTATCCAAGGTTGTCAGCTCTGTTTTTAGAAATTCTTGGAAATGTGGGGAGTGGAGCCTGGGGAGAGAGCTCAGCGGGGTACAATGCCTTAGCGTTCACCCTCTGAAGCACCCATTTTCTCCAGTGGGGACTGATCTCTCTGGTCTGTAGAACAGTTGTCATTCCAGGAGATCTTCAGGCACCACCTGGAGGTTGGCAGCCCCAACACTATATCTTAGGAGGTATAAGGTGTGGGCACCTTCCTCTAAGGTTTTGCCACAAACAAGGCCAGTCCAGAAAACAGGCTTTCATTTTTAAGCACTATGCAGGCTTGGAAGCAGAAATACAACTCTGAGGAAAGGTGTCTCTCTCATGAAATGGAAGATCAGCAGCTTATTTAATTATCAATCAATCCTTCAAAAAGATCCCATTCTTACTACGAAAAGCTTACATATTCTAATTAAGCTTTATAATACACAAATTGCATGTCAAAACTGGTTTATCTGCTGTCATGTTAACACATGGACACATAAAGCTGCTTTACACTGAGTCACACCATTGGCCAATGCTATGAGTGGCTTTGGTTCCCTGGAGTCAAAGGGAGAGGTCTTTCACATCACCTGCTTCCTGATACTTCTATCTAGAGATTGCAGGGATTGAAATGGGCACCTTCTACATGCAAAGCAGATGCCCTATCACTGAGCCATGGCTCCTCCCTCAAAGCCAGTGGTGGAGTGATGACGATTAAGGCTGCTGGGAAACTTCCAGAGTGTTCATGGCCAGAGGCAGAAGCCGCGGACACTGCTTGCTGGCAGGGCCAGCCTACCCACTAGGCGAACTAGACTTTCACCTAGGGCAGGCTGATCATGAGGGCGCTGTGCCCCCCCCCCAAAAAAAAAGCCCTGCGTCGCCCTGACTGGGCTGGAGTGCGGGTTACTAATCACGGTGTTGCTGCTAACGTTACGGTGAGCATGCGGTACCTTTGGCCCGCCTGCTTTTGCCTGCCCTGCTGCTCCTCCCTGACTACGCTGGCTGCCCGCTTCCAATCAGGAAAGTGCCCCTCCTCTGGCCGAGCTGAACCATGCAGATTTGCAATTGCAGGGAGATGCCTCCAGGCGCTAGGGTGCGCGCGACGGTGGGAATAGGGGGATTGGGTTGGTTTCTTCCTGTGGGCAGCCTTCCTGGCAAGTAGTAAAGGAGGGACCTGGGTGAGCAGGAGACTCCAAGCTCAGTCTCCAGCAGCATCGTTGGTTGGAAGGAACAGGCGGGAGGGGACGAGAGGGAGATCTCTCCAAACAGGAAAACAAATGTTGGGTTCTAGGATGTTAGGGGGTGGGACACAAAACCAGTATATCAAAAGAGGGCAGCGAACTGAACTGAAAAACAAAGTCTGAGTCCACTGGCACCTTTTAAGACCAACACAATTTTATTCAAGGTATAAGTATCTGGAGAAGTGTGTGTGCACACGAAAGCTAATACCTTGAATAAAACTGTGTTGGTCTTAAAGGTGCCCCTGGACTCAAACTTTTGTTCTGCCAACACGGCTACCCACTGAAATTGAAAAACATATGAAGACAGGCAAAACTGTTTAAAATTACTGAAGGTGGCATGAAAATGCCTGTTATACAAAAATATTCTGCGCCCTCAGGCTTGCTTTTTCTTTCTTCCTTTCCTTTTTCCTTTCTTCCTTTCTTCCTTTCTTCCTTTCTTCCTTCCTTCCTTCCTTCCTTTCTTCCTTTCTTCCTTTCTTCCTTCCTTTCTTCCTTCCTTCCTTCCTTCCTTTCTTCCTTCCTTCCTTCCTTTCTTCCTTCCTTCCTTCCTTTCTTCCTTTCTTTCTTTCTTTCTTTCTTTCTTTCTTTCTTTCTTTCTTTCTTTCTTTCTTTCTTTCTTTCTCTCTCTCTCTCTCTCTCTCTTTCTTTCTCTCTCTCTCTCTCTCTCTCTCTCTTTCTTTCTTTCTTTCTTTCTTTCTTTCTTTCTTTCTTTCTTTCTTTCTTTCTTTCTTTCTTTCTTTCTTTCTTTCTTTTTACTGTTCTTAAGAGCCAATTCCTTTTTAAAGTAATTTGATTTCTTGAACCCACAATCCATTCCTTGGGAATAAAACTGGGCATTACCATCCTGGATCAGATGATCACAATCAGTTCCAAACTGTGTGTCAAGATTTCCTAGCATACGGAGAGGGAATTAATTTAAAGGGTCCCATGGGTTCATAGCACCCACCTACAAAAGAGGCTGTCTGTTGCATCTCAGCATGATTTGAAGCCCAGACCTTGCCTCCTTCAAACCAGTCAACCTCTACTAGGGAGGGGGTAGGTAATTCCATTGTCTCTCAGCATAGGGTGCGATTGGAAATCAGAAACATCATGGGGGGGCGTGCGCCAGAAGGAATCCTTGCCTAGTGTGCAAAAGCATCTGGGGCCGGCCCTGCTTGCTGGCAGGCAGCCCCCGTGAGGAAGGAGGAGCTGCTACTACCACAAGCCTGCACAAAGCAGATGGATGCAAAGTGGGTTGAAGCCATCATAACTGCGAGCTGGCACTCCTGGCAGCCCCCATGGTGATCCTGCCCCATCCGCTACCCTTCTTGGCCAAGGCAGGCCCATTTTTGTCTCCCAGTCTGGCCCTGCTCAAATTTGCTGGCCCAAGGCATTCTTGGGTTTCATCCAGAGATTCAAAACACTGCACTTCTTCAATTAGGAGCGCTGACAAAGTGAATTTGGGTGACTACATGTGAAGAGATGCTACCAGATTTTATGTTCCTGGTATTTGGACCTTGAAGTCCTCATTTAATTTCTTCTTTTTCTTTGTGCAAGTCAAAGCTGCAAGTCTTGATTTTAGTGCCTTTTTTGTGTTTCTTCACTCCAAGTTTTCCCCATTAAGTTTATGCAATTTTAATGTTACTTCCTATAATGGGATATCAGTGGGCACAAAAGAAGCAAATGAATTGGGAAAACTAGCCACCAAAATGCGAGAAATAAAAAGGCTCAGAAAATGTGCAAAAACAAACAACAGAGGCCATTTTTGAACATACAGGAGAGCTTTTGTGAACTGTAAAGAAGGTAGTATCCTTATTCTTGTATTAGTCACATTTTTGTCCTGTCCATCCTACAAGGAGCTTGAGGCAGTGTACATGGCTCTCCCATCCCATTTTATCCTCACAACAACCCTGCAAGGTTGCCTATGCCAAGAGAGAATGACTAGGCCAAGGTCATGAGTGAACTTCATGGCCAAGGGTGGGATTTGAAATGGGAGTTCTCCAGATCCTAGCACAACACCTTAGCTATTATACCAAGCTGGCCCCGAATGACTAATTTTGAAGTGTCTGGCAGGCAAGCTACTTAATAAAAGTCATACAAACTGGTAACATCCATGGAATTATCTGAAAAGCCACTAAGAGATCGATCTCTACTTAACCCCTGATCAGCCTCAATAAGCCACCAAAAAAACCCCAAAACCCAGACATGAAAATTGCGCCACATCCTGCAAAGGAAGGCAGGAACCAAAAAAGATGCAGGATTGCTACCCAGTGAGAAAGGAACACTTTTCCTATCAAGAAAGGTTAAAGTGCTTGGGGTTCTTTAGCTTGGAGAAACGACAGCTGAGGGGTGACATGATCGAGGTTTATAAGATTATGCATGGGATAGAGCAGGTAGAGAAGGAAGTACTTTTCTCCCTTTCTCACAATACAAGAGCACAAGGGCATTCAATGAAATTGCTGAGCAGTCAGGTTAGAACAGATAAAAGGAAGTACTTCTTCATCCAAAGAGTGATTAACACATGGAATTCACTGCCACAGGAGGTGGCGGCGGCTACAAACATGGACAGTTTCAAGAGGGAATTAGATAAACATATGGAGCAGAAGTCCATCAGTGGCTATTAGCCACAAGGTATAGCTAGGAACTCTCAGTCTGGGGCAGGTGATGCATTGTAGTCTTGGTGCTGGAGGGGGCAGCAGTGGGAGGGCTTCTAGTGCCCTGGCCCCGCTGCTGGACCTCCTGATGGCACCTGGTATTTTTGGCCACTGTGTGACAGAGTGTTGGACTAGATGGGCCATTGGTCTGATCCAACATTGGCTTCTCTTATGTTCTTATGAGACCTGAAGAAAATTCTGTTCCTCACCCCTGTGACAACCCACACATTGGCATATCCAGCTAACCAGGCATTCTGAATGAGTATCACTTGTCCAGAAGGTCTTCTGCACTGGACCTTCCACTTTGTAACCAACAAAGGCACTCATCTACTCACTGTATGGGGAGGGGGTGAGCAGCAAGTCATGCTTAGCATCTACATAGTGCATTTCAAGCACTTCAAGCACATTCTCAGGAATTTTTACAACAGCCCTGCAAGGCAGGCCTCTCTTGGCTTTCTCCATATTCCAGTTGGAGGGAATGAGGTCCAGAGAAAGGTGGCTTGCTTAAGGCAGATGTAAGATATGAATGGGGTGCTTGCCATCTCACTCTCTCAGCCCTTGTAATGCACCAACTCAAAGGAGATGGGACAGGCCAATGGGATCAGTCTCCTTTTCCTCTTGGAAACTGCAGAGGTCAGAAATGCCAGGCACATTTTGAAAGCCCTGAAAGAAGTTATTGTCGCCAGCATCTTTCCTCTTGCTTTTCCCTACAGGAAAATTCCACACAGTCCCCTCCTCTCTTCCCTCCAGCCAGCCTGCCTGCCCTGCAAAACTTCTTTTGCTTCTTCTGCCTGCCTGAGGGAGCTGATGATGCCAGCTGGAGTCTGGCACCAAGCCCATTTCTTCCTCCACCAAAGCACACCTAATATATTTTAGCTTGGCCTGCACCCCACGCTTGCTATTCTGCCCAGAGATTGCCAACCGTGCCGAATTGAATAGTGTTTATTCTACAGGCAGAATTCCACCAGGAGCTGGGCCCTGACAGTCAGACTCATTTTTATGTGTGAGCTAATCCAATTTGAATCCAGAGTTCCTAGAATGTACAGCTGGCACCTTATGCAATGCCATTCCTTTTCTTTACAACGTAGAAGGAAAAAAGTTAAACCATTCACATTTCTAATTGGTGACAATCCACTCCCACTTGCGCCCCCCACAGAAGCCATTTTTCATTCAGCCTGCAAGCAATATATATGCAGAGTACTATCCCATACATTATTTTTATGAAAACACACTCCTCTTCAGATTTTATCAACAGCTCCTTCCCAGCATATTTGCAAGAACAACACATTATCCTTTTTTTAAACAAATTCCCTCCGTTTCCAGGAAAACTTTTAATCTTCACACCCACTTTATTCCGGCCCAAAAGTTTCCAAGCCATAAAGACTGGGAGCTACATTTTGGCATGCCAGACAATCCAGGATGGTCTGGCCCTTGAACTCACTAGGAAAGTCCAGGAGCAAACTCAGCTCAGTGGCCGCCCTTCAGGCTGCAGGGACCACTTGATTGAGTCTTGAGCCCTGAGCACAACAGAAGAGCAGTAGGCTTGCCAATGAGCAGGCTCACAGCCACTGCCATCATTGCCATGGGCCAGGTCCAAGCCGATCGGGTGCTGCACCACTGCCAACATCACAGGAGCCATTTGGCTGAGTTCACTCCAGGACTGTTTGTTTGCGATGTGAACAAGCCTCAAATGTTGGTTTATTCTTAGGCCTGGATGCTTCCTCCTCTCTTGCGAGCCAGCTTGGTGTAGTAGTTAAGAGTGGCAGACTCTAATCTGGAGAACTGGGTTTGATTCCCCACTCCTCCACAGGAAGCCAGCTGGGTGACCTTGGGTCAGTCACAGTTCTCTCAGAACTCTCTCTAGTTCTGAGCTCAGCTCTATCTACCTCACAAAGTGCCTGTTGTGGGGAGAGGAAGGGAATGCAATCATTAGCCACTTTGAAACTTTAAGACAGAGAAAAACAGGATATGAGAACCAACTCTTCTTGCTCAGAGCTACAACTGAAGATTTCCTGGTTTAGGCAGTCTTGGATTTATCTTATTTTGTGTGTAGCACCCAGGGCCAGTGCCAGGCTTTTTGGTGCTCTAGGCAAGGCTACCTACTTGCACCCCCCCCCCAGCTAACCAATTTTCAAAAACAGATGAATTCTAGAAAAAAATTAAAAGCACAAAACATGACATTGCTGTTTTTATTTTTTAAAGTGAGAATGAGTAAAATGGCAGCCTTTGGTTTTCTTTCGCAAACAGAAAACAGTTTTAGCACACAACTCACTGATCATTTAGAATAATCCTGTGAACTGCGATGTCAAAAATTAAGGCTCTTGAATGCTTCCGTTTCAGGCACATCAAAATCTCATTTTGTGTGCCTTTTCCTTTGCAAATTCTGTCACCGATTCCTTCAGGTCAAGTGCAGATGCTTCAGTGTGTTCAACTGATATAACTGCCAAACCAAATAGTCTCTTTTGCAGCAGTAGTTCTCCTACAGTTTTCTCAGTTTTGCAATTCTTGATGTCAGATTTGTGTCCATTTACCCTTTGGTGTAGGGTTTGACCTGTTTGTCCTATGCAGAGAACTACAATTTACACATCCTACTGCATTATTATTCCAGTCTTGCTGTTTTTATTACTCAGTTACTTATTCACCTTGACTCGAATCATCTCTTCCTGACAACTAACTCTCCCTACCTTCATGTAATATTTGAGGAAATCTATTTCAGTGTATGTGAAGAAGTGTGCATATGCTAAGAACATAAGAGAAGCCAATGTTGGATCTGGCCAATCTAGTCCAACACTCTGTCACACAGTGGTCAAAAATACCAGGCACCATCAGGAGGTCCACCAGTGGGGCCGGGACACTAGAAGCCCTCCCATTGTTGCCCCCCCCAAGCACCAAGAATACAGAGCATCACTTGCCCCAGACTGAGAGTTCCTATCTATACCTTGTGACTAAGAGCCACTGATGGACCTCTGCTCTATGTGCTTATCTAATTCCGTCTTGAAGCTGTCCATGCTTGTAGCCACCACCACCTCCTGTGGCAGTGAATTCCATGCGTTAATCACTCTTTGCATGAAGGAGGACTTCCTTTGATCTGTTCTAAGCCTTCCGCTCATTCATTTAATGGAGTGCCCATGAGTTCTTGTATTGTGAGAAAGGGAGAAAAGTACTGATTTCTCTGCCTGCTCTATCCCATGCCATGCATAATCTTGTAAACCTCGATCATGTCACCCCTTTGGGGATTTTGAACTTAGACATCCCAGATAGTAGGCTGATACTGATCACTTAGGCAAACACATAGCCCTCAGTCTGTGTCAGGATGCCTTCTCATGTTCTTGACCAGCACATGAAGCAACTTATGTACAAAAGGTTGCAATGCCAAGCCATTTCATGTTTTCCCCTGGGCCCTAGGCTCAGAACACTGAGCATGAGATTTCTGTAGTGAATGTCAAAAAATCAAAAGTAGGTTTGCAGCTTACAGAATAGTCTCAAGATTGCAACAGCACAGACATTTTAATGCAATAATTCAAAGCAAGGGGTGTCAGTTAAATGAACAAAATATTGCAAGAGTGCTAATGTTTTAAGCATGTTTTAAAGTTAAAACTTAACTTTTTAAGCAAGAGCCTGCGGCCAGTTGGAGGGGCAAGAAGGCCATCTGGGGAAGGCTTCTGAGGAGAGTGAGGCTGTGGCGCAGGCTGGGCCCCTTCCGTCCTTCCCTCCTCCCCACCTCTCCAGGCAAAAAGTCCTAGCTCACCTCCTGTGTGGATTAAAAAGTTTCTGTGTGGATCCACCCCCGCCTACCCTGGTGCCCAAGGTGTGCTTCCCATGCCCAGCCTGGCACACAGCTGCTGCTGGCAGGAGCCTTGTTGATGTGGCTCAGCTGCCTGCCCACCCCCGAATCCAGCACCAGCCCCGGACCTGGCACCTCCTTGCCTACTCTTTTGGCAGCAGTGGCAGCTCTGGCCGAGGAAGTGGCACCTGCGCAGGCTCCAGGCTTGGCTGGCTCCATGCCCCCCTCCCCCCATGCTCGCAGCCCAGCAGCTCCTCAGCTGTAAGGAGGGGGGAGGCAGGGGAAAGGCATGCTGGGAAATGTAGTTTGGGAGGGCTGCCACTGCCACTAGGCCGAGCAAAGTTGACTAAAACCTGCCACCTCAAGTGCTTGCTGGGGGCGCCAATGGCCTCAGCGGGGCAGCAGGCCAAGGGCCAACAGAGCTGAGGGGGGGCAGGGGGCAGGGCAGCAGCAGGCCAGTGCGGCGCCCTTCTACCTTGGCACTGTAAAGTGACTGCCTTACTTCGCCTCTATGAACGTGACGGCCCTGGAGGCACCTTAATAAATTGAAGTTTCTTTCTTCCCTAGGTAGCTGGGGTTTAAACTAGGATTTCAATGTGATTTAGAAATGAATTAGACTGAAGTCCTGAATCAGGAAATCTTCCATGGTGGTTCAGTATAGGAAAGGAAGAGCAAAGAAATGTGCAAACCCAAGAATATACTGGGATTTTAGGCTCTTTCACATCACAATCATTTGCAGCATCTCTGTATCACCTGGTTGGCTCTTCCTATGTCACACATGTGCTTCTATTTATATCTACATTTTTATCTAAGAAGAAAATTACTAAAGAGAAGTTTGTATGAGCAAACCATTTCTCTGTATTTATCCGGGGGGGGGGCATTTGAATTAGGTATAGCAAACAGAATGTGCCTGGGTCAGATCTGGCCTACCTAGTGGTTTTCTTCGGAATGAGGGACTCTTCTTAATGAGGGACTCTTTTCATATGGTTGACAGCTCCAAGTTAGGAAATTCCTGGAGATTTGAGGGGTGGAGCCTAGAAAGAGCAGGGTTTGGTGAAGGGAAAGATCTCATCAGGCTATAATGCCACAAAGCCCATCCTCCAAAGCAACCATTTTCTCCAGGGAAACAGATCTCTGTTATCTTCAGATCAGTTGTAACTCCAGAATATCTCCAGGTCCCTCCTGGAGGTCAGCGACCCAACTTGTAAGTCAACTTTAAGGGTGTTTCTTTCCCACTGGAATAAGTCTGGTGCAGCCCTCCCTCTGTCCTCTGTAGAACTGTCATTCTTGGGTGAGCATTGTCAGGATGGACTACTGCGTGACAAAATGTAGGTCAAGAAACCATAGTCATAACCTGCAGGCCAGCCCTAAGACAAATAGGGCCCAGGGCAATGATTAGCTCTGACCAAGAGACTGTCTTGGACCCTCCAGTCTATTGTTCCACCTCTTAATGTTTCTTGGAACATCAAAGATAGCTTAGGGTTTCCAACTCTGTGTTGGGAAATTCCTGGAAATTTGGGGGGTGGGTCGAGGTTGGGAAGGGAAGGCCATAAAGTCCATCCAGAGCAGCCATGTTCTCCAGGAGAACCAAACACGTTCATCTGGAGATTAGTTATAATGCCAGGATGTTTCCAGGCCCCACCTGCAGCTTGGCAGCCCTAGGCTTCTTGGGAAAAGCTTTTGCTGTGACAGTACAGGTGAGGCTGTTACTAGGTGTCTTGGGTTACAGGAAGCCATCTTGACTGGAGGTCCACATCAGGTTGTATTTCAGTGACTTTTATCCTAGAGGGTGAAGATACTAGCTGAGTTAGTAGCAAATATGGGCTTTTACTTCCTATGACAAGAGATCTCAAACCAATTATTATCATGTGTATTATGTCTGCTGATCCATTTTACAGCACCCACTGAATTTCAGATTATATTGCCTTCTATTTGTTTGCAGCAAACATGGATTGCTGCCTTCTTCATCTATCAGGATCCCAAGATTTCACTAATTCTTACAAACAGATGGCTTTGTTTTCCCTCTTTTAGGATTCAGCATTATGTTGCTTTGTTTGGGACAGAGCGAGGTCTTTTTTATGTAAACACACTAATACCATTATAAGAAGTTTAGCATTACAAAAAGGAAGGGAAGTTGCATGGTTAACATCCCAACCACAGGCAACCATTAATTTCCCATCATTCTCCAAAAGGAAGCATGTTTCTTTTAATTCAAAAAGGGCACTATTTAAAGGGTTCTCTTATTGTGACTTACTTTGGTTTGTTGCACAGAGAATTTACAAGAAGGTGGAATTAGTAGCAGGTTAAAAAACAAGATAAAGTTTTGAACCTGGAATTGTTATCTGTTCTCCTTGGACTCTGATATCAGTTATTAAGATTGGGGTGTTGGACTACAATCTAGGAGACCCAGGTTCGAATCCTCACTTTGCCATGGAAGCTAGCTGGTGAGCTAGCCACACTCTCTCAGCCTAAACTATCTTACAGCATTGTTATGAGGATAAAGTGAAGGAAGGGAGAATAATGTACACTGGCTTAAGCAACTTGGAAGAAGGACAGGATAAAAATGTATATAATATGAATTTTAAAAATATGAATGAACATTAAAATAAATAACAGAGAAATACCCAACACCACAAAAGCACATTCTTAGACAATCTAAATGGGGAATGTAAAGATACTGAACTCTAGAAATTTGATACGATGTTTCCTCAGAGAAGGGGGAAGCCAGAAAGAAGAAAAAAATATTTTCAGCATATGACTGTCTTTCATTGGATTGCGATATGGAAGTACCAGTCCCAAAGAATTTATGTTCCGGAGGAGTCCAAAAAGGTGAACTCTTGCAAAGATCTTCAACCAGGTTCTTGTCCCTCTGACACCTTTCAGATGTCTCCCAGTGCTGGCTAATAGCCTGGGTAATAGCTACAGTAAGTTAATTAACAATCACTTTGCACAGCTGAGAGTGTTAATCAGTAATGAACCATCAAAGCAACACTCAGCTTCTCCAAGCTGCATTTCTTAAAGTTTCGCTTTCGTTTGTTTAGATCCCACAGACAAGCCAATGCCCAGTCTCCGCATTACGAACTCAGCAACTAATCTCAGCATCACACTAGATATACACAGTCCTAACAAGTATTTTCTGTATTGGCCAAGATTTTGTCCTGCATACAGATTTAGCACCGAGCATGTTGTCAAAGGGATATCTGTTTTGCCCCATCATATCTATTAACTATAATGAAGGATTTTTCAGAAATAATTTTCCCTCTCCCTATCCTTGGTCCCAGTCACATGGAGGATTTGCCCCACAAAAGGTATGGATTGAGGGCACATCAAACGGGCGCGATCATACCACAACATCTGGGAAGTGTAGGGCACCCGTCTCCAACCCGTACTGTCCGCCCGAAGAAGCAGATTTAAAAGGCACTGGGGAAAAGGTAGTAGCTTCTGGTAGATGCGCGGCACGGGTGGGCATCTAATCAGAGATGCGCCGGTAGCCCATGGCATCCAGCAGCCATCCGTAACCCACGCATGCACAGTAATGCAGTAATGCCATGTTGCCTCGCTGGGACTATGCTGTTGCCTCCCTGGTGTGATTGGCTGCCGACAGTCTGAGGACAGAGCTGCGGGGCATCGTAAGATCGCGTTCCCGCACTTCTTTTAGCTCCGCCTCTAAAATGCCTCCCTTCCAGTGCTGATTTTGCCGCTCGTGTGACCAGGGCCCTTGTGTTCTTTATTTATTCGACCCTTTCCATTTTTCTTGAGCAACTCATTTCCATCAACTACTACATTCCAGTAATCTTCTCAGGGATATAGTAGGCTGATCCTGCATTGAGCAGGGGGTTGGACTAGATGACCTGTATGGCCCCTTCTAACTCTGTGATTCTATGATATGTCAAATCACTTCTAAGAAGAAGCTTTTTTACAGGCATCTGTGAGCCTTGGTGTGATGCCACAGCACTACACATTAAGAATGTTTACTATCAAAAGTGGTGGACAAAGCACGGCAAAAACATCAAACACAGATTTAAAGTACTGATACCATGTTGCCCATACCTACTCTGTGGTATTCCAATAGACTACATCTGGCAATACGAGACTGAAATTAGTAGATTTTGGAGGCCACTGACTCAAAAGTTGGTGAAACCCCAAAGCTTTAACACTTTCTGATTGACAGAAAAACTCTTATTGATTGCAACTAACTTTCAATTAAACTGTTAAATGGTAAAGAACTTCAGTGTTGTGGAGGAAGGCTGATTAAAAATGGTGTAAAACAAAGGTATGAACTGTGTGACTATTTTTTAAAAAAAGTCTTCCGGATAGCTGCTAATTCATACTTAGGTCCCATATTAATCATGGATGTCTACAGCCCTTATGTCTACAGGGACCCACCCTAAAGGAAGCTAAAACTACAAATAAATGACAGTTAAAGCATCTAAGCAAGGCTGTTTGCCTGGCTCAACAGTAACTTAGTACTGCTTAGAGAGCCAAAAAGGATTTCTTAAACCCTTCCATGTCTGCTTCTGGTTTAGTTTATCCTCACAGCTTATGTGACTTGTCCATCACTGAAATTAACTGGGTTCAAAATCATTACCCCAGTCTGAAGCTATAATAACTGCCATGCCCTAATGGTCAATTTTGAGAAGGCTGATTTGCACACACATGTTCATAATTTCAACATGGAGCATTAGGGGCTGACTGACATGTGTGAATAAGCCATGATATCTTTAAAGTTGTAGGCATAACTTCCATAACAGCTGAAGCACAATGCTTGTCAAGGGACCCAAGTTCACACATTCAGTTCGGAGTCATCTAGTAATCAAATGATGACTATGCATGTGTGCATGCCCTCATAGATCCTCAGGTATGAAAACAAGCTTGTTGATCCTGAAAACCTGATAGGAGAGGGTAGACAATATGCACACTGGAACAGAACAAATAGAATGATGGGTTAGTTGCTCTGAGGATGAGTAAAAATGATATGATTAAGGTGCCCGTCATCAGAGAAAGTGGACTCTGTCATTACTGTATTCATTCCAGAAGCCTTGACCAAGTGGGGAGCCTTGATCAGGAGCAGGACCCATGAAGCACAGCACAAAGAAAAAAATGGTTCTCTCCTACGTCAATGTCTTGTCCACACAGCCAAAGTAAAAGATAAAACAGTGAATACTGATTTTGCTCTTGTTATCAGTGAATTCAAAATTCAAACAGAAAACTGTTTAAGTATTTATTTATATTAAATTTGTTAATCACCCTGTCACACATTAGCTGGGCTCTGGGCAATGTACATGGGGTCATAATGCCATAAAACATATAAAACATTAAAATTCTACAAAAAAATTAATGAAACTAAAGACCCAAATAGAGTCCATGATGATGGTGTCTTCTACGTCAATTCTGGACTACCGGGCCAGTTTCTGGGCAGGGGGAGAAGGAACTCATAACAGCAGTTCAGAAGGGGGATGGGGAAGGGAGAAGGGAGGGTGCCAGCCAAGGAAAAAACATTGCTGCCCTCAACCAAAAGCCTGGTGGAACATCCCTGTCTCCAGAGCCATATTGATCTGCACTTTTTCCTCACAGTCATTTTTGTCACTCTTTTGTCCCTATTGCTTTGTGGGTCCCCCTTTTCCATATGTGTTTTGCTCCCTCTGGGACTACTAGAGAGAGCAAAACACACTGGGGGGGAGAAACCCTGAAGCAATAGGGACAATCGAGTGACAAAAATGACAGTGTGGAAGTGTCTAGCAGAGGGCCCCATATCCTCTCATCACCGGCCTTGACCGGCCTTGACCAGCCATGAGGGACACAGATCAAGGAGACACATGGCTGGCTTAACAGCACTCAAGACTCTGTTGACATCCACAGAGGAGAGCAGGCTGATGAAATCAAAAACTGCCAAGGTGCCTCCAGTTCACATACTGTATCAACATTGGCAGGCAAATCACAGCAGAGCGACAAGACTTTATCCTTGAAAAAGCTCATAAATGCCTCCACAGTAATGGCCAAATTTCTATGTCTATTTTGGAGCCGCTTGGTGAGGAATATCAAAATCCTAATCACCTTAAACAATTATGCTGGGTGAGAGATAGGGGACATGATGGAGGCTGAGTAGAATACCCTCTTTGCAGCCTTCACCGCCACCTCATAGGATTTCATACGTGTCCTATAAGATGCTCTTGTAGTTTCATTGTGAGTTATTTGTTTGTTTGTTTATTTGATTTATACCCCATCCTCCTTGCGTAGCAGGCTCAGGGTGGCTTACAATAGGTTAAAATATGTTAAAACACAGATGCATTGAAACAATACAATAACATAGAATGCAACAAATGACATATTTACATATAAATACATATAAAAAGATAAAATCTGATGGCGGTGGCGTCCCATAGGGTTGAATTACACCAGCTGTTGTTATTCAAGTTAACAAAGAGGGCCTTAACAGTTCAGATGTTAACTGCTCAGATGTTATCAGTATGTAGTCAGTGATCAACAGTCAGTGGCGGCTCCTAATCAAAGGCATGGTGGAAGAGCTCCGTTTTACAGTCCCTGTGGAACTGTAGGAGGCCCTACAGGCCCCTGGTGGAAGCCAATCTGGAATTCCTGAATATATTCAGATCTGATATACCCGATTTTTAAAAAAAAAAATGATTTTTTTTCTTGCACACCTCTATGCCTCACCTTTGTGTCTGCAGGTAACACTCATTTGGAAATAACTGCCCCCATTCTTAGCTTGGAGCCTGCCATTATTTTGTTTTTACCTCCCCACCCACGGCATCCATTTTGGTCCTCCTCCCAGTGCAGCCATTTTCTGATCTATCTCAAAATTCCAAAAAGGCTTACAGGTTCAAGAATGTAGGAGATCCCAGTATAGAGATTTAGTACCATGTTGGATCTGAAACAAGGAAAGCTGAAAACAACAATTCCTTGAACTGCAGCAAACAAGGTACGAAAGCTCTGATGTCTGCTGTGTTTAAGAAGAATTCTCCTGAAAAGTCCTGCTAGAGGAAACTAATCTACTATCAGCCTTGATGTTTTCAAAGGCAACAGAGTCTCGAGAGTTTAATGTCTCTAGTTCCATTTCTGGGTACAGCCAACTGCATCAAGGCTCTTTCCCCCATAGTGCCCTCTGTCTTTCTCCTCCAGTGTAAGATGTGAAGTGGACTAGCTTACAATTACTCAGGGACTCCTAGGATCAAGGAATGGACCAGACCCATTGCAAATGCTGCAGTACCATCTAATTTTCAGAAAAGCTCTGAGTCCCCAAACTTCTGATTTGGTTCCATAGTACACACCTGAATCCACAGCAAGTAGCATCATATATAGATGTATCCATAGCTACATACTAATGTCCAAATGCACTAAGGAGGACTTCTGGTGATGGTGATTTGCAAGTCAGACGTGTCTCTGGGACACTTCCAAGGCACAATCTGAGCGCCGGCGGCTTGGAGGGGGGGCGATTAATCGGTATCTCCCCTGGGAGCCTTGGGGTAAAGGCTCCCAGCCAAGGGGCTTTGGAGGGGTGTCCTCTCCTCCAGCGTGATGCTGGAGGATCAAGGCGCTCCCTCACCCCAGTGGTCCAGCCGCTGTGCGACCTGTGCACTTGCATGGACTTAAAGACGCCGGCCGGGAACGAGCAGCGGAGATCAGGCAACCAGGCGTATATAAGCAATGTCAGGAGACGAACAAAGAGAAGTGAGTTAAAAGAGCGCTGAATGGCAGCACAAGCGAAAGCACCCCCCTAGATAAAAGCGTGACAAGCTAGCGGGGGAGGGGCCCTACCCATACGCAAGGACTTTAAAATAGAATTACAAAGGGGGAGCAGAAGAATAAGCGTGGAAACTGATTTTAAGAGCCTTACTAGTTAGAGTCTGAACAGATCGGAGGCTTTTAGAGACTTTTTCGAACTCTCAGTTAAAGTAAACAATTCTATAAAATGGCAGGGAGGCGACCTGATAAGGGGCAGAAAACAAAACCACCAGGCAGTCAAAGTCCTCGGTCGGAAGAAACCATAGAGTTCTCAAGGCTTCTATTGGACTCCCTTCGCCCCCTGCTGGACCAGATGACTAACATCAACCAGCAACTGATGACTTTGAATCAGAACTTCACAGCACAGCAACTACAACTGGCAGAAACCACCAAGAAAACAGAGCAGGTGGTTGAAAAAGTGAAGGAACTTGATGCCAGCTCCATAAAAACAGGGGAAAAGATGCAAATGCTAGAGAAGAAGCATGCTATGTTTGAAACACAGCTACTACAGCTACAAATGGAAAGAGCTAACATGGTGCTCCGGTTCCAAGGGGTGGCAGAAGCTCCAAATGAGAATCTAAAGCAATTATTAAGTGATGCACTGGCCCCAGTGACAGATATAAAGGCAGAAGATATCTTAAGCGAAATGGATTTGGCATATAGAGCCTACTCTATGTACATCAAAAAGAATAATCTGCCTGGGGAAATTGTTGTGAGATTCTCTAAGAGGTATATAAGAGATCTAATCTTAAAAGCGACTACAAATGCCCCCCTGAAAATTGGAGGTAACAACATAAGGATTTTAAAAGACATTCCATTTGAGATAAGAAAGAAGAGACAGAAGTACAAGGAACTAATCCTTTTTCTCCAAACGAACAGCATTGCATACAGGTGGCTAATTCCCGAAGGCATCACGTTCAAGATAAAAGAAAGGAGAGAGAAAATTGACTGTTTTCAAAGCTTGGGAGTTTCTGCGGCTGCAACTGGGAGGTCCAGAGGAGGAGAAGAAAGAAGAAGACAGCAAATCCACTGGAGAGTTGAACTCTGTGCCCTTCGGCGAGGACTCTGACACAGACAAGGGAATGGCTACTCCCAAACAAGGCTATCAACTGAGAGACCATAAAGAGAAGCAAGATAAGAACTGAGACTCTGAAATCCAAGAAAGCTTTTCTATTTGGGAGGACTGGGGAGGGCTCTTGAAACGGGAAACTAGTTAAGCCGATACAGTAGGGGGATTCTTTTTTAGAACACGCTCAATGTTTTCAATTTTATTTTTTTTGGACTTACACGGTAACAAGCAGTACAGAAGATCTCCATCTCTTGGGTTTTTAGTCAGTAGTGGTTGTCTTTTCTTTATCCCTAGTATAGATTTTACCCTTCCCCCTTTTCTGTTGTAGTTTTTGTAGTGTCAAAAAATGCAAATAAAAAATTCCCCTTTGGGGGGGCCAAAAAAAAAATGCACTAAGGAGACTTGTGCATTTCATCTCAAGAGCACATTCAGCATTCAAGAGAGCACATGTGACTCTTTATCATTTGTTCGTTTTTGAAAGCTCCAACAAAAGTTACTCCCCCCACCTGGGTAAGTAATCATTGTATGAAATTCTACCAGTGCAACTGTAAATTACCAGCAATACCTCCATATTTTATACTGCTTATTCACAAAGTCATATATTACCTTGGTATACCTATGGGGATCCAACAAAGTAAAAGCTAATGCCATCATAAATGTATTAGTCTTTAAGTTGCCAAAAGACCCTGTGCTGTTTTTTTCTCCCTACACGGAAGAGGAATTCCATGAGTTTCTGATCACATAACTTCTTGTTGAGTGAAATGATATGAAATGGAAACTGATTATCAGAGCTCCCACAATGTTTCTCAAAGAGCAAACAAGGCAGGAGGGGAGTTTGAATTAGATCAGGAGAGCTGCTGTGTGGGAGGAGTCTCTAATCTTTTCTTTATGCCATCATCCAAATTTAACACGTACACCAGTCCATGAAGCCATTTACACCATGAAGGAAAAACACACAAGTAGACATACTGGGCCTGTTGGCATTTTCCTAAGAAGCAAGAAACAGCTGGGTAGAATGATTTAGTCTGGGGTAATGCCACTGAGGAAAAGGATATTAGGTCCCGGTCATATGGAGCATTTGCCCCATCTAAGACACGGTAGCCCTGCAGGGTTTCCGGGCGGGATCACACAGGCATATCTGGGAGGCATAGCACTCCTGTGGCCAACGCACAGCTTCCCTCCGAAGCTGCGGAATAAAAACTACCAGGAAAGGAGCACTAGTTTCCGGAAACCCTGGGCAAAGGCCAGCGTCTGATCGCGGAAGCACCAGTATCCCACGGCATCCAACGCCCGCCCATGTCCTGGGGCAAATCCGATGTTGTAAGTTTCCATGGGATGTGCACCAATGCCAAATGGCGGATGTGCACATGCAAGACACCAACAGTGGCCCGCCCCCCCCCATGGCACATGCGCACATTACAACAGCGTGGCTTGAGTGCTCTGCTGTGCTGCCTTTTCGCCGTGCTTCAGTGTCACGGTGTGATCGGTGCTCGGAGCTGGAGCGTGGCAACCCGGTGGACCGTGTGATCGGGCTACCGCGCCTTATTTTGCTCTGGGATGAACAGCCACGCCTCCCCTCCCCGCATTTTCTGGCCCGTGTGACCAGGGTCCTAGTCCAAAGTGCTGCTTTCCCAATCCAAGTTGGTGGAGGGGGAACACATAAATGCACAGACCTTAGAGGAACATGCAAGAGGTCTGTTTACATCAAATATGACTCTCATTCACAGATCATTGCATTTCTCTAAAGAATTCTGTAGTTCAATTATACATGCCCTAGACATAGCAACCTTTTTATTTATAGCAGCCTTAGTGCTGAAGCCTAGCTAAAGCTAGGAGGAAGCGATTAGTAAGATCTTAGGATGGGGATCTTATGCTAAATTACTTGGGAACAAATCCCATAGAACACAGAAGAACTAGGAGAAGAAGAAGAAGAAGAAGAAGAAGAAGAAGAAGAAGAAGAAGAAGAAGAAGAAGAAGAAGAAGAAGAAGAAGAAGAAGAAGAAGAAGAAGAAGAAGAAGAGGAGGGGGAGGGGGAGGGGAGATTGGATTTATACCCTGCCCTTCACTATCTGAAGGAGTCTTAGGCTGTGATGAGACATGCAGTTTGATCTGTTGCCATTGCTGTTTGTCACGCCTCTGCTGCGCCCCTGGCGGGGCCCCGCCCATGGCCGTGGTTTTAGGGGACTCAGGAGGGGGGCCGGTTCTAGGAGGAAGGCCAGTACAAGCTCAGGTGTGCTGGAGAGACCTCAGAACGGCAGGGGACGGGGTTAACATCACCCCCCACGTCCCTCTGCCCTCGTGCCCCAGAGACTGGTCGCTGAGCTGCTTTCCCTCTCTCTAGTACCTCCTCTGCATTCACATCCATGGCCCACTATTCCTCCCCAGCCTCTCCCCCTTTGATTAGGGTTCTCTGTTACAAAATAACATGGATCAATTAGAGGTGGGGCAACAGCAGATCGAACTGCATGTCTGACCGCAGCCTCGGAGCAGCTTACGATCTCCTTTCCCTTTCCCTCCCCACAACAGACATCTTGTGAGGTAGGTGGGGCCAAGACAGTGCTTTGCTTCTTGACAACAGTGCATACACAGACACTTCAATGGTTTATCTCAGTCTTCCCTTAATGGCATCTGGACCTTGACTACTAGCCAGCCTTATGGATGTCTGGCCACTGTTCCAGTTGGTTATAAATGTAGTTTCAGAAGAACCAACCTGTTGGAGCAGGACTAGATTCTAATCCTTCTCATTGGATGGCCTCCATCTCCCACTACTTCACAGAGCTGTTGCAAGGGGAAAAAATGGTATCCTACGTGCATTTCACTAAACTCCTTGGAGAAAGGGAAGGATAGAAACAGAATGAATAAATACATCAATCTTAAGAACATAAGAACATAAGAGAAGCCAATGTTGAATCAGGCCAATGGCCCATCTAGTCCAACACTCTGTCACACAGCAGCCAAAATATACCAGGTGCCATCAGGAGGTCCAGCAGTGGGGCCAGGGCACCAGAAGCCTTCCCACTGCTGCCCCCTCCAGCACCAAGACTACAGCGCATCACCTGCCCCAGATTGAGAGTTCCCATCTATACCCTGTGGCTAATAGCCACTGATGGACTTCTGCTCCATATGTTTATCTAATTCCCTCTTGAAACTGTCCATGCTTGCAGCTGCCACCACCTCCTGTGGCAGTGAATTCCATATGTTAATCACTCTTTGGGTGAAGAAGTATTTCCTTTTATCTGTTCTAACCCGACTGCTCAGCAATTTCATGGAGTGCCCACGAGTTCTTGTATTGTGAGAAAGGGAGAAAAGTACTTCTTTCTCAACCTGCTCAATCCCATTCATAATCTTATAAACCTCGATCATGTCACCCCTCAGCCGTCGTTTCTCCAAGCTGAAGAGCCCCAAGCATTTTAACCTTTCTTCATAGGGAAGTTGTTCCAACCCTTTTATCATTCTAGTTGCCCTTCTCTGCACTTTTTCCAATGCTATAATATCCTTTTTGAGATGTGGTGACCAGAACTGTACACAGTATTCCAAATGAGGTTGCACCAATGATTTATACAGGGGCATTATGATACTGGCTGATTTGTTTTCAATTCCCTTCCTAATAATCCCCAGCATAGCGTTGGCCTTCTTTATTGCAGCTACACACTGTCTAGACATTTTCATTGAGTTATCCACTACGACTCCAAGATCTCTCTCTTGGTCTGTCTCTGCCAGTTCAGACCCCATCAACATGTATTTATAGTTAGGATTTTTGGCTCTAATGTGCATCACTTTGCACTTGACCACATAGAACCCCATTTGCCACGTTGACGCCCACTCACCCATACTCAACAGATCCCTTTGGAGTGCCTCACACTCCTCCCTGGTTTTCACCACCCGGAACAACTTCGTGTCATCTGCAAATTTAGCCACTTCACTGCTTACTCCCAATTCCAAGTCATTAATAAACAAGTTAAAAAGCATTGGACCAAGTACTGATCCCTGTGGTACCCCACTGCTTACCACCCTCCACTGAGAAAGTTTCCCATTTATACTCACTCTCTGTTTCCTATTTATAAGCCAGTTTTTGATCCACAAGAGGACTTGTCCTTTTATCCCATGACTATTGAGCTTACTTAGGAGCCTTTGATGAGGAACTGTATCAAAAGCTTTCCGGAAGTCAAGGTAAATGATAGCTATTGGGTCCCCCTTGTCCACATGTTTGTTCACTCCCTCAAAAAACACTAACGGGTTAGTGAGACAAGATCTTCCCTTACAGAACCCATGCTGACTTTGCCTCAATAGTTTTTGTTCATCAATGTGCCTACTAATTCTTTCCTTAATAACAGTTTCCACCAACTTACCCAGTATCGATGTCAGACTGACTGGCCTGTAATTTCCCGGATCTCCCCTGGAGCCCTTTTTAAAGATGGGAGTGACATTGGCTACCTTCCAGTCCTCAGGAATGGAGGCAGATTTTAAAGAAAGATTACATATTTTTGTCAGGAGATCCACAAGTTCACATTTGAGTTCTTTCAGAACTCTCGGATGAATGCCATCCGGGCCTGGTGATTTATTAGTTTTTAAATTGTCCATCAGTCGGAAGACTTCCTCTCTTGTCACCGCAATCTGATTCAGGTCTTTCAACCTCCCTCCCAAAATCGGTGCAAAATGAAATCTTCATCTTGGAACCAAACAAGATACCAACAGGCTGAAGTTTTGGCAGTGGCAATTGATTCTCATTCACCTCCCTTCAGCCTCTAATGTACACTTAAAATATATAAGCAACCTGGAAGGGTTTAAAGGTTAATTGACCAATGTAGGTTCTATGTAGTCTTCAGGTACCCCCTTCCGTTATGAATACCATTTCCCAGAGACCTCTAAATTCTTCAAGCTCCCCCACCTCCTTCAGGAATGAGGATGTGTTTCTGTTTACAAGATACGAGCACTCTTTGTTCCCCTATTTTGGTTTGTACTAATAAATACCATTCTCTGATGGAACATTTTCAAAATGGCATATCTAATCCTATTATTATTGTGGGCCTGTGGCTGGCCTCAAGGGCGTCTGCTTTCTACAAGTAAACACTGCTTCTTCCTTACATCGAATACCTGCCCATGTTGAAAACAAGCAGGGCCCTACCTCCTCCATGCAAACCTGAACAATGTGCAGGATTCAGTGCTTTTGGGGGGGGGTTCAGAATTGATCTTCATCTTGATTTGGCAAAGGATGAACTTCACTCCTCTCACTACCTACCTAGTACATTTTTACCCTATCCTTCCTCCAAGGAACTTTGGGCACGGCATATCTTTCTGCTGGCATGTGCTTTTCAGAGACACCATCTCCTGGTGATCCTCATGCCACCCTCCCCATACACTTCTTTTATGACGTTTCCTGTGATATTTTATTGAGGGGAAAACTCTGCAAAATGTGAATAGTGGAATGTTGGCAAATATTACTTTTGTCCAGCTGCTTCCAAAGAATAGTTATTTTCTTAAATGATAGGCACCAGGACTCAAACCTTCCTGAAAGTCTTGCCCTCTCCCCAGCTTGCTCTCCTCTCCTAAACCCTGGTGCATAGAAGCACATGTGGAAACACAGTGTTTTGATTACTTTATATATTTCATGGCTGAGCCTCAAGGAACCCTGTCCCAAATTAAGCCCAAATTCCAGAAAATGAAACCACAGGAAATCCAATCCTGAAATACTAGGATTTAAATGTATTTAGTTTTGCAGATTTAAAAAATGCAAGCGACTTTGCCATAACTCAGTTGAAAGATTAAGTGAAAAAATGGAGTATCTTTCACTCATTCCATATCTAATTAAAGGTTAAGTATAATATTAAGGCTTGTCACTAAGCAGCAGACACTGATCTTACTTACCTTGCCTAGTTTGTCAGTTCTTGGACTGAAGAAAAATTTAAAATTAAACTGGAGGTGATCTCAACTCTTTCTTCAGTGGTCCTCTCAATCACCATGGTGGCATTTCTCCCACTTCCATTGTGCAGCCAAACTGATTTTAACCTAGACAATCAATATCAACCCAGGTCATTCTGAAGTGGGGATTTTGGAAGATAGTTCACAAGTTACAGTGAATACATGTGCTACCTGCATATACATATTGTTAGGAGATGTACTTTGAAATTGCTTTTATTTGTTATTTTCTGACCTGTACACACACCAGAATGGTGCTTGCAAGCGTCTTTGCATTGGGAGAAATGTATGCTTTGTCGGATGTGACTCTCTGCACTAGGAAGGTACCACACAGCCTGTAAAAGGTAAAGGTAAAGGTTCCCTTGCTCAAAAGCCAGTCGAATCCGACTCTAGGGTTGCGGTGCTCATCTCCATTTCAAAGCCGAAGAGCCAGCGCTGTCCGAAGACGTTTCCATGGTCATGTGGCCGGCATGACTAAACACCAAGGTGCACGGAACGCTGTTACCTTCCCACCAAAGTGGTACCTATCTATCTACTTGCAATTTCTTGCTTTCGAACTGCTAGGTTGGCAGGAGCTGGAACTAGAGACAGTAGCTCACCCTGTCATGCGGCACCTGGGTCTCGAACTGCTGAACTACTGACCTTCCAGAGCCTGCAGTTCAGCATCTTAACCACTTGAGCCACCGCAGCTCCAGCCATACACAGCCTGTACTTTCATGCAAATGAAGTCACAGACACACACACCTTGCATACCTCTACCCATGAGACATTGGGAACAAGAAGCATCTCAATTAGCATCTCCATTATGGTCTGCCAGAAGGATGTAAAAATGACAGCCTATCCACCATTGAGGAATCCATACCTCACACGTAACCCACAGGATGCTTGGCATTTGCATGTGTTAAGACTGTATCCTGTTTTGTCACTTGGACCAAGCCAGAGTCATCTGCACATCCAAGGTTTCCATGCCAACCCATCTTCACACCTTGACCAAATGCTCCCTTGTAGAAAGGTCTAGACTTTCAATATTGCCCCACCTTAGTAGGAGGGTACCCCACATCCTATAGCCAATAGGTATAGGGATGGGACGGACCAGAGAGACCCCAAGCCAGCCCCCAATACTAGCTGATAAAACAGGGTGCAACCTTTGTTCTAGGGTTCCCCTCATCATCTTCCCCAGCAAGCTAGCTAAGTAACCTAAGAGTCTACTATAGATAACTTCCACGTGCTTTCTTGGACTGCAGCCAAGAGGCCCACATTTGTTGGCAGGTTCCAACAGTGTGTAGTGAGAGTTTTCCTTAGTAAGAATTCCTAATCCTTGTATTCTTCACTGTGGAAGGTTGAGCTACAGGATCAGATAAGTATTATGTGCTTTTCCCCTGCCTAAATACTTCTAGTTTAAAACCCCATTATTGTGTTTCCATTTCTACTGTATCTAAAGGAACTTGTGTGTATGTGTGAGTGAATCTGTTTTGTTTGCCTGTGTACTAAAAAGATATTATTCAGTAAAGAGAATCTTTGATTCAACTTAAGAAACCTTGTCAAGTGTTCTCTTTGGGGAAACGGGTTCTCAGGACGAAGTAGCTTTCTCTGTATACCTAGGCCAGCAACTCAAATAAGTTAGTCCACCTACTGCGTAGATAAGCAGTTCGGTTAACAATATGTACACCTATTTTTAGAAAAGAGCCAGTGCATGTTCACTTGACAAATGAAACCATGGGCCAGTTCCTGTACACAGCTTGTACATGCAATCACTATAATTTGTGATGGATCAAGCCTGTCTGTGTTAGTCTGTCTGTAGCAGTAGAAAAGAGCAAGAGTCCAGTAATAGTCTGTCTGTAGCAGTAGTCTGAGCAAGAGTCCAGTAATACCTTAAAGACTAACAAAATCTGTGGCAGGGTATGAGCTTTCATGAGTCACTGCCACTTCTTCAGATGTCTCCCTTCTCAACCTTGAAAGAGCACCTAGTGGTGGTGGAAACAATTTGGAGGAGGAGAGCTGATCACAAGGATGGCGAAGTGGGCTTCCCTTGAACACTTCTTGCTCTTTAAATATCATACAGCATATTGATCACTGGAAGCTTCCATGCCTGGCTTGCTTGTGCACCCAGCACGAGGCTGTGAGTGGTCAGGATAGTATGATGCACAAGCACTGCGGCGGCTGAGTTCAGACTGGCAGTTTGAAGTGGGAGTGAGTTGTGGCAAAAAAGCCCCGGAACAAACTGTTCTGGGTTTTCCCGGTCACACTGTGCCGACTGATGTGGGAGCACACCGGGAGGAGGCGAGAGGGAGCGTTCAGACTGCTGGCCCGGAGGCGTGGCTGTAAACTGCTTTTTCCTGGTAATCCAGCTATGTGCACATGTGCGCATATGCACTCATGTGCATAAAGGCATCGGGGCGATTTGGGGAGGATCCCGTTGTGCTGGCACCACATTGGGCAGTAGAGCAGAGCACATCCAATCATATCGCTGCTGCCTCGCCAGGGCAATCAAGTGCACCTTGCACAGAAACACCCGGCAGACATTATTACTGCGGGTTGTTCCTGGCTTTTCAGGTTAGTGTTCACACTTCCCAGAAGCGGAATGAAGTGGGATAAACACACTCTCCGGGATTTGCTACCGCTTTCACCAGGTATCTTTTAAACGCAGGAGCGAAGCGATACACGACGGATTGGCTACAGGTGGAGAATGCCAGACAGATGTGCCTGTGTGAACGCCCCCTTTTAATCCAGTTGTGAAACATTGCTGAAACGTGCCTATCTCGGGGCAAACTGCCAGTCTGAACTCAGCCTGCATTTCTGAGACTTTGCTGGATCAGAAGAAGGTATACAAAGACAACATTACAAATGAAGGAAGTCCAGAACCAAAAGATCAAATGAGGGGACTGGGCAGAAAATATGGAGGCTGCATGTAGCATAAGTACCGCTCTAAGTGGGGAAGGGTGCTTCTCAAATGGCTCCAACTATTATGAGAACATGAGGAAATTACTGGTGCACATAAAACCAGAGAAGCCACTAACATGACAAGCAACATAATTGCAAACATGAAGATCTGAAGAAGGCGTCTAACACAGGAAGCCTTCAGGCCTCCCATTCCAATTCAATCTGATGCTGACAGATGAGTCTTTGTGCTCCGAAGGTGTGTGCTTCATGAATAAACAGGACTGTACTCTGAGAAGAGCCTTAACATTATCGTATACACCACTTTGATTTTAAACCATGATTACTTGGAAGAAACCAGATCAGCTTCAGCCTCTACTAATCCAAGGTGTGGTGTTGTGCTTATGTTACCGATTGGGAGGGGGGAGCACCTCAGAATTTTGCAATATGGTGGACTGTTTTTTATTCACCTCCAGTTATGCCAGCTTTCCACAAGATTCATGTGTAAAGTGATGTACATTAGCACACACATATATATAGGGGTAAAAGGTAAAGGTTTCCCTTGCTCAAAAGCCAGTCAAATCCAAGGGGTGGTGCTCATCTCCGTTTCCAAGCTGAAGAGCCAGCGCTGTCTGCAGACATTTCCATGGTCATGTGGCTGGCATGACTAAATGCTAAGGCACACGGAACACTGTTACCTTCCTACCCAAATGGTACCTATTTATCTACTTGCAATTTCTTGCTTTCAAACTTCTAGGTTGGCAGGAGCTGAGGCCAGGGCCAGGAGTTCACTCCATCACATGGTACTAAGGTGCTGAACTGCTGAACTACAGATTTTCAGGTCTGCAGCTCAGCATCTCAACCTGTGATCCACTGCAGCCCCATATATTTGTATAACATCATGCTAAGTGTATTGAGAAAAATCGAGCACCAAAAATAGCTGATAAACCTGTTCTCCTAGAGAACCTTTGACATCAACTCAACCTCACTGATCCCCACAGTGTTCATTTTTGAGAACAGGAAACAGAGAGCACAATGTAATTTCCTGTAGGCCAAGAACAACTTGGATTTCCCCACCACAGGACTCTGTTACCACACAGTCAGATTCAGCCTATAGCCTTTGTGATACAACCAGAGCCTCGAAAGGATTGCTCAGGTGACCATTTCATTGGGCAACCAACTTCTTTCCCTTATTGGGGCAGACCTATTGATGGCATTTATAAAGAAGGAGAAAGAATTGAAGCTGGGAAGACTCCAGACATCTGAGCAAAGAGGTCTAGATGGGACTCTAGGAGGACTGATCAACCAGAAGGAATTGCCCCTGTTCTTCACATGAAAGGCCAGATGCCTTTATCTGCAGTTTCTGCTACTTCTAACTGGAAGTGTGTCACTCTTCCACTGTGATGACATGAGCAATGTCAAGGGGAGAAACAAGTTCTTCCCTTTTACACATATTTGTGTGGGATTACCTATTTTTAACATTTATTTGCATTCATTGGGAGGTGGCTTTAACCAGCCTGTGTTCTCTCACATGAAGCCACGTTATCCTGAAACCATTAGTCTATCAAAGTCAGTATGGTCTCCTCTGACTGACAGCAGCTCTCTGGGGTCTCAAGCAGGGTTGTTTTCCATCACCTACTACCTGATTTGAGCTGCGGTGGCTCAAGTGGTTAAGACGCTGAAGTGCAGGCTGTGGAAGGTCAGTAGTTCAGCAGTCTGAGACCCAAGTGGCCGCATGACGGAGTGAGCTCCCATCTCTAGTTCCAGCTCCTGCCAACCTAGCAGTTCGAAAGCAAGAAATTGCAATTAGATAAATAGGTACCACTTCGGTGGGAAGGTAACAGCATTCCGTGCACCTTGGTGTTTAGTCATGCCAGCCATATGACCACGGAAACATCTTCAGACAGCACTGGCTCTTCGGCTTTGAAACGAAGATGAGCACCGCAACCCTAGAGTCAGATTCGACTGGCTTTCAAGCAAGGGAACCTTTACCTTTACCTTTTACTAACTGATACTTTTAACTGGAAATACCAGGCAGATGTTCTGCTATTGAACCGCAGCCCCTCTCCTCCCTTTTCTGCTTTGTCCCATCTCAAAAACCAACAGGAACTTGTCTACTGAGCATGCTTTGTCATGTAACACACTTTTATTTTGAGGAAATGCCCTTTGATTTCATCCCAAATATCTGAGAATATGATCCATCTAGTTAAGCACTTTTCAAGCTCCTACAATTTTAACGGGAGAGCCATGAATGTGCTCAGATCTCTCCCACTGAATTGAATGGGACTTTCAAGTGCTTAATGCTGGCTGCATTGTGCCCAGGGTTATTTCTAGGAATAGGCTGCTAGTTTCACTTGGAAGATTTCTCCTCTAACTGAAGAGCTTGCTGTGGTGGTTTCTGAGAATGGCCTCCCTCAGCCAGTAACATTAAATTATATTGCACCACAATCAAAAAACAGAGGAACACATGGAGACCCCAAACACTTTACTCAAGATGCACTGGTATGATTAGGTCATCATGACATTGATTCAAAATATGAATCTTAATTGCATGCATTTCCTGTACAGCAGGCATTGCTTTTAATAGCCACATGAAAGTACCTTCTATTGAATTGGTCCATCAAAGTCTGCTGGCCAAGCAGATGTTCTGCTATTGAGATCTCAGTCCTCCTCCTACATGAAAGCAACACAGCACACAGGTGTGTACAGCTGAAATTTTTCAAATCAGTTCTCTCCCAGCCCAATTGATTGGTAAAGAATATATCATTTGCTTATTTCTGTAGATTAGGCTGCTACTGAAGCCTTCAGAACAGGGCCAGGCCAGGAAAAGGTCGGCAACTTTCTATGTAGGAATCAAAACAGATAGGAATCAGGGTCTGGTATGGGTAAGGAAAAAAACTTGATACAGAGCTTCCAAACAAGCATTGGTCATGTGACTAAGTGCTCATAACTGGCTCTAAGTGGCCACGTTGGTAAAGGAACAAGTTTTTAGCTACTTTTTTCTGGCCCCACAAACCTGATGATACAATAAGAAATGATGTTACTCAACAAGATGAGATTTCAATCCAACATTGGATATCAGTTCTAGAAACATGGTGGGGGGGTAGCCTAGAAGTATTTCCCATCAGACAGAAACCTGCTCAAGAGTGATAATTAAAAAAAAAAAACTTGATGACTACAGGTTCCAGCTTATATTTATTATATACAATTTTGAATGAATCTAACTCTGTTTCAGCATAGTATTGCTATTGTTTGGTATTATACTGTTTGTAATCATTCAGCTTCATATGTATTGTGTGTATGGTTCTTTGCTTAAAAACTAATAAAAAATGTTAATCTGGAAGAGTTTGTCCCAGGTTGGAAACTGTCTATTAATGGCCGTGATTCATACAGTTATTGAATTACCCACAGAGTCAAATGGTGGCTTAGAAAGCACTCTTTAGGGATGACATTGTCATCAGGGGAGAACACATGGAGCCGCCTTATATTGAGTTGGGCCATGAGTGCAGAGACGTTGTCTGCTCAGACTGGCAGTGTCTCTCCAGGGCTTCACACGATCCTCACTGGAGATGCTGGGAATTAAACCTGGGACCTTTTGCTTGCCAAGCAAATACTCTGCAATTGAGCCACAGTCTCTCCCTCCCCAAGCAGAACTCCAGGGGCCATGTTCAGTGCCAAGGCTTGGTCTGGAAAACATAAAGCTATGGTGAAACAGTGAAGCATTCACAGAGAATGCTAGGTTTTAAGCTGGTTTCTGCCCCTTCCTTGTTCAGGAAAAATATTTAAAGTGTCCCAAAATTGAATAGTTTCATTTCCTCTCTAGAGATGAAGGGAAACTTTTATTTCCATTTAGCCAAAGGCTATTTCAACCTGCAGAGTGTTGCCATTCACAACCACAGTGGAGCAGCCTTGGAGTACAACTTTAACAGAGCTATTCTGTGCAGCTCTACTGTATAGGGGAAGTGATCCTGGGATTCTGTTGCAAGAAGTTTCTTATGAGCGAGCATTCAGTAGAATTTGTTTGCATTTTAATACTGATATATGGCCTTGCAAAGAGCCTTTGTTTTCTAGTGGTCAGACTTTTTTAACAAAAAAACCCCTACCATACAGTAATTTAATTTTTCAGCCTGGGGGCAGAAATAAATAAGCCCAAAAAAGGATTGTGTCTTGACATAATAACATCCTGATCATTTCCATATTTTTAACAATACCTTCTGCTACTTTGAGTTTCTTGCAGAGATCCCCCCCGCCCCCATTTTGGCCAGTTCAGACAGGCAATTTTTGCCTTCACAGATAACGTGACTGCTCTGTCTTTTCGAGAGAAAGTCTGGAAAACCAACCCGCTCCAAATTATGAGGACGGCTTTTCAGAAGACCCTGAACACAAGTGATCAGGGGGTCTCCAGGTGCCCTTTCCTCCTGCTGAGTCAGACGACAGGGCAGATGGGTCCGTTCTGATTTGGTAGTCCAGCCCCATCTCCTCCTTTCGACTAGGCATAAGGGGGAGGGGGGGAACCTGGGACCTATGGCTTGCCTCTGTGCCGGAGGACCCCCACCCCGTTCTGCTTTCGCCCTCCATGCCAGTCCTAGCTGGAAAACTAGCTGGAAAACAGGTTAAGTCAATTCGATGGCAATCGCGCCTCCGGGGACTCAGACAGGTAAGATCGCGATGGTGGTGGCTTAGCCACAGGGAGGGCTGGGGTCAGTCAGTGTCCCTGGCGGCAGGGCGAGAGAGTGCCAGCGGCGGACGGCTGCCACCTCGGCACTGACGGGCGCTCGGCTGACTTGCGCGCTCCTTCCCTCCCAGCTGCCGGCGATGAGCGCGGCTCTTCCCCTCGGCTCTCGGGGGCAGGAGAGCGCTCCCCACTGCCGCCGCCGCCGCCGCCGCGACTGCAGCACGAGCAAATCCGGACCCGTCCGCGGCAAGGAGCGCAGCCTTCGAAGTCCCTGGCGCCTTTGAGGGCTCCTGTTCCTTTCAGCGGTTGAAGCTTTTTGCCTCATCGGCATTCCCGATCAAGCCAGAAGAGCTCCACCTCTTGAACTTCTGCCTGGCGCGCCGTGTTGATGGGCAGCACGGACAGGGGGACTATTGCCAACCCCAGACCGACTGGATTCGAAACTGGCGACGGGAAGCAGATGCCAGCAACCCTCGGAACGGGAGAACTGAGCGTCCGACAAGGACACCTCCGAGGGGTTTGGGGCGAGTCCGGCCTCTCCGCCGCGATCTCCCTGCTGCCAAGTTAAGAGTCTTCTTCTTCGTCGCCAGTCCTTGCTGGAAACGCCGATTTCTGCGGTTTAAAGAGAAGTCAAACGCGGGAGTGAAAAGGAAAGCTCTCGTCTGTCTTTCACATCCTCGCTGCCAGCTCTGAGGGATCCCCGTGGTGGGGGCCTACCCGCCCGCCCCCCGCTTCGATTCTGCTCAAGCCAGCGACAAGCGACTTGCGCGCTCTTGACCGGTGTCGTCTCCCAGGGCGCCAAACTGCCTGTGCCGGGCCGCTGTAGGAAGCCGTCAGTCCCCCTCCAGCAACGGCTCCCGAACTAGGGAGCCCACCCGCCGCAGCGCTCTGCCCCGCCATCGTCGCCAGCTGCTCGCTTAACTCGTTGAGTTCAGCACCAGGACCCCCGACAGCCCTTCGAGAGGGAGGCGACCCGGAAAGGTGCTGCAGAAAATGCCCTAGCTTCGGACCGCTTATTCAAAAAAAACACAAAAAACACCAAAACCCACAGAGCCTAAACAGGAGTCAGCAATGTTACGGCGAGCGATTCCTCAGCACGTTTACTTGAGAGTAAGCCCCGGGGGAGCCGTGATGGGGCTAGTTTCAGAGCAGGTGCCCCTCTGCCGCGTCCGATTCATTGGTTCGGGTAACCCCATTTTATCAGGGAGGGGAAAGTCTCTGCCGACACAGGCCCCTGCCGCGACTCGGACTTGGGGCTGTCCAGTGACTAACAGTGCGAGCCCAGGCAGGTTCACACAAAGTTGAGTCCCACTGGTGCGCAGGACTGCAGTCCTAAACAGTCCCGAAATCCACTTGTTTCAGTGACCTGAAAATCGGGTACCTCTGCGCAGGATGGTGCCGTAGATGGAGCCTGGGGTGATGGAGTCACCCTTGAGATCTGCAGGCCAGTTTAGCCCTCCGATCTTTGTTCCGCAGGCTTTACAGTGCAATCCTAAGAACCCGGGAGCAAGCCCGAGGGAACCTGCTTAGGATCGCTCTGCCACAAACTTTAAATCGGTTTCAAATTCTGCCCCTCCCGGTTAACTGCTTTGTAAACAGACTGCACTGTCATTTTTGTCACTGGTTTGTCCCTATTGCTTCAGGGTCCCCCACCCCCAATGTGTTTTGCTCTCTTTAGTAGTCCCAGAGGGAGCAAAACATCTGTGGGAAAGGGGGACACACCCGAAGCAAACGAGTGACAAAAATGACAGGGGGAAGTGGCCAGAGAAGTTCTTAAGCCCCCCCCCCCCCAAAAAAAACCTTTCGATTTTTTAAAAAAACGCCTTATCTGGTTCCGAGGAGACCTTTGACCGAGGTATCCTCGGGGCAGCCGCACAGAAGAGCCCACCGGAAGAAGCGCAGTCGGCTCACTGCAACGCGCTGCCGCTGGCCCCGTCCGGGAGTGGCGCTTTCTGGCCGCCGAAGCCCCAGCCACCAGGGTCGCGGGCCTGGGGATCGGGCTCCGAAGTGCTCGGCAGGCTCCTCGGCTTTCCAACAAAGGGGAGAAATGGGGACAAGCGAACACGGAGGGCTTCCTTGCGAGATTATAATATATCTAATTAAAAAATCGTTTCTCCTATTTGTTATGTCTTTTTTCACTTGGAGAGGGGTATATTGATGGGTTGTATTACCTTACAAAAAACGAATCTAGGAAAATACAGATGTAACAAAGAAGAACTATTGGCAATTCCTTAGCAGTAAAACAAATAAAAACTAAATAGTCTCTTGAGTTGTTCTGGTCTCCCTGTTAGCAATTCCATGCCCGGCTTTGCCTTGCTTTCTTCTGAAGAGCAAGAATCGTTTTACTCGCCTGCACTCAAGTCCCAAACGTGCTAACTGAAAAGAAAATCGCATGGATTCTAGTGGAACGGATGGGCCTTAATCCCGTTCCCTGGGTGTCTTTCAAGCCTATTTTCTTGAGGGTGTTCCCACCAGTTCACAAAACTGCCGAGGGAATCTCTAGTAAGTACGTTTACGAAGACTCCTAAAAGCTTGTTTCCCATATATTGAGGACCATCAAGAGAAGACTGGTATATCTGCCACTCCAGTACTTCTTCCCTTGATCGCACCCCCCCCTTCGAGTCATACCTACCATTAACTGAAGCTAGAACAAAATGTCAGCAGCGCCAAAGAATCCAGAGCCCCAGCCCCCCCCCCCCCGGTCGGTGCCTCAGACTAATTATTGCCACCAGGTTGGAACCGATGCTCTTTTTTCCCGGGGGGGGGTTGGATCGCAAGCATCAACAAGAAACGCGGAGTTTGTTAAGGTCCCTCCCCCGTGAGAACATTCCCACCTGCCCTGATGGGCGCCCGTTCCACCTCCACACACACCCCTTAGATCCGTCCTCCTTATTCGGGGGGCTGGGGGAAGGCACCGGGAAACAGAGGATACCAGAGCCAGCTGCGCCGCCTCCCCAATAACGGCGCGGGGCCGGAGGAGATTGCCAGAGACCCGAAGTCGCCCGCCTGGGCGCTTCTCACTGCTCCTTCTGCTCCGAGGATCTCTGTTCTATTCACCCAGGCAATTAGCGCGCCCCCCCCCTTTTGCGACGTGATTTTGCGGCAGAATCCCACCTCCCTCCGCGGCATCTTTCTCGCCTCCGTCGCCTCCCGCCAGCTCCCGGCCCCAAGTCACTCAGTGGCCACCCCGGACTGAACTTCTCTTCTCCGAGGCCCGTCTGCGTTGTGAGCCTAACAGATCATCGGGTGCCTTCTTTCCCTTTCTTGAGATCTTTCTTTCCCTGGCGCGCGCGGGCACTTACACACACACACTTCCCCTTCCTTCCTTCCTTCCTTCCTTCCGTATATTTTGCAGTCGGCTTCTTACCCACCCAGTTGGTCCTCTTTCCTCCCCGAGGTTCTCTTTCGGCGGTCGCCAGTACAAGGCAAGTCTTTCCCAAGTCTGGCGCCCGCTACTCAGATCCAGAGGAAAGACACCCACCCCCCGACGGCTCCTTTGCCCGGGAAGAACCGCCTCGGTCTCCCCCCGGGGAAAGCAGCGGGGGGAGGGGACAGAAGAGATCTGCTGGCCCCTCTTGGCCTCGGCCAGTCCTTGCGCGTTGATACCTGCCAGTGGTCAGAGGGCAGCAGCGCCTGGCGCTTCCGGAAGGGTTTCCGCGCCAGGATCCGGCAGGAACTTTCGCCCGGCTCCCTCGTCTAGCTCAGTCCTTCCTGAGACTCGCCCGTGGCTCGCTTGTCAAGGGGCCAGCCGTCCGATCCAGCCATTTATTTTCCACCAGATTCACCAAGTTCATCCAGGATTTTTTTTGCGCGTGCAATAATAATAATAATAATATAACAATAATAATAATAATAATTTAAAAAAATACAACGGGAAGTTCCAGATCCGTTCCCAAACCGAATCTCAGTCCCAGTCACACGAGCCAGGATGGTCAGAGAAGGGGGAGGAGGGGGCAAGATTGGCGGGGTGAGCGGGATGCCACTGGTGGTGTTGATGGAGAGGACCGCCGGAGACAGGAGAGGGGAAGAGTCCGAGGATGTAACAAAACCAACCAGCGGGCAGCAGAGTCAGTCCACGCAGGGGGCGGGGAAGGAGTGGGATCCTATGTACAGCAAAGGAAGCCGAGGGAGGGCTGCCCCCAGGGTTGCCAGATCCGAAGGGCCGCTGTGGACGGAAGGGACGGTTAGCCATTGGCCTCCCTTGGCCAGGATGCAGCGGAGAGAGACCGGCAGGAGTCCTGTTCACACGTTACAGTGAGTGCTCCGAACGGTCTGCAAGTATAGAGATCAATGTGTTTGTAAGAGAGAGCCAACGTGGGTTCACTTTACCAAGGGACCCGGGGACCAGTACCCGGAGGAAATCACCGGTTCCCCTGTAGGTGTGTCGACTGTAACACGCAGTGACTCAACCCACCGATGAAGAAAAACCAAGTCTTGGCTGGAAGACGGCTTGTCGGTGGGTTGGAGACTGCTGGTGAACAAAGCTAGATCTTGGTCCGATTACAGACCTTGACCTAAGAAGCCGAGGGAGGCTTCTCCTCCTTGGGGTGGCCCCGCGAAACAGGAGGGAAGCCTATGGCCTTCCAGAACAGGGGAAAGGAGTTCGGCTTTCTATAAGGGGCGGGAGGGAGTTCCGAAACAGAGATCCCCGCCCTTTCAAACAAGTGAAATTCCAGGGACTCCGATTTTCTGAGGCCAAGCATTTCCCTTGGAAAAGCGGATCTTCGAGGCGAAGCAGCAGCGAGCTTTGGGCTAAGGGACACCCTCGAGTTCCGAGTAAAATCTGGGAGATCCTGAAGAGGCCATGTTTGGGTTGCGCTCTAGTGAAAGGAAGGGAAGAGCCTCTAACAGAAGGAGCGTCCCCTCGGAGGGGGCGGGGTTCTTTCGATTAGAGACGGGGCCGGGCCGTCTTCGGGATGGCTCTTGCCTCCCTACTAGTTGGCGATGCGAATCAAACCCGTCGCCAACCGCGGTCCACCCTGCGTTAAGAACAAATCCTCGAATGCGCTTTTTAGTGGCACCTGAACAGCGAACAGGAGCAGTATCCCGACCACTGTGCGCATCTTTTCCGCGCGGGTTCGATTCCGGGCCGTGCTGAGCCACCGGCCTGCAGAGGAACCCGCGTCTTCAAAGGCGCCGGCTCCTTCCTTCCGACGCTTTGTCGTCCGTCCCCGGGTAAGGGAGGCGACCTTTGACACCTTGGAAAGTGCACCCCCTGTCACTGGGCTTCTGGAATCAGAGGCGGTCCTTTGGGAGAAGGAGACTCCTTTGGGTGGAGAAATGGCCCAGGATTTAGGGCTGCCGATGCGAAACACCCGCGCATTCAGACGACCCAATCCTGCAGTGGTCTTCCAGGGCAGCGGAAGTCAGAGGCTTTAAGAATGGGACAGAATAAGGGCCCTTCCTCTGATTTCTTTCTTTCTTTTTAAAGTGGGGATCTGGCAACGCTGGGCGGCCTCCAGGCTGGGGGGGCCCCCCCACCCGCGCTCAATAAATACAACCGAGAAATTCGTTTCGGGAATGTTGTCCTTGCCCCTAAGTCGAGGTGGGGGGGAGGTTCCAGTTTCTGTGTCCCGATTCCTCACCACCACCACCTTTGTAGCCTCTCTCCAGCAGTCCCAGAGAGAGAGAGAGAGCGAGAGAGAGAGAGAGAAGAGCCGCTCTCAGCCGACGCGGGAGCCACTTCCGAAGTGCAGGCAGAAGGCGCGCCGTCGGGGCGGCTCACGGATGGTGGAGCAGCGGCGGAGGCTGGGGCGGAGGCTCCGGCTCGCCAGGGGTTCGAGGCAGCCCTAAAGGGCCGCTGCCGCCGGTGTCGTGCAGTTTGCGGACGTGTTTCTTGAGGTCAAAGTTCCTGCAGAAGCCTTTGCCGCAGGTGGGGCAGGTGAAGGGCTTCTTGTCGTTGTGGGTGTGCATGTGGAAGGTCAGGTTATACACCTGGTGGAAGGCCTTGTTGCAGATATTGCACTTGAACTGCTTCTCGCCGCTGTGCGTCAGCTTGTGGTTCTTGTAGTTGCCTAGACGGTGAAAGGGGGGGGGGCAAGAGAAGAAATCCGGTGAGAACGATGGAAGCAGCCCCCTCCCTGATGCTCGTTCTCCCTCTCCGCAATCAAATTTTGGGGTTCTGCACGAGGTGTGTGTGTGTTTGTTTTACTACACTTTAAAATCCGAAGTGAATTAGAATTCGAGGGCTCTTCCACAAATCGGTTTTAGCGGGATACTAAAGAAATCCTACATCTGGTTTATGCCCCTAGTAGGTATGTCCGCGGAGTGAACTCGAGGAAGTGAATTCTCCGGTGCTGTTCCCACAAATTAGGTCAAAGTACGAGGGCCGTCCTGCAACCGTTTGGCGCCCAGTGGCCGAGGCAGGGGCGACTGAGGAGAAAGGTCGAGTTCTTTTTCTTTTCTCTTTCTTACTTTCTTGCTTTCTCCGCACAGTTCTGGAAGGGATGTACGACTGAAAGCAACGGGTTCAAAACTGGGATCCCGTGGGACAGGTGCCTCCTGAGCAGCCTGCAGAGGACCTTACCGCTATCCTTGCCTCACATCTCCCCATGTCTAAAAAATCCAAATGGGAAAAAAGGAAGAGAAGAGAAAAAGAACCAAGGGTTTGGGGCCGAATTCAGTCCGGTCGTAAACGGGCTTTTGGAAACCCAGGATCTCCAGCCTGACCCTAAATTCATTTTGGGGCTGTTATCGTGCTTACTTCCGAGGAAGCGAGTTCAGCAAAGGCGATGTTAATCCCTTTGGTTTTCACAAAACAAAGCACCCTAAATGCGGTTGTGGGTCAGGTTCAAACAGCAATCCCCGTCTCCCAAGGACAAAAATCCCATTCCGTGGTACTTCCCCATGACTGTTTCATTCGTGGGCAAGGCGTCCCCGGAGCCCAAAGGAGCTTAATGCTCCCGACGGCAGCCCCGGGCCTCATCCTCGCGGGCATTCGGGAAATCCGGACACCGCCGCCAACCCCCGCATTTTTGTCCGGGACAATGAGCGAAACCCGGCAAAGTCCATTTCCCGAGCCGGTTTCCAACAACCGCCCCCGTCGGCCGCGCTTTATCCTCACCTCTCCGAGGAAGCGGCGGCATCCCGGCCCTGCGGGTGTCCCCCTCCCCCCTCCCCCCGAACCCGCACAAAGAAACCCGACCTGAATCGCAGCCGATGGTTACCTTTTTGGTGAAAGCCTTTCCCGCAGAACTCGCAGACAAAGGGCTTGTAGCCGGCGTGGATCCGCGTGTGGGTGTTCAAGGTCGAGCTCCTGTTGAAGGCTTTCCCGCACTGGTTGCACTTGTGGGGCTTCTCCTGCCACCAGGGAAGGGAAACAAACGCATCGCCGGTGGCAGAACCCTCGGCGGGAGGGAGGAAGGGAGGGCTCCCCCCCGCCCTGCCCCCGCCTCCCTGGCCCAGAGCCCCCTCGGGACCCCCTCCCGGTGCCTCTAACCAAAGGGGCCCCTGCCGCCCGGTTCCCACCCTGGGACACCTGAGCCCCCGAGCCTCAGCCTGCTCACTCGGGAGTAGGCCTCTGTGTTTCCAATGGGACTTACTCCTGAGGAAGTATGCTTCGGTTGGCCCTAGGACACTGACCCAGAGCGGAGAACGGAAGGCGGGAGTGGCGGTGGGGACAGTTCAGGGGGAAATAAATTAGAGGAACGGGGCGGAGGGAAAAACATTTTGAAAGAAAGAAAGAAAGAGAGAGAGAAAGAGAGAGAGAGAGCCCACCCTGGGTGCTCCACAGCTCTTCGGCGCTTTTGCACCCCCCCCCCGCGACTCGGCGGCGCAGCGTTTCCGAGCCTGCTGGACAGCACCGAGCCTCCGGAGGCGAGGCAGGGCGGCCCTCAGAGCTGCCGGGCGGGCTAGAGCGACGGCGGCGGGGAGGGCCCGTGGGGCAATGGCCGCGGGCAGGAACTCTCAAGGGAGACGGAGGGAACAGAGCGACCGACGGAGGGAGGGAGCCCCGCGAGGGGCTGGGAAAGCCCCCCCCCCGGCCAGACCTTCGGCTTCCAGCCCCGCAGACACCCTCCCAGGCCCGGCCGGGTCCCTCCCGCGGGGGTACCTGGGTGTGGATGATCTTGTGCCGGCAGAGGGTGCTGGCCTGGCGGAAGCCCTTGCCGCAGACCTTGCAGACAAAGGGCCGGGCGCCCGTGTGCACCGGCATGTGGCGGGTGAGGTTGTAGTGCGCGTTGAAGACCTTGAGAGCCGAAGCGGAGAGGGGGGAGAGAGAGGGAGAGAGAGAGGCGCGGTTAGACGGGCCGGGCCCTGGAGCGCCAGTCGGGCGGGCGGGCGAGCGGGCGGGGGGGAGGGGGACACTTGCCTTGCCGCAAACCTCGCAGGTGAAGACTTTGGGCTTGGCGCTGGGCGAGCCGCGGCTGAAGTCGGCCGCGACGCCCTTGAAGGGCAGCTTGTCTGCGGCCAGCAGGTGAGCTGCGGCGGCGGCGGCGGCGGCGGCAGCGGCGGCGGCAGCAGCAGCAGCGGCGGCGCTGTGGGGCTGGGCGGCGGCCAAGTCCTTGAAGGTCGGCGGCGGGTACTTGTCCGGGCCGGGCTGCAGCGCTTGCAGCTTGTTCCTCTCGGCCAGGTAGGCCTTGGGCGCCGCCGTCGGGGCTTGCAAGGCGGGCGCCGGCCCGGAGAGCGGCGACCCCAGGAAATAGGAGGCCACCGGGTGGAGGCCCAGGCTGGACGGCGGCGGCGGGTCGGCGGCCCGGCCGAAGTAGCCCAGGGCGCCCAGGGCATGGAAGGAGGAGTGGTTGACCACGCGGGGCCGGACCAGCTTGTAGTGGTGGTGCTGCAGGGGGCTCAGCTCGGCCGGAGGCTTGAGGCTCAGCGCGCAGCCCAGGGACGCGGCCGCCGAGGAGGAGCTGGACGAAGACGAGGAGGAGGAGGAGGAGGAAGGCGGGTCCAGGAGGGGTTTCCTGGCCTCCGAGCCCGCCTTGGCTAAGGGCTCGTAGGCCAGAGGCACGAAGGGGATCATGCACGGGATGGAGGGCCCCAGGCTGAGCGGCGGCGGCTTGACAGGCTCCCCGCCGCCGCCGCCCTTGGGGGGGCCCCCGCCCTGCAAGAAGTGGGGCAGTAGCGGCAGGGCTTTGGGCTCCGGGGCCGTCCTGGCCATGATCCTCTCGATGGAGAAGGCCAGCGGCTTGGAAGCGCTCAGCATGTTGCCCCGAGGCGGCGCGCTCAGGCCCTTGGCAATCGTCGGGGGGTGGTGGTGGTGATGCTGCTGCTGCTGCTGCGGTCGCCCGCTATTGTCCATGGCTGGCCCGGCGGGCTCGGACTGCGCCTCTGGGGGGGATCGGCCCCTGGTGGGCGCCCGGTCACTGAGCTGCGAGGAGGGAGCCTCCCAGCCCCACGGCTGCCGGACCCTCCAGCCCCGACCTAGAGGCGGCATACGCAGCCCCCGCCATCCCGAAGGCCCCCACCGCTAACATCCTCCTCGCCAGCTCGACTGTCGCCCGCGGAACCGGGGTGACCAGCCTGATGGACTCATGCCGGCCCATCGCCGTCTGCGCGCCCTTGGACGGCGGACGATCGCTTGCCGCCTCTCTTCTCTCTCCGTCTTTTTCTCTCTCAATGGAAAGCGTTGGGTCAATAGCAGCAGCCACGATCCCACCAATCGTTAACTTCCAAGAGGAGAAGGTAAACTAGATAATTGCTCAGTTCGCTTCCAACAAGCACTAGGAGGGGGAAGGGAAAAAGTTGCGCCCCCCTTTCCTCCCCACCCCCAAGAGCGAGCGGCTACTTTCCATTGGCGCCCGAGCCGTCGCCTCCCGCCCAGAGAGAAGGAGGTGGCTCTCCCCTCCCCTCTTTCCCTTGATCTCCCCCTCCCCTTTTATTATTTCCAATCTGTTTAAACCGGCGGCGGAGGCCTCGAGATCAATTTTCTTGTTTGCCTTTAAGTGACATCATCTTTTTCTTAAAAAAGAAAAGAAAACAAAAAAAGAAAGAAAAGTCATTGTTAAGAAGGGAAAAGAGCCCAATTTCGGGACTTCTGTTTGGCAAACAAGGCGCTGCGGAGAAACTGGCAGTCGGCTTGTCAATTTCAGCCCGGGCGGGCCTCCTTTCGCGCGCACCTGGGTGCGTGGCTCCGCTGCTCCTCTCCTGCCCCGGTCCTCGCGCTCTCCTCCGCCTCCTCTCGGGGGCCCTTTGGAGGTAGCCCTTTGGACGGCGAGGGCTTTTTCCTCTTCCGTTTTTGGACACCGGCACCATTCTTTGAAATACGCGATCCAGAGGTTTTGCCTTCTAAAGGACAGCTGCGGGCGACTGGGGTGGGGTGTTAGAAAGCGCTTTGGTAGGTGCAGAGAGCGGGACTCTGGAGCGAGCGGCAGGGAAACGAATTAAAAGGCTGCCCTTGGAAAGAGATGTTTTAAGATCGAAGTTGCAAACGTGGTCAAGGAGAAAGTTCCCCGAGAAGGATCACTGGTCAGGCACATCCTAGACAACCTGGGGGGGGGGGAGAGTCCAAAATGCCCCATGGAGAAGCCCTTTACAGTTCTCCAAAAGTTAGCTCGAAGGGTGCGAAATTCCACGTTGCATTGAATTCAATGCAGAGGAAGATGCTGTTCTCCTCCCGTTGATGCTAAAGGATGCGGAATTCCAAAATGCGTCCACATAGCGAGGGAATTTCTCAAGCAATTCCTATTCTCGGTTGACTTCGATAGAAAACCAACCGGCACCGAGGGAGAGGAAAGTCCTATTGATTTCAAGGGAAATCAGCAGCGCGGCTGTCTTTTTGTGTGTGGAAAATGTTGAGCTTGTCCTGGCTTTTAGGTCCAGTCGCAAGTCAATATTTGGATTTAAATTTATTTTGTAAAAGTGGTTAGTCTCGGTTCTGGGAGAGGGAGGGAACACAGATGGAGTCTTTAAAAAAATTAGCAAGCAAAGCGTTGCAACTCCTCCCTCTTTCAGCTCTGGAATGGCCCCAATGAAAACCCATCAAAATGAATTAGGGGACTCTTTCGGGGCCAATTGATTTTGAGCCTGGAGATGATCCACTAATTGAGTACAAATCTCTCTTTCCGAAACTGGGGGCAAGGGCTATGTAAACATGTCCAGGGCAGCGCCGGCCTGAATTTTCCTCGCTGAAGGAGGGAACCGCGCAGCTTTGGGGGAAGGAAAGGGGAAAGAGCTCGCGCAGTTCTTCAGGGTTTCCGAAAGGGATTCGAGCGTTTGGTCGCGGAGTGTGTGTGTGTGCGGAAACGCTGGCAAACGGAGTCGAGCAAAGCGAGTGGAGGGGTGGGTGGGGAGTGAACATCTTTGCCCTCAACAGCTGGTTCTCTCCCCCCCCCCGCGCAAGGCTATGAGTGGGTCTAGTCTGAGCACATCCCCTGGGCTGGGCCTTGAGATTATTGATAACCGTCGGAACACTAATAATCCCAAGGCAAAAGCCGATTTATACAGTTAACTAGAAGCCACTCGCATTGATTTTAACGGGATTTATTGACACCATCTCAGGAACGGAGTGTACAGGAGAACCCACTGAGGCATCTGGAGGCCCTTTGACTTTGGGGTGCCTCCTCCATGCCCAGCCGAAGCTCGGGTCTCTCCCGCCACCTCGCTAAGAGGGACTCGTGTCGGGCTGTTTTTCCTCACGACTCTCTTGCGCGAGACTCCGTACAGAAGAATCTCCCGAGGATAGGACGGGGGGGGGGGGCGGGGGAGAGACAAGAAGACTTCCTCGAGGGGAATCGCCCTTCTCTCTGGAGCCGGTCTCCGCAGCTGGTGGGTCGGCTCCAGACCTCTCAGGGTCTCCTTCCCGGTGCAGCTCGGGTTGCCTCCGAAACCCAGCCCTGCGGCGGGCAGAGGCGGCAGAGAGGAGGCACGCGACGGCTCCGGGCCGTTCTTCGGCCGCTTCTTCGGGGGCGCCTCCTCGCCCTTCGCTCAGGCCCACCGGAGTCCTTACCTAGGCGGGGTTCTCCGGCTGGTCCGCGCCTCCGAGAAGGGCAGCTCTTCTGGCCGACGGTTTGGACGGCGCTGCCCAAGTCGCCTTCCTCACGCCCCGTCCCGTGACGGACTTTCCTGACACGAGTTTGGCAGGAGAAAAGAAGCGAAAACCTCCGGCGATCCACCGGAGGGAGGGAGGCAGGGAGGGAGGCGCTTGGCCAAGCCCCCGCCGGCTCCGTCCGCCGGGGATCGCTGGGGAGGAAGCCAAAGGACTGGGCGCCAGGCGAGCAGAGGCCGGAAGGAGCCCGCTCGCCTTGACACGCCGCCCGAAATCCGAAGCAGGCTCGACCCCCCGTGCTGCTTACTGGCCTGTCAGCCCCGCTGCCCGCCAAGAGGCGCAGCCAGGCCTAGTTCGCTGGGCGTTTGGTGCGCACGAAGGACCGCTTTGCACTTTTTCAGCCCCGCATCATCAATCCTCCCCGAGTGAAACGCGCTGGGGACACTTCAGCAGCTGTCCAGGGAGGAAGGCGCCTTTTCACGTGCGCCGCCTGCGCTCTCGCCACCATTCTCCGCAAACGGCAAACGAGGCCAGTGGACCGGATCGGCACCTTTCGCGCCAATGGAACGCTGCTTGACTTGCAAGGAGACCGTCTATCCAAAACGGGAGCGCTCCGCTGCCGCCCCTAGCTCGCTGGCAGGCCTGAGACAGGCCTCGCTTTGGAGCGCCTCCCGAGCCGTATCCGCAGCCTTCGCGCGTCGCTTTGTTGACCTCGCAATGCTCCCACTAAGCTGTGGAGTCTTGTGAGCAAAAATTCTACTTCATAAGCTGCTGGCATTAAAGTTGTGCGCGAGGGATTTGGCTGCTGCATAAATTAGTTTGCTCTGGAGCCATCCTTCCTGAGCTAAGACAAAAGTGTGTGAGCCGGGGGCTAAAAACCTGTGAGCTAGCTCACACGAAGCTCAGCTTAGAGGGAACACTGCTCGGAATCCTAAGAAAAGGATCCCCTTCTAAAGCCATTGAAGTCAACGGGCTCCAAGAGCCCGGTCCGGCTGTGCTTAGGAGCGCACTGTGGGCTCCGCTGGTTTCTGGGGCCTTAGCCATACAGCGCTGCCTTAGATGGGTTGACTCAGATCCGGCGGTCTTCTTGCTCGCGGGCAAGAGGGTCTAGGACGGCTCTGCCATCCGCTGCGTCGGCGGTGGCCCCCTAAAGAGTACATCGGACTTTATTTACTCCGGAAGTTCAAGGTGCTGTTCGAGTCCTGTCTATGGACGCGCCCCACCCCCCGCGCGCAGTCCAGGGGTTCGAAGGGCCGCGGCCCAAGCCAAGCGAGCCCTGCTCCGGAGCGCCCCCAAAGAAGGGCCGCTTTCCCGCCTGAAGAGAAATTGCGGCTCCGATCCGGCAGCCAGAACCCCGCGGTGGACTCAGCCAGCGAAAGGGGACGAGGAGGGGACAGGGTAAAAGCTTTTACCCTGTCCCGACGAGGAGAGGGTGATGCCTAAACGCAGGCCTGCGGGTCTCCCTCACTCACATCGCTTCTTGATTTATTTAGTGCCCTCGGCCGAGGGATCTCCTCTCCTCCATAGTTTTCGCCTGACGACTACAGTCCTGTGAAGTAGGCTGCCCCCAAGGCACCAGGTCAGTCCTGTGGCAGGTTGGGATTTGAACCTGAATCTGGTAGCAGAACCTAAGTCGACAATCGAGTCCTCGCGGCGCACTGACTGGTGTGTGTGTGTGGTAGCCCGGGCAGGCTCACAAAAGGAAAACGAACACGAGTAGAGCGAAAAGGGGCCACGCCGGCGGGGCGTCGTGGTTAGAGGGCTGGACTAGGAGCTGGAAGAGCCAGCCTGGTTGGAATCCCCCCTCGGCCATGGAAGCTGGCTGGATCACCTCGGCCCACAGCCAGACACTCTCAGCCTCACCTGCCTCACAGGGACGTTGTGAAGAGAAAAAGGGGGGGGGAGGTGGGCATAAATGAATTAAGTTTTAAAAAATCGTTTCTGAACCCGAAAAGGGTTAGATCTCCGAAAACCGGAAAACTGTTATGGCTTTCGCCCAATCCAACCCTGAATCGCCTGGCCAGCTTTCTGCGATGGTCCGTCTAGAGAGGGAGGCAAGCACCCATCCCTTTCTGGCTAGACACCATTCCGGACCGGGCGCCGTTACTTTCCCTTCCCGGGAAGACCGAGGGCCGCAGCCCCCCCCCCTTTGAAGACGGCCTCGGTTCTTTGGTTGGTGGCCAGTGGAGACCTGGGGGCTGCAAGGCCCTCCGTTCTGCCGCTTGCGCGGGGCTAGGTCTCCGCGCCGCCGCCGCCCTTGGAATGCAAGGCCTCTCCCACCGGGGCCGGAGCCTTAGGGCAGGCAGGGCTCTGTGCAGCTGCGCCACCCGACGGGCGGCAGCTCCCCGGGAAGGCTGCACTCCTTTGCGGCCGCAGCCAGGAGACCGACTGGCTGGTGCAAGCGGGAACAAGGGTCGGCGGCGGGCTTGCCTGCCAAAACGGCCCCGCGCCCCTCTTGCGGGGGCTTTCTTCCTCCGGTGGGTTGCCAGGCAGTCCGGCCGGGCGCCATTCCGGTCTCAACCCAAGGATCTTCGGCGCAGGGCTGCGCCTTTGGACGCGCGAGGCTTCATCCGCTTGCGGCGGAACTGCAGGAGGAGTCTGCCCAGGTTTTCCCCCACGGCGCACGCCCCTGCGTGACGGAGGTCCTGTCGCCCGCTTGTTCCTCCAGGATCGGCCAGCTGCAGCCACCTCGCCCCCCTCGGTGAAGGTCGCCCAGATCCGGTGGGGGGGGGAGAAGCCGAGCGCCGTGCGTTTAGCTTGGCCTGGCTGGTCACTGTCGCTCCGGAGCGCCGCACTGGGGGCCACTGGCGAGGCTACTGGCGAGGCACACCTGGCCATCTCGGCTTGCTCACCGCTCTGCTCCGACTGCCAGGCCCTGGGAAGCCACCAAACCAGCAGGGCAGAGCGGATAAAACAGCCAGTGCAGCGAGCCACATGCCAATTAAGCCAGAGCATTGCTTGGGACTAAAGCCCAATTGTTTCCGAAGAAGTGAGTAGAGGCTCGACCGGAACCCCCTTTTGCTTTCGAGAGACAGATTATAGGGGGTGGGGGAAGAGAAACAACCTTCCGGCTGGGACTTTCCCTGCTGGGTCTGGAACCTGGGATGGTGGTTGGGCACCCACAGAGCAGGGCTTGTATAGGTGGTCAAAATCCAGCCTGTCAGACAGGGTGACTTTTCTACCTGCCAGGAAAGCCTCCTTCTCCAAAAGGACTCCTGGCTGTGTAGTCCCTTAAAGTGTATGTGTGCGTGGGGGAGGGGAGTGTACATGACTGTTCATGGTGCCTTGATCATTCTAGTTTCTTTACAGTTACCCCAGTTTTAGTCAGGACTTCCCTCAGGCAGGCTGCATTGAGTGATGCAGGAGACTCTTAGCCAGGCCCCTGCAAAACCCCCTACAGCCCTGATCTCCCACAAGGCAAGAGCTGTGGCTCAGTGGTAGAGCACCTGCTTGGCATACAGGAGGTCGGGGGTTCAATCCCCTGTGCCTCCAGTTAAAAGGACCAGGTAAGAGGTCATGCCAAAGACCTCTGCTTGAGACCCTGGAGAGCTGCTTCATCTGACTAGACAATACTGACTGTGATGGAGCCAGGGTCTGATTCTGTACATAGCAGCTTAATGTGTGCATTTGAGGTACCTGCCAGTGGGCATTTTTCTTTCCCCAAACAGTCTCTGTTTTCATCCATCTCATTGGAGCCAGGGGGTTCAGAAGAGTCCAGGATGTCTGCAGAGAAAACCCATCTGGAAACAACTTTCTCCACTATAGGAACCACTTGAAACCTCCAAACCTGTTGTGAATGGCCCCAGTCCTGTGGTAGCTGTTTTGTGGTTGGCTGCATCCCTTCTGACATGGCAGCCATTTTGCTGTGGCACCCACAGGCTCAATGGGTTCGAGGACCCTTGTTTTATGGTCTTGGCAAGAAGTCTGGGATGGAACTTGCCATTAAGGCTGCATCACTGGGCTTCCTAAAAAGTAGTGCTGACCCTGTTTGGCCCTTTTTAGCATGGCAACAGGCCTGCCTAGTGATGTCACTGGGGTGGTCAGAGTGTAGCCCCTCAAGGGTTTGTTGATTTGTCCAAACATCAGCACTTGTGGGATGGAACTCACTTTATCAGTTAGCCTCAAAAGCTTTTGCTACAATGAATCTTTGAGGGACCACAGGGGGTCCTTCTTGTTTCACCCCAGGCATAACCAACCAGCAAGAGTTGCTGCTCCACACTGCTGGGATAAAAATAATTTGCATATATGAAACATTTTAAACATCTGTTGGATGTAACAAGTTAAAACACTTCAGTATTTTCAGGGTTAATGTTGTTAGTATTGGTAAACAGGAAGTCACATGTTTGTTTGTAACCAATGTGTTTACTCTGTAGAATGCCCGGGAACACTGTAAGAACCCTAGCTATCTGACTGGAAATCAATGTATCAGGTATTTAGCATATTGGGATCCTCCTTCCTGCCTTTGTTCTTGTTGAAGAAGGAGAAGCCATTCCTGTCTTGTCTATCTAGCTATGAGGATGTAGCAATGTAGCTCTTTGTTATTTTACTATCCAAGTACCCTTTTCCCATGCTAGTGTTAAACTTTTATACTTTTTATATTCACTTGGTCTCAGTCTCTCAATGCTTACTCTGCTGACTAAATGATTTTTACTCTGCTTTAATACAAACTTTCTTTAAGAATCAAAAACCCAACAACATCAAATTGGTTTTTAAATGCACACCACCTTCTTTCAGCCTGACAGATAAATCAAACAACTTGCATTAAACATACAAACAAACCCCACAGTTCTTTTTTTTTTTTTTTTATAAACTCTCCTAAAAAGGAGAGGATTTTTTTGCTTTTTATAAAGAAAGGGGGAAGGGTATACAGAGGGACAAAGAAAAGAGGTGAGTGAATTTCCTGTTAGTATATTAAACCTTTTATTAGTAAAAAATAAAGTTCATGGCTTCTACCGTGGTTGAACAATCTACTTTTCATCTTACTAAAAATCCAAAACAAATCTGTTAAAAAGGTTAGTAAAGTCCTTGGGGTTAATTGTTAATATACTCCATTCTTGCGCGTCATGGACAAATCATATCTTGGGGTGTCTTCCTTTCAAATCTCTCAAATTGTACGATGGTCCCTTCTTTGCTTTTCCCTCCTCCGATTCTCCTTCCTCCTCCTCTGGGCCACTGTCTTCTTCGCTGCTTAACATTGTCCATTTAGCAAGTTCTGCGTCTTCCTCTGAACTGGCGTGCCTCTTCAGAAATTCTTGGGCTTTGAAGACGGAATCAATCTTCTCTCTCTTATCGTTAAATTTGAAAACCAGTCCTTCGGGGAGCCACCATTTGTAACTGACTTGGTACTTTTGCAAAAATAGGGTCAATCCTTTATATGCTTTTCTTTTCAGACGAATTTCATATGGAACATCTTTTAAAATCCTGATACTCTGTTCACCAATCTTCAAGGGCATTGCTGAAGTCGCTTGTAAAATTTGATCTCTAGTACCTTGCTTAGTAAACTTGACAACCACCTCTGCTGGCAAATTATTTTTCTTGGTAAAATTAGAGTAGGATCTGTATACCAGATCCATATCTTCGCTTAATTTTTGCGCTTCTTTGCCAGTTATTGGTGCCAAGGCATTCGCCAAAATAGCTCTGAGATCTTCTTTTTCCTCTTCCTTTATGCCCTGAAAACGGAGAGTCAAGTTTGATTTTTCCATCTGAAGCATTAATATTCTTTTTTCCTGCATCTCTTGGTGTTTCTCTATTTTGTTGACCTTTTTCTTAATTTTCTTGGTGTCTTCCGTCGAGGTCAGGCATTTCTTTGCAATCTCTTCCATCTTCTTTGCTGTATCTGTTAGTTGCTTCTGTTGAGTATTGAGGACACCTTCCATGTTACAGAGAGTTTCGCTGATTTTTTGCATCTGATCCAGCAGAGGGCGCAGCATCTCACTCTGCTGATTGACAGCTGGCTCCAAGGGGGGGTGCCAGAACCGGAAGTCCCTCCCAGCTTCTTCACCGGCTTGTCCGGGAGTCTTTTCTGCCCCGACATTTTTATTGTTTACTTTTACACAGTCCGTGCTGCGCAGCTCAGGAGCCTAGCTATTTTCTTCAACTTCAATACAACTCCAAAAGGTACTTTCACCAATCCGCTTTTTCACTCCACCCCCTTTCCTCTCTCCGTTATAAGTTCCATTTTCTAAGGGGGGGATTCTTCCCCCCTCCCGTGCGCTTGTGTGATTAGGGGAGGAGTGCATTTGAAACGCTTGCAAGCAGATCTCCAATTCACGGTTTTCTGCTGATTCTTCCGTTTTTAATTCAGCCTTCGCTGCTTCACTCCGGGAAGTCAGTGCCGTTGCTAAGTCCCATACGGGCACAACACAGCGGGGCCACTGGGGCAGGGAGAAAGCCTCAATTTCCCAGCCGTCAGGTTGGCAAAGAGGCTACTCCCCAAGCGCCCCCTGGTTTGGAGCCTTTACCTAAGGCTCGCTAGGGTCATTCACTTGTGCAAAGACCCCCCCAACCGTGCGTGGGCTGACCATCTCCGGGAGAGGCCTGAGAGGTGGCCGCCATTAGCTCCGCCGAAACCGAAACCAAACCCCACAGTTCTGATATTCTCAGACCCCTTTAAAACAGAACGTATTCACTGTAGCTGTCCAGCAGCTAATAACATAAGGGTACATTACACTTTAATGCTGACAAGAGAGGCAGCAGGTGAAGAACGGTGCTTCTACTGAGGAAAAAATTTTGTTGGGAGAACAAATGTACAGTCAAGATCAACAACAATTAGAAACCTGTGCCGAAATCTGATAATGCAAGTTTGACCTGCAGAAAAGCTAGGAACAAGAGGCAAGATTGCTGATGACACCCAACTCTATCTGATGCTAGGCGGCCAGTATGCTGATGACACCCAGCTCTATCTGATGCTAGGCAGCCAGTTGGACTCCAGACCAGAAGACCTGGATCAAGCTTTGCAGGCCATGGCTGAGTGGCTCAGACTGAGTCCGCTGAAGCTGAATCCAGTGAAGATGGAGGTCCTGTGCTTGAGTCGGGGCAGTTCGGGGATCCCACTCCTGACCTCTGGGGGGGCTTCATTGGTCCCAGTGCCGGAGGTTGGAGTTTGGGAGTGCTCCTGGATCCCTCTCTTACCATGGAGGCCCAGGTAGCGGCCACTGCCAAGGCAGTTGGTTCCCTTCCTCGACCATGCTGACCTGGCTGCAGTGATCCACGCAATGGTTACCTCGAGACTAGGCTACTGTAACACTCTCTACATGGGGCTGCCTTTGTTGTGGATTTAGAAGCTGCAACTGGTGCAGAATGCCGCTGTCAGGCTGCTGATGGGTCTCCCTAGATGGGAGCACATACAGCCTGTGCTAAGGACACTGTACTGGCTGCCCATAGCATACCAAGTCTGCTTCAAGGTGCTGGTTCTTACCTTTAAAGGCTTATATGGCCGGGGTCCAACATACCTATGGGACCGCCATTCCCTGCACATACCCCAGAGAGCACTACAGGCTGGGTCTCAAAATTGCTTGACCCTCCTTGGCCCGAGGGAGGCCAGACTAGCTGCTACTAGGTCTGGGGCCTTTTCAGTGGTGGCCCCTACTGGGTGGAATGAGCTCCCAGAGGAGATCAGGGCCCTACGGGACCTCTCGTAGTTCCGCAGGGCCTGCAAGATGGAGCTCTTTCACCAGACATACAATTAGGGGCCGCCGCAGCACACAGCCCGCACTGTCATCATCGAGCAGCTGCCATAAGAGCTGAGGAGCAGAATAACATCTAAGCACTTCCATGTTGGAAGTTGGAAATCTATTTGAAAACATTCCATCTGACTGCTGCTAGCACTTTGTAATGCAGGGGTCTTTTTTGGGGGGGAGCGCACTGGAGCTGCGCTCCGGAAGCTCAGGAGCCAAGCCCCGCCCCCAGCCGGCGTCCCGGAGAGTCTTTCAGGCAGCCGAATGTCAATTTCAGCTCCATTATATCCTATGGGCCATTGAAGTCAATGGTGAAAACATAGGGTATATTCTGGGGGCTGGAGGGGAGGAGGTTTGAGGGAGAGTCTCCAAACTCACAGGATAGCTGATGGAGCCTCTCCCCAAGATACCCACCAAGTTTCAAGAACATTGGACCAGGGGGTTCAATTCTATGGGCCCCTAAACAGGTTGCCCCTATTCCCTCCATTGTTCTCTATGGTGGGAAAAAAATAACTTTTCCCCACCATAGAGAACAATGGAGGGAATTGGAGCAACCTGTTTGGGGGCCCATAGAATTGGACCCCCCTGGTCCAATGTTCTTGAAACTTGGTGGGTATCTTGGGAAGAGGCTCCAACAGCTATCCTGTGAGTTTGGAGCCTCTTCCTCAAACCCCCTCCCCTCCAGCCCCCAGAATATACCCTATGTTTTCACCATTGACTTCAATGGCCCATAGGATATAATGGGGCTGAATTGCGCCAAATTTCTTTCATTCCCTCCTTTCCTTCTTTCTTTTTCCTCTTTCCCTCATTCTTCTCTTCTCTCTTTCTTTCTTTCCCACCTTCTTCTCTTCTCTTTTTTCCTCCTTTCCCTGTTTCTCTCCTTCTTCCCTCTCTTTCTTTTCCTCCCCTCCCCTTTCCTTCTCTTTCTTTCCCTCTTTCCTTCTCTCTACTCTCTCTCTTTCCTCCCCTCTTTCCTCCTTCTGTGGCCCAACTCTCATGAGAAGGAGTTTAAACTTTAAACCCCTTCTCTCTTAGCTCCCCCACCCAGGCCAGCTGGGGAAGAGGAGGGGAGGCTTTTGAAGATGCCGCCCCCCCTTTTGCTTCCCCTTCTTACATCAATTCCGGTGATGTCAGGGGGTGTGGCATATGCTAATAGCCTAATAGCTCATTAGCATACCATATGCTAATGAGCTCCTGCAGCTGTTCTTCTATGAAAAGACCCCTGTTGAAATGTATCACTTTATAATGTATTATTTTAGCTGTATGTTTTAGTTACATATTATGTATGTTTTATTCTGTAACTATGTTATTGGAAGCCGCCCTGAGCCTGCTTTGCGGGGAGGGTGGGGTATAAATTTGATAATAAATAAATAAATAGGATTTCTTTTGAGGCTAGCTGGAAGCTGAATGTTTTGGAAGAGTGCTATTATGTATGTTTTGATTTGGGGAAAGTGGCAAGACAAAATGACTGTAACTTGTGCTTGTCTCCTATTCAGAAGCCCTGTTCCCAAAAAAAAGAACGAGTCAGAAAGAGATGGATTAGCCCAAAGGGCTAACATTGTTCTCCTCTCCTCCATTTTATCCTCACAACAATCCTGTGAGGGTATGTTAGGCTAAGAGAGAGTGAGAGACTGGACCAAGATCACCCAGCAACCTTCCATGGCAGAGTGAGGATTTGAACCTGGGTTTTCTAGATTCTAGTCCACACTCTACCCCTATATTCCACTAGCTGTCTCGCACCCTGAGAACAGAAGTTGTCAATGTGCAACAAAACCCCTTGAAAAGGACATACCAATGGAGAAAAATAAATCCAAAATAAAAAAAATTCTCAAATCCTATGTACATGTATACTATGATTTTTAGATGCTTCTCTGTGCCAGTGCTGGTCACTTGTTCATGTTGTTAATAGACCAGTGGTCTTTGACTTCTGGATCAGGACATGGGTGTGTGTGTCACCAAACTATTTTGCTGCCTTTTGGAAGCACTTGCTGCTACTGTACATACACAGAAAATCAGGGCATCATGCCTCCTGCCTTCCTTTTCACACAGCCTGAGAACAGCAACAGAACTGAGTTCACTCAGCAGCAGAGAGCATTTTCACTGAAGAAACCCACAGTTTGCCTGTCCATTTACCTAACTCTCTTGTAACCGCCCCTCTGGAGGCTGAGACTGAAGTCAGAGCCATTTCACATTACCCTTTTTAAACCATTATTGTCCTGTCATGGAATAAACTGGTACAGGGATGGCTGCTTCACACAGCCTTTCCCTTTTGGTAAGGAGCCATCTCAGAAGCGGTGTGTCATTTCAAACTGTGCTGCTTTCTTTTCCCACCCTTTCCCCCAGTGCATGATCTCCCTGAGAGAGTTTTTTAAAAACATTCTATTGGGAGCGCTGCCTATGGCGCTGAAGCAGGACTACAAACCAGTGCCATAGTGACCCCATTGAGATTCATGGACTCCATTTAGATACACTGACATTGGCTACTGCTTTCACCTGGAAACAAGGCACTCAACTGGATACAGAGATCAAGTGCAGCATGGGGGGAACTGGACAGTTTTGAAACCCAGGAAGCTTTCCTTCCTTCCTTAACTCCCACAAACTATGGAGTGTGTGTGCTTGTGTGTGTGTGCGCCTGAGTCTACACTTCCTCTAAAGCAAACTTTTAAAAAATTGACCAAACATCTGTCTCACCATTCACTTATGCCCCTGATCTCCCGCTTAAACACGCCGTCTGATTAAGCGCTTGTTCCAAGTGACAGCAATAGTGAATGTCAGTGTATCTAAATGGAATCTAGGAATCTCAGTGGGGTCGCTATAGCACTGATTTGTAGTTCTGCTTCAGTGCCATAGCGCTCCCAATAGAATGTTCCAAAAACAAAAGAAAAAGAGGAGAATTGCGCCTGGGGAGAAAAAGGGCGTGAAAAGAACTGTAATTGCAGGAAGCGCTAGGGGGCATTTAATACAGCACCCCATAGCATTTCAGAAGCTGTATGAAGGACTGAAGACTGGAGGAAAGCAGTTTGAGTCAACAATGCTTCAGGCACACTTCCCAAACTGGACAGAAGTGTGTTTGCCTGAACAGGTAAATATATTCCTTCACAGATCAGTTACTAAAACATGTCTGCCTGAAATGACAGAAAACTCCCTTAGTGACCAGATCCTGAAATGGAATACATAGGCTGTCTGAAATCAGCCTAAATAATCCACTTTCCAAATGGATTTTGCCAGTTTACACAGTAAAATCCATTGCTTAATGTATACATGCAGTATTGAAACTGGATTATTTAGTGCATACGATCGCAGCCTAAGAGACATCGTCAAGGCCTTTTTTTCCAACAGATGTCAGGTATTCGAAGCAACAAGGGATCGTCCACATCGGGGTTTTCTTTCTCTGTGCTTTCTTTGGTTCCTCACCACCGCCCGCAATACCAGAAGAGTTTTGCTGGTTTTTTTAAGGGGGAAGGGGGCTTGCAAGAGCTGTAGACGGAAACCAGTGAAGCAAGGATCTAGCTGCCCTGGTGTTCAGGGCCCTTCGAGGCCTGCCACCGAAAAAGACTACATGGTAAGGCTCAGGAACCGCACTTTGCCTAGGACAGAAGTCGCATGTGGCAGCCAACCCGAGGTGGAAGCCGAGCTGGCAACACGTTTCTTCCAGTTCCCACGTGTCGCAGGCTACAGATGTCTTCAGCGGGCCCTGCTGGCTTGTCTCAGCTCAGCCAGATCCAAGGCCTTCAGAACCTCCCGTGACTCACCCCTTCATGCCAGGAAGAAAAGCAGTCGGAGAAAAAAGGGCGCCAAGTCAGCGGCAAGCCACGGCAATCTGGTGCGGGCTGCAGAAGGCAGAACAGCCTTTACGGCGCCCCCTCGCTGCAGCGGAAGCAAGGCCACCGGTCAGTGTCGGAGCCCGTCTCGATTTTGTAGAGCAAGCCGATATGCTCCGCAGAACTGAGGTGAGAAACTGATGCCAGCTGCTGCTGTGACTAAGAGTGCAGTTTGACCCCACAGCGAGGTGCAGAGCTCTTCTGGGCCAAATCCACTGACGGGCAGGTGCGCTCTGCATGGATTGCAGCATGAGTGATTTTAAACAGCTGTGGAGTTCCAGGAGTTTTTGATGCCCAGGCAAACATACCGGGCACTCTTGTCTGAATGGGCATGACTTCCTACTGCATACCCCTGGGACCCAAACTCCCAACAGAGCAAGTGGGGTTGAACCACCTGCTCCGTGGAGCCACGGGAAGCAATAGCTCCTTGCAAACGCTGCACAATATGTGAGCATTCTACTGAAGACAGTCCGGGCATAGAGATAATATGGAGCCAAAGATGAGGATGCATCCTATCCCATGGAAGCATGGGATTCATGGCCGCCCGCATCCTAAACTCCTCATCGTACCGCATCCAAGCTGGGCCAGGAAAGCCCGTATAGGCTTTGTAAATTATGTCCAAATACTGGAACAATGCCAGGGCCCTCAGCGGCTGAGTCCGGGACAACAAGCCAGCATAAATTAAATATCCAGCAAGCCAGCTGGCCCAGGTCCAGTCCACCTTCTTCCTCTTTAGGATCTCTTTTTCCTTATTGTCCATTTCCTCTTTCTCCTTCTTCTCCAAATCTCGGTAAAGAAGGCTAAAGAGGTCAATGTATTCAGCTTTACAAATCTTATCCCACATCGTGGGTAAAAGGTGATCGCCCAAAGGTAAGGCAGTATCCCCAAAGGGCTTAGCCGATGCTGACGCAGCAGCATAAGGGTTCGCCCAAGGGGGGGTACAACCCAAACTACCCCAAGGACCAGCTGGAATTGACCCCCAAGGAGACTGCATGGCCGGAGCAGGAGGTCCCCAAGTCCAGGGCTGACCAGCGTCCATAGAGCTATGTGTTGTGTCCGCTCGGGCAGCAGGCAGAACCCAGAGCCAGCTCCCTGACCCCAAGGCCACATCAGACCCAACTGTAATGCAGGATCCCACTTACCCCGACCCGTCTGTTCTGCTTCCACCGGCGCCGCTTCTGTATCACCAGCAACAGGCCTAGCCCCAGTAGATCTGCATTCAAGCATAAAGACGTTTAAGGACCTCCTCCCTGAACCTCTTTCTCTTAGCCGGATCTCCTTTTTATGATCAGACCCCACAACTGGCAGTTGGGGGGCAAGAATCGTTGCCATCCTAGCTTGCTCTAGTGCAGCCAGCCTGTCCAAAGAAGAAGGGGATGGCAAAGGATGAGATGGTTAGACAGTGTTATCGATGCAGCAAACATAAAGTTGAGCAAACTCCAGAGGATGGCGGAGAACAGGAAGGCGTGGCCTGATGGGGTCAAAAAGAGCCTCCAGCAGGGGCTCCCCACCACCTCTCAGCTGGCCATCATTTAAAAGCTGTTGCTATTGCCATGATAAGCCAACCATAGAGAAGCAAATTTGGCAGTGCCAAAATTCCAGGGCTATCCGCCTCAACTAAGTAAATGTCATGGACAGTAGAGCTGATGCCTATACATCTGGGAAAGACGCTCATTGCTCTTAATGACCAGACTCTCTTATTTGAAGAAGGGGCAGTCCAAGTGCCCTGCACAGGGGGTGCCGGCATGGGACTCTTAGGCACAGGCCCTTTCGCTTTTGACCCCCCATTTCCTTTCCGACAAGCCATGACGCAAAGGCCAACCCACTAATCCTACACCCTTCAATAAAGATACAGTGGGGAAGAGGAAGGGCCCTACACCCAAGGAAGGGAACTACCTTGCAATGAATTAATCAATAAAATTATATGGGAGTATGGTGCATAAATTGGTCATCCTAACTACTCAATGGGGGCTGACAAGTTCCCCCCCTGTATATTTTGCTTCAACTGGGTGTGGCTGGCCTCACAGATGCCTCCTGTCCGCAGTAGCCCTCCAAGCAGCCAGAAGCAACCGCCCCCGATGATGCCCGATGTCGCCCAGTAGGCTGCGCCTCCGAAACCTGCAGCACCCGGCCACTCCAGCCTGCGCCCACGTGCTCCGCGCCCGAGAACAAAGCCCCCGCGACGCTCCAGCCTCCCCGCTGCCGGCAAGACTCCTCCGCCACCGGCAGCCCAAGCCTCTACAATGGAGCTGCCTCAGGTATTCCCGGGCTCAGCCACCACCCCCTATAGATGGAAAGCCTGAGCACAAGCTTGTGATGTCATCAAAGGTAGTCCTACAATCCCTGAACTCTGCAGTTGCCAGCTACTGTCACAAGTGTTTTAACTTGCAGTTTCTTGTGTACTCAACAAGATATTTTCTCGATTCTTTCACTGCAATATTCCAGATTCTTCATAGTAGCTTACAGTGTTAGTGAGTTCAGTTTCCCTTGCATATTTGAGTGTATGTTTAGCATAATTTACAAGCATATAATAGCATATAATAAGGGAAACTGGTGGATGTCTGTTGTATGATGGTATTGGTAAATAAAAGTAAGAGTTCAACAACTTGATTTTCAAAAGGTTTTTATTAACCACAGACACAGCATGAGATATTAACATGTACAAACTCATAACTAGGATAAGAAGTTTTCACATAAATCTCAATTATAATTTCCAGTTACCAAAAAAAGACAGCTACACTGTGAAATTAATGTGAAAGGCAACTACATCACTTCTGCAAAGTTTTCAGTTTCCTCTGTGATGTCCGTGACCCAGCTGAGCTCTGAGAAGGAGCAAGGTGTTTGAGCTGCCAGAGGGGTGAGTGGTATTTTTATTTATTTACTTTCAGCTGAGGTGCTTTAGCTGAAAAGGTACTGTGTCAGGGACTGTATTTGGGAGTGTGTGGGTGAGTTGTAACAGACTCCTGACTGCTGGAGTTAGGGTGTGAAAGGGTCATTGTTTGCCTGTAATTAAGTGCTTGGGTGAGATTGAATAGCAGACTCCTGGCTGCTGGAGTTGGAGTGTGAAAGGGGCTTTGTTTGACCGTCATTAAGTGCCTTGGGTGATTTTGAGTAGCTGCTGGCCACACCCTCTCCTGGGAGACAATTCCATTTAAGGCAGGAAGTTTGCGAGAGCAAAAGGGCGAGGCTCTTTGCCTGTGGCTCTTGGCCTAGGGGCTCTGTAAGAAGCCCAGGAAGAGCCAGGAAGCCAGGACCTTGGCTCCTTGGTAAGGTAAGGTAAGTAGACTCCTACAACAGGAGCCATATAAATACAAAGGGTTTTAAAAGGGGGTTATAGAAAAGTATTTGTTTAAAAACAATTATGAAGCCAGAATGCCAGCAGGGGGTTGGGGGCTATCCAGTGTTTTGCATGGAGTGTCACATGTATGACTATCTGCCCACTGGTCAGAAGTCTTGGGTGTGTGCTCGGTGCAAGGAGCTCCTGGTTCTCAGGGAGCGAGTTTGCTCCCTTGAGGCCAAGGTGGCTGACCTGGAGAAGCAGGGACAGTCAGTTAGGTGCACGGGGAAGACTCTCGGGGACTTGTTAGATATGTCCCACTCTGGATCTGGCAGCCCGGCTGCTGCCAGGGAGCATGAGGGTCAAGGGGAAAAGGGGCACCATGCTGAGGATAAGGGGAATGTGCCCTCAGAAGGGACCTCTTCTTCAGCTGGTGAACGGGTATCCTTTCGTACCAAGGAACCGTCCCTGGGAAGGGTGGGAGGGGGCTCTTGGTAGTTGGTGATTCGATCCTTAGGCAGGTAGACAGCTGGGTGGCGAACCCGCGTACTGACCGTATGGTGACTTGCCTGCCTGGTGCGAAGGTAGCGGACATTACGCGTGTTTTAGATAGGCTGGTAGATAGTGCTGGGGAGGAGCCAGTGGTCGTGGTGCACGTCGGCACCAACGATGTGGGGAAATGCAGTCGTGAGGTCCTGGAGGAGAAATTTAGGCTGCTGGGCAGGAAACTCAAGGCCAGGACCTCCAAGGTAGCCTTCTCGGAAGTGCTACCTGTTCCACGCGCAGGGCCGGAGAGACAGGCACAGATCAGGAGTCTCAATGCGTGGATGAGACGGTGGTGTAGGGGGAAGGGTTCAAGTTTGTTAGGCACTGGGATGCTTTTTGGGACAAGAGGGAGCTGTACAAAAGGGACGGTCTCCACTTGTCCCGAGAAGGAACCAGGCTGCTGGCGCTCAAAATCAAAAAGGTGGCAGAGCAGTTTTTAAACTGAATAATGGGGGAAAGCCGACAGGAGATGAAAAGTCTCTGGTTCGGGATGGCTCATCTCAAAGAGATGAAGGGGTAGCTATTACTTTTGTACAAGGAAATGGATTACAATTGTCCACTGAGACTGTGGCTAATGATAGGAACTGCCTGGCAAGGTCTCGAGGCAGCAAGAGGAAGGCTGTGGGCTTAACAAACGTGGGAAACTATAAGTGTTTATACACAAATGCTAGAAGTCTCCGAGGTAAAATCGGGGAGTTGGAATGCTTGGTGTTGGGGGGGAAATAGACATTGTGGGTATTTCAGAAACTTGGTGGGATGAGGAAAATCAGTGGGATACGGTGATTCCTGGTTATAAATTATATCGGAAGGATAGGGGGGAAAGGGTTGGAGGTGGGGTGGCTCTGTATGTCAGAGAGGGTATACCATCCAGTAAGATTGAGAGGGTAAGAGAATTGGATTCCCTTCTGGAAATGCTATGGGTTGAAATAGTGGGTCCAAAAGGAGGCTTAACAGTGGGAGTTTGTTATCGCCCACCAGATCAAAAGATAGAGGAGGATTATAAAATGATGAATGAATTAAAGATAGCGGCTAGACGAAATAACTGTGTTGTAATAGGCGACTTTAACTACCCACACATTGATTGGGTCAATATGAGTTCTAGTCGGGAAAAAGAGATTGCGTTCTTAGACACTCTCAATGACTGTGCTGTGGAACAGATGGTCACAGATCCTACCAGGGGAGAGGCGATCCTGGATTTGGTCCTAAGTAACACCCAAGACCTGGTGAGAGATGTAAAAGTGATTGCACCACTTGGAAACAGTGACCATAATGTCATTGAGTTTAACATTTGTACAGATAGGGAGTTGCCCAAAAAGACTGACGCAACCACTTTTAACTTTAAAAGGGGTAACTTCTCTGGTATGAGGGGACATGTGAGGAAGAAATTGAAAGGAAGAGTGGAGAAGGTCAAAACCATTGGGGAAGCTTGGAGACTATTTAAAAAGACAATCCTAGAAGCTCAGAAAAAATATATACCGCAGGTTAGGAAAGGTACAAATAGGTATAGAAAAAAGCCTGCATGGTTAACAAATAAAGTAATGGAAGCTGTAAAAGGTAAGAAGGATTCCTTTAAGCGGTGGAAAGCTAGTCTTAGTGAGGTTGATAAAAGGGAACACAGACTATGGCAAATAAAATGCAAGTCTGTGATCAGGCAAGCAAAAAGGGAATATGAGGAGCATATCGCAAAAAACATAAAGACCAACAATAAAACTTTCTTCAAATACATTAGAAGTAGGAAGCCAGCCAGGGAGGCAGTGGGGCCCTTGGATGACCAAGGGGTAAAAGGAGTAGTGAAGGATGATAGGGAAATGGCTGAGAAGCTGAATGCATTTTTTGCCTCTGTCTTCACTGTGGAAGAGGAGAAGTGTTTGCCCACTCCAGAAGCACTGATTTCGGGAGGGGGTTTGAAAGACCTGAATCAGATTGCGGTGACAAGAGAGGAAGTCCTCCGACTGATGGACAATTTAAAAACTAATAAATCACCAGGCCCGGATGGCATTCATCCGAGAGTTCTGAAAGAACTCAAATGTGAACTTGTGGATCTCCTGACAAAAATAATTAATCTTTCTTTAAAATCTGCCTCCATTCCTGATGACTGGAAGGTAGCTAATGTCACTCCCATCTTTAAAAAGGGCTCCAGGGGAGATCCAGGAAATTACAGGCCAGTCAGTCTGACATCGATACCGGGTAAGTTGGTGGAAACTGTTATTAAGGAAAGAATTAGTAGGCACATTGATGAACAAAAACTATTGAGGCAGACTCAGCATGGGTTCTGTAAGGGAAGATCTTGTCTCACTAACCTGTTAGTGTTTTTTGAGGGAGTGAACAAACATGTGGACAAGGGGGACCCAATAGATATTATTTACCTTGACTTCCGGAAAGCTTTTGATACAGTTCCTCATCAAAGGCTCCTAAGTAAGCTCAATAGTCATGGGATAAAAGGACAAGTCCTCTTGTGGATCAAAAACTAGCTTATAAATAGGAAACAGAGAGTGAGTATAAATGGGAAACTTTCTCAGTGGAGGGTGGTAAGCAGTGGGGTACCACAGGGATCAGTACTCGGTCCCATGCTTTTTAACTTGTTTATTAACGATTTGGAATTGGGAGTAAGCAGTGATGTGGCTAAATTTGCAGATGACACGAAGTTGTTCAGGGTGGTGAAAACCAGGGAGGATTGTGAGGCACTCCAAAGGGATCTGTTGAGGATGGGTGAGTGGGCGTCAACGTGGCAAATGGGGTTCAATGTGGCCAAGTGCAAAGTGATGCACATTGGAGCCAAAAATCCTAAATATAAATACACGTTGATGGGGTCTGATCTGGCAGAGACTGACCAAGAGAGAGATCTTGGAGTCGTAGTGGATAACTCGCTGAAAATGTCTACACAATGTGTAGCTGCAATAAAGAAGGCCAACGCTATGCTGGGGATTATTAGGAAGGGAATTGAAAACAAATCAGCCAGTATCATCACGCCCCTGTATAAATCATTGGTGCGACCTCATTTGGAATACTGTGTACAGTTCTGGTCACCACATCTCAAAAAGGATATTATAGCATTGGAAAAAGTGCAGAGAAGGGCAACTAGAATGATAAAAGGGTTGGAACACCTTCCCTATGAAGAAAGGTTAAAATGCTTGGGGCTCTTTAGCTTGGAGAAACGACGGCTGAGGGGTGACATGATCGAGGTTTATAAGATTATGAATGGGATTGAGCAGGTTGAGAAAGAAGTACTTTTCTCCCTTTCTCACAATACAAGAACTCGTGGGCACTCTATGAAATTGCTGAGCAGTCGGGTTAGAACAGATAAAAGGAAATACTTCTTCACCCAAAGAGTGATTAACATATGGAATTCACTGCCACAGGAGGTCGTGGCAGCTGCAAGCATGGACAGTTTCAAGAGGAAATTAGATAAACATATGGAGCAGAAGTCCACCAGTGGCTATTAGCCACGGGGTATAGAATGAGAACTCTCAGTCTGGGGCAGGTGATGCACTCTATTCTTGGTGCTGGAGGGGGCAGCAGTGGGAGGGCTTCTGGTGCCCTGGCCCCACTGCTGGACCTCCTGATGGCACCTGGTATATTTTGGCCGCTGTGTGACAGAGTGTTGGACTAGATGGGCCATTGGCCTGATTCAACATTGGCTTCTCTTATGTTCTTATGTTCTTATGACATTCTTTGCCCATTTTCTTTTTTACAATAGTTGTTCAGGAATGTATTTACTGCTATAAACGTTATCATCCTGGTGTACACAATACCAGAGTGGCCATTGTCACAAACGCCATCAAAGAGAGTACATTCACTTTCATCTAATGGTTCCAGAGACTTTAGACATGCTATAGCCCTCTGGTTGGCTTGAGGCTTCAGAAAGGCTGCCTCAAACGTTGTCAACAATTTGCTTACTACTACATATGTATAGGAAACCACATTGATAACACCTTGTGTTGGATATTTCAAACCACCTCTATCTAACCTACTAATCAAAAGAAAATGAGTGTTTATTGGCAACTCTCTCTCCATAACAAGTTCTACTTTACATGTATCACAATGAAGTCGCCTTAAAGCTGCATGTGCACAGTAGCCAGCTATGTAGGTAAGGGAGGGTAGTATGTTCCCTAAAAGATGTAAATCATTTTGACATACATTAACTGGTTCACTGAAATCTGATGTACATTCCACCTCTTCAAAATTGGATTCCAATGGGCCTACCATTATTTGCCCATGTCTACCTGAATGTAGCATCAACGGACCCACACTCTGAATACGAATCTTCTTTTCTGTTTCATACAGCTGTGTCACAGATATATGATATTGGGAACCAGCTAACTGTCTATATTTAGAAAACCTTTCCTCAAGAGCATCAGTTTGCAGTTTTCCTGTCAAAAGATATTCCATCCCTAATTCATCCTTACAGTAGCGAGCTATTTCAACAACTACATAACTAGTGTGCCGTAAAGCAAGTAATGTCTCCTTTGACAAACAACCACTGGAAAGTTTCATCGATTCCCAAGAGTCTAGCCAGTCAAGAAATCGCAGCAAGAAATTAATCTTAATATCACCAGAAACCATTGGCTCCATGTAGGGATTCAGCTTATGCAGACCTTTATATTTGGATTTAACATTCATTATGTCAAACCATTTAACCATGATGCGGATGTATTCAGCTGTGCCATGTGCATTGGGCAGGTCAAAGTTTTCACTGGCGACTTGTAAACCTTCTGCCACGGGTGAGTTGAAAACCTGCAATGCAAGTTTTACACTCTGCCTTTCTAAGTTTGTTGGGCACAAAGCCTTCAATGTAAGTGGATATGCAAACCTAGCAAGAGAAGTGCTATCAATTTCATACATCTTTATTAATGTTGAAAAAGATGCAATCATCTCTTTAGTTTCACCACTGCCTGGAAATGCGGGGTAAAACATATCTTTTGTCCTGTTCTTCTGATTGAGCCAATTATTTCGCACAGATTTAATAATATGAACAGGATCTATGATGTAAAATAAAGGGCGTTCTGATGACACTGGGTGCTTATAAACTATTCTGAGCTGTTTGTCATCAGAAAACAATGACATGGCACTTCTGATAATTGAATTATTGTCTGATGCAATACAGAATACCTTATAACCAATGCACTCCAGCCCTTTAATTATGGAAACCAGGATACTGTGCAATGAGGTGGCAGAAATTCTCTTAACAGGTAGAATATGCACAATATCTCTAAATTTAGACTTGACACTCTGGAGCATAAAAGCAAATGCAGAGTTTGCTGCCTGTTCAGAATTGAAAGATACTCCAAGAATGTTACCTCCTTTGTAGTCTAAGTATGTGCGCAAATTAATTTCATCCAGCATCAAAATCACATCAATGTCATCTCTGCTCAAGTGAGAAAATTTGTGCCTAGCATAAGACAGGAAATGCTTCCCACCTAAGAGTTCACGCTTTGGATCCAGTTCAAACTTACTACATATCCGATGCAATGTTGACGGATGGGGCAACTTCATTAAACCACTGCTACGTAAAAATCTATACGCATGGGCTGATATTGAAAATAACAAACAACAGACAACCAACACGGAAGTAGCAAACATATGACTAGATTTAGAGACATTTAGGAGTTCAGTTTGCTGCAGCAAGAACCCCACAATATCTTTGTCATTTTCCTTCACTACATTTTGCAAAGTTTTCAAACTTTCTTTCACAATACATTTGTGTTCTTCCACAGATTCATCTGAGGATCCCAATTCCATTTTCTCACAGTCAGATAGGAGAGTTGTAATGGCATTCACATTCATGATAACTTTTGGAAAACATTCAGAACCTATCCTTTTAATTTCAACTTTACCCTTAAATATACTGACATTTAAAGTAGTATCTATTATTACTGATAATGCGATAACTGGAGCAGGACTTACATTGATTTTAATAAAACCTACACATTCAGGGCTCAGATTAATAAATGTCCATGGCTTTTGCACACTAACATTCTTGAGACGCAGTAAAAGCTCACCGAATGTTTTGAAGCAGTATGTGTTGTTGTAATGTTCTTTGGATGCTAAACTGTCAGATATTGCTCCCAATAAATGAGAACACTTCAGTCGAGACCTCTTGTCCGCTGGTGCCTCATGACAAGTAGCTTCTCTTGATAAATAAGACGGGCGGTTGGGGAACACAGAAGGTACAGCACCAGTCTTAAGTCTTGGTATTTTGAGAGGGGCAACAAGCTTTTGGCCTGTCTTTCCATCAAAAACTTCTGTCTGCCATAGGACATCACTGGTTTGGAAGTGAAGAATACATACCTGTAAGTCAAAACCAGTCCATATGAGTAAATCTGAGTCATTCTGCAATGTATCTTACAACAGTCTTAGACACAGGAAATGTAAACAACCAAAAAGGAGCATGTAAAAATTCAATGTGTTGTGAGACAGGAAAATGAAATCCACAATTGCATACAAAGTCTTAAGAATGAAGCTACTCAATGAAAACTTGCGTCTGCTCTCCCTGTCCAAAATTTTACAAAATGAACTATGGGCAGTCTCATGCGTGAATTGTGTTCTTCAGAAGGTACTTCACAGTTTATGAAGTTCAGAGCATAATTTCCGAAATTATTTGCACTGCACATAAGCTATACATAAAAGTTTGACCCAATCACAGGGTCCAGAGAGAACCTGGGAAATGTAGGCCCTGATGACTACTCCCATACAGGCTTCCCTGGAGCCAGTAGGCCTCCCCAGAGCCACACCACTAAAGGCCCATCATTCCTAGTTATAGAAAATAGTTGATATGCTGCACATTAACATGATAAAAATTTACTCACCCTTGATGATTGCGATGGAGTGAATTTATCACGATGGATGGATGAAATCCACTTCTCCTTCAGAGGAGCATCAGATGGAAACTTGAAAACATTTACTTTCTGTCCCCCTTTGTAATTCCCTCTACATTTCGGAACACAACAGCGAAAAGGCATACTTGCTAGAGAACTGAAGAACAGAAACTGTTGGGCAGGCTAATCAGTAAACCTCCGGTTAGCCCCACAGATCCTCAAAACCACACAGGTAATCTTAGGACTACCCTCAACGCCATTACTGTGATGTCACAAGCTGGTGCTCAGGCTTTCCATCTATAGGGGGTGGTGGCTCAGCGCCTCCCTTCTACTTTGAAAAGCCAGCGAACTCCCCGGCCTGCTCGGAGCACAGACCCAGCAGGGAGCCAGCACTCAAAAGGGAGAGGGCGGAGTCAGCCGTTGAAATAGCGCCGGCTCCGCTCCCCCTATTGGAGGCGAGGCTGCATCGCAGCCCCCTCCCAATTTCTCCTTAGGAGGGGGCAAAGGCGGCCCCCAGGAGGCGCGCCCTTGGCTGTCTCCTGTGGGGCCGGATTTTAAACAGCTGGGGAGTTCCAGGAGGTTTTGATGACCAGTTCTGGAGAAATCGAAAGCTTACACGAAGTCGCAGGCGACTAACGTCTCCCCATTTCGGGAGTTCAGCCTCCACCGGGCATGAACAGCAATGGTAACTAGTCGGCCTCAGAACAAACGCAACCCTCAGGGCACAGCGGCTTTCTAAAGGCCGAAATCCCCCCCCCCCTTAAAGCGCAGGCCAAAGAAACCTGCGGATGGCCACGCCTCTCTTCACTGTTCCCGCCCACCTCTGGGCGGTGGGCGAGAAAGGAGCGGGCGCGCTGATGGGCGCAAAAAGGGAAGTCGCCTCTTTTAGGCAGGTTTTGTTTATCGCTGTTGATTAGCAACGTCGTCTCGCGCGGGCGGAGTGCCACGGGCTGCGCTCCAGCCAGAGAGGGCTCGGGTGCCAAGAAGTGCCTGCTCGCAGCAATGCCCCTCCCCCACAATTTACCCAGGCGGACATCTCCTTACTCAGCAGGGCTTTTTTCAGTGATGGAGGGCCTGGGGCCGGCAGCAGCAGACCAAGTGAACCAGTACTAGGCCAAATCGACCCTTTTCGACATTGCTAAAGTTTGCATGGGTAACTTGTAAATTTCCCTGCTTATATATTGGAGCAACTGTCACATGAAATGCAGCTTAAAGGCTTTACATTCTTTCCAGGATAGCCCTTTGTTCCAACCACTATCATAGCACCCAGTGGCTCCATTGCTTAATGTATACATAAAATTGTGTAGAAGTTAGCAGGACGCTGATGAGGGGATATATAAATTCCCTAAATATTTATATAAATTTATACCCTGCTTTCCTCCCCAATGGCTCCCCAAAGCAGCTTACAACATCTTTCCATTTTATCCTCACAGCAATGGCCCTGCAAGGTGAGTTAGGCTGAGACTAGGCTAAGGGCATCCAGTGAGCTTCCCTGGCAGTGTGCGCATTCCATGCCTTCTAGATCCTAGTCTGACACTGCCTGCTGACCCTTACTGTGTATGTGTAATGAACCACTAGCAACAACTAAGGATGTTAGAATAACAGGGACAGCCCAGAAAAGAATTTAAATTATCTTGAGCGCCACAAGAAGTAGTGCTTGCACTCCAACCTCACAAAATTAACTAAAGGCCTGTAATGGATTAGTCTTCAGTGAGGGGGAAATAGCTAGGAAGCTGAACTCTGAATTGTTGGAAGCAAATATTTATGATGAGAATCAATGAGGGATTTATGAGAGTCAAACACGAAGGAAAATTTTAAGTTTCTAAGAGCTGCTTCAAACTTTGGAGACTTTAAAGTTTATTATTTAACCTATGTTTGGAAGTAGAGAAATTGAGTTAGAGCTCCTGTCTAGGATATTCTTAGTAAAGAGGGATCTGACTCAAAAATTAATCTTCCATTTTCAGTGTTAAGGCAGTAGCTACACTGAAATAATAGGAGAACTCACTGTTGAAATATTGTTAGTAAAACATTCCAGATTCATGTTGTGTCAGTAAGGTGTTTAGCTAAAGAAGGGTAGTGTGGGCAGCTCTAGGCTTGCCCAGAATAGGTTTTTACTGTTAACTCTTCAAATTACAGTTTATAAAGTACTGAATTCATTTGGAAGATCTCTCTCGGTAGAAGGAATTAAAACAATTGCATTTTAAAACTCCATTTGAGAATGTTTTATGGTAAGCTGGAGGTGAATGATGGAGGATGGGTGAAGAACTATCAACGTTTTCTCCTTTGCATAAAGGATTTTGGCTCTGATGTGTCAATGGAAAAATTAAGAGAAGAAAGAGTTTATAGTTCCTGCAGAAACATTAATGTCATCTGAATTCAGTCAGGAAAGCCAAAAGCGTGTTTGATTCCTAGTAAGGATTAGTCAATCTTCCTTTCTTAACCTCTTTTCCTATAAGTAAAATGGGAGCAAGCATTGAACTATATTTATCCTCAGCAGGGTAACACACACCCTACCTACAAATATAATCTGCATGTGAAGCTTTGTGGGGGATAGTAGTATGGAAATGTCAGCGGTTCCATGTTTATGCAACTAATATCTAAAGCAAGTATCAGTCTGTAGTCCCATCCCTTGCTTTTATTTTGAAATAAATATAGCTAAACTTAGAGGGTAAACTGTTTTCAGAGAAAAATCAGATTCCCATTCTTTTGGAAACAAATAGACAGTAACAGGACAACCACAGAGACTGATTCCATCTAACCCACTGTAGGTGAAAGTTCCATGGTCTGATTAATGTGATTTCTATCCATAAGAGTACAGAGAGTCCTTCTGTAAATCACTATCACTTCACTAAATCAGGAGTAGGAAAGACGCCTGCAGTTGGCTTCTCCCATGGTCCAACACATCTAGAGGGGTATTCAGAAGTTCACAACTGATTGATCATTTAGAAGAATGGTCATCAATCAATCTAAAGGCTGGTGTGATGTTAAACCAAGGATGTAGGAAGCTGATATATAATGTAAGCCCTTTTTTGTTGGGTGTTTGAGACTGAAGACAAACAAGCTGTGCACTTGTATTTGGACAGACATATAGTTCATCTAGAGTATACTGTGCTGATCAGCAGTGCCATCCTAAACAGAGTTACAGAAAGCTAAGCCCATTCACTTTATTGGATGTTGAAAGGTGTATCTCAGAATGGCACTGTCAAACACCTCTGATGTGGAGGCTGCTGAAAGCTACTTCTGATACTCAGTGCCAGTTCCACATTGGTTTACTAAAACCTTTGAGATTCTTACTGTCTGAGTGAACATATTTAACGTGGGCCAGAAGACAAGAGAGAAGCATTGGGGAAATTAAACATATATCCTAATTAATGTATGTTTTACAGTTATTATATGAATGCAAACATTTTTAATGTTCTGGGTGAACACTTCCTCCCCTATCATTTTAAGGATCAATTGGGGCCATTTGTACATTTGCAGCTAAATGTGGGACTTTGAAACAAGTAATTTATTAAGGGTGTGCCCTTGGAGACATTTCTTTTATATATAGAAGTTAAACATCCCCCCCCCCGGGTAGCATCTACCTTCTCAGCACACTTCTACTTGTGTTTACCAAGATGTGTGTGTGTGTGTGTAACCTGCAGCTCTGTCCAATAACCAGTGAATGAGCACAGACTGTCATTGAGCCCCTGAAGACCAGAGCAATAATAATGAACTTGGCATGATCACTCACTATCACAGAAAACCTTTGGCTTTTCCTGACATCATCTGGGAACAGTGACAGCAATTCCAGATGGGATATCAGAGCAGGCAAAACTGGACCTGGACAAATTTTCTATTCGCCTTTCTTTGCTTGTAAAGATAATCTTCAAGATGACAGAATATTTTATTTGCCCTTCCTCTCACTAAAGAGAAGCTCCAGTTGAGTTCTTGGGGAATGAGGAGTAATTGCCACTTCTAGAAGGAGCCAAGTCCTGCCAAAGTGTAACCTGTCTGCCCTTGTTCTGCACAATTTACTTGAATGCTTAAAAAAATCCTCTTCAAAGCTTTCTACTTTTCAATCCTTGAAGTCTTTGTGCTTGTAGAACAGCTGTGAAGTTGCCTGACCTGTCTTTGCAAAGAACAGTCACATAAGCTACAGAGATTCTGAATTGTTCAAGGAATTCATTGGAGTAAAACACTTCACTGCTAAATTAAGGCCAGACATTTAGGGTCAATAGGAACATAAGTAACCCGCCTCCTCTGCCTATGCACAGTACTCTTCTAGATCTCTTTGGATTCAATTCAAGCTGTTGCCAGTCAGCAGAGGTGGATGCATTTTATGTGAAAATATGAACAAGAAGAGGACCATTTTTTAATAAGGAGAAAAAATAGAGAAAATCAATTCTATTTGTCAAATGGCTTCTATTTTATGTTAATATAAATAGATCTTATTTTTTTCCCCAAAATTTAAAGTTATGAGATGTTCCAAATCTGTCATATAAAACAGTTTATAAATTGCAGAAGATTTCAGGACAATTTATTTTTTAACTGAAAAAAGTGCACAAAGTCGAGTGATTTGAAATATTGCAAACATCTTTTAATTTTAGAATCTTTATACAAACGTGGGCTAGATACAGAAATCGTTGTGACTAAAAAAAGGGGGGGGTTCTTATTGCCTGCAGGTTTTCACAGAGACATAAAAATACCAAAGGCAAGCTCCCTGACATCCAACAAGACAAGAGAACATTATACTTGCAAGGAGGATGAAAACATAACACTTGGAATTTAATTTGTGCCTACTTTGCTGGCAGTCCTTGAAGTTCTCCTGCCATTACATATAGCAAGATCAAAGTACTAGATTTTTAAAATGCACTTCACCTAATAATGGTGGGAAAAACCTGCAAACAGCAACGGACCATGAAGAATACGGGTAGGACTGTAATCCTTGCAAATGACACAATGTTTGTTTGGAACAATGGCAGTGAAGAGTTTCCCAGAATGACTGCCTGTAGGGTTATGTGTGATGCACAAAGTTCTGTTTTCTGCACAGGGCATGCCCACTCTTCAGTGAAGTTACAGGAAGAGAATGCAACATTACAAACAAAAAGGAACTGAAGCACAAGTAGAGGACAGGCTCCATACCGGCATTTTCACAGTGCAAAGCAAAAGCTACAAAGGAAAATATGCAAAACCCCTCTACTGCTATCACAAAGTCCTTGGCACTAACTTCTTTCCTTCCTCCAATTCTAGCCAACCTTTCAGAGACCATTTGCTCACTCTTTTGAATGAGATGAGTTGTATTTTCATTGTACCTTGGGTTATTAAGGCAAAACCATGAATGCAAATGCAGGAACAAATTACAAAGCAAAACACCTCATGAGATGCATACAAATCAGCCTTCTTCTTCATCACTGTCCTTCATTGTGATGCCTTGAAGTCCACTCCCATCAGACACAGAAACTGTGGCCTCCTCTACTGTCAGACGGCTGTGGATGGTGTCATATGTTTTGCTGTTCAGGGTTCCTTCCAGCACCCCTTGCAACCTGAAGTCTCGGTAGGTCTTCTGCAGCAATAGGAGAATGTTTTCAGTGTAGTGTTAAGTCCTCTTCCCCACCTCTTTATCCTCCCCCTTGCAGAAACCTTTACCCCAATTGAAGAGACAACTGGAGTGACAGTCTGTTACATGAGCAAGGAATTCAGTGGAATGGAAAAGGAATAAAGGGCTACACAGAAGCTGATGCTTCCTCAGGCCAGAACTGTCTGCTCCCAACAGGTAGCCATTCTCCAGGATCTTCACCAGCTCTGCATTTGCAAACTTTTAACTGGAGGTGGCTGAGATTGAATTTGGGATCATACACGTATATAGCATATGATTGAATTTGGGATCATACATGTATAAAGTTTATGCTTGACCAGTAAGCTATGCCTTTCCTGCTGGAGATATGGGGACAAATCTGTTGGCTGAGACTGAGTGGACCCAGCTGGTGCAAAGGCTGAGAAATGGCTGCCAACTCTAGAACATCCAGGCACTGGCTTTTGGACGGGAAGGACCATTTTAAATTGGGAGTGACCAAAAACTCCCAGAGTTCTTTTGTAACTTTCTTGGTGTGTGTGTGCACACATTAAGATTGCATACAGAGCTGTATTATATAAAAAATGGAAGGAAAGTTTTGCAACTGACACTTTTATCACATGCTATCTAAAGAAAGTATGAAACACAACATTAAGTAGCTTGTGCATCTGGAATAAACTAGCTGTTGAGCTCACTAAGCAGATCTTTAGTTCTCTGTGTGGTTTAAGGAGGCATTTTCTTCACTCTACATGCCTGCAGCTTACCTATTTACCTGAAATGGCTATAATCATTTGCTTCACTGCCCTAGTCACAGAATTCAGAATTGGCTACTTTTCTATGGCAACTCCTCCCACCTCCAAACACTTGGGCCTTGATTCATTTCGTGGCACTGGTACAAAATAACACACCATCTGATTAATCTTGAAGGTCACTCTCTCTGTGTGTATGACATTACTCACTGTAGTAAAAGAAAGAAATTCTTGAGGAGGTGTTAGGTCCATTGGCTGTGGGGAAACTTTTCATTTATAGACCTTAAATTTCTTGCTTGACCTGTGGCATCAGAAGAGAGGGACTCCCTTCTTGAATGCGACATGGTTCTATTTTGCTTGATGCCATGAGAATGCTGAAATAGTGCTTTAACCATTTGACTTTTGCTTTATGTTTTCAGTGAAGAGTTTGGGATACTTCACATGAATTATTTGTCGATGGCTGGCTGCTATTTCTCCTCTCTTTGAACTGACATTTTCACGACCAGCCCAACTTCATTAGTGTCAGGGAACCAGGGCCTGGATTAAGCCTCAGTTACTTTAATTTCTATGGTAAAATATAGTTTAATCTTTGGTTCTGCTTCCCAGGAGACTTCAGGACTCTGCTAAGTGCTGTGGCCTTCTAGTACTGATAACCCTGTACATGACTTTGGTCTTACATGACTTTTGCCTTTTGGAATGTTTATACACTACCAAATTCTAAATAGATAGGGTATCTGTAACTAGCTTCCTTGACTATCTGAGTCACCCTGACTTTCCTTGACTTTCCTGGCCCCAGAGATAGAAAGAAAGGGCTGAGCTTTGTCGTATATGTCAGGTATACGTCAGATATTTAGCAACAGACTCAACTGACAGTTACATTAGCTCCTATGGCTAGAAAAAGGTACTTAATGTCTGAATTTACTCTTCAGGGTTGTTTTAGCCAACCACCCGTGGTTATGGGTCTTGACAGAGCAACCAAGGATATTCTTTATAGAATTACAAGTGCACTATTTATGTATTAGGTTTGTGTTGAAATATTCTGTGCTGAATATTGAAATGCTACAAAGTGTTTTCTGTCTTAAGAGTGTGTAATGGAATAAATTGATGCAATTGGGATCCCTGCCAGCTTCTCCCTCCTCAATGGGCACAGTGGGGATGGGAGTCCATGAAATGGTTCCTGCACTCCTAATTTCCCCAACAATTAGAAGATAACCTAAGTATTCTGGTGTGGGCTTAGTTTGCCACCCAGTGTGCCACTCACTGCAAGCACCCTGAGGTTCACTGAGCCATAATGTGCAGCACTGTGGCTTGCATGTATGGCTGTAAATCAGGAACGTAAATCTCAAAATTTCTTTTGGATTGGAAGGCTCCCATGTGATTGAAAATTGTATGAACTCTTTAAGTGATCACAGTAAATCTAGCTGATTAAACTCTTCTCCTACTGTTTCTCCACATTTTCTTCTTGTAAAGTTAAGACACTTCCTAGGCAAAAGAATTTTTATCTCTGAAAGATGCCATTTAAATCCCTTGGTTACATATACAAGCACTATCAACATCTCTTGGCCATTCAAATCACCTTGGAGCGGTGGAATCAGATTTGCTGAAAGCAAGAATCAATTCCAGTCAGTCTTCATTTATGTAGTGAACCTTATAAATAGCTCCGTTGATTCAGATAGGCCTTCAACTACCAATCACTAATTAATGGCCTTTTAGGTTTCTCTACTGCAGTTTATTGGTCTCAAGGGTCATGTTTATCATAAGCTAGAAGCATGTACAATTTGGCTTATATACTGCTCTAGATTTTGCTATGTACTTTCAATTCAGTTGTGAAAACACAGATTCTGTTCCTCCTACTGATTATTGCTAAAGGCATTATTTTTTCCATCCTATTCTAAATAATTCAGCACTGCAAATATAAAAAGCTCACTAATGTACAGTTTAGCTTCAGCCATTGTTGCTTGGTTATTGTAGATTTTGGTTTTGCTCTATTAAAGAAGAAACAAGGGAGGGCCTTTTCAGCTGTGGCATCACAACTATAGAATGTCCTCCTCCCAGTTCTTATCTTAGTACCAGACTTGAAGGATGAGTTTCTGGCATGTTTCTGTTCACCCAACTGTTTTTGGATGAATGGTTTGATGTTTAATTAGTTGGCTTATCTGTGGTTTTACTGCTATATTGTTTTGGCTAGTTAATTCATGTTACTTTGTTGAGTTGGTTTCCTGCTCTGCCACTCTGCTTACATTCAGTTTGGCTGCTTCAGTTGTATGTTTATTACATGATTTTGGGGGGGCTGTTCTTAAATTGGACCTTAGTAATGTTGTGTTGTTTTAGGTTATTTCTGCCGTTGGGTTTTGTGAGTGATTATGATTTATTGTATCATTATTTTACTATGTTTTGAGGTACTCAGAGAGGCTTTGGCCTGAAGGGTACAATATAAATGTTTAAGTGTGTGTGTGTGTATATGTATCAGTAGATTCTCTGGGACATTTTATTAATCATGGAGACCAACATTATAGCATCTAATCCTATCTTAGACATGAACTTACAGGATAACTGCCTTCTCACAGTCTCTCCATTTGTAACAAGGGGTTAATAATACTGGTTTACCTTACAGAGGTTATTACATAGATTACTGAAATAATGTATGTGAAGTACTTTGAGCCCTTTGGAAAAAGTGTATAAATACTGATATTCACTATTATAATGCAGTATTAGAATATGTTTGTTTTTGTGCCAAATCAAAAGACAACATGACTGCCAGGACTGAGGAATCTAGCAGTTTGGGGGGGGGGGAAGCAAAACAAAAACAATTTGTCGAAGGCAAAACAAAACAAAAACAGCTGACTGGAAACTGCAGCAAGTCAACAGTTGATTAGCCAGCCCTACAATTTGCTTCACACTACTAAAATGGTATTAATTCCTAAGCTTCTGTGCAGATATGATGGTTAACCAAGGCTTGCTTTCCTCAACCATGGTTTACTGTTAAGACCTAAATAATTAAATCATGGCCACAAACCAGGTTGTGAATTCATAACCAGTAATCTGCCCCCTCCAAAAAAAAAACTGAGGGAAGGGATTAGGTAGATGTGGTTCTGGGGGGCCTGGTTAACCTTTGAGGTCCAAGGAATCAGACCAGCTGTTTTTTTTTTAAATATGGTGTTTGTGTCACATCTGAGTGGTGTGGGGATGGGGACCAGAGGAAATCTTTGTCAGGGGACCCATGGTGGTTCATGACAATTCTGGTTTGACTTAACATGCTAAGTGTTAACAGGTGCATCGATCACAACATGATAAAAGCATGTTTTGCTTGTTTTCAGACTTATATACATACTCCCCATGGGAAGGCTTAGTATAACGAGTTAAACAATAATTTCACTTTGGATCTTTGAGCCTAACTGGGGTTAAGGTGACAAACCACTGGTAGCACTGAACATGGTTAAGTATTTTGTTTGTCAAAATCAAGGACAGTAACCAAAAAGTCTATTCCCCTTCCTGTTGCTCTGGAAAAGTCTTGTTGTCCATGCTCCCTGTCTTGTGCCGTGGCAACAGCTTTTCATCACAGGAAGACCTGAATGTTAAGACAATTACATTTTGGCTGTTGATGTTTGCAATGTTGCTGTGCAATCCAACTGTAATATAATTTACCTTCACTATCTTGATGAGTGTTTTCAGCTGGTATATATGAAGCTGGAGGTCTAATCTATCAGCCAGCCACATGCATATGACTTTCAAGGAGCTGCTGTACCATTTCTGAAAAAGGAAGGGGGTTGGGGGGAAAAAGGTCCAGCGTTATTCATTTAGCAGATTGGTAATGAGAGGGAATGGCACACTTTGAAATGACAGGAAATCAGCACTTCAAGTCAATAATGCTATAATTCCTGTTAGTAAAATTGCATGTGTTGTTGCTAGGAAATCAACTAACTTGACATGAACTGGTCTTCACATGAATTAGCATTAGCAATAACTGCTCGGTCTTTGAGCTGTGCTATATTCACGCAAAAGAGTGTTTTGCACTTTGCTATCTGCAGGCAAAAAAAGGGGGAGGGTATTAAATACACACATGAAATAACTGATTGCTGAAACAGTAGGGGGAAGATTATTTACAGAGAAGCAGGGGGAACCTGCGCAACACTGCAAGTTTTGCTTAACGAAAATGAAATCTAACAGAAGAAGAGACCATCTCATGATGAAGTGTTTTTTGCTGTTCATACCTATGGATGTCACGAAAGGAGGTGGAGAGGGAAGAGAAACAGACAGACCCTCTGCTAAAACTGGGATGGGGGAAATTATTTTTCCCCCTAAGTAGGTTGCTACTAAATCCTGGAGTTTTTTCTGAGATTCATACTCTTGTCTATGTAAAATATTTTAAAATCATAGATATTCTGGACTAAGGCAGAGCTAGAGCTGCCTTGCCTAGGACAGAGGTACCCATGGCAGTCCTTGGTCCATGGCGCATCTTGGAGAAAGGAGGTACAACCAGATTTGCTTCTGAACTGGATTGGGGGGGATGACTAGTGCCCAACTAAAGAAAAGCAGGTGGAAGGTAATAACCCAATAGGGGGAGAGAAGGCACTTTCCAAGCTTAAATGACCCCCTACCCCTGCTGAACTGGCTTGGAGGGGTTGAAGGTGGTGCTTTGGAAGCTAAGAGCCTTTGCTTTTAACAGAGACCATTGTTATGTATCTGCTGGTCCTTCATTAGGTGAAAGGCAGAGGACATAGACAAAGACTGAAGAGAAAATGATGTTAGGCGTTTCAGACTTAAACAAGGCACCCGCTTGTTTGCTTGTTCAGTCTAAAATATTAAGGTAGCTAAGAATGAATCACCCTCTGCAACTGGCCTTTATCATGCTCAGAGTCAAAACTGAGGACCCCCCCCCCCAATCTTGTCTTTCTTAATTAGCAAACAGAGGTCCTATAGTCTAACTATGAAAAGGAGGAGGAGTGTTTGTTTCATTGCAAGAGCGAGATTTCACTCAGAGAATTCACGCCTCAGTCCAGCAGAGCCACTGCCGGGAGGCTTCTTTGTAATGTAATTTCCTCTTCTTTAACAATAGCAAGAGATATAGAAATAAGACCAAAAGAAAGCCTGCACAACCAGGGAGCCAAGAATCTATGAATGGCGTTCAGAACACAGCCAGGGCTTGCAACCAAGCAATATACCACAGCCAGCTTAGTATTCTCAGGATGGTTCACAGAAATGGGAACAGTATAAAAAATATAATAAAATCAATCAAACCTTAACCCAATTATAAATTTTCCAATGAGACTGGAAATTAAATACAGTGCTAATAATAATGTTCAAAAGAAGACCATTAAAGAAAACAGATGAACCTAAAATGAGGTAAGAGTAGTGAAAAGGAATAGAGTCAGCTGAAACATTCACTATTAACAGATGCTCTGGAAAATAAAACTAAACATTCACTATTAACAGATGCTCTGGAAAATAAAACTATCTTCATCCAGCACCTCACACTTAAAGGAATAGGTGTCAGGTGAATGGATACATAGAGGGAGTTTTATTGATGAGGTGTCAACACAAAAAAAGCCCTGTGTCTTGTGGCCATCCATCTCTATTTGAAATATTTTATTTATTTCATCTAAAACCTTTGCATGTTACCTTTCGCCCAGTCTGCCTCAAGTCTCAATGAGAAGGGTGGACTATAAATAACCAAAATAAAATAGGGCTTCTCAAGGCAATAAGCAATTAAACAGACATTAAAATCAACTTTTAAAAGTGAATATATATTGTACTTCTGTATATAAAACCAGCACTTAAAAGCAAACAAGGAGGTGGGTCAGTTAGGGTATGCCAGATATAACAGAAAAGTCTTCAGCTCCTGGTGGAAGACAGTGATCAAGGGGGACAGGCAAATCTCCCTCAGAATGCCATAATTTTGGTGCCGTGACTGAGAATGTCCTTTCTCATCTTGTCACCCTATCTAGCCTCAGATGATAGGGACACCCAAAGCAAGGCCCCCGTGAAAATGATTGTAATGGTCAGGTAGGTTTGTATGTGAGTAGGCAAGCCTTAAGTTATGCAGGTCCCAGGCCATACAGGGCTTTAAAAGTCAATACCAGCACCTTGAATTGGGTCTGGAAGCAGATTGGAAGCCAGTGCAGATGGAACAAGACACAGTGCAGCGTCTCCACTGTGATTATAAGATTCATATAAGAGAGTCTGGTCATTAAGAGCAATGAGCATCTTTCCCAGATGTATAGGCATCAGCTCTACTGTCCATGACATTTACTTAGTTGAGGCAGATATCCCTGGAATTTTGGCACTGCCAAATTTGCTTCTCTATGGTTGGCTTATCATGGCAATAGCAACAGCTTTTAAATGTTGGCCAGCTGAGAGGTGGTGGGGAGCCCCTGCTGGAGGCTCTTTTTGACCCCATCACGCCATGCCCTCCTGTTCTCCACCATCCTCTGGAGTTTGCTCAACTTTATGTTTGCTGCATCGATAACACTGTCTAACCATCTCATCCTTTGCCATCCCCTTCTTCTTTGACCTTCAATCTTTCTCAGCATCAGGGTCTTCTCCAGTGAGTGCTCCCTTCTCATTTGGTGGCCAAAGTGTTGGAGCTTAAGCTTCAGTATCTGGCCTTCCAGGGAACAGTCAAGATTGATTTCTTTTAGGATTGACTGATTTGATCTCCTTGCAGTCCAAGAAACTCTCAAGAGTCTTCTCCAGCACCATAATTCAAAAGCATCTCTTCTTCAGCGCTCAGCCTTCCTTATGGTCCAACTCTCGCAGCCATACATTATTACTGGGAATACCATTGCTTTGACCATATGGACTTTGGTTGGCAGGGTGATATCTCTACTTTTTATTATGCTGTCTGGGTTTGCCATCGCTTTCCTCCCAAGGAGCAGGCGTCTTTTAATTTCATGGCTGCGGTCACCATCTACAGTGATCTTGGATATCAGGAACATGAAGTCTGTCACTGCTTCCATGACTTCCCCTTCTATTTGCCAAGGAGTGATGGGGCCGGATGCCATGCTCTTAGTTTTTTTGATGTTGAGTTTCAAGCCAGCTTTTGTGCTCTCCTCTTTCACCCTTAGCAAGAGGCTGTTTAGGTCCTCTTCACTTTCTGCCGTTAGAGTGGTATCATCTGCATATCTGAGCTTGTTGATGTTTTTCCTGGCAATCTTAATTCTGGAGGCCTGGCAATTCTAAATAGCATTGTTGTCCTGATCCAAACTGGGCCCATGTGTAATTGAGGAGCACAGAACTCCCAAAATATATCTGATCCAAAGTCCTTGTGGACTTATTAACACGTGAATTGACCTTAACCAGGGGTCTTTTCATAGAAAAAGAGCTGCAGGAGCTCATTAGCATATGGTATGCTAATGAGCTATTAGGCTATTAGCATATGCCACGCACCCTGACATCACCGGAAGTGATGTCAGAAGGGGAAGCAAAAGGGGGGAGGCATCTTCAAAAGCTGGCCTGGGTGGGGGAGCTAAGAGAGAAGGGGTTTAAAGTTTAAACTCCTTCTCACTAGAGTTGGGCCACAGAAGGAGGAAAGAGGGAAGGAAAGAGAGAGAGTAGGGAGAAGGAAAGAAGGAAGGAAAGAGGGAAAGAAAGAAAAGGAAAGGAGGGAAACGGGGAAAGGAGGAAAAAAGAGAAGAAGGTGGGAAAGAAAGAAAGAGAGAAGAGAAGAAGGAGGGAAAGAGGAAAAGGAGAGAAGGAAAGGAGGGAATGAAAGAAATTTGGCGGCAATTCAGCCCCATTATATCCTATGGGGCATTGAAGTCAATGGTGAAAACATAGGATATATTCTGGGGGCTGGAGGGGAGGGGGTTTGAGGGAGAGGCTCCAAACTCACAGGGTAGCTGATGGAGCTTCTCCCCAAGATACCCACTAAGTTTCAAGAACATTGGACCAGGGGGTCCAATTCTATGGGCCCCCAAACAGGTTGCCCCCATTCCCTCCATTGTTCTCTATGGTGGGAAGAAAGTAACTTGGTGCATTCCCCCCAAAAAAGACCCCTGACCTTAACTATTGATCCATAGGTGATACCACTGAATACACATGACAGCATGATTGCTACTATGACCTTACGAAACCCAACCAGTATCTTACCCCATATGGTGCATGAGCAAGCTACTAAGAAGAGCTCCACAATACACCCCTGTGAAAGGCCCTCAGTGGTTTAGCAATTAGCTATGCAGAAACGGCTGCCTATAACCACAAGATGCAGAGCCCGCTTCAAACTCAGATGCAAACATAGCCAAGCAGCAGCCCACACACAACACTACTGACAAGGCAAATAGCCAGATTCAGAGACAGAAGGATGGTAACAGTCAGCCTAGCAAGGTCAAGGTCAGCATCAAAAAGTCTAGTCCCCCTTCCACCCCTCCCCCTGGGAAAAAAAACATTCAAGCCCAACTGCTTTGCACTGGTTCAGGGTTTCTGCTCCCTTTCTGGGATCAGTTGGAAGCATGAGATAGAGTGTTATCTGCATATTGGTAACTACAGAGAATGTGCATGTAATTGCACCAAACTAGTTTGCATTGGTGACTGTGCAAAGTAAATTAACATTTTGCAAGAGAAGAGGATGGGGGACACAAAGAAAAGGAAGAACAGACATCACAACTGCAAACTCATACTAACAATACTGTTATCTGGCTAGTAGCTGAGTGGCAAACAGCCATTCAAAGTGGAGGTAGGGGAGAATTCCATTCCTGAGTAAGGTGAATGTGGTCTCCAAAAGGCAAAGCCTACCGTTTTCAGGAGTCTTGCTGACTATAATAATTTTGTCTGAAGGTGCCACCCTACAAATACACAAAATCAGCTGTCATTTATGAGGCCTGTGGGTCTTTTAAACTGTATTTTATGTAATGCCCTATCTCATCAGTAGTGCTCTCAAAATGACAGGGGCTCCTTTACTGCAGGGAGATGAACCCCAGAGCAAGACACATGAGAAAGAGGGAGTCAGTGGTTCATTGGCTGGGGGACCATGAAGGCCCCATCACTTAAGTGACATTTGTCTGTTCCTAGGGTTGTTACTATGGTGCTGGAGAAGACTCTTGAGAGTCCCTTGGACTGCAAGGAGATCAAATCAGTCAATCCTAAAAGAAATCAACCCTGATTGTTCCTTGGAAGGCCAGATCCTGAAGCTGAAGCTCAAATACTTTGGCCACCAAATGAGAAGGGAGCATTCACTGGAGAAGACTCTGATGCTGGGAAAGATTGAAGGTCAAAGAAGAAGGGGATGGCAAAGGATGAGATGGTTAGACAATGTCATTGATGCAACGAACATGAAATTGAGCAAACTTCAGCAGACAGTGGAAGACAGGAGGGCCTGGCGTAATCTGGTCCATGGGGTCGCGAAGAGTCGGACTCGACTGTGCGACTGAACAACAACAAAGGGTTGTTACACAGTGCAAGTCCATGAAATCAGTATGATGAGACATGAAATAAGCAATGTAACAGGACTAGGATTACAGAGATCTGAAACTATACTGAAACAGATAATGCATACTATACCCAGTGTATAGTCCACAGTCCCATTCACTTTATTAAAGCACCTTCCTGAACCATTATGTTATAACATAGCCCTATTACATTTTTTAAAATAGCCTCTTGAACAATTCTGTTTTACAGAGCTTGCAAAATTCCAGAAGTGTGGGATCAGGAAGGCTGATGTGGTCCCAGGTTTCTGGTACAGATTCCCAGGAAAAATGGCTGGGAGTAGCCACACCTGCAATCCTGAAGCACTGCACTATGACACCCAAACAGAGTGACTGGTCCAATGGTCTCTCTTGGGTCTGTCTCCAGGAGTCCCAGGGATACCTTTCATTTTGCCTTGCCTTGCCGCCTACATCTTCAGCTCAGCCTCAGTTGAACTGGGAGGGTTATTATTGCAACACCACTTGATAGCGATTGCTCTCCCCTCCCCAATATGGTAGCAGTGTTCCTGTAATCCAGGAAGAGAAGACAATCAAGAAGTCATTGAGTGGTGGGGACATCCCATTCTCTTGCTGATGCTCCAGTAGGCAGACACCCTTATGCAGTGTTGTGGTACAGAATCCCCTGCATTCTCCCATTGTGTGCCCCATCCTTAAGATATGCCAAGATAATGTTGTATTCCACAGATGCAGCAGAATGTAATAGTGGTTTTATTCTTGCCCAGCAGGGAGGACTCAACAGGGCTGCTGAGAGCCACAATAAGCCCTCAGACAAAGATTCCACCTGACCCCCCATATGACCCTGATCCAAACCAAATATCATAACAAAACAAATCACTTGGATGACTGTTACCACACATTTATAATAATACAAAGATCCACATTCCCATCTGTCTTATCCGTTCATGGCAGGCGTAACTCACCAAAAATAAGATTTGGAAAGTCAAAATTGGCTACCAGCTTCAGGATGATCATGGGAGTTCCAGGATGAAATGAAAGGAACTGGAATATCATGGCGCAGGTTATCTCCAGAACTTCAACACTATTTGCAAGGGAAGGTAAGCTTGTTTAGTGGTTAAAGTGTCTGACTAGGATCTGGGAAACCTAGGTTTGAATCCCTACTATGCCATGGAAGCTTCCTGGGCGACTTTGGGCTCATCACATACTCTCAGCCTAAGCTACCTCGCAGGATTGTTGAGAAGTTAAAATGGAGGAGAGAACAATGTAAGCCACTTGGAGTTCCCCTTGGGGAGAAATGCATGCTATAAATAGAGTAAATAAATAATTTCTAACTTCTGTTCCTCATTTGTCACCACTAAGGTAGATTAATGTTTATTATCATGCATGTAAAGGGTGGGGGAGGGAAGCATCCTTTATTACTTTGATAAATAATGGGGAAATATTTGTTCATAGTATTAACAAAGGTTTGCTGTTATACTACTATTAAATAGGTCTAAGTTACTAACCAGGATGGATGAAAAGGAGTTGAGACTAAAAAGCGGGGGGGGACACACACTAGAAATGGAGATAGATGAACGGCAGATCGTGAAATGAAGAAAGCAAAAAGTGTGGAAAAGAGTTGGAGAAACATAGGAAACAACTTTTTTTTTTTTTTTGGCTACCACATACTAGCAGGCCTGCCTCTTTGCGAGACTGGTTGTGTAGGAAGTGGGTAGTACTAAAGGAAGAGGGAAACCATAACCTGATGAAAATAATGACCTTTTAGGAGTTGCATCCTGGCACTCACTACAGATTGTCTTGGCTGCTCTTGCCTTGCTCCACTGCTGGCTTCAGCAGGATCTGAAAAGCAAGAGTCATCCCCCCACCTCTTAAAAAAACTTTGCAGAAAGGCTAAGCTCTTTATTGTGCTCCACCTTGCCTGCACCCCTAGTTGTTGCAGCTGGAACTGCATTAGAGTTTTTTCATGCATTTAGTGAATGCAGCATGACGCAGGCTTTGGGGCCCTCCACCTGACTTCAGCCCCTCAAATTCTGTCCCTCACCCCGCCCCCCCCTCGGGAGCTCTGGGGCTCAAAGGATAGCAGCATGTTCTAACACCCAAACCACATAGGCTGCTGGAGTTCCAGATGTGTTATTTGACCCTTACAAGGCAGCCACTTAGAACTGGGGAATGGAGGAGGAGGTTTGGCACTTCTCCCTCCCCACATGGTTATCTGATTGGAAACATCCTCTGAGACTGCTTTAATTCCAGTGGAGTGGGAAGAGAACCAGTCTTTTCCCTTTACTACAACTTATAGAAGCTTAGTGAAAGTCATTTCTGACTAGAGGATGGCATAAGGGGAACAATCTTAGGCAGATTTGGCTATTGAAACCCTATCTCTTCCCCCAGGACTGAGCTACAGTGACCCATGCGATGGTCACTTCCAGGCTTGATTACTGCAATTTGCTCTACATAGGATTGTCCTTGAGGCTGACCCAGAAATTACAGCTGGTGAAAAATGCGGTAGCGCGCCTGCTGACATCAATGCCTGTGCAGGCTCACATTCCGCATGTGCTTCACCAACTGCATTGGTTACCGGCTGAGTTCCGGATTCGCTTTAAGGTGTTGGTAATAACCTTTAAAGCCTTACATGGCCTGGGACCAACATTATCTGAGGGACCACCTCTTCCTATTTATGCCTCGAAGAGTGTTACGCTCTATTGATCAACATCTGGTGGTCCCTGGACCAAAGGATGTCCACATTGCCTCGACCAGGCTTCTGCCTGGTGGAACATGTTCCCTATTGAGATCAGGGCCCTGCGGGATCTTCTTCAGTTCCACAGGGCCTATAAGGTGGAGCTGTTTTGCCAGGTCTTTGGCTGAAGCAGCGCGCATCCATGTATAGCCTCCCTGAGGTTGCTGTCACCCATCTATTGATAACTTGTTAACAACAGGCCAGGGAATCCTCTAGCAGCCGGCTGATTTTTGGTTTTGTTTTGAGCTGCAATCACCAATTTTAATGATTATTGTGTTTTAAATTTTAACTATATTTATTGTATTTTTTAAAAATATGACTTTACCCACTCTGAGCCCACTTGGAAAGAGAACCTTCTCTTTCCAAGTGCTGTAATCCTTGTCTCATCGCTGCTGTGGGGCCAAACACCATGTTTGGTGTACTAATCAGAGAACTCCAACACATTGTGCATAGTTTGTTTTCAGTCATATTAATTTCAGGAAAATTTCTGTGTAAGAAATTGTGTCCATATACTAATACCTTCATCAAGGACACGTGAGAGTCATCATTAAAAAAAACAAAAACCATTCAAATACATGTTTGTACTGCATGAAACCTGAGCATGGGGTGCAAAGTAGGTATTTCACTTTCTGAGATGACTTTCAAAGCTGAATCCTGGCTAAAGGGAGGCAGTATTAAAAAGACATACATGTAATAAACTTTAATTTTTTAAGGTATAAAAATTATTACAGCAATATTAATTCTTAATCCAGGGATAACAGGTGGCATTCAAATGAATGCTGTCAGCCACAGAGGAAAGAGTGTCATATCGCTTAACAGATGGCATCAGGGAGAATTCACTTGCATTGATAAATTGACTCACCTAATAATTCTCTTAGCTGCCATTTGTTCTTTTGTACCTATTCATTGTTATGTGCAATATGATAGGTCCAATCTGTTCTCTTATCAATCAGCCTTTTAGAAGAATTAACCTCAGAGTTACACAACTGTGATCTAGTACTAAATATCCACAGAGAGCCTGATGCCCTTCCATGAGAGAGAAAAAAAAACCCATAGTGTGGGCTGCCGATTAGTTATGCAAAGAGGGTTGAATACCAAACAATTAGTAGAGTGCAGGAGTGGTGCTAGGCACAAATGAGCAAACTGCAGTTAGTGTGACAAGTACGGCAATTCGTTGTCCTCTGAAAGGAAATTAATGGGGCTGTAACAGGCTAATTGAGAACAGAACCCTGGTCCAAAGCCCTCCCAAATCAGACTGGGCCTAGAGTTAGATTTCTGGACTTTCAAAAATGCTAAGCACAAAACAAAATGTGTAGTACCAGACAAGATGAACTGGGAGACTGCAGAGTTTAAATTTTAGCATTTAAATTTAAATTTCTTCTTATACTGCCTATAATTATACAACCAAAATGTTGGTGGTGGGCAGCTCTGAGCATTGCAAATTACTAGCACCATATTTATGAGTCCATCTCTATTTAAGTTACATTTCTGTGGTTTTCAGTAGTATGTTAAAATACATTTCTGTTTCAAAGCCTGAATAAGAGTCAAAGTTTGGGACTTTCCCAGGTGTTGGATTCCCTCCTCCCTCGGGGCACATAAAACTTTCAGGAAAATAAGTAGAATATGACAATCTCTGTGGCCTTGGCATTCCAAAGGTGAGGTCGTTATGCTTCCAAACACCTGAAACTTTATTTTGACATGCTAAGAAGAAAAGGTGGTTTATTCCTGTCATTTGTTCCACCAAGTAATATAATTTTTCATGGTCTGAGAGAGCTAACTTACAAACCAATAGCCCATGGAAATGACAGAGAAGTCCCTGGGAAAATACCTTACCCATCCTGAGTGCAACCTCATTGTGCAAGCACTATTCCTTTTGAAGGCTCTTGCGAAGTATCCACACAAGGCCCATTGAAATTGTATAATTATTTTAATGCTATTATTTTTAATGTCAATTACTATCAGCGCTACTCATAACACATGATAATGCAAGCAAGGACTACTGAAGGATGACAGGGAAATGGCTGAGAAGCTGAATGCATTTTTTGCCTCTGTCTTCACTGCGGAAGATGAGAAGTGCTTGCCCACTCCAGAACCACTGATTTTGGGAGGGGGTTTGAAAGACCTGAATCAGATTGAGGTGACAAGAGAAGAAGTCCTACGACTGATGGACAATCTTAAAACTAATAAATCACCAGGCCCAGATGGCATTCATCCGAGAGTTCTGAAAGAACTCAAATGTGAACTAGTGGATCTCCTTACAAAAATATGTAATCTTTCTTTAAAATCTGCCTCCATTCCTGAGGACTGGAAGGTAGCTAATGTCACTCCCATCTTTAGAAAGGCCTCCAGGGGAGATCCGGGAAATTACAGGCCAGTCAGTCTGACGTCGATACCGGGTAAGTTGGTGGAAACTGTTATTAAGGAAAGAATTAGTAGGCACATTGATGAACAAAAACTATTGAGGCAGACTTAGCATGGGTTCTGTAAGGGAAGATCTTGTCTCACTAACCTGTTAGTATTTTTTGAGGGAGTGAACAAACATGTGGACAAGGGGCCCCCAATATATGTTGTTTACCTTGACTTCCAGAAACATTTTGATAAAGTTCCTCCTCAAAGGCTCCTAAGTAAGCTAAAAAATCACGGGATAAAAGGACGTCTTTTTGTGGATCAAAAACTGGCTAATTAATAGGAAACAGAGAGTTAGTATAAATGGGCAATTTTCTCAGTGAAGGGTAGTAAGCAGTGGGGAACCACAGGGATCAGTACTTGGTCTGATGCTTTTTAACTTGTTTATTAATGATTTGGAATTGGGAGTAAGTAGTGAAGTGGCTAAATTTGCAGATGACACGAAGTTGTTCAGGGTGGTGACAACCAGGGAGGATTGTGAGGCACTCCAAAGGGATCTGTCGAGGATGGGTGAGTGGGCATCAACATGGCAAATGGTGTTCAATGTGGCCAAGTGCAAAGTGATGCACATTAGAGCCAAAAATCCTAACTATAAATACACGTTGATGGGGTCTGAACTGGCAGAGACTGACCAAGAGAGAGATCTTGGAGTCATAGTAGATAACTCAATGAAAATGTTTAGACAGTGTGTAACTGCCATAAAGAAGGCCAACACTATGCTGGGGATTATTAGGAAGAGAATTCAAAACATATCAGCCAGTATCATAATGCCCCTGTATAAATCATTGGTGCGACCTCATTTGGAATACTGTGCACAGTTCTGGTCACCACACCTCAAAAAGGATATTATAACATTGGAAAAAGTGCAGAGAAGGGCAACTGGAATGATAAAAGGGTTGGGACACTTTCCCTATGAAGAAAGATTAAAACGCTTGGGGCTCTTTAGCTTGTAGAAACGATGGCTGAGGTGTGACATGATCGAGGTTTATAAGATTATGCATGGGATAGAGCAGGTTGAGAAAGAAGTACTTTTTTCCCTGTTTCACAGTACAAGAACTCGTGGACACTCAATGAAATTGCTGAGTAGTCGGGTTTGAACAGATAAAAGGAAGTACTTCTTCACCCAAAGAGTGATTAACACATGGAATTCACTGCCACAGGAGGTGGTGGCAGCTACAACCACGGACAGTTTCAAGAGGGAATTAGATAAACATATGGAGCAGAACTCCATCAGTGGCTATTAGCCACAAGGTATAGACAGGAACTCTCACTCTGGAGCAGGTGATGCACTCTATTCTTGGTGCTGGGGGGGGCAGCAGTGGGAGGGCTTCTAGTGTCTTGGCCCCACTGCTGGACCTCCTGATGGCACCTGGTATTTTTGGCCACTGTGTGACAGTGTTGGACTAGATGGGCCATTGGCCTGATTCAACATTGGCTTCTCCTATGTTCTTAAGCAGTTTGGTTGGAATTAATTTACAGGCATTAAGGCATTAATTACAGGAATTAATTTACTGGCTGGACATTAGGATTTTTATTTATATATATATATATATATATATATATATATATATATATATATATATATATATATAGTAAAAGTAGTTCATGTGGAATCGGCTGCCTAGAGAGGTGGTGAACTCCCCCTTACTGGAAGTCTTCAAGCAGCGGCTGGAGAAACACTTGTCAGGGATGCTTTAGACTGATCCTACATGGAGCAGGGGTTGGACTAGATGGCCTCTGTGACCCCTTCCAACTCTATGATTCGAAGCATAACCGTCTCAGGAGGCAGGACTTTTAACACCATTACAAACATTAAGGGCAATACAAAAAGATAGTCAGCTACAGTGAACTGTCTGTTTCTGACCATCAAATATCCCATTGTGAAAGATATTCACCAAGACTGCTCAGTAGTACCGATATTAGGCCCAACCAATGGTCTGAAAGTTTTAGCGGTGCAGTCCATAGCACAGTTAGACACTTCTGAGCACTTAGAAGAGTGTAACCCTGTTTAGGACTGCACTGTTAGGAGAAGAATTGTGGAGTATTAATGGATCTTGGCTCTGTTGGATTTCAAAGTCCTTAAACAGCAACAACAAAAAAACCTTGATACTTTCCAAAAGTCTCCCCCTAAAAGAAAATCACATTCTCCTATACTTGATAGAGGAAAATGAAAACGGAAAGTGTGTGCTATGTATTTTTTCACACCAGTGCATGACAGCAGCCAACCATTTTAAAAGAAAATTTGTTCTCTCCCACCCCTCTCCTCTCCCTCCCCTTCCCCTCATTCATAGTTCACTCGGCTCCTGTAAGGGCATGTATTACTCACTTCATTTTCCCCTGAAATATCTCTTTGAAGTACAAAAGGGGGGGGGGAGGAAAGGCTAGGGTTGACTCTGCAAGACCCCTGTATTTATTCACACTTATTGTGCATGACTGTAGACTGGTAAATCATATTAGCAGTCTGTCTCCCCATCAAGCTGCTACTTGCTTTCCAGCCCTGGGAAGGTTCAACAAATCAACAGGAGCACGGAAAACAGAACATCAGTCTAATCTAGTGTTTAAGGTGAAGTTTTCAAACCCAATCTAAGAAGATCTTTAGAGCAAGTAACAAGCTGAAGGGCTCAGAAGGTGGTATCGACAATGAAAGAGTGTTGAAATATTGAGAAGCGCTGCACTTGTGCATTTTTAATAACAAGAGGGTCAACAAGGACACAGCTCCCTCCGCGCCAATAGTTGCCACCGACTATGGAAATTGCCACACCAGGGCCATAAACGCTTTCAGTTCATCAGCTTTCTTAAACACCCCTAAACCCCCTCAGTGGACCTTTAGTCTTGAATTAACAAACCAAAGCAATGAAAGAGGGTGCAACTTGAATGGCCGGCATTGATCCCCAACTGTGTTCGGCACTGCTACAGGCACTGAAAAACTCTCTCCATTGTCAATAGAAATTGACAAACCCTCCTCTCCTAAATAGTACAGCTGAGCCAGGCTGGATCCACGCAGCTGTAAAGGGCTCCGCTCTCAGGGCCCAGGAGCGCTAACAATAGAACAAGCATGAGCTCTTTGTCAGCCACAGACTCGGCAATTTTCTAACAAGGATTAAAGTTGTTTCTCGGCAGTGCCGGTGAAAAGAGATTTAGCAACATACCGCGCTTTCTTCAGGCGAAGTTAAAGAGAAGTAGTTAAGGAATTTCATTATGCTGCTGACTATTGGAAACAGAAAACAAATATATTCAATATTCACAAGTCTCACCTCCCTTTCCAATCCCTAATCTATAACATTTTGAGTGTGCTAAAAATACATGTAATGCTTGGTTCTTGAAAGCATACACTTCAGATTTTTTTGGGGGGGGGAGATTTCGATTTTTAAAAGGTGCCATTGTTCACTACCTGGAACGAAGACTCAATATGTACTGATACAAAATGCCTTAGAGCTTTGCAGTCTGATAATCCTACATTTGAACCAGAAGACCATATAAGGTTTTGTTTTTTTCCTTTAAGATCGGCTCTTCCAGCAACTGGTCACTAAGAGAATGCAGTTGCTGATGAAAAAAAATTGGGTAGCACTGCATTTGAAGGAACACAGCTGCATTTTCTGCATAGATCCTGCAAGTTTCAAAATAAACTAGGGTGGGGGAGGGAGACAACAGTGGTTTGGGATTTGTACTTTGCTTTTAAAGATTATTCAGTGATTTGAAGACTGGTGGTGTAATGATCCTGGTGGGTCCTTCTAGATTACTTTTGAAACTGCCTAAGCAGTGGCACAAAAACTGGGATTTCCATTGAAAAGGCTGGTAAAAGCTAAACTCTCTCATGTAGATTTTGTAATGTGTTTTAAATGCTTGAAAGACTGTACCTCATGAATGAATACACACAGTACTGAGCCCAAGAGAATTAACAATGTGCTGCGAGATTCTGAGAAGAATGTTAATAGTCTTGTGGCTAACAGAAGAATTGATTTAAATACAGGTGAGACAGAAAAATAAAATATGGACATTGTCCAAAGGAACTTTGCCTGTTTAGTACAGAAAGCTAAGAATGTCCAGTTGGCCATTTGAAAAAAATTCTTATGATTTTAATCTGCATTTTCCCCCCATCCCTGTGACTATGAGACCGTTTTGGAAAGTAATGGCAGTAAAGATGCCCATGCTCGACACCAATGTTACCTTTTACCCGATATTAATTTCCAAAACAACTGTGTGTGTGTGTATTCATTAATTCATTCAGTAAATGGCTCAGGAGGAGAATGGTGAATGAGGAAACAAGCAACAAATTATACAGACACCCTCTTGCTGCCAAAATGTACTTCATTATCACTGCACACAATTCAAACCTCTGTCACTTATTTTCAGGCTCTTACCTTGAACCACCTTTACAAAATTCATGGAAAAAAAATCTGCTACACTTAATAGCAATTCAGAATATTTTGTTACTTAAAGAGGACAACAAACATGTTTCAGTGGAAACATCAGAAACCTGAACTCACAGAAACCTGCTTTTGTACAGTGGTTGAACAGTTCTTTAAAAATGTGCAAGTAGCAGGGCTGAATGATCATATATAGATTAGGATGCTCTGTCATGCATTGTTAAACATTAATAGCCTGTTAAACTCCTTAGCTCTCCTCCCCAACGAAGACTGATTTCACAACTGAAACGCCTTATTAACTGAATACAATAATTCATTATCGTGTACATCACCCCCAAATTATCGATTTATAGTTGAATGGTCTCTAGTCAAGACACTCAAAATTAATATTTAAAAAACAATACTGCTTTTTTGTTTTTGTGTGGAAGTGGCAGGAAAGCTCAATCACATTTGTAAAACACTCTGCCTATGCCGGAACTAATTTTATGCAATTATCCCCACATTTGCTGTAATTTAATTAACTTTAACATGGTGGCACATTTGACTTCTTGAGGAATGGAGTGGGGAGAGAGAAGGCTTTCTTATACTAGTTTTACTGGCTACAGAACTGCCCTTCATTTTACATCATTGCAAGCTGATATTATTTTTCATGTGGATGTTGAATCCACATGACAATAGCTTGATTTTAAAGGACAGATGGTCTTAGTAATAAAAGAAGGCAACACGTGATTGGGAGAAATTAAAATCTTGTGCATAGGGACATTTTCCAAGGATCATGGAACGTTTCATCCTTAGGGATACTGTGGCTCTAGACAATAATAGTACTTCATAGCATCAGAGGAAGAATCGCTGGGAGTAGATTTAATCCCCTTAGTAGCTAGTGGTATGAGGATAAGTTTTTTTTGCCTTGCTGACAGCTCTTTTCAGGACCATTGCATGGATGGTACTTAGGTTCTGAAATCCACTCACAGCTTTTCAGCCATCTCCGGTTTCCTTTGTAATAAAAAAATCCCTTACAGCCTACAATTAAGCTTGTATACTTTTGATTATAACACATTCAAGTCCAATGAAAAGCTCAATAGGAGCTCCAGCATGTGTATGGAGCTCCTGCCTTGGACAAGTTTCTGATTCTGCTGAGCCAAGCTGTCCTCTCATACTGGGGATCTTCCAGCAGCTTCTGGATCTGTGCTATAATGATTGTTTCATGAACCCTAGAGTGATTTGGAGCTCCAGGAGACTCATTTGTAGGAGATGCGTTTTAGGAGAGCTCCAGGAGACTCATTTGAAGGATAACAGCATGGGATACTTATGGACACTTTTGAAATAACTTATTCATAGAGACTGAATACAAAGGAAGGGGCACATTGGCAGACAGCCCCAACTCCCCAAAGAGGATCAGTTCCAAAGCTGCGTTGAATGGTAAGGCTGCCTCTTCACCCAGCCCCACTAAGAGCACTTTCACTAGAGATGTACAAATCGCTTTTAGAATATCTTGCACAAAAATTTCAGTGCAAATGACTGAAAATTTTTGGTGGAGCAGGATGGTGGGCTTTTATAGTGGCCTTGTATTTAAATTTGTCTAAGCAATGTAACCCTAAGTGTTTCAGAAGCCAAGCTTTCACTGTAAGACAGCATGTAGTTTATGAAAACCGCTATAGCTTCGTAATAAAGCTTAATTTTGCAATGGAATTCATGTAAATCCTCTCTTTTTAATGAGTATATTGAAATGAGAATTTAAGCAAACCAAAATAATTTGTTTAACTATATTTAAGCAGTTTTCAGTGGCATCTTTGATGACCTCCCTATCCCATGTGTCTTCTCACACATATGGTAACTGCAGAATAGAACTGAAACATTGCTAAAAATCACACACACACACATATATATATACACAGAGCTGTCATCCAGGCCTGGACATCTGCAATGTTTTTTTTTTAACTTTCAATATTATGTGCTAATATAGATGCTTGTTGAAGTAAGGGGCTCCTAGACAGAGCACACAGAATTCCCTTTTCTGCCAATCCTTATGTCTGAACTTCAGTGCACTACTAATGCTTGAGTTCCCTTGAGCAAATCCCATGAAGATGCCATATTGTGCTGTGATATAGACAAACAACACACCTATTTAATGTTGCATGAGATTTTCCATCAACAGAGCCCAGGAAGAGGTGGAAGGCTAGGGTAGGAAACACATTGGAAGACAACCTAATCAAGAGTTTTCTCTTTTTATAAACAGAAGGACTAGAATCAAATTCCCTTTGGGCACTGAGCCACTCCAGCAGCTGGTGAACCATTCTTCTCTAAAACATGCAAGCCCTCTACTAAATGAAGGTTTTGGTAAGTAAACATAGCTTAAATCAGTGCAATGAAATATCTATATATAAAAAGCCAGTTGATTCAATTCCAGCACGTGTGGACTCTTCTATCATGCTTGGACAACTCAGAAGGCTCTAGTGAAGAAAGGTCTCCAATGACAACTCTGCAGTAGCATCTTACACTGCCAGCCATGTATACTCCCCCTTTCCACACACTAAGGACAGACAGCATTTAAGATGCTGCTGATCAGCTACACTGGTCACTGGATTACTTCTGCAGTGGAACATGGAGGAAAAAATCCCAGCAACTGTTCTAGGCACTAATACCACCTTGACACAAGCCTTTCTTCTCCATTGAGAAAGCACAGAAAGTGTTAATGGGACATGGCAGGGCAAGCCCACCTTGGGAGTTCATGGACTGTTTGCTGGGGCATATACAGCCTTTTTTTGCCACAGATCCTAATGGAGGCAGAGACCATTTCCACACTGGTTATCTGCCCAGGGTTCAGCATTGTGGTATTCCTGGGATTTTCCTGATTTTTCTCAAGCCTACTTTGCTGTAAAATTTTGGGAAAGATTGCAGTAAAGCCAGGATGGCTGCTGGGTGGGTGGAGTGTTTGGATTGTCCCACTCACATGGCAGCCATTTTCCCTGACCCTGTCCCCATAGTGGCCATATCCTCTCCCCACCACAAAAAAATAATAATTTCATTTTGTTATACCAATATACTATTGGATCAACAAGTGTAACAGGTTCTGTGACTTACCATGTCATTTTTTTAAAAAAAAGTTTTTAGATACCTCCATTGTAGAGATTTAAGGGGAAAATCAGATCTTAGCAAGAGAAAGGGCTAGAAACGTACTTTAAAAAAATTAAAGCTGGGAATTCATTGATACTGTTACACTTATCAGTGTAACAGTATATTAAGGTAGCGGTATGAATATGTTGATGCTGTTGGGGAATTGGGACAGAGAAACTGCAGGGAAATCTGCCATATGGAAGCCCTGTTGCCACTGTGCTGTATCAGCAGCCTCATCTGCAACAGGGAAACTACACAAGCCAGTTCCCATGTGGAAATGACTATGGTGCCCTAGAGACTTACCACCTTGGGCCAGTGACCAGTGTCTTCTCAAACAATTTCAGAGAAAAGTTGTGGAAAAGAGGAACATTTCCCCACTTAGCACTTCTTGTTAGTGGATTAAAAAAAAGAATGGAAGTCCAAATCCCCTCTGACAAAATTTTCTGCCCACTCTTCCCTGTACTAGAGCTTGTCTTTCTCAGTACTACATAACTCCGAGAGCGGAAGTGGACAGCTTGTTCAATACCAGAGGCTGAATAAACATGCCATGAGCTGGAGAGCCAATAGTAGTTTCCATGTGTCAGATGCATACCATCACTGTCATTTGTATTGTCCTTTTACTGATATGGCAGATGCCAAATGTTAGTTGGTGAAATACTGTGTTTACTCTGTAATATTTATTCAAAAAGCTATAAAATCTGAAATGCTAGTCAGTCCTTGGAAAAATAATGTTTTGTGCATTAAGAAACCAAGGGAACTGAAAACTTACCTAGCTGGTATAATTTCCTATTAGCCACTAACATTTTCAGACTTCAGAAATGTAGTAATAGGAGTAATGGAGTTTGTAGGAATCTCAGCTGTCCTAACCAGTCATCACTAGGCCCTCTAATAGGAAATTATACCGGCTAGGTAAGTTTTCAATTACCTTGGTTTCTTAATGCATAGATCATTATTTTTCCAAGGACTGACTTGTATTTCATCTTTTTATAACTTTTTGAATAAATATTACAGAGTAAACACAGTTCTTAAGTGTTAGCAATGAGCTGATCCTGTGATAAAGGACTAGTAAAATCTGGGATAAAGTGCTGTTCAGATTTTTTTTTCTGGTGCTTGTTGTTTATAGTAACTCATCAGAAGTTGTTGTGCCAGAATCCTAATAACTGCTTCTTCTGCTCAGCCGGTAGTGGTGGAGCAGAGTTGTATACCTCTGGTAGTCTTTTTCTCTGCCAGCAGTATTCATTGTCTTAGGCTACAGGCACCAAGTCCCTTGCAACCTATCCCTTGCAACCCTGCCCTCTAGGAGGGTGGGGAGTTGAATTTTCTCTGACATGTAGGACTGCACACTGTTGTATTTATCAATCAGTTTTTGAGTAGTTTTAATGTTGGTTTTAACATAAATTATTTATTGTATGCTACTCTGTTGTAAGCCTGAGACCTACTTGTAGCCTAGTAAATCTAATTTGATAGATAGATAGATGGATGTTGCCTGGCCTACTGCCCGCACTAAGTCTCCCAGGAAGTTGCTATCCAGTTACTCAGTTGCCACATTAAATATATCTACTTAATCCAAATTTAAAAAGAGCACTGCACTTGGTTAAATTATTTTAATATCTGTAAGTGTACATCATAATCTTTGAGGTTCCTTTTGCATTCCTACCGCTAGATTCTAGGTTCTGCTACTAGGAATACAAGCAACCTGAAGACTATATGCTGCCTATCCCTGGCCGTGCAGTTCAGTCCTTGCCATTTTCTCCTTGAAACCCACCTTTTGTTCTTACAGCACACAGATGGGAAACGCAGCATGGGTAAAATGGTAAATTCAAACAAGGAACAGCTACAGAGGCAGCTACTCATCATTTTATTATGGATTGCCATAAAAGAAAACGAGTCTCTGCAAGGAGGGTTACATTTTCGACAGCTTTGCACAAAACAAATTTTTGCTGTCATGAATATTGGCAGACTTCTAATAAAGCAAGTGTAACGTGTACAAGCACATACCCAAGAGTATAGTGATATAGGTACAATCAGTATAGACTTGGCTTTAAAAACTGTGAGCTTCTCCCACTGATTAAGAGTGTGTATATTTACAGTAAGGAAGAAATCAATAATCCCTCAATGGCGCCTGTGCTTGGCACTTCATGGTGGAAAGAATATGACCTAAGACAATCCAAATGGTAGAGATCATATTGATTTTTCCTCACTGCACAGAACGAGAATGCTGCAGGCACAGTTAACACTCACCAACAGATTCACCTACAGCTTCAGAGCTATTACAGCTGGATGTATCCCATTGATCTCAGTAAGCTGCTATCCCATTCTGAAAGCCACCTAGATAAAAGGTATATGTAATTGTTATAAAACAGTCTTCTTTGCGCTTAGCTCTGCTAGTGTATGGCACGCTTGTGGGTTAACATTAAATTCCCAAACGGAGAGTTATCATTTTTTCAGGCCTTAAAAATAAAAAGCAGTCTTTTTAATAGAGCTATTTAAAACAAATATTATGTAAATGTGGGTTTTCTTTAAAAATTTGTACACAAAAAAAGAATTATTTCCCCACATAATGTTGGTATAATTCAAATGGCAAAGAGCCTGTTGGTAGAGGTGCCACTGTTGCTTTTTCTGACATTGTAAAACTCAATAGAATTTTGAAACCACACCATGAAATGTGTTTTAATCTCTTTTGCCACTTGCAGCCTCAAAATGTTGACTTTTCAAATTTAAGTTAAAAAAAGCAGATACAAAATCTTAAAAGCTGTACCCCTCCCCATCTGTTTTGCACTTAGCACGAATATAAAATTTGCAAATGGGTACTGAGGAGACAGCCATTGTACTTCTTGGGTATGCTATTCTGGGTTATCACTGCGGGTGCTACATTTATAATTGCATTTTATAAGTCCCTCTATGAAATGCAAAATGGTCACTTGGGAGCAAATGGTTGTTTTACCAGGCAAAACTCTGCCCAGGAAAAATATTGTGCTTCTTTAATAGAATGCAATACATATACTTTCCTGCTTTTTTGGAGGATTTTTATTCCTTAGAACTGGGGAAGCCTGAAGATGTCAAGCAAATGACATGATTAGGCTTGTGAAGAGGAAGTGGCAAGATTAATTCTAAAGGTGTAACCTGCTGATTGAATTATGGCTCATGTGGGATGGATGCCTGTTTCAGGGAAAATTATTCTCTTGTGTTCTTGGCCTGACAGCTGTGTCACTCGCATGGTGCAAGAGCAGCCCAGGAAAACCTCAGGACCCTAATCTAGACTAGCAGCCATGTCGGGGGGGGGGTCTGGCTCCTGCAAGTGGGATCCAGTGTTATTTGATTTGTTAAATGTATAACTTATTCAGGGTAACAAAATTAAAAACTGTATAACTAGAATCCAAACTAATAGGCAATAAAAAACTAAATAATGGTAAAATCTCCAAGCTATTGGTTACCTATAAAAGAGTAGTTGGTCCTGAAAGGTCAAACAGTCTGATAGGCCTGAAATATTAAGCAAGTAAAACTGAATTTTAAGCATTATGAACATATTAAACAACACTGCTAGACTCTGATCATATAAGACTGAGAGGCTAAACTAAAATAAAAAGATGTCCAAGCTTTTGGGGGGCCTTAGAGAATCTATTTGTGCCAAGCTACCACAAGCCTTTTTAAAAGGAGCCACTTCTGGATTTAACAGGCCATGGGATGCAGCTACTGCAGTGAGAAATTGAATTTATTTTTTTAAGGAAGCACAAACAAAGAATAAATTAGAATAGTCTTTTTTAATATGCACTGAGAAAGAAATCTTAGAATATCATTCATCTTTACAGTGGTATATTTCTTATCTTGTGTCTGTATTTAAATGAACTCCTATTTAAAAATTATAACATTTAAGTATAACGATGGATTTTAAGTTTCTTTCTAAGATTAATGGCTGGGAAGGCAACCTAGCAAGCATTGAGGTTGCACAATCCTAATTTATTTTAGCAAAGTTTATATGTAACCTACGCAGGTCCACCTGACATGGCAGGAGGCTACTCCACAGCAGTGTTTGGTGGACTGCACTTTGTGTGTGTGCACATGATTGCATGTGTGCAAGTGTGCTCTTGTACAACAGTCTGTTAACATGTTTGAAAATGTACAAGATTTATCTCTTTAATGCTCCATAGAGGATACCTGATGCTGCAAAGTGTGTTAAAGGAGGCAATTATTTCCCCCTCTTGTTGAAGGGGGGTGGGCTGTGATCAGTTCTTACACTAAGGGGGGCGTTGTGCGTTACCCATGCTTTAAAAAAATTAGGCATAATTAAAGGTGAGTTAAAGCTCAGTCGAAATGTAAAGAGTATCAGCAAATCCGAGCACTGCTCAGCTTTTGAATTGTTTTTTCCTACTTCTCAGTTGTTTTAAATGGTTTTCTATGGCAGGAACATTTTTCTTAATTAGTCACAGCTAATTAGTGTTCTGGCATAGACAAGTAATCAGAAATGTCAGAGCTGCAAGGCTACATCTCCCTAATCCTTTGATAATAATTTAGCCTCCTGGGAGGGCCTCAAGCTGCGGTAAGTAGTGGTTGACAATAAGGCAAAATTAGGTGGGCAGCAGACCATTAGGATAGAAAAATAAAAAGCACTACCAAGTCCCGCTGAGCACCATCAGGCAGCTAACTACATTGCCAGATGAGGTGCCTGTTTAAGCCTGTGTTGTTAATTAGCTGATTCTCCCAGACCTGCCACATATGTCCAGGTGCATCAGGCAAAAATGTCTATTTCTGGATTTCTGCCAAGTGACAGAGTCAGATTCTTGAAACCTGATAGCAGAAGTCCACATATTTCTTGAAGATTATTTTGACTTATCAAAGAAATAAGCACCTCAACATGCTACCCATGCACTGTCTTTGTAGAGTTTCTGTAGGGAATTAGGTATGGTTCTCTCAGATTTCCTCGATTTTCATTCTCATGCAGGTTTGGATTCAAGGGGAGGACAACCCACCACCCAGTCTCAATTTACAAGGTGCTGCCCTGGTGTATAATTGAGATTAAAAGGAGATTTTTTTTTTTTGGTTAGCACCCAGACTTACAGATATTGATTTAATGTAGAAAGCCAAGATGATGCCTATAGAAAATAATTTGACAAGAGTTTAATTTGAGAATGAACTATTTTGAAAACTGTAGTGGGAAAAAAACCAACATTCCACCAAGGCAAAGATGAAATGCTACCACTTGATAAGACAAAAACCTATGCCAATAGGTCAGAGAAGAGTCACTGAAATCAGAGGGCCATTACCTACCATGAGAAATATATTATTATCATTATTAATTATTATCATTATAATAAACATTATTATCAAAGTTACAAAAAGACAGTGAGTATAGTGCCCAGAATGTTGGGTTTCACAACACTACAAAGCCATGGGCATGATCCAGCCTCTTGCTTCACCTTCCTCACAGAGTCTTGATAGGTTACTAGTTTCCCTGAGACCTTCAGAGGAAAGCCAGAATGTAAATCCTGTCCTATTAAATAAAAGGGTAGTGGTCTGGCAAGATTCTATGCTTGGCAAAATCAATTCGCTCCCTGGTATGTCGCTCAGAATCTGTCCCTATCCACTAGCTGTGTTGCCTGAGTTCTCTCCCACCCACTGCAGCCTAGGCCACTCTTCTCTGATTGGGCCAGCATTTCAAGCTCATTTGGATATGGAAGCTGATTGGACTTCACTCCATTTCACACCTCAAACTCCCCCCCCCGCAAGACAGTTGGAATTGTCAGTTGTTTATGCATCCTGTTGTATTCTGAGGTGAAATATGTCCTCACTCATAACACTTCCCCTTCAAAAGAAACAAACCCAATAACACAACCATGCCACACCACAAAAAAGACAGGTCACACCATAAGCAGAATACCACAAGGCAAAAAAAGCTCTGGTACTAATTCTGGCAGGGGACACTGTGAGTGTAGAAAATGATTTATCGACCCAGTGGGAAATCTTTAGGAATTGTTTGGTGCATTTACCATGGGGCACCCACCCAGAGCCTCTGGCATTTTCTCACTCTGCTGGCATCAAAACCAATTGAAGGCAAACTAGAGATATGGAGACTTTTCCATCCTGCTTTGCATCAATTTGTCTTTGTTGGCAATGGCAACCCTAGGCCTGGCTGCTCGCTCCTGTTCAGCAGGAGCATCCCTATGGAAACTGCCTGGGTGATTTTGGACCAGCCGGAGACTTTCTGCCTAACCTGCCTTACAGGGTTGCTGTACAGATCACAAAGCTGAAAAGAATGAAGTAAACTGCTTTGTTCCCCGCTAATGAGAAAGACAGAATTTTGCCTAGGAAGAGGCTGCTAAGAGGGGATGAGATAAAGTTGCCAACTATAGGTATGGAAATTCCTGGAGATTTGAGGGGTGGAGCCCAGAGAGGGTGAGGTTTGAGGAGGGGTGGGACCTCAGACAGGTACAGTGCCATAGACTCCACCATCCAAACCAGTCATTTTCTCTTGGGGAACTATTGTTGCCAATCTTGGCCCAGTGGCCATCAAACCATTCCCTTTCGCCCCTTGCTGTGCAGCTGTCTTTCCCCTAGGGTTGCCAATCTCCAGGTGGGACCTGGAGATCTCCTGCTGTTACAATTTATCTCCAGATGACCAAGATCAGTTCCCCTGGAGAAAATGGCTGCTTTGGAGGGTAGACTCTATGGCATTATACCCTGGTGAGTCCTTCTGCCCCCCCAATGCTGCCCTCCACAGGGTCTACCCCCCAAATCTCCAGGTATTTCCCTACTTTCCCCTCAGTGCCTGTTGGTAGGCAACCAAGCTTGGTCCTGTCACCTGTTTTGGCCTTTGAGAGAAAACTCAGTGGGGCCAGTCCTGATAGGGTTGCCAACTCCAGATGGGAAATTCCTGGAGATTTGAGGGATGGAGCCTGAAGCGGGTGTGGTTTCAGGAAGGGTGGGACTTCAGACAGGTACAATGCCATAGACTCCACCCATCAAACTAGCCATTCCATCCTGGGGAACCATTGTAGCCAATCTCCAGGTGGGAGCTGGAGATCAATCAGAATTACAACTGCTCTCCAGAAGGGAGGGGGGAGGAAATAGAAAGCTGAAATCAGGGGGCAGATAACAGTAGGTTGATCATTGGCTGGGAGGGAGATAGGGTTGCAAACTCCAGGTTGGGAAATTTCTGGAGATTTGAGGGGTAGAGCCTGGAGATGGTGAGGTTTGAGGAGGGGTGGGGTCTCAGACAGGTACAATACCATAGACTCCACCCTCCAAACCAGCCAGTCCCTCATGGGAAACCATTGTTGCCAATCTCCAGGTGAGGGCTGGAGATCCCTTACAATTACAACTGCTCTGCAGGAGAGAGGGCAGAAGTCAGCTGAAGTCAGAGGGGCAGATAACAGTAGGTTGATGGTTAGCTGGGAAGGAGATGGGGTTGCCAACTCCAGGTTGGCAAATTCCTGGGGATTTGAGGGGTGGAACCTGGAGAGGGTGGGGTTTGAGGAGGGGTTGGACCTCAGGCAGGTAGAATGCCATAGACTCCACCCTCCAAACCAGCCATGTCCTCCTGGGTAACAATTGTTGCCAATCTCCAGGTGAGGGCTGGAGATCACTCAAAACTACAACTGCTCTTCAGGTAGCAGAGATCAGTTCCTCTGGAGAAAATGGTGGTGTCTGTCATTATACCCTGCTGAGGTCACCACAGCAAATTCACACTGTGTGCTCAAAGCCAGGGCCTCTCCCAGAGCCTCTTTCTAGAGTCCGTTGTATTTATTTCCACAACGGGCCTTACTCCTAGTACAATAATATATGTAATCAGGGCTGTTTTTGTAGAAAAAGCCCAGCAGGAACTCATTAGCATAATAGGCCACACCCAACTGCAGGAACTTGTTAGCCTATTAGGCCACACCCCTGACAGCACAGCTCATTAGCCTATTAGGCCACACCCCCATGTTATCAGAAGTGTGGTCATCCAGCCACACCCACTTTTTGCTTCTTATTCTGTTTACCTTGTTTGTTGTCAAAACCCAGGGCCTTTTTTGTAGCAGGAACTCCTTTGCATGTTAGGCCACACAGCCCTAATGTAGCCAATCCTAATGAGTTCCTGCTGTTTGGTGTGGCCTGTTATGTTAATGAGTTCCTACTAGGCGTGGCCAACTCGGAAGCCAGCCGGAACTCTGTTCCTGTGCGTTCCTGCCCCAAAATAGCCCTGTATGTAATTAATTGTGACTGAGAATCTTTAGCAGAACTGTCACATGACACACTTCAAATAAACATTGTTTCTCTCAATGTCACTGCATCCACATGAAGCATCCCTTTCTGTGAAGGGGAAAAGCTGCTATGTAAATGTTATTAGTATTCCTGATAACCCACAAATCATGGAGCTGTTACTTTGGATGCAAATAAAAATAAAATAAATATTAAAAATGCACATTATGAATGTCTGCAACAGGAAAGTGCCATAGAGATTGAAAGGCAATTTGGATGTTCCCAGCCAGTGTTCTCTCTAAACTGAGTTAGTGTGAGCTAGCTCACAGTTTTTTAACCTCCATCTCCCATATTTTTGTTTTAGCTCACGAAGGATGGCTCCAGGGCAAACTAATTTAGGCAGTAGCCAAGTTGCTTGTTCACAACTGTAATGCCAGTAGCTCACAAAGTAGAATTTTTGCCCACAAGACTCCAGAGCTTAGAGGGAGCATTGTTCCCAGCATACTAGTGGCAATGAACTATAATTTTCATCAAACCAAGGACTGGTATATCCAGCTTGAATTGAGTCAGCCAACTGAAGGTGAATTAAAAAAGGGTGGTGGTGAAGGAGCTAGTGTTGTGACTTGAAAGGAAAACAGAAAGCAGGCCGCTATCTGGGTCAGTTCTTACATTTACAGGGGTGGTGTGGCTTCTATCTTAAGAAAAGGCCAAATCTTTAACTGAGTCAGCTTTACTGACCATCTTTTCACCCATTTGTAAGCTCAAGAGTAGACTACTGTGTGCACTTTATGTAAGGATACCCTTAATGACTCTTGAAGAGCTTCAGCTATTTCCAGATGGAGGCTGGTCAATGACAGCTAGTGCAACCAATTACATTCTAGGTATCAGTTAGTGCACTAAGTTTAATCTCTAAAGCCCAGAATAACTTGAACCTAGATAGCAATAGCCTCCCTTCATGTTCCATCATGATCTCTGCTATCATCAGATGCCACCCTGTTGACTGTACCCCTCATGCATCAAGTCTCAGTGACAAGGGCATGGCGAGCATTCTTGGTGATGGTGGAGTTTGCTTCTCATGGAGATTCAGAGTCCAAGTATTTTCAGAAACATAGTTTTTTTCATTTTGAGTGACTTTTAAGGCCTGGGGTTAAGCAGCTGAGGAGTTAATTTAGTCTGTTCAGGCGCATGGTATTTCACATTTTAATTGGCTATGTTGTTAACTACTTCGATCCCTAGAGATGGGGCAGGTTATAAATGAAATATAGAAAAAAAATCACTGGCCATGTTCACCTACAAAATTTCTTACCACATGTTTTAAAAAATGGGGAGGACAATGTCTTACATTCTGGTTCACACTGCTGAATTTCTCTGTTCTATTATATTCAAGAAATCATATTCACATGATGTTAAGAGCAACTCAGTTTCTGTGATTGTGGCCACTGGAAAAAGTGCAGTTACTCATACCAGCCCGGTTATCAGCATGGTTAATTGCTTGCATACCCACTTCTGCACAGAAATTCAGTGGTGTGGATGGGGCATCTACAGGTTAAAAACATCTATGGATTTTAGCTTGTCTGGCTGAGTATCACACAACTTACGCTTCTAAGTCTTGAGGCAGAAAAAGGGGACAAACTGTAAGGACTTATTACAACATAATTTTTCTTATGTCACAGAGAATTTATATTTTTTAGACTGCATTTCTTAGGCTTTCCTCTCCCTTGGATCTGTTCCACTAGCAGTGGTGGCTTTCCCTGACATAGGGAAGAGCCTCTACTGGAAGTTGCTTTATTCTGGAGGAAGATGCCTTTGTTAGTGGAACAGATCCATGGGATCCCACCTACTATGTCCATTAGCTGGGTCTTTATTTGATACAATTTACATTCAAAATAAGTTTATTTAATCAATATGCTTCATTATTTGTTTTCCGAGAGGCTACCCCTAATGAACATGATGCCCTTGGCTGCATTCAGACTTCATGTCATGATGTTACTGTTCCATGAAGGTGGCTTATTGCTGAGTGTGTGTGCATGCCTTGCTTTTCTCTCTTCATGCTATTTTAAAATTATCTCTAGTTAACTGTGTCAAAAAATGCAGGCGTACAAATAAAATGGCATTGCTTATACCTGTAACTGTTGATCATTTAATTGTCTTCTGTGCAGGCAGACATTTGGGATTGTGCAGGTGTAGGCCATCTAGGAGAGAAATTCCTAGCTTCTTAGGACTGAAGGGGTGCTCCTTCTCCCCCTCAGCACATGCAGTAGTGTTTTCTTGCCCAAACCAATGTGCACTGTGGGGCAGGATTGCCATCTTCCCTTGGTGATCCTGAGCTGCCGGAACTCGAAAAGAAGAAAGAGCTCACAGAATGGCAGGAGGGAGGAAATGTGTGCCTATACGGAAGGTAATTTGATGAATAACAGTTACAGGTAAGCACAACACCGTTTTCGGCCTTCCATGCAGTCCCATATTTGGGATATCACAAGCTACTCACCAACGGAATTGGGGTGAGCCAAAATAATAGAGGAGTAGTGCCTAATCAAACAATGAATGTGATCATCAATGTCCACAGCATAGTGCTTGGCAAATGTATCAGCCAAGGACCACATTGTTGTTCTATAGACTTCATCAGTACAGGCACCACGGAGAAAGGCCGCTGATGAGGCAAAGACCCTGGTGGAGTGAGTTTTTATGTAGAAGGGACAGGTGATATCAGCATGGAGATGACAAGAGTTTAATGGCTTGAACAATTAATCATGAAATTGTCTGGAAGGATGCAGTGGAGCCCTTAAGAGGGTCCGAATGACAAATAAACAGTAAGTGTCCCTTGAGAAAATATCTGGTATGATGTAAGTGTCAATGTATGTAAGACATAAGCTAAAGATTCAGATCATCTTTCTGGCAGGTGACAGCTCCAAGCTGAAAACTGTAGCTGGGGCAAACTGGTTTAGACCAGCACACTAAGCAAGGAGTCAGAGTGACTCAGCACTGAGTGCTGATTGGTTGCAATATTGTATATATTATATGTGTGCTTTGTACAGTATGTAAAAACCGCTCTTGATGTGCGGATGCTTGGCGAAGCACTTTGCTTGTGGACTGTGTATACCAGCATCAACTAACAAACTTTTGTAAATAAATCCTTGTAAATACTTCCTATACTTAACTGTGTGGACAGTGGACTTCTTTGGATTGAGCTCTGTTCTGCTGAGCACTTGCAGGTGCTTAACACCCCATCCTGACAGTAAGCAGTACAATCAAGCCTGCTTAAGGTCCAATGTGTGGAGTGCTTTTTCACTTGGTTCGGAGGGGTTTGGAAAAAAGGCAGGAAGTGAGATCACTTGAGAGAAGTAAAACTTGGGCGAAAAACCTTAGGCAAAAAGTGGAGACTAGATTTGAGAACAACTCTACCAGGAAAGAATGGACATATGGAGGTTCAATTCTGAGGGCAGCCAACTCTCCAACCATGCATGCAGAAGTGATAGCCACCAAAAAACATACCTTGAGGGATAAAAATGAGAGGGAGAGGGAGCACGTGGCTAAGGTTAAAATGGTGATAGCATCAACCCTAAAGAGCTCAAGGGAAAGAATCCATTGAGGAACAGGGTGAGCTGCGGGGTGGTGGTGGTAAAGGTTATGTAATCCTTTCAGAAATTGCTTGAATGTGAATTGTGAAAAAACTATGGAGCCATCTATAAAATCATGGAATGCAGAGATAGCAGCAAAGTGTACCTTAACAGATGAAGGGGTGAGGCCTGATGTCTTTAAGTGTAACAGATAATCTAGAATTAAATGTAAGGGATGAGATAAAGCCTCATGCCCAGTGTCCTAGAGTCATGAGGTGAATCTCTGCCACTTATAGGCATAACAACTAGAATCCCTATGGGAATGTAGGAGAATATCTAACACCCCTGACGAGATAGTCATGTGGGAGGAGGCAGAAGCCATGCGGCAAGCCATAGATTCTGAACACTATGGCAGAAGGTCTTGAGCAAGAGGAAGAGGATGAAAGCATGGTCCACTCATGAGTCACAGCCAAAAGGATGCTATCACTATGGCATGTTTTTTTTCTTGAGCCATCTTGGCAATAACCCTTTCCAGAAGAGGGATCAGTGGGAAGGCATAGCTGTATGCAAAAGGAATTCCCCACATAATGTTATTCTTGTCTGACCACCAAAGTAAAGTTCAAACAATATATCTAGGGACTGATAATTTAGATTATGTGAGTGTCTCTAGGGCTGGTATGTCCATAGGGACCAGTTTTGCAGAGATTGCAACCTAAGTCTAGCAAATGGAATGGTGGTAGTTGTGAAGGCCATTAAATTTAACAATTTCTGTATCTTACTCACTGGAGCCTTTTTTGTGTGTAATTTACGTACCAAAGCTCAAACAGTTAGGAATCTTTGCAGGGGAAGGAAGGCATGACCCACTTTAAAGTCTAATGCCGCACTGATAAACTCAATCTATTGGGACGGAGAAAATCTGGACTCCTCCCAGTTAATTGCTAACCCCAATTTGGAACCTGTTGATACAACCAGTATTAGGTGAGACTGTAAGAGGTGAGGTGAGGCAGCTACCATGAGCCAGTCATCCAGCTAGAGGAATATTGTGCACTCTTTGGATCTCAAAAGGGCAGTAACAACAACCATGCACTTTGTAAATACTCTAGCAAGGCCAAAGGGCATCACACTGTACTGAAAATATTGGCCGGAACATTCAAAGTGGAGATACCTCCTATGCTCAGAACATATGGGAACATGAAAATAAACATATTTTAAATCCAACACTACAAACCAGAGATTTAATTTAAATAACTGTAACACTAACTGTAATGTAAGCATATGGAACTTTTTAACATGAACTTATTTGTTGAATGAATGAAGGTCCAGACTAGGCCTATAACCTCCATCTCTCTTAGGGGCCAGAAAATATCTGGAGTAAAACCCTATATCAAGGTTCATAGAAGGCATTTGCTCAATTGCTTATTTAGTAAGTAGATCCACCACTGCCTAAGACAGCTGATGAGGACAAGGTAAACTAGATAGTGGACCCAAGGAAGGTTGTTTCTGAAACTCAATGCCGTACCCATCTCTAACAATGGAGAGGATCCAGGAAACAGATGTAATTGCTTCCCAGACAGAAGTGAAAGGAGCATGCTTGTTTGCAAAGTATACAGATGGAGGCAGTTGCCCATCATCAAGTCCAGGGGTGTGAAACATGTGGCCCATGGGTTGGAATTGGCCCATCCAGGGCTGTTATCCAGTCAATGAACATTTGGTCATTACCTTTATTGTCAGATGACAGAAGCTGTGCATCATGTCCCTGTATACTGCCACAGTGCTAATGTGTAACTGGGCAGTGGAAGTGGGAGGGTGGGCATCATGGAGATACTGTAAGGAAATGTCTAAATTGAAAGAATTTGGCAGATTAGCAGGGTTCAAAATAATCAGAAAACAAAGATGTTAGCGACAAATATAAAAATACAAGACCAAACAGAACTGATGAACAAAACTGGTTTCAAGGTTGAAAAGAAAGTAAAATATTTGGGCATTATGTTGAGAAATATGAATTGTATGCTATTTCAAAATAATTATGTTAAAATTTGGAATAAAGTTAAAAAAGATTTTTTAAGATGGGATAAATTGCAGTTGTCATTGTTGGGAAGAATATCTGTGATTAAGATTAATGTTTTACCTAAACAATACCAATGTTGACATTTAATATATCATTTTAAACAATGGCAAAAAGATATATCTAAGTTTGTTTGGCAGGGGAAAAGACTGCTTGTTAAATATAAAATTTTGCAAAAGGCTAAAAAAGGAGGAGGACTGGGCCTACCTAATATGATGAAAATAAGATTTGACACAGATGTACAAACGATGTTCAAGTTATTGCTAAAATGTATAAAGTTTAAACTCTTACTGAAATACGTAACAGAAGAACAGGTGAAAGACTGCATGATAAAATGGGCTAAGAACTTTGGACATGATATACAAATGGGTCAATGGAAAAGAATGTCATTGAAGGGCTTGTAATACACATTAAATGTTAAAGAAGTTTTTTATAAAATGATGTTTTGTTTGTACATATCTCCAGATAAATTGTCTAAAATGTATAAAAATATGTCGAATAAATGTCAGAAATGTGAACATCATGAAGGGACATTTTATCATATGTGGTGGACTTGTAATAAAGCTAATAAATTTTGGAGACAAATACATTCATTAATACAGAAGATTTTAAAAATTAACATACAAATGAAGCCAGAACCCCTTCTTTTATGACTGATGGACAGACAGCTTGAAAATAGTTGTGGAAGCTATTGGCATTTGCTGATGACTTAGTATTTATACTGGAGAATCCACTGTCTTCAATAGTTAAATTGAAGAAGGTACTTTATGAGTATGGCCAGGTGGCAGGCTTGCAAGTAAATGTAAACAAAACAAAGATTTTGGTTAAGAATATGGGAATGGATCAGAAGGCCAAACTGCGAGAAATCTCAGGTTTTTAGATATAAAAGAAAAATAAAATATTTGGGAATTACGATGACAAACAGATGTAGTGCATTTCAAGAGAATAACTATAAAGAGCTTCTGAAAGCAACAAAACAAGATCTACAGAGATGAAAAAATCTGCAAATATCTTTAATGGAACGTATTGCACTGATTAAAATGAATATTCTTCCCAGATGGATATTTTTATTTCAGATAATTCCTATCCTATATAATCAAAAGAGTTTCAAAGACTTGGACCAAGTAGTTTCAACATCTGTATGGCAAGGAAAATGACCTAGAATACAATTCAAGGCTCTACAAGATCTGAAAGAGAAAGGTGGCCTTGAACTGTCAAATGGGACATTGTATTACAGAGTGACGGCATTAGCATGGATTAGGGAATGGATTGTATTAGAGGATAAGAGACTACTGAAACTAGAAGGCCATGACCTTATGATGGGTTGGCATGCGTTTTTATGGTATGGAAAAGCCGCATTGCGTAAGTATTTTAAGCAACACTGGTTGTGGGCTTCATTGTTAAAAGTTTGGGAAGGTATATATAAGCAGTTTTTTACAAGGAACTCAAAACTAATTGCTCCCTTGGAAGCATTCACACTACCTAACATTTACGATGAAGATAAACCTAGAAGGTACTTGGACATTTTAGACTCCAAGAATGAGCTGAAATCACTAGAAGATCTATCGTGGTGGCAAAGAGCTCAAATAGAATCTAGATGTCAGGAATCATCATCATCAATTCCCCACCTTCAGCACCTGCCTTCCACCACGATGAGCGGGGCTGGGGGGGGAACACCGGTAACGGTCCCAGTGACTACCACACCGGTAACCACGGTCCCGGTCACCACCATGGCAACTCCAGTGACCACCATTCCGGTTACCACCGTTGTTCCAGTGACTACGATTCCGGTAACTACAGCAGTGATCCTGTCCTCCACGGCCGGACCGGTCACCCCTCCTTTGATCAGCACAGTGGGAGCCTCGTACACTCTCCCGATCTACAGCCCGGCTGGGCCAATGCAGAGTCATGGAGGAGCAGTCCCACGTACCTACGTCCTGGGGGCCCCAACCCCTTGGGACAAGGGGGTGACCTACAGAAGGTCGCGCGATTGGACTAAGAACCTGTTGGACACTACCCAGACGACCTGGTCCCTGCCGGGGAGCCAGAGCCGGGACAGCTTACTGGATCCACGAGGAAGTTTTGGACTTCTCCAAGGATGGATGTCACGTGGATCTCCCAGATCGGGGTCTAGCCCCGATGCAGATGCCCGCATGGACTCTATTCAGGATGATACCCGACGCTTGATGCGGGATATGGGCAAGCTAATGCAATCCCTACCGCAGATGATGGATCAAGCAATTCGAGCCCACCCGCTAACTCAACCAAGACCAGCGCCAGCACCCGCGCTGCCAGTTTTGCCAGCCCAACCAGCTCCTGGCCAACCTCCGCCGGCTGGTACATTGCCAGGAGGACCTGGGCCCGGGCAACCAGGACCTATCCAGCCACCGGCTCTGCCCCCGCCTCCGATCCCAGCTCCAGCGCCCCCCCCGCCGCCAGCTCCAGCACCCATAGTGGGCCCCGTTCCTCCGGTAATACAACCCAAGGACATGCTGGAGATTACATTTGACGGGGACCCCGAGACGGTGTCCTTTTTCATATTACAAGTCGGGAAATTCGTACAGAGATGGGGCTATGTGTTCCCAGATGAAGAACAACAGGTGGAATTTATCGCTTCAAGGTTCCGGGGAAGTGCTACCAGCTGGTACGTGGCCCTTCACGATCTGGAGGCTGCAGAGCTGGGGAATGTTGATGACTTCATGTGGGCTCTGAGGAATCGTTTCGAGGACCCGGGGGCGGCCCAGAAAGCAGAAGCTTTCCTTCGCACTTTTAAACAGGGCAAACTGACTGTGCGGGAGTATTCACGAGAATTTCAACGGCATGCAGTGAAAATTCGAGACTGGACGGACGCTGTGCTGGCCCAACAATACCGAATGGGACTAGCGGTAGATGTCCGCAACAATGTTCTCAGCTCTAAGGAGCCTCACACCCTCCAAGGATGGATGGAGGAAGCCGAGAAAGCTGAAAGCTGCTTGCGTGTCATGAAACTGGACTTATCTCTAGGAAACAACCGTCCGAGCGCCTCGGCGGTCCAGAGCAGGACCAGGCCAATCTCCACCCAGATTGGCGTGAGAGACCAACACATGCGGCAGGGCCTGTGTCTGCGATGTGGAGAGAAGGGGCATTTTGCAGCAGCCTGCCCAAGAGGGGATTCCAGCAGAGCCCTACCCCAAGAGGAACCCAGACGCTGGACAACTCCTACTCCGAGGAAGGGCACAGCAAAGCCACGCAATCCACGAGCCCTTTTTGCCAATCCCGACCCGGCGGACGCCATGATCTTGGAAGACGAGGAGAGTGAGATGCAGGGAAAAGAATTGGTCCTGTTTGTGAGTGACGCTACACAACAGGACCCTGCCCCTGAGGCGCCTAAATTGGTGAGCAATTACCCCTCTCTCTTCTTTGTGACTGTACTTATAATGAACCCAGCAATGATGACCCACATTAGGGTTCGAGCTCTCATTGACTCGGGGTGCGGGAGGGATTTGATAAACCCATCACTGGTAATGGGACTCGAGGCGGCGGTTGTCAGTTTAAAAGACCCCATTACCTTTACCCAAATGGATGGGTCGCCAATGAAGGAACCGTGCCAATTTGAGACTATTCCATTAAGGGTAGGCACCGGGGAACACTGGGAGCTACGTTCTTTTGTAATAGCACCCCAAACTCAGTTCCCATTAGTGTTGGGCAGCCCATGGTTACATGGACATGATCCATATATACTTTGGGACGAGGGGACCATGCGATTTATCTCCCCGAAATGTGCAGAACATAAATGGGACCCAGGGTGGGGAAACCCCCCAAGCAATGATCCTCCACGGGCTTGCCTAGCCACTGAGGACCTTAACCGCATTCCCAAGGAGTACAGATATTTGGCCCGCGTTTTTGAGGAGGAGGAAGCTGATGAACTGCCTCCCCACCGTAACTCGGACTGTGCGATTGAAATTCTTCCTGGCCACAAATTGCCAAAAGAGAAGATTTATGCCATGAGTCCCATGGAAAAGGAAGAACTGCGCAGATTCATTGATAAGAATCTGGCCCGTGGATTTATCCGACCTGCATCATCCCCGTTCGCAGCACCCGTGTTGTTTTGTAAAAAGAAGGACGGGGGCTGAGACTGTGTACCGATTATCGGGGTCTTAATGCAGTGTCGGCGACCAATGCCTACCCCATGCCCCTCATCAAGGATTTGCTGGCGGAGGTGGCAAAAGGGAAGGTATTTTCTAAATTGGATTTACGTGATGCCTACTTTCGGGTCCGCATTTGCAAGGTGATGAACATAAGACTGCCTTTAATACACCACTGGGACAATTTGAATATCGGGTTATGCCCTTCGGATTGCAGGGGGCACCTGGGGTCTTTATGAACTTAATAAATGAGGTGTTGCACCCCTATTTGTTCAAGGGGGTGGTTGTTTACTTGGATGATATCTTGGTCTACACCCCAGATCAAGAATCTCACATCAAGCTGCTTCAGGAAGTTCTGGAAACGTTGTTAGAGCACAAACTGTTTGTTAAGTTGTCAAAGTGTGAATTTCACCAAAGTCGCATTGATTTCTTAGGGTACCGTATATCACCCCAGGGTTTGGAAATGGACCCAAAAAAAGTCCAGGATGTGTTAGCTTGGGAACCCCCCAAAACTAGGAGGCAGCTCCAGAGTTTCCTCGGTTTTGCCAATTTTTACCGTCAATTCCTGCCGCATTTTGCCCAGGTAGCTCTTCCCCTCACCGACCTCCTAAAGACTAGAGGGAGAGGGGTAAAGGCTTCTAGACCAGGGGCTCCTTTGGACTGGACTTCCCAATGCCAGGAAGCGTTTGAACAACTGAAACAGTTATTCACGTCTGAACCCGTGTTAGCACATCCGGATGAGACAAAAAAATTCATTGTCCAAGTAGACGCATCAGATACCGCAATGGGGGGGTGATCTTGCAAGAGAATGCCCAGGGGCAACTGCACCCCCTTGCCTATGTATCCCAAAAGTTTAATGATACGGAGAGGTTTTGGCCCATTTGGGACAAGGAAGCAGCCTCCATACGATTAGCATTGATTACCTGGAGGCATTGGTTAGAAGGGTCCCGAGTACCTTTTGAAATCTGGACTGATCATAAGAATCTTGAGGTACTTCGAAAGCCTCGGAATTTAAATGCCAAACAATTCCGATGGGCTGAATTCTTCTCTAAGTTTCAATTTACCCTTCACCATTTCCCGGGCAAGTCCAATCATCTGGCAGATGCGCTCTCACGCCTCCCCCAGCACCTCAGTAAAAGAACGGAGGTGAGAGACTCCCTGTTTACCCCAGAGCAATTGGTTGGGGCAGTGGTAACCCGCAAAGCCCGGCAATCACAACCATTAACCCCAAGTCAGAGGCTGCCATGGGAAAGTCAATTTGCCACTGACATCACTGAACAAGAATCAATTGAATTAAGAGCTCGGGACGATGTAGAATGCAAACCAAACGGTTGCTGGTACAAGGGCAATAAAATGTTTGTTCCAGAAGTTACACGATCCCAAGTACTGCAATCTGCCCATGATTCACAATCTGCTGGACATTTTGGGTATGTGAAATCACTACACTTATTGCAGCGCTCTTTTTGGTGGCCCCGAATGAAGCGGGATCTATCCCTTTACATCCAGTCCTGTCCAACATGCAACCGTTGCAAGACTAGAGCAGGGAAACCACCAGGTCTCTTGCAGCCGTTACCCACCCCGAGCCGACCCTGGGAGGTGATTTCCATGGACTTTATCACTGATCTTCCTCCCAGCAAACATATGACGGTCATTTGGGTGGTGGTGGACTTATTTTCTAAGCAGGCTCACTTTATACCATTTGCTAGCCTGCCAACAGCGAAAGTTCTGGCCAAAGCTTTCATCCAGCACATTGCCAGGCTTCACACTTTGCCGCTCAAAATAATCTCCGACAGGGGGGTTCAATTTGTGTCTAAACTGTGGACGGAACTAATGACCCTCATGGGTATTGAACGTGCCCTCAGCAGTGCATATCACCCGGAGACCGATGGGCAGACGGAAAGGGTAAACCAAACCTTAGAGCAATATTTAAGATGCTTCACAAACTATCAACAAGACAATTGGGTAGATTTATTGCCTTTAGCAGAATTTGTGTATAACAACTCTTGGCATGCCTCCACAAAAATGTCTCCCTTCAAAGCCGCTATGGGCTATGACAGCCCCCCTCTTCCGTTTTTGAAACCAGGGGAGTCTGGTGGAAAGGCCACAGCATGGTGTAAAGCTTTCCGGGACTCTTGGCCAATGATTGTCGAGACTTTAAATGAGGCCAAAGCACAATATAAAAAACAAGCAGACAAAAAATGGGCGGGTGGATGGAACCTTCAGCCAGGGGATTCCGTATACCTCTCTACTAAGAACTTGAGGCTGTCACAGCAATCCCGAAAACTGGCTTGGAAATATATTGGTCCATTTAAAGTGGTTCGCTGTATAAATAAAGTGACTGTTCAACTGGACTTACCTAAATCTCTAAAAGCTATTCATCCAATTTTCCATTACAGCCTCCTCAAACCAGCATCACCCCCGACTAAGTGGCATCCAGAACTTCCGGCACCCCCGCCACCACTGATGATTGATGCTCAGGAGCACTATGAAACAGCTGACATTTTGGACTCTAAAATTCTCCGTGGACAATTGTATTACCTCATTGAATGGGTACATTTTGGGCCTCAACACAGGGAATGGGTGAAACTCTCTGATATAAATGCACCTGATCAACTTAGAGATTTTCACACCCGCTTCCCGACTAAACCAGGGGCCCTTCAGTTCTGTTCTTCCTGAGTGATGGGTGGGTGGTATTTTGGGAAGGGCAGAATGTCAGAAAAGCTTATTTGATGTGTCTCACTGAATCCATTGTTGTGTGTTCCCTAACCTGCTTTGCGCTTGTGTAGGTATGCAGGCAGTAACGTGGGAGCTTCTTCCCTGCCGCTTTTCCTTATCTCGGTGGCCTTGAATGTAGGCTTTGGGCTATTCTTGTGTTGATGAGAATTTTCCAGTTCTGGGAGGGTGAAGGGAGGAGGGGAGTCATCTCCCGCTCATGAAGTAAATCTCCCGCCGGGAGTTTCCCGCGCGCACGCTCATAGCTTATTCGCTGGCCGCTTTTATGCATCACACTATAAGTTTGCTTGCATTGCTTTTACCCCCCATTCCTGACAATGACCTCCTACTGTGGGTTTTAGCATTGTAATCCAAATAAAGCCTTTTTTTGAAGAGAATGCCTGGACCTACTTGCTTTTGAACCTGACACTAGATATTCAAAAGATAAGAAAATTGTCTTTCACATGAACTTGACTGAGATGGAGACGGTGTTGCTTGCCCCAGATCAGAAATTTATAAAAAGAGCCTATACATTACTGCTCAATGAGATGATGTTAGAGGAGACAGTTAAGGGAAATATGATTCAGTGGGTTCAAAATGTAGGACATAATATAGATTTAGAGCAATGGGAGCAACTGTGGAAGAAAAAATTAAAGGTTACAAAGGCTGTACCATATAAGGAGAATTTGTATAAAAGGTTTACAGCTGGTATATAACACTGGAAAGGTTGGCAAAATGTAATAGTAAATGCTCAAATAAGTGCTGGAAATGTGAAAATAAGATGGGATTGTTCTACCATATGTGGTGGGGGTGTGAAATAAGTAAAAAATATTGGATTTAGATTCACAGGGTGATCCAAAAGGTACTAGGCAAGGTTATACCATTCACGCTGGAGGTATTATTATTGAGTATTTTGCCGAAGGATTTTAATAGGGATGATAGATACCTTGTTGTATATCTAACTGCAACGGCAAGAATTTTGTATGCTAAATATTGGAAAACCACACAGACGCCTACGAAGCAAGAATATGTTCACAAAGTTTTAGAAGCAGCAGAAATGGACAAGCTGACGTTATTGATGAAAGGACTACCTGACTCCACATTCCAGAATACGTGGACACGGTTTTATAGCTGGTACAACAAATTGGAATAGGATGATATTGTTGAGGGCAAATATAAGGTGTAACATAAATATGTACCCTAGAGGAAGGGAAGGAATGGATAAGAGATATACTCATTTTTAGTAATTTTAATGTTTACTATGAGGCTTAGGTTAGATGTTAGGTAAGAACATGTATTACCCCCACTTATGTTTTGTGGTAAGTGTTGTTTGTCTGTATTGTATTGTATTGTTATATGTAAAAAAATTAATAAAATTCTGTCCCTTTGGGCAGTTAAAAAAATAAAATAAAATAAAATAGTTGTGGAACTTTGTTTTTTATTTGATTACAGCAGCAAGATTACTCTATGCACAGAACTGGAAATCTACAGAAATACCTGCAATACAATAATGATGGTTTAAAATGTTAGAATTTGCAGAAATGGCCAAACTTGATTAAGGAAAAGACGATATCCACTTTTATTGCCAGCTGGAAGCCCCTTATTGACTTTCTGCATGCAAATGAAAAAAAATAATTTGATGATTTGTGGTTTTGATGAGTAGGAGAAACTTAAATAATAGAAAAGAATAATGAATAAGGATGTATTATTGTAATGGTTACAATATTGGAATAAGTGGTTAGGTTTAAACTTTTATATTTAGCAATAAGTGATTGTATTGGACTTTGTCATTGAAAAAAAATTAAGGATATGTTCATTTGTTCTTTCTCTTTAACTCTTTCTTCTTTATTTCCTCTTTTTTCTGTCTTATTTTTCTTAAGTTTGATTTTGATATGTATATGAAAAATTCTGATTTTAAAAGTTTTTTTAAAGGTGCTGGTAGCTCCTGCAATACCTTGCGTGCCCCAGCTGAAACAGGTAATGAGGCTGAGAGCATTGTCTGTAAGGTAGAGCAGTGGAACTGGTAACAATCAAGGATTCAGCTGTTTGCTTATCCTGCTTAATTTGTGTCAAGGTGCCATCAATTTTGGGTAAGAAGAGAGAAGCACTTTCAAAAGGCTCTCATTTCTAGAGACAGAGCTGTGGTCTTCAGCCAGGAGAAACAATGCAAGGTGACAGCAGAGGTTGAAGAGCATGCCGTCCTGCATTCATTTATTGTTTGGACAACTTGGTCACCTCAACCTGTAAAACATGAGCCAGGGAATGCTTATCCTCTGGTAACAGGTAAATGTATGCTGTCATGTGCTCCCATAGAAACAGTTGTTAGGTAACCATTATGTCCTGGTGGTTTACAATGTGCAAGTTCAAAGCCCCTGCCAAGTAGACCTTGTGACCAAGTCCACCTGCCATCCTTAGCCATGGAAGCAGAGAGGGCACCCTGGGCACCCTGCTTGTATCATGCCTGGACCTCTTCCATGACCAGAGAGGAGGGTGGTTAAAGAGAAATATACAACTGTCCTGCTTTATATATATTCTCTATTTTTCATGAGGTCACAGGAATTGAGGATGGTTTTTCCCAGAGACCAGAGACAACATCTAAGTCCTCTAACATTGGGAAGGCCACCATCACTGGCATGTCTGAATAAAGCACACTTAAAATCTTGCTTTTAGACTTTGAGTTGGAGGAAAGAAGTCCATTTGGAGTGATTTTGCCATCTTAACAACATCTGTTTTGAGTATAACCTCAGATGTTCCTTAGGAGAGATAGGTGTCACATCCCCAACTGCTTCATTTGGAGATGGATCCAAAAGCAGTTTAGACCCAAGTTCCAATTTTGAACCCTCATCATCATCTGAATCTGTGGCCTGGTACTCTGGATAAGGGCCTGTCAGAACAGAGAAACCTTGTTGATAGAAGACCCAAAGCTGGAGAGTAAGCAGATGAGTGGTAGGTTAGACAGGCAGCTGCAGGATCCATACATGGATTCACATGGATGAGTGAGGTCCCCATGGACCTGGGGGATAACGCATGGGCCATGGTGTATTATGGCGGTATTGTAACCAAAGCAGGTGGGTGCCATGATGCAGAGCGAGTCTTCCCCTTAGATGGAACCGGGCAGAGGTGGATGCATGAATAACTCCTCCTTGGACATAGAGTCATCCAGGTCTGCAAGGTGCAGGGATGGGGTTCACAGAACCATGGGGGGTTCTTCTTCCATGAGAATCAATTCCAAGACCTCAGCTGATGGAACCAAGGGGCACTTCTCAGAGTGCTTCAGGCGTGAAGAGGAGGATGACTTTTCAAAGTGCTTTGACTTAGTTTTCACCTTTTTAGGTGGTGGTTCCAAAGCACACTTGTGTGCAACTGACTCTGGGTACCGAGACCTTCTACATGGATCCAACATCAGAATCAACTGAATGGAGCGTGTTGAATCTGGTCTGGAACAGAGCTCCCCATGCAGCAGGTTGGTTTGATGCTGCCTGATCAGAGCAAGCAATGGCTGCTTTCACCCAGGAAGCCCTATCACTCCTGCCTTTCAGAGTTGAAGATGTCAGCATGAATCTACATTATATGTCTCCCCCAGACGAATGAGGCAGAGGGTGTGCTCATCAGTTTGGGGCATTCTTGTACCACACTGGGTACATTTTTTGAACAAGGCAATTTGGGATATGGCTTTGGCCTCGAAAAACAAAAACCGGTTTATTTTTAGTTTTTTGTTTTAAATGAGAGTCAAAGGCTGATTTCCCTCAAGCTGCTGCTCCGTGCTCACTCTTCCCTTTGCCCCGATCGTACGTATCAATTTCACACCATGTGCTGCGAGGCCGCATTTTGCCCTGCAGCTTCACCCAAATTCCCCCACGTCTACTTAATCCTGTTTTTTGAGGATTGAGTGAATGCGGGGGAAATCGGGTGAAGCTGCAGGGCAAATATGGCTGCTCAGCACATGGTGTAAAATTGACACGTATGATTGGGGCAAAGGGAAGAGTGAGCGCAGAGCAGCAGCTTGTGAGAAATCGGCCAAAGTGAGTGGGAAGAAACCAGAATGTAGGACTAAGATGAAGAATCACTCGAGAAGTAGTCAAATGGAGAAAGAAATATTCAAATGTAGTGAAATAGTCAAACGGAAATAGTCAAATGGAGTGAACCTAAGAGATGCCCTGTCTTACCAGTGGTGAGAAGAGAATGGAAGAAAAATGGTTCTCCTCCCTCACAGTGTGTGTGGGTTTGGGCAGGAAAATGCTGTGATACACACTAGGGGAAGGAGTGCCCCTTCATCCTAAGAAGCTAGAAGGTTCTCTCCTGGCTTGCCTTCACCTGTGCAATCCCAAATGTGGGACTGCACAGAAGGCTGAAGATGAACCAGAATTAGTCCCCCTCTGCCAAATTAGGATTCTAAACCTGGATTAAAGAATTACTATGGTACTTGTATTTATATGTTATGGGTAACTAGAGTTAATTTTAATTTAGGAGTCCATTGTGTAAGAAGGCAAAGGGCAGGTACATGCAAACCTGGCAAAAAGCTGGGTTTATGTTGGATATCAGGTCAATATGTTGTCTGAATGTAGCTCTCCTTTTTGGTGAAGGACAGCCTTGCAAAGTTTGAAAACTTGTATACATGCATGAATGTCCTTTCATTAAACAGATCCAGGAGTGGGCCAGAACATTGGCAGACACTCAGATGATTTCTGCTGTTGGCAAAGAAAATTGACTATGGTGTGATCCCACAAGATATTTAGTTTTCCTAGGTTTTAAGCAAGTGCAGGATCACAGAGTGGCAGTGTCTCAAACACTGCTGAAATTGAACTCTTGCTGGACTGTGCTTACCAGCAGACCACACCAGACTGGAAGTCAGCCTACAATTGCAATAAACAGAATTATTCCACTCTTTTTTCAAAACAGACATTAATCTTTATATATATTGCGCAAATGATAATATGTCAAATTGATATGTAACCCAAAGAAATGCTAAGAGCATTGTTGTTTCAGAAAAAGCATGCCTATGAATCAGAAATCATGTTTTCTGTGAAAATAACATCTTTAATGAGCAGCATTCACCTTTGCCATATGACCAGGCTAACACTAGCTAATTTTATTTTTAAGCCAGATACTTTAGTATCTCATTTAATAAGCATAATGCCAATTAAAACTCCATCAGAACAGGTAGAAATTTAGTACTTTATTAACATTTCACATGGGAATGTGAATCCTATGTTTAACCAATGAGAGCTTTGTAAAGAGAACTCTTTCCAAAGTCATCAGCAAAGACAGACACTACACACATACAAAAAAGTGGGTAGAAAGTGTTTTTAGAAACAGATGAAGTGCAGATGTACAGTTTTTTTCCCCATAATCTGAACTATCTGCTGGCCGTTGACTGCAATAAAAGCCTGTTTTTTAAAAAAACAATGAAGAATGAATTCTGTGATCAGATACATAACAGCTTGGATCCTATTAAGTGCAAGTAAGATTGTGCTAGAGGAAGGCAACTTCCTCACCTTCACCCTCTCACTGCAGTATTCTTTGTCCCCCCCCAGTAATGCTCCTTAGAGTAAGAGGATCCCAAGAAACAGTGTGTGTGTGTGTGGGTAGGGACTGGGACTATGCAACAGGAGGAAGAATGGTCCAAAAATCACCCTCCCCCAGGTCCATAGCCACAGGGTGTGTGTGTGTGCTGACAAGGGCAACCCCCCCCCCGAAATGTGCTCTGCCTCCCCAGTCAGCCAATGCTGGGCCAGCCACTTCTGGGCTCAGGGCACCATGTGGACCTGGACCTGGGCAGCACCTCCATCCTTTGCTCAGGCCAGCAGATGCCAGGTGCACTCTGATTGGCTGTGGCAGGGCTGATAACAGACCGGGACCAATCAGCAGCTCTGCCTCTTGATTCCCACCAGCTGAATAAAGGATGAGCAGCACCTGGTGGCCAGGAGAAGCCAGGGCTAGTGGCAGCGGTGGCTTCTGCTGGGAGAGCTGAGCCAGGTGAAGCTGCTGAGTGCCTCGCAGACTGGTGCACAGCTGTCCTGGCACAGTGGCGCTGTGGGCTCTGGTTGCAGGGATGCGTTGGTGCTTGCAGTGGGCTGGAGGGTGAGGGGGTGCCAGCCTCAGCCTCTGGCCTTTTTTTCCTTTCCAGCAATGCTTCCCCAAGCACAGCTGGAAATTAAAACACCAGTGTTTGACAGCGAGATTTCTTGGCAGAAAAAGACGTGCTCCTTTTGTTGAAAAAAGATGGATGTGTTTTGAATAAGTAAGAAACTTGTAAAAGCTAAGGAAAAATACTCTTTTCTCTTTAAAAATATGCACTGCCCTTTTATTATTAAACTGATTATGCCAGCATTTTAGTCCCAATTTTGTTTTTAATGTGTTTTTTCCAGGGCTACCTTACTGCCCCCTTAAGAAAAAATTGCCCCCCCATTTGGCTACAGGCCTCCCCTTCTCTGTTCTACAAACAGAAAAGCTGCTCCATTGGAGGAGCTCCTGTTTCTCTGACAGAATGGCACTGTAGGGTCGAAGCTGGAATCTCAAGATATTTTGCTGTTCTATGTGGGTCATGGAAAAGATTCAAAGTTTTTGTCTGTTCAAATACTGCCAAGAGATCACCACCAAGAGATTTCTACTGTGACACAGTGTGATAAGAATACCACTTGGTCCCATACAACCAGGGGTGTAGACTTTCCAAGGGGGAGGTTGGGTTGGGCCAGAGGCATTACTATGCTAGGTCCTTAAAAGAACTGGTGCCCAGTGACATCATAGGGAGGAACCAGTGACATCACAGGCCATTGTCACTATCTATGGAGGCAGAGCCATGTGGGATTTTAGGGAGGGGGTCCCCAGAATTTTAGTGGGGCTTGGGAACCCCTGGGAACCCCCTTAACAATGCCCCTGGGCTGGGCTAAGCCCAGGAAAAGATGGGAGTTGGCCAGTGGTTATAGCGGTATCTAGTCTTCTGCTGTGTCCTGTTTTTTAAAGTCACTTTAAGATCTGCAAATATACATACCATGTGCAAAGGACAAAGTAATGGTCACAAATTTGGCAGTAACAAAAGGCAACACAGAAAAGCCTGTAGGGGAACATTTTAAAAGTTTTCCTGGACATTCATTTAGAGGAGTCTTGTTTCAGCCTTATTCATAAGGGTAACTTTGTACTGAAATTTACTAAATTATAGCATCACAGATGCCTTCGTTTGGTAAATGCATGGCTGAAGTCTTTGAGCCAAGGAAGAATACCAAACAGTTCCTGTGCACGCAATTTTTGAGCAAAGTGTGGAGTTCAGAGTAGTAGCAATTTTCTTCTCACTTCAAATTCATATCCTACAAGTGAGTACAAGTACATTTTGAGGCAATTCAGAACAGTGCCCTTAGCCATAACCCCAAAGAAAACTCACAGTTATGGCACCTAGGATTTTATATACCTTGCCTTCTTACTACACTGCGTAGAAACTCCACCTTAAAAACACAGACATTCAGAACAACTTATTAATAAAAATTCCATAATTAAGTTTATGGGAAATGACTGCATTCCTGTGCATAGTTAATTTCTGCTCTTTGGGTTCAGCTTGAAAAACATGTTTGGATTCAACAAATGCTCTTCAGGCAGCTGATATTGAACTTTAACTTTTAATTAACAATCCAAACTGTTTCTTTATTTACATTTTTTAAAATTACAATAAAATTAAATAGCAGAAGTGTTCTGAGACTGGAATGACAGCCCTGAGGAGTTGCAGAAGCATTCTGGAACTATCATTTCACTCTGAGGGCTGTCATTCCAGTCCCAGAGCACTTAGCCTATTCCCAGGGGCTGTCATTCCACTCTCTAACCTGTCATTCCATTTCCAGAGCACAGATTCTATTGCTAGGGACTCTCTTTCCACTCTGGGGGTTGTCATTCTAGTCCCAGAGTAGTCTATCTGGGCCTAAATACCTTAATGGAAAAACCATTCTGCATTTTCTTCACAACTCTTTTTGTGCTGAAATGTATTTCAATGGAGCCCATGCAAGTCAATTGGCATTCCTGACTCCCATTATCTCCAATGGGCAAGCCTATCACTCCTTTTAGTACATCCCAGTTGGTTCCCCTTTGAAACTGTACCACACCATTTTAGGTAACATTAAAATGAAGAGTATGAACATGTATTGAATGTTCCTTGCCAATGTTCTCTCTGGGCTGCACACAGGGCAAAAGGAAATGCCTCTGATCTGCATCCCCCCCCCAATCTTGTCCGTGCAGACGGGCTTTTTGATTGATTCAGAGAGAGAGCACTGGGGCTGCCATTTTTGGAATTGTACTTTTCTTCAATAGATACCACCTCACCATTTAAAAATGAAATGGAAATTGAAATTAGGAGTTTAGGAGTGGCTTAAGCAGCCTCCCCATGAAAAAAAACTGTTTTCAATCAAGGATATATAGACTCAAGTAAATAAAATAGAGACACACTTTCCCCCAAAATGTAAATTGGAGTCAAGCAAGTATGGTGGGCCCAACAGAGGCTTTGCAGTCTGACTGTTGCTACATTGAAAGTGGGTGGAGACAGCCATGGTTTATTATTTATTTATTTATTTGGATTTGTATCCCGTCCTCCCCGAAGGCTCAGGGCAGCTCACAACAAGGCTATACTTAAGGACTATACTTTCTTTTCTGACAGACACTAAACATATTCAAGGATTGATATGTTCTAGATATCAAAAACCTTAGATGTTAATCTAGAAAGTGCAAAGATACAACCAAAAACTTTTGCAGATCACAATTACAGTTTAGAATATCAAGTGTCCTTCAGCCCTCTAGGCTGGCTAGATTAACAAAAATGGCCACCTTCCCTAGACCTCAGGTCAGAGGTCTGTCTCCCCTGATGGATCCAGCTGCAAGAGACCTTCTCTTCCTGTTGTAAGGAATGCTATCAAAGCCCAGGTCAAGGCAGCTTTTCCTGTCTCTAGAGATCTATCTTCAGGGCCGGCTCCAGGTCTTTTTGCACACTAGGCGAGGCCATCTTCTGGTGCCCGCCCCCGTGCACCCACCAATTTTCAAACAGAAATCCATTTTAGGCTGAGTCCAATGCAGGTCCCTTCAAGGGGTCCTGATCTCTGTAATGCCGGGGGGGGGGGAGAATCTCTGCGGGCAACTTCAGGAGGGAGGGGGCCATTTAACCCATTTAACCCTCTCCTTGCTGATCGAGTGCCCCCCTCCAGATCCTCTTTCCTGCAGGCTTGGAACGCTGCCTTAAGAGGGCACCCTAAAAAGTGCATGGACTGCCTGGGGGTGGGGACCCCGACCCATCCTGCCATTCACACATGCAGCTCACTGAGTCCCCAAACGATGTTACCCGAGTGGAACAATGGCGTGATAGAGCTCCCACTGATCCTCCAATAGGCAAAAAAAATCACCCCACAGTTGCTGGGCAGATTTTGCCCGGGCGAAAATCTGACTTTCGGAGCTGATGAATTGTGACTGCTGCTGAAATCGGAGCTCCCTGTTTACTGATAGTTGGATGGCCAGCATGTAGTCCTTGCCCAGCATGGCCTCAGCAGGCCGGCATGTAGTAGCCAGTGAGCGAACAAGTGAGGGCAGCAGCAGGGAGGCTCTGCTGCCCAAGGCCGGCACCAGGGGGTGGGGCGGAGCCATGTGGGAAGGAGGGCAGAGCCTGGCAAGGGGCCCGCTGGAGGCCGGAGCAGTGCGGAGTCCCTGGAGGAGCGCGCCTGGAAGCCGGTCTCTACCACAGCTGCGTGGGGTCGCAGCAGCGTTGCCTCAGCCTACCTTGTTTGCACAAGGGGGGGGGATGGCAGGCCAGCAGCAGGGCATCCCCTCTTAAGGGGTCGGGGAGGAGAGAAAGAGGCGGCGGCGGCTGCTGGGGTCAGGGCAAGTGGGCGA